>OV121041.1:7529500-8207500 GCA_921293045.1 Aplocera efformata | reverse complement strand
TCACCTTACTAGTAAAATTTGATCATAGAGATATCGCAAAGTTCTAATCTAACATCAATGATTTAAATATTTATGTTCATAAACCTCTTATTTCAATCTAAAAATGTTTTTAAAGTTCTGGTACTAAAATATAAATCTCAAGATCTACGATCGAACGTGTCAGACAGAAAAGTCGGAGGGCGATCACCGACGCGATCCAATTCAGCGCAATTGATGTGATTTTAATCAAACACTTTTGTTGTGACTTATCGCTTTTAATGATCAAAATAGATATTGGTACAAATTAATTTAGCTAAGAAATGTACCATAACATTTTATATTTATAAATGGTTTTAAGATGTTAGCTCACTTGTAGCAATGTTATTAAATTAAAATTAAAATATTATGTAACTGATTGAGAAATAAACCGGCATAAAGTATGAAATTACTAGCACCCAGCTTTGATATTATCAGTGAATATCATTGTATGTATGTTTACTAGAAAATTACGAATATTAGAAAAAAGTTTATACGATTGATTGTTTTTTACTTCAGAAGTCCAGAATTTAAGAACTTTTTGGCGCCTTTAAAGTCGTAAATATAAGTTATAGTATTGAACTTGTATTAAATAAATAAATATATTTATAGTTATCATACCTAACGTAGGTACCTGTATGTATTAACTTTAAGCTTCGTTTGAACTGCCTGCGAGTTAACTGAAGTTAACGATGGATTAAACCGAAAGTTCTAAAGAAACATAAAACGCTGACAAAATTTACAAAATAAAATGTTGAAGCAACAGTTGAAATTGGAAATGAAATGAAATTCCATCAAATACAAACAGCAATAGGCAGTCGATACTTAGAAAGTTTCTTTCTTACGACAAAATTGGTGGCAATATTATTTGCTTCCACTTCCAAAGTAAAATAAACAAGCATCATGAATGTTCTATCGTTGAATTAACAACAAACCCACTATGAATAGATAAATGAAAAACTCAAGTAATGGCAGACTAAGTACGCATAAAACTGCAGACTTAGTTGCTATTTAGATTTCCTCCTTTGATGTCGACGTCTGGCCAGGAATCTCGGGGCGAAACATTTAAACCAAGTTTTAATCCAAGTCGTCGAGCAATCTCGCGGTAAGTCGTTTTAAATTAAAATATTCTCATCGAACTCATCTGTAGTATTTGGTAAGTTGAACTCTGAACTGGGGTCTTTCCCTTTTGACAAATAAATTTGAAAGTGTGTCGATATTGGTTAGTGGCGACATAAGTATTGAGGAGCTAAGAATGACAATTAGAGATAAGAACTTAATTACTCTTCGCAGTATAAAGATTTTCCTCGAAAAACTTATTTCCTTATTAGATCTACTTATTATTTAAAATTTCATTTTTAAGGTCACACTTTGTTTCTTGAATTAATTAGATATTTCAATCATTTATTAAGGTCAAATGATTTCCTAGAAACTTTGAGTCACTCTCGAGCCTGGTAACCATGATGAGTGCACGTTTTCAAACTGAACACCAGATTTTCTTTTACCAAAATTTAAGGATTTTTTTCGTAAGCTATTGTCTTATGGTCGGGAAATGTTGGCCCGTTTTTTTCTACACATGATGCATGAGATCCAATGGTGAATAAATGTGACTCAAAATTAATCCGACTCACTACTGTTACGATGGCTTGAATAATCAAACTCTTGAATGATGAAAAATTGTGCACTGAAACCCCCAGCGTCAGATAAATCCTCATAATATTAAATTCAAATAAACTATCAAACATTTATTTATACTTTTATTAACGAGACAATGGTTCTACATCTCTAAAAGATTTCTGGTACAGACAAAGTGATTACTTTAGTATCGTGTAACCACTTTTTTATGTAGAAGTGAATCTAGTGCGATCTAATCTTATCCATAAAAGACTGCTATACGCCCTTTTCAGCTATATGTTGGGATAGCATTACTCTTATTTATCATTTCTCATTAAAACAAAATATACCGAGATACAGAACCAATACACTGGTTTAGAAAACTCTGTCTATGTGTGTGCTACAACAACAGAAAGGTTCTGGCTCAACCGAACCCGAAAAAATTACCTGAAAGGAAAATTGTATACAAAGTAAAGAAGATTTCTATGTTACCTATCTCTTTCACTTTAAGGTGACAACAAAGCAATGAAAGAAGGTAAACAATCATCTGATATCATACTTTCGATAAAAGTTTGAAACCAAGGAAATGACTAATGATTTCCAGATAAGCAAGTTTCACTCAGATATTAACCTAATTGCGACGCAGCTGACAGGGATAGATTGTGATTTATGAGGGGCGCCGTACCTGTTCACGATGAAATTAACCTCCAGTTAAACATCTCAAATCAACTCAACACCAAATCTTACAAGAGGCATTTAAAAATCTGCCTCTGATATTTTAATAAAGTTGGAGCAAGATATATTATATTTGGCTCCAGACTTCATATTCTTGGTATGCAAGGCTGATTGTTAAATGTAACATACATTTAAAGATTGGAGAGTTGGCCGCAGATGGCCTCGACAAATATAAGCGGGCTTTTGGTTTAGTTATTAAGACGTAGGTATAGACCTCGTCTTGGCTCGTTGCTATTAATCGAGGCATTCGGCCTAACTTAGAGTATTAGGCCGAACATCGCGGTCAAAGAGATTCTTTGACCCCGCTGACGAGGCCAGGGCAAAGGTCATTTAACACTTGTACCGCGCAGTGCTCGTTATATCCCTTAAAGGACCCTTAAAAAATTTACTTAATTAAAAATCAATCTGTCAAGAACGACTATTGGTTGTCATCAATCTTATTTCGAACGATGATTGATTTGACCGTTGAACTAGGTCAAGGATCTTGTGGAACTTTGGTTAACATTCACAAAGTTGAATAGCACTGGAATTCGTCATTTATAGTTTAACTAGCTTGTGGCGGTATCGCTCGCGTTAATGATAAGATACAATTTCGGAAATCTTAAGTGATTTACTGGAAAAATTAATGATAACCCTGTGTAAATTTCTGAACCCTATACAACTATATGAAAAGTTTCAACAGTCAAGGTTGGTTAGAACAGACGTAAGCTTATCAAATGACATTCTTTCCCCGCAACAGTACGCGTATCGTGCGGGGCGGTCGACGACGTCGCTGACCCGTGAACTGGTACGATGTGTGCTGGCCGCCCGCGAGCGCAAGCTGCAGGTGGCTGTGCTGTGCTGCGACCTTTCCAAGGCCTTTGATGTCGCCGACCACGCCGTACTAGCCGCTAAATTGAGGCATTATGGAATAGATGGCGCATCATATGCTGTGCTGACGGATATGATGCGCGACCGATCCCAGATTGTAGAAGGTGGGTTTGAAAGATCAGATCCTTTATGCCCAATGATGGGTGTGGCGCAGGGATCAGCAGTATCAAACATTCTGTTCTCTATCCTTCTAAATGATCTCCCGGAGGCTGTACCGACGGCCAAAATACTTATGTATGCAGACGACGTGGCCGCTATTGTCACCGGGGATTCTTTAGATGACTTGGAGACCAGACTCAACGGGACAACCCACCATCTTGCAGGATGGTTCAAAGTGAATGGTTTGGGACTTAACCTAAAAAAGACCCACTTCATTCATTTCCGCCTTACAGGACGATTGACGCGACCTCTTGCTGTTTGCGTCGGAGGGACGCCCATTAGTCATACGGAAACCACAACCTTTCTAGGTTTTGAAATTGACAGGGGGTTGACCTGGGCGTTTCAAATTGATAAACTGTGTGGTAGAATAGGTAGTGCTTGTTTCGCACTTGGACGGGTGGCTCGTGTGGTGCCAGCGGATGTAGCACGAACCTGCTACTTCGCGACAGTACACTCACTATTGCAGTATGGCGCTGAGCTATGGGGACGTGCTGCCGATTGGGAGCGCGTCTTTCGGATGCAAAAACGCGCCATTCGGGCACTAGTGAGGATACGTCGCGACGTCTCCGCCAGGCCCCACTTTAGAGAGCTAGGAATTCTTACACTGCCTTGCATTGTCATAATGCAAGTAGCAGTGTACACAAGATCGAACCTAAACCAGTTCACAAAACTCGGCGACATGCACTCGTACAACACTCGCAGTGTGCACAAGCTCGCAGCCGAGCCGCGCTCACTCGCGAAGTCCTCCAAGCTGAGTCACATCATGGGCCCGACTGTGTACAACAAGCTCCCCGCTAATACTATATTACATCCGCGGAGAGCTTGCCCGCATTTAAAATGAGGCTAAAAAAGTGGCTAATCGAGCAGACATTTTATAGTTTTGGCGAATTTGTATTAAAGAAGTGTTAATAATTTAATTATTAAGTACCTGATTTTATTTGACAATTGAAATTGATTTATTATGTTATTACTATTATTATTATTTTTTTACTTTACATTGTATATTGACATTTATTTAGATTTTTATGGACTATTTACCAAACTTTAATTTTTTATTTTTGTATATAATACAATATGTATAAATTGACCTGTAAACATTTTTTACCAATAAATACTTATGACTTATGACTTATGAGATTAGCTAAAACATAAAAACTAACAGTCATTTCACATATCTGTATACTTGTAATGTGCCTAACGCGCTCCTGTAACACGTTATATGCCCACGAATATGTTTACTTGTTTTTGTAAAATATGACGTGGCTATACGATACTTGAGATCTAAAGTAAAAAATGAGTTTGAGTCTGAGTAGCTAAAGCATGAAAAAACAACGAACAAACTCACATTCGCATTTATAATAAATATTAGTTACGATATTCTGAAGGCTAAAACAATAAAATCTGAATCAATAACTTGAAATTTGATCTATACGACTGAGACTTCGAATCTACAATTTGCGTTTCCTGGGCTCGCCTGCTAATTTATTTATATACCTCACGCTCTCCGCACACGTAATATCTCAAAGCATACTTGTTATATCTTTACACCTCTCCCTTTTCATGTATACGGAAGAGTTATCGCCCAGTCTCCTCGCAGTGCGGTGCAGTATGCATATTTCACAGTCTGAATTGTAGTTCTAAATTGGTGAGCGCGATATTTTTAATCTGACTGGTCTAACAGATCTTTATATATGCTATATATGCTGCTGTCCCAATTATCCACACGTCCTGATCTTGTGCGGTTTTCCTGCGCCTCAAAATCATCGCTCCTAGCTTTCTAGACCTAACCTCACCCTTGACGTTAGTGAGCGATGTCTATTATTGGTCATTATTGTCTATTCAAGTACCGCACTGGCTGACGCCACTCTTTAAACACACAAATGTTTAATGCGCGGCCACAAAAATGTTTTGCCTTGAAAGATGTAAGCATGTCATAGTGACATTAATAAAATTAGCACGTGACCGTCGCTAGATCTGTATTTGTTTCATTATTTACGGCATTAAGCGGTTGTGTGACTGCGTCATTAATTAATTCAATAATAAAAACAACGAAATTATTTGTAATTTTAATTACGGACTGAGGATAACATATGTAATACATAATTAGAGACGAATATATTATACTATATCAAGATCATATTATTTGCTTTATCTTTTTGAATCAACCAGCCAATCCAGTGTTTATTCATAGGTTGATAGAACTTTGCTAGTATAGTAATGATCATCTTTTTAACGACTTCAAATAAAAGGAGGTTATCAATTCTGCATGACGTTTTTTTAATATATTTCTTACGTCAATTACTAGCCTCTTAGCTCAGTTGGTAGTAGCTCTGCCTTTGGCGCTGTAGGTCGTGGGTTCGATTCCCATTCACGACAAGCATTTGTGTGACGAACATAAATGTTTGTTATGTGTCTGGGGTATTATAAAATACTCGTATACACAAAAAAGTACAATACGAGTATTTTATAATTTATCTATAATAGTTACCTTAGTACAAGTTATGCTTAGTTTGGGGCTAGATGTCGCTGTGTGAATTGTCCATGAATATTTATTTATTTTTATTGTGAACCAATTTGTCATAGAAATCTTATGGAGATATTTCGCAAATAGGGGATGAAAGTAATTTTTATTAGTCACTTGTATTTTTTACCATTTAGAATAGAATAATATTTGTTTCAGATTGTGAATAAAGTCACCAAATTGTTAGTAAACTTTTCCTTATACTATGTTAGTACGCGTTACTGAACATTATTTTCGGTTTTGGGCAAGATGAAAAGCCACCCAGTGCTTAATTATGGGACTATTCATCTTGTCCTTAATAACGGATAAGAAGCTGTTGGCTAGTGTTGTATTTTATTTTTACAAAAAGAGCTTGTTACATTTTTTCTTAGGTATATTACTTGGAAAAATAATGCTCTTCGTTTAAATGTATTTTTTTGTTTGAGATTTTTACTTTATTTGTTCCATATCAGCCTCTAATGTAGCACTGCACTGCGGGCACCAGCTTACTCCCGATATGTGAATGGGATTTGCTCTTTTTGAATCGGCGTCTGTACCCTTGGGCCAACACGTTTTCACACGTATACATGAGTCGTTTATTTGTTAAATTTGTATTATTTATATTGCAAGAGTTGAGGGTCAAATTGCTCGCGTCCGTAGGTGAGTACCCTTTGAATCCCCCCCCATACCACTAGAACTTGTGCAATGTTTGTCCGGAGAAATAAGGCATCTACACCTGGTTATCTGTCACCAAACAGTCATGCACTTTCATGCATTACTGTGTTCCGGTGGAAGGGTGTGGGTGCCAGTATAATCACATGCGCATGAGACGTAATACCTCTATCTCAGGTGACGGGTTCAACGGTCTTCTCATACTCCGGTCGGGGAGGACCTAAGTGGTATTGCTGTTGTTATGGGCGTAGCTAACCACTTAACATCAGGTAGGCCTAAAACTCGTCCCGTCACTTCGTTAACATAAAAAAAAAAAATATTAATAATTAATACTAATTCGTTGTTCGTATTATATTCTATATCAATGCTAATTTAATTTTTTTTTACTATAATAATATATTCGTTTTTAACAGATTTATATACTCGTAGTAACACATTCGCCAATCTATTGTATGATATCACACTTAAAATATTATGTTGCAGTTGGTTAGTAAAAAATAAGCCTTGCATTTATGAAAGTCATAAAATACTCCAGATGAAGCTAGAATATTCGACGAGATGAATAAAGCGTGAAGTATCTGGATTCCTTTCCATTTTCGAGCCAATTTTTAAGTGGCTTGGAACGTTTTCTCTGCTGCTCTTGATAAGCATATTACTCATTTCTATAGTAATATATTCGGATCTGAACACTGACATTATTATTGCTGTTTGAATACATTTTTCTATGCGTTATTCAAATCGTTTAAGAACCAATAATTGGATTGTACTGGATGATGGACACGCAGATAATGCACAACTTAAGCCGCTATTCAAAATGGGACTTAATGTAAAATAGGTAATTTGGTTATGAACATTATTATGAACATTATTGTGGTCCCGGGACCATGACGTATGTAACTGCGTCGAAATATCGTCAACAAAACTCACAAATCATGGTAAATATCAACACAAATAATAAGGTAATTTGGATCCCGTAGTAGACAAAAGCTCATTCACACTCGCATGTGGAAAAATCAAGGTGGGCACCGACCTGTATCAGCATATAAAAAAAACCTTGACAAATTTTGTTTTTTCAGTACATCGACGGGCACGTATATGTACGACGTGACCCAGATACCCATTCATTTGATACGACATTATTTTGTCTTAATCTGTCGACCAGTAAATTCTCCCAGGATACAAATATCATGAAAATCACTAACAAAATCAGTAGAAACATCTAAATTCCTATTCGAAAATATAATTAAACAATTTTATTTTTAACATACATAATTTCAGCACTACCGAACCTATAAGCCGCTTAAGCGTTAGCTTTCTATGGCAATATTAACTACAATTCTTTTTAAGTTTGTTTTTTATACTAAATACTGTCTTTCATAGAAAAACATATGATAGTATTAGAAAAAAAAAGATTTTAGCTTTTCATTATTAAAATGCCCACCTTTTATAGCAGCTTTGTAACATTATTTATGTTTTGAATCGAAAAAACCGTTTGCCTTTGCGGATTTAAGACTGTTTTCCTGATGTAGGAAAAAGTGTAGGAAAATAGTCTTAAAGACAAGACAAGATAGACAAGTATCAAAAGATCATATAGTGTATTTTATTTCGAGTAAATCGAGAAAATTATCCTGAGACCTTTTCTGCAGGTACACCTGCAAAAAGGGACTCAGAATAATTTTCATGTGTAATATATGAAATACTAAGAAGATGAGATATTTTTTTTATTCGATTTTAATGTATGAGAAGGGTCGTAACCTAATCCCTGGAGTGAATTCCATCAAAAGGAAAAGTGTAAAGATGCTTTTTAATTCAAGAAGGAAATTACATATATTACCAGGAGGGTAGAGAGTAAAAATAAGCGGTCATTAGATAAAGAAAATTGGGGTCCGATCGAGTTTGAAACAAAAAACCCCCAAATCGAGTCAGTTTGTTCCGGGAACCAACTACCTGATTTTCCTCTTCGCACTGGAAGACAATTGGTCTTTCTTTTACAGCTTATCAGGATTCCACAGTATTTATGATCTCGGGGTTACCCGCATTAGCTCTAAGCCGCCTTTTCTTCGTCGTATTTTATAAGGTAACTATCTATCATTTTTATCGAAAGCCTATTGAAAATGTGATCAGGCCATTTGAATACTGTAAGGGGCGTTTTCGTAGTTTGTAATTTAATTTTACAGTTTGTAATTTTTGCGTTTTAGCCTTTCTCGTTTACAACAACCTCTCACCAAGTGACTGTTATGATAATGATGTTATGATCTTCAATAGAAACCAAACTGACAATGAATTCTTTCAATTAATTTCGAAGCTTGTTGGTTTCGCAACAACCAATTTGCGATTGTATGGTTAAAGAAATTAGTGGAAATGGGAATGTAAAGACTTTTCTTTATATCTTTCTAGAAAATTATGTTTATGAACAGTCTAATTAAATTTATTATTAACAAATAGTAATACACATTTTTCGACTTTCTTTCCGTTTGTCATCTTGTTTTCTTTTATTTTCTTGTCTTGTTTGTTTGTCCTCACTGTCCGCATATTGAATGTTGACAGAAGGAGAATGCGGAAAACATGGCTAATGAGCAATAATTTATCACAATGGAAGAATTTTTACAATAAATCACGGAATAATAAAGTAAAAAAAAAACTGTACTTTGTAACTGCGATGTTTCATTTACACAACACGCCTGCTAGAATCCCTTTGCATAGGTGCGCCTTTTGGTGAAGTGAAGACAAAGGAAACAGAATACACTGTGGTTGGAGCAAAAAGGTCGATACTTATGAATCGCAAAGTCAAATGCAATTTGTGTTGTATACAGTTTACAGCGAGAGTTTTTCACTTGCTATTCGATTTTGAATCAGAGGATTAAATTTGTTATTATTAGCTTATCCAGCCCAGGTTATTAGCTTATCCAGCCCAGGTTATTAGCTTATCCAGCTTGCCAAATGACTCGTTGACTCACAACGATTATTTATCACTAACAACGATATATGACTCACAACGATTATATAAATATTATATAAGTTCATAGACTTAGGTTCCTACTGATATTCTATACTCCACACACAACACGTTAATTACCGACATTATTTAACAAAAGCCTGATTGAGTAAAGACCCTCATCACACAAAAATAACATAATGGATTTGTGTTATCTATGTTTTGCTGGAATTTCTACATGTTGTACTAATATAAGTATGATAAAAGAACCTTAACAGAACAAAACGTATATAAAACAATGGTTGATAAATATATTTTCTGCGTTGAAAATGAGACGAAGCGATAGACACGCGTTTTACTCCCTACATCCCCACTTCTAAGCTATAGAACAGCTAGTTAAGCTGTTCTATATTATTTTAATTTATTCTATAAGATGATTAAATAAATCGTCTTATAGAAAAATTATAACTAACTTTACTGTTGTCATGGGCGAGGGTCACCACTTACCATCAGGTGGGCCCTCAGCTCGTTCCGTCATTCAATCACATAAAAAAAAGGAAACACAAACTACCTAAACGCCACTATCGTATAGATACATAACAACCATGACAGGACCACATAACTAAAGCCGCTTCACGAGTGCTACGTAACAAATTATAATATTATTATTATTATGCGATTCCATAAACGAAGATAGAGAATATTAAACAAAGTGTGGCTCAAAAGTGAAGCAAAAACATTAAATGTGTGTGTGTGATTTTTTTTAATAACACTGTCGCCTCCTTCTCTTTTATTTTAATTATGTTGCCAGTCCAACCACATTCCCACCAGTAACGAAATTGTTACCTTTAGATTCAAAGGCATAAATCCTTGCAAACTATTTAGAATCAACTCTAAGTCAACAAAAACTTATACAAAGGTTTCCCTTTGCGTGAAAGTACGAAGCTTCTAGTCTTATATTAATTCCATGTGCGATTCTATTTCAAACACTGCCATACAGAAAGCACAGTAGGTATTTACTTACCATAGCATTAGTCTTACCAGACTCCGCACAAACTTAGACGCAGCAACTTCTCTAAAATATCATCAGACCGAATTCGACTGTGGTGCTCACCTAAATGAGTACGATTAACTGAAAAGCTATTTTGCAAAGTTTAAATGGCGTCGCTTGAACTTCGACGATTGTTCAAACGAATTGAGGGCCAGCATTGTACCTGCTACCAGAAATGAAACTTTCCATTTAGAGCCAGTTTCCCAATTATGATGTAAGTAACTATGATGTAAAATTTTAAGTAAGTTAAAAACCAATTTCTATGAAATGGATGTGAATTATTTGCTGTATTTTTCAGCAGACATATTTCTGTGGTGCATAAAATAAACATTTATAATGCGTTGTCTTATAATCATAAGACTAATACTTTGAAATACAAAATAATAAAAACATTTTTAACCTCTAAACGCAAAATCTATTTATATATTATACATATATATATTTATATATATATATGAATATGAATATATATATGAATCCCTGTATCCCTTGTTTTCCCTGGTTCTTACCGCCTCCCATGACGTCTCGCTGTCACAACCGCGGCCTGCCTTGCCTGCGGCTCCACCCACGCCAGACATACCACCAGTGTATGCTGCGCTGTATCTTCGGCATAGCCGCAGTGGTAGCACTCAGCTGTGGGTTCTCTCCTCGCAATGTTGCACAGGAACTTGCAGGTACTTAATTGCCGCATCTCTGTATGTGGGTGTGCGAGCGGTCAGCAGCGTATGATAAGCGTAGCAGGTTACGCTGATTCCCCGCAAATTGGTTCCCCACAGCACCTAGTTGTACCCAATGTTCTACAGGAAAGGGCCAGTGGAACACTGCACGACATCCGTCTTCTACCCCACTCCTCGTGCCCTGGGTAGATCACAAATCTCTCCGTGAGGTAGGCCTTTACTATTCGGTACGCCGACGGAGAGTCCGCTAGGCGCCCAACTTCCCTATCTTCCACCTGCGTGCCCTAGCCCCTAGCCTTTTTTTTTTTTTTTTTACGTGAGGAAGTGCTTTTGCGCATCCCCGCCTCGATGGGGGATCGGGGCGGGGTATGTTGGGCTCAGCTTTATGGTATGGCTGTGTTTGCCAATACCAACTAAAACCTCACGATGCTCTTTCTGCAACGACTTCAGCGAGGCTGCGGGTCCGTTGTTCACATGTTCCGCGGCCTCGCTAGAATAGGGATATTTAAAAGGCAAACGTTGTAGCTATTGTGGGTGTTATTATTAATAAGCAGAGTAATGGTTCAAGAAATAAACTATTTTATTAATTTTAAATGGTTTTGCTGAATACATAATAAATATCAGAACATTTAGTTAAACTTTAGAATTTTTCAATAACATTCCTGTTTTCCTACTTTTAACTCTAGGCACGCAAGATCTGTTCTCAGTACACTTATAGCTACAAAGACAGTTCCGATTAGGGTTGGAAACGATAGAGGTTCGAACCGATTGCTACAAATCGGAAATTATTTTGCAGTTATTTCCGGCTTAAACGATTCTTATCTCCTAAGACCTTATAAAACAAGTTTATGATAATGAAATCTAACGAACTTCTTTACAGTTAAATACCGTGGCATCAACCCAAATAAAAATATGTACCTACACTGTATCAAAAACGTTATTTATGTAGTTTTTTTTAATCCCATACTTTAAGTTCATCGTGACTGAATTCGCAATGCATTCTATTTCAACACTGAAAATATGATGAATGGCAACCAGACAACAGCTTGGGAAAGCCTTCATTAATTTTGGATATTTTTCATTTCTTTTTGCTATTTGATACTTATGACACTTTTCGTAGGTAGGTACCCTTTTTATGCCGAGTGTCACTCACAGTAATGAAATACACGCTTGAAATATGAGGTATAATGTAGAGATTTAGTTTACTTCTAACCACTGTAATGTAAAAAGTTGTGTACATTTTTAATATTAAAATAATATAACGCTGACGTTGCGTTGACGTGTTCAACGCAATTTCATTTCATTTCGTTCGCAGATTAATACGGCTGAGTAGTTTTTTTGGAAAAACAACAACATAATGAAAACCGTTTCCCTTCTATGTCATTTTGATATGTATAATATTCAATTAACATATTGCATATATTCTGATATAAGCGATTATGCAATCATAAGAATGAATTTAAAAAAATGAGCGATCACGTACATTTCACTTTTTGTCTACTCAAAAAGAGCGAGAAATAGCCGATTTTTTTATGTAATTAATATGACGGGACGATCTGAAGGCCCACAAGATGTTAAGTGGTTACCCACGGTCGCGAGCAACTGGACCCCCCGGGGAGTACTCGGATTTCATGAGCTAATAGGAATAAGAACAATCAAATATTCTATAAGAAAGGCTTAAATTCTTCATGTTCTGTTTATGAAAACTAGTTAAAGGCAGTATTCATTTATTCTAAGAGCAAGCATTTTTTTATAATAACTATCTAGCTAATCATTGATTTATTTAGTACAACTTCTAATCAACTCAAGCATCTATTTAAGAATCTTCTTTTTTTTCATCCTAGTTAACAGAATCGTTTTATATATATTAACTTACTTACTAATAACTACAACTCGTGTGTTAACATTACAATTATGTATACCTAACTGTAGAATCATATATAAAAATAACCTATAGATAATATAATTTTATTTCTTTTCTAGATGTAAGATTTCCTAAAATTGTAAAAATATAAGTGAGTAATAAGAATAAAAGTGAGAGTGGTGACCAACAACGACTGAAAGTAGTTCATTATTGAGAGATTTCTGAAAAACAAATTAGCAGTGGAAACGATTCGTTAAAACTACAAATATATAAAACTATAATCTTTCTTGCAACACTTCGCTATTACCAAGTTAGTACGCAGCCTTGGGGCGGGACTGAGAAATATTTACCCTGGGACCGCCGTCTTGTAATTAGTTCAACTGTTTACATTGCTCTAGGTTCTTGCCTTCGTCTTGAGCATAGAAACCTTGAGAAGGGAATCTCTCAAGACTTTTCTTATTCTAGAAATGGGCGACACTGAGGACATTTGTGATTAAACTTGTAACTTGTAACTTTGTAACTTTTAGCGAAAAAGTATTAGCAGATTTGACAGTTCTTACTCCTGAGTCATTGAAAGTAAATCATTATATAGGGGATATAGGTTAAAAAAAATATGTGTGTTACGCCGGGCCACCCTCATTAGCGAAGATAATCTGATGCATGATCTGATGTAATCTGGGTGTCAATAATAGTGTTATTTTAATGGCCAATCAAGTTCTTCGATTGGAAATAAAGATCTGTATGCACCGTCGATAAACATGTGTTTTAAAATACCGAGTAGTTTCTTGTGCTTGCAATTAGATAGCCCAAGTGCCCTAGCCAGTCTGGAATTTCAGTCTGGAACCGACATTGGACCCATTTTTTTGAAATACAAAGTATGGCGACAGCGGCAAGCGTAGTTACAACTTAACTGGTTGTGACTGTAGAATCGCAATCCAGACCATACCTTACTGACTAGTATTTTACTTGTGCCCTTTTTTTTTCGTGGGGAAATGCACTCGCATACCGCCCTGCCACGGGAAGACAGAGCGGTTATGTGGGACTAGACCCACTAAAACCCCACGATGTCCTCATCTGCCGTTTAGTGGCGGGAACACGGGAACGTTCTTACACACATCCGCGAACCCGCCGCGGCTGTCCGTTTCCAGACCCCTCGGTGCTGGCATCGGGTGCCACTCCTCTGTTTGTGACACGCCAGGACATATGGCATGTCGCGACCTAATCTGGGACCAGGTCAGCTAACGGATGTAAGACGACGACGGGTCAAATTTGTGGCCCCGTCGCCTGCCACTACGGCCGCAGAGGATAGGGAGAGCGGCGCCTCGTGCCCTAATACCTGCACGGGGGTTAATCTAAGTAAGGCTACCAATTATTCTGTTAAGGTAGTCAAATATGACATACATAGCTAAGGATTGGAATTTTTATATGAAAGAAAAAGTGTGAATATTATAATCGTGGCAGATTACAGTCAATAGTATAAAATCGCTAAATGAGTAAAAAGGCCGCTAAGCTGGAATCTCCCAAAAATTCTTACTTAATTCTATTTCTAGACCAGTAGACCTACTTTGAATACCTAAAAACCCACCCCATTCCACCCTGGATAGCAGCAGTCGATTCAATTTATTTTCCCTTATTTATAATAGCTTGTTTAACAATATTCCGCTGTCAGTTTGATGTAACGATTTTTTTTTTCTTTATTCTTAACGTATATGTCTATTTTTCTTATCCTAAAAAACCTAATATAATCATAATGACATTAACCGTGAACGACAAATAGAAAACCATTCTAATATTATCAGGTAAATTTTCTTACCTGAATTTTATTCACAGCCAAAAATGAGCTTTAATTTTTGCTTTTGTAAGGAGGGTCGTGAAGAGCCATGCATCATAATCACTCTCTGTCTTATTACTCGAGCCTTCCTAATATTGTTTTAGTGAACTCGAAGCAAAATTCAACCCTAAAAACGGCAGGAACTCCTTTGTGGTTGTAGTTGGGTGTTTCGTGAGTTTCTGCTTTAATTCCGTGTATTTATAAAACAAAATTTGGTACCTTTTCTGATCAATTTGTTGACCATTTAAGTACGATCGAAGCTGATCAGCTGCTTAATAATTATAGTTTTGATACATATTTTCAGGTTACATCAATATTTCTGCATTAGCTTTTGGGCTTATAAAACATAATATGATGAAATCACTAAAGTATTTACGAATAACTAGCTTGACCCGTGACATAAATATAACTCTTAGTTTCACGAATTCGGAGATCAAAGACAAATTCGTCAATTTTGCGAGAATGGTATTCAAAGAAAGTTGCAAAATTACAAATTGATGTAAAAAAGTGTCCCCTTACTGGAGACCGTAATGAAGAGTTCATTATTGACTTTCAGATAGTCTGGCAGGCTTGTGGATATAATATAAGTTGTAAAATAAAGGATTTGGGAGGTAATATTATTAATTAATCGAAGGGTTGTGGCTATGGATATCATTTAAAAAACTCATGTTCTTGTTTGGCTCTTTAAATAGGTACCGAAAATTGGAAACGGTGAAAGGATTTACGGAAATATCAGATCGAGCTAAACTTGGGTGAGTTTTATAACTTACATTATTGTAAAAATAACAATGAAAAGAAACAAACGTGGGGGCTCATAGTGTGTAGTGCAACCGCACTAGTAATCCACCGCCAAGCAGCGGTGCACTCACGTTGCTGTGTCCGGTGGAATCACAGGCATATGAGATATTACGAGAAAATCCCCGTTTCGGGTGACGGGTGCAACGCGATGCGACTTGGGTTTTCTTATACTTACATCGGGGATAACTTAAGTCACGTTATTTTTGTCTATGAGTGGCGATGACCACTTAAATTCAGGTGGACCGAAAACTCATTTATTTAAGTCACATAAAATGAACAAACAAATAAAAGGCACAAATTAAATAGTTTAAAGCATAATAAATAAATGATTTCAAGTGCCTCATTAACTACTTCCTAACAAAATGTGATCGGCTTTCTCCTTCTAGATGTCCGTTACGAAACGTTATTTCTCTCTAACCGCATCCATCTATTATTTTCGGACACAACTTAACTGTCCTAAGATCATCCTTAGTTTTTCTTTTGTAACAGGGGGGCATTATTTAGTTTTACAGTTAGTCCGTAATACAGACTTATAAGGTGAAAAAGGGGTAAACCTCAAATGAAAGATGATAGTAGGTAACATGTACATTCGGCTACTTCTTCTGACGATTTATTCGTTCGTTTTTTCGTTGGTGATTTTACTTATTGACTTACAGAGTATAAGCAACATTATTATGAGTGACACGATTTCTACGAAATATTGGAGATACCTGATTGTCTCTCCTTATCGGTTTATTTTCTATTTGCTGCGTTATTTCCGGACACACCGCGCAATTCTTCTATTATATATCCATTATGATGTTTTCTTTGTTATTTGTATCTTAAATGTTTGACAGATATACTATCTGTTTGTTTAAAAATGTTTCCTAAATAGTTTAAACCTAAAAGTCCTTGGCAACAACAATGAGACTAAACGATGCAGTCAGCTTGTATGTCTCCCAATTATTCATTCAAATTTAAATAGTTGCTGTACTGTACAAATAAATTCATATTTGCTTTGTTTGATTGTCGAATCATATGTTATTAAATTTATGCATTTCTGTTGTAGTGGTTTCTCTTCAAGATTTTAAGTGAATTGGAAATATACTTACAAATTCCAACAAAATTAAATCAGTTTGCATTACTTAGATTGTATGTTGTTGTTTGTATTACGTTTTCTATTTATTGACATAAAATAGTTTTAGGGTTCTTCACAAAAAATAAAATCGGTTGTCCAACTATATTCTGAATCATAAGCGTAGCCAGCTGAGATTTAAACAGAATATGTTTATTATGACATATCTTAACAATTAATAAAAAATATTTTTAGTACTACGGCCCCTCGATATGCGTGTCCAAATAAAACTTGACCGGATTATTTTACAATAACGAAACGATGAAATTGTGATTCAGGTAACATTATTAGAACCGCCGTATTGGATACCTTCCAAAATTCATAGCCTATATCATCAAGACGCTTTTAGCAGTACTAATTTTTGTGTGCATTTGACAACTTACGAAAAGTAGTTAAGTTATGCGGGAACAGATAAAAATACATAGGTACGGGATAAAATCATAACCAACCTTTTCGCTTTGCCGCTATCGAGTAATTATTGTCTGCCATCCCTTCATTGAATATGAACATAAAATGAATAGGAAAACCTTCTCGTAGGATCAAACTGCTTTGAATGGGGCACTTCTTTTTTAGGTTACGCCTGAACATGAAAAATGTTCAAAAAGAATGTCAAAAGCTCGTTTTTCCGTCCTGCCTCGTTTCAGTGGCCACAACATACCTATACGCCTTCAAAGAGCAACCGCTAGCTCAGTACATATGCAGCTTACACATAAAACTATTTTTTTTTTTTTTTTGCATCAGTAGAACACAGCAATTGGTGTATTTCATGTAATTTTTACAGCTAATTTACAGTCAGTCTGCCATCTTGCATATCAAAGAAGCCGGGGCCAGTCTAGTGATGCCCTCTACAAATATTTTATGTTGTCATGGACTATGCTTCACATGTAACGTGATATACTCTTACAAGTATTTCATATTTGTTTCATGTGTGCGCTAAATGTTTACTGAGCTAGCGGCTTCCCTTTAGAAGCGTACTTAAACATGATAATATATAAAAGATTGTGATTATATTCTTCTAAACGACAAATGTTGGAACTCTATAGAGATAAGTAGTAGGTACGGTTGCCAAAGTTTCAATTCAAACGTAAAACAATTAACTTTTCCTAGAAAATGAAATGGACGCAATATGATTAAGCAACCGGCTTAGTATATACTAGCTGCACCCGTGACTTCGTTCGCGATTGCCATCCCTGCAGACTAGCAATTCGCATTAAGAATAAAAACCAACTGGAATTGCTGGACCAATCTCTTTGTAAATATACAAGCAAAATTGGTCCAGCCTTTCACGCGTGATCAAGGGAAATAAGGACTCATTTTTATACACAAAGATTTTGTATCTTCAAAATGGTCCCCTGCAAATATCGTGAAAAAAAATCACTAAAAACACAAAAAAAAATATTGATGATGATAGTATTGAACTCCGTTCATTTGATGTAATGTCTCGATATTAAATAGTATTTAAATTATTTATTAAACTATGAACTAACTATGAACTATGAATAAACTATTATGGGCAATAGCCTAAAATAAAATGATTATTGTTATTATTATTATTATATCAGTCACTTGTAGACTGAGCCAGCTGGGTTCACTCCGGGAGCGTATGAGGCCGGTTAATTACCTACGCTGACTGAGGGGATCAAGAATGCAATTAGTTCGGTTCGTGCGTTCGGGGCCGTGTTTAAGAGCTGACACTGCCATCAACAGGATTAACTTACAATTCATATTATATCGGATAACACCATGACATTGACATTATGAAGATTTGTCATCCCATGTTCCAGAAAAACGATGCAGTCGGAACAAAAATGCTAGTATTTTATTTATAAATTTTATTTTAGATTTGTAATTGAAGCAAAATGCCAGAACTAATCTCTTTAAATAACTCTTAAGACAGAAGTTAACTCATTCTAGAATAAATTTTATAGAAGTTACGCTAAGCTATTTTAAAGAAGCTAGGGTCAATGGTATCTATAGCTAAGGGCTATATCCTTAATAAAATATTCCACTGGAAATATAGTAGGTAAATTAGCTAATTCATACCAATCATCTAAACCTATCGTGAGATTTTTTCATGTATCACATACCAAGTAAAATAAATTTATCATGCGAACACCACCTATTCTTAACAAATTTGTCTCATTCCAAACAATACAGCACCCGTCTCGTTCTGTTTCATGTGGAGTAAAAGAAACAGCGACAATTTGTTAGTACTTATCACCCTTACTTGAACGGGTTTGTTGTGTTCACTCATGACCGAAACATGTAGGTCAAAACTTCAAGAATAATTTGGCGGAATCATACTTATTCCTTATCCGTACCAGTAATTTTGTCTAATTATATACCGCGCCACAGAAAGCCGTCAAGGCGACGATGTTGTGGCCAAGCTACCTGCTTCTACCTCTATCTTCAAGTTGTGTATGTGCGACGTTGCCAGCCCGTCAACACCGCTATTTTTTTTTGTTTTGCACTGTCCATTGCGGAACGGCACGTCGCGGAAGCCGACGCGGTAGCATCACAGATTAAATTATGGTAGCGTCCAGACTACATGGTTACCGATATAGTCTAAAAAACTGTTGTTCTGCGATTTGAAGTCGGCGCAGCTGCGTCGTTGTCTCGTATAGCCAACAAGTACGCCACTAATAATAATAATATGATGCTTTGACGGCTCCGTGGCTTAGTTGGCAATAGCCCTGCCTTCGAAGCGAGGGGTTAGATTCCCGGCTGGGGCACACTTTGTGTGGTGAGCATGAAGTTTGTTCTCGGGTCTTGGGTGTTTGTATTGTGTTTCTGTGTTTGTCCATTCTAGTGCAGAGGTATGAGTGTGTAAACGTTTATTTACGTTTACGTATAGTTTTTGTAAATGAAGCGCTTGTGACTACTCTTACCTAGTTGGTCTATTCAGTTTATCTAATTAAAGCCACTCTCCGCTCGATCAGTAGGTATATAGTTTAATCGTTTCTTGTTATTTAAACCCACTGAGTGGCCACACACACGCAACAAGAAAACGAGTGGTTCTTATAAATTTAAAGGTAAGTACATATTCTACACTGGTGGTACATAGTATCACATGAGTCCATAGGATCTGAAATGATCTATCCTGTTTACCTCCTCGAAGACCTACATTCTACGTTAACGTCAAAATATAAATATACACCAGTCAATAATAATTTCTCCAGCCAAAAGACTGACCCATTTCTTGCTTATACAATCTCTCTGATACAAGATAGGGTTGTTCCTTTGTGTTTTCATTAGTTGTCGGGACAAATGTTCCGGAATTATTTGTTTCCTGGATTATTTGCTTACGCAAGCGAAACGTGTTCTGATTGTGACACGCGTTATATGCAACCATAGTAGGAAAGCCGTCTTTGTATGAGATAGGTTATTTCTTAATTGTTGTTTGAATTCATTATTTATGCTAAACACTTACTACATTGCTGTTAATTCCACGTGCTACAAAGGCCAAACATTAATTTGATAGGAAATGATACGTTTGTGTTTAATATGTATTTTTTAAATAATGACGGCTCCGTGGCTTAGTTGGTAGTAGCCATGCCTTCGAAACAAGTCGTCCCGGGTTCGATTCCCGACCGGGGCATACTTTGTGCGGTGAGCATGAAATTTGTTTTATATATTTTGTGATTTTGGTAGAATCGATTATGTCCCGCTAAAAGCCATCCAATTAATTAATTGCTTTGTAGTTTCAATTTTGAGATAATCTTCAAATAAATGGCAACTTTAATATAGCTAGAATCACTCTTACTAAAATACAACTTCATAATGATAACTGACGTTATTCGTCCCATATTTTTAACCCACGTCACAACCCAACTGCATGAAAGTATCTTGAAAAATAACCCTCCCGACTTTACCGAGCTCTATCTCCAATCTCAACAAATATACGAATACAAATATATCATGTTGCCACTTTTTTGCGCCAACACGCGAAACCTAAATGGATTCAATTTAGCAAAATACGAACTGCGCAAACAGTTTTCACAACCATTAACATTACGTGAATTTTTTGATGAATTGGATTTTCCCATTATGGTTTTAATGCAATTTGTAATAATGTTTGTAATGATGTAAAGAGATTTGTTTTAATATAATGTGTTAGTCTACGATGAATTTAGACAGAAGTAACTGATAACATATTTCTTTCTTCTTTCTTTCTTTTTTTGACTGGCCTTACTACTCTGTTGGTCTCTACCTTCTGCGCTGTTGTCCCAGGACCCAGAACAAGCATTTGTGTGACGAATATAGATGTTTGTTCTGTGTCTGGGTGTTAATACGTATATATACACCAAAAAGGACTATAAAGGCATTAAATCGGGTATTTGGATCCAAAGTACAAGATATGCTTAGTTTGGGGATAGATAGCTCTGTATGAAATATCCATGAGTATTATACTCGTATTATTTTATTTATTATAGGAGTTTTGTCACTTAGTAATCTGTCAAACATACCAAATATTAAAACACTTAGATACTTCGTTACTCATATAGGAATGGAGGTGTGTCATATAGATGTTGTGCTTACAAAGATACTTTAAAAGGCTACATCTGGATTCATACGCTCGTTTCAACTGCTAATTTATTCATCGGGCATATTTTATACTTTGACTTCTGTTGTGTAAACTAAAATAAGGTTTTATTCTAGTAGAAAAAGTTGAAAAAACCGTGTTCGAGTATGGAAAAGTTTTAAGCGATGGGCTCAGTTGGTAATGACGTCGATTTACGATTTATAAATCTTGGGTTCAAATTTTGCAACGAGCTTGAGTTTCAGGTGAAGAAAACATCGAAAAAATACTACAGCTCAATGGTAAGTCAAATGCGAAGCTATATCCAGACACGGAAACAGACCAAAAAAAAGTATGTGATTCCACCCGGGCCATTCCAAAAACTGGCAATTGTCGCTCACAATGCATTCCTACAAAGGATACACACAGAGCACAGAACACGATTGGTTTTTTTTTTATTTTAAATCAGGCCTGTCTGCCTGTTGACTTACTTAAGCTGTGGGCTGATAGTTACTACCCTCAAACTAAAGATACGCCCAGAAGCAACTAAAAGTGTCATTTTATGAGTTTATTAAGTCCTTTATTTCTCGCTATTAAGAGGTAAACACTACCTCGATATACAACGAGCAAAGAAAAAAGTCACAGAAAAACAAAATACACGTATACTTGGATGACATATTTTTTCCAGTAACTTTGATTTAACAACCTAACTATTGAACCTACTTTAATGAAATTTCTAAGACCAATCCAATGAAAACATACAAATAAAAAAAGATTTTTTCTTTAATCGTTTAAATAATAAAATAGTTCTGAATATGAATAAAATACAAGGGTTATCAACCTCGATAACACTTTGGAAATTGAAAAATGACAAAAAAAGTGTAAGTGTTACGTGACAAATGTACACAATTTTAACAACACAGATCAAGTTGGCATTTGCATAATCGTCAGACACTTTGGGTCAAATCGCCTGTAAGGTAACTCGGGCACTAAAACAAGAAGTGAATTCTGGTTAATAAAACCTTGAAGGGTAATTTTCTAGTCAATTACCTACGGAGTATCTTCGACGTTTACAATCGGATAATAGAGTTCCTGAACATTGTGTTGGATTAAACTAGTTTAGTACCTCCCATACATAAAAAAAGATGTAAGGGCAGAAAATAGAACTTATTAAAAGTTGAAATGAATAGTGGTAGCCATGTCATAGCTAGTGGCCTGACCTCCACTGATTGTTGCCAAGATTAATCATAGTATACATTTCATTTAGTATCAATGCAATCTGAGCGTGTGTTGAGCCGTCATTACGAGTTAAAAGCGACGAAAGTAGTCTATTAATTTGAACTTTTCATATAAACAATTTTGTTGTCTGTGATTCTTTGCGACTGATTGGACACCATGTGGTGTTAAGTGATTATTGCCGCCCAATCACAACAGTAATACGATTCAGGTAAGTAGTACCTGTAAGTATGTGAATACCAAAGTCACACAGCGTTGCGCCTGTCACTGTACCGTCTCGTAAGCATAATTTCACTGGCACCCAAAACCTTCCACCGTAATATAGCATGGTATATGGCAGTAATACTTTCCCACGACGCTGCGACAATAAGTTAAACTGCTAAAGATAGTTTTAGTTTCAAATGGAAGAACTATTTTAGATTTTTACTCAGTTTACATTTTGTATTATATGCTAGGTGTTTATAAAAATATCTGATTCCATTGAGAGCATATTTTCAAGAGTAACGAGAGTAAACTGCCTGCCTGTAGTCCGTAATATATATTTATAAAGCCATCGTAGCTGTGAACTATTACCGAGATACTTAAAAGGCATCCATTCAAGGTATTCTACGAACTGAAATTTCTAGTTTGCGAAATGATTGATTCCAATTTTAAGTCATTTCGACAATTTATGTGTCTTCATAGCTTGATACTTTTCGAGTTTAACTACCAAAATTTTCAAAATGAATTTAAATGTAATTTATTTGCAACTAGCTGTGGCCGCGACTTCGTTCGCGATTACCATCCCTTCAGAATAACTATTCGCATTAAGAATAAAAAACACATAATATAAAAACAATAATATGGATCTTTACATTTTTAATTAGCTTTATTTGTTATGTAGTGATCAATTTTCTTTTAATAAGTTGTAGTTACCAATGTTTGCATGGAATTAGTTGTACATTAGTCGGTTTTACTTTTGTTTTAAATAAATAAGCTTTATTGGTTAGGAATATTTTTTTTATTAGCTGTGGTGATAAATTTACCGTTAAAAAATACATAAAACAATGGCAAACACAATTGGTTTTTTTTTTTCTTAGATAGGCACTTTTGCTAGACGGCATCATAGTTCTATCTAGTGACACTTATTCACATGATTTCAGCTCAAATCTGCTTTTCGGCTTGTTGTTGGCTCCGTAGCTACTTGGTTAGTTAGATTACCTTTGAAACGAAGAGTCCCGCGTTCAAAATCCAATGGGGCAAACTTTGTGTTCAGCATAAACTTTATTATTAGGTGTGGCTTTGTATTGTGTATGTCACATAGGGACATACACAACACGTAGGGACTTCTTGTCCACGGGTGTGATTGTAAGAATGTGAAAGTATTTGTTTTGTTTGTTTGTATCTGAACGTGAAATATAATTCAACTATGGAATGCATTTGATATACATGAAATATCAAAAATTACAAAAATAAAAGCTCGTTTTACATTCCAACGAATGAAGCACGTTAATGGAGTTTGACGCAACTATTAATTATTCCTGAATGTTCGCGTCTAATTACTCTTTCAGCGTGACATTGTAGGGAAATGTAGTAAAATATAGTTGGTATGTAAAGTACTTACATGAACATTAAGCTTGATGTTAATTGCGTAAGTTTTATAAGTACGTATATAGGGGGTAACCCGAAGATAACCGCTCTGGGAAATCGCGAAGTGACATTAGACATTGCACTTCATGAAGTTGGGTGGTATTTACTTTGAGGCAGTTTGAGGTGCCGACTTATTGGGTTCCCTGAAATGAAATAAGTCAATATCAAATGAATTTATTCCAAAAAACAAGCTCAGCACAAGTATTATCATGTATCATCAATATTATCGGGAACCCAGAGGGATCCATGACGCTTACGTCCGACGGTGTTATAATACTTTTTGGAATACCAACGCGTATTCAAATGGAGCAACCTTGAGTAGCAATATAATTTGTATCAAGTACTGCCGCCATACCTGATAATTTATCGCCAATCGCCTTCGGTAGTAGTACCACCTAACATCGGGTGGGCAGTCCGCTTGTTCTGTCATTTCGATCATTAGTAAACCAATATATTACTACCTCCTATTTATCAAAGAAACTGGTTGGAAAATTTAAAATACCTTGCTATTTTCACGCCGAAAGTCGAGGCGAAATCTCGCCTTACCGTCTTTTGCTAAAACGACCTGATACCTGAAGATTCCAGTTTCAAAGTACTCTGGAATTATAAGTTCTCACCGCACAACTATTTATAGTGGATAAGTTCGGGCTTGCCTGGCTGGTCTTGTTGTTTGACCTTACGAGCTAAGGTGTGCTATTTATAAAACTGATGGAGTTTAAAATTTTTGAGAATGTAGCAAATTTTATTAGTAATGAAAACCACCGACTACTGTTAACGCTCGTAACATCAGCTATTATGCTGAGGACTTTTTACATAAAAAATATATAAGAACATTTGCATAGATACAAAATATACCTGAGTGAATTTATTTAGGTACTCAATAACTACAGGCAATCGGAACACTAACGACTAATTATCAATATATATATTGATTCTCGAAAGTTAGTCTATTTCAATAACGTCTCCCCGGAATTTGTTGGTACTTAGTTTCTTGATAGTTTTGCGTTATTAGAAGCTCTTAGAAGTTCCGATATTGCATCAGTCATGAGTTTTCCGATTGTACCGCTCGCAATGAAGACTTACTGCCGGAGTTGTTTCAGCCAACACTTTCTTATAAGAATATATTGCTGATGTCACGAACTTCTCCGAACCGGGCCAACTTTGAAATGTTTCCATTGATACAATTTTGTCAACTTCGGTAATACTTGCAGTGGCGCAAATTGTAGGTTTTATTTACCACCTTTTTTACCGATTTTGATGCGGTTTTGTGCGTTTAAAAGCTGAAGATCATCAGCACGTTATCATTCAGGGGCTTTTACATTTTGTGTAAAATGAACTTGTTATATTTATATAAATAAAGTTGCAATAAAACCTTGTGACAATTTCGTGTACTATCTCTCACCTGATAATATACCTTCAAGCAGTGGTGACATGACAGAAGGTTGTGAAGCTGCTGTATATACGCATAAGACGTTTTAACTCCATCTCAGAATGACGGGAGCAGTGCGATGTGACTTGAGTCTTCTCAAACATTGATATTTGAGTCATGGGCTGTTGTTTATGGGTACCCACTTAGTACCCAGTGGAGCAGCAGTTACATTTGTCCAAGCAGTCGCATCAAAAAAATGTCAGCTGTAAAAACAGGCAAACCAATTTTTTATCGATTGTGAATTATATTACTCTAACGTATAATTTTTAACTGTTGGGACTCCGAGAAATATGTTCTAAACTCTCTCTTATAACAACTAAAAGTAGAAAAGATAAGCTTAACTATTTAATAAATTGCTATTCAGCTTTATTAGAAAGTTTTTAATCATATTAGTCATATGATCAACATATTTAACTTAAATAATATTTCGTTGTATCCGTAATAGCCGGCTGCAAGATTGCAACGTTCATCAAGTTTTTAATCTTTATTTATTTTTTATAATATTTAATTATTGGGGAAGCTTATTTTTGCCGAGATGCCAGTTTTTTTATAATTAAAATAATATTAGTTGATTAATCCCAAAAAAAAAATGTTCACTTGTTTTTCATATAAATAACAATCCACTTCATTATGTAAAGACCTTGAAAAATTTGTGTTTAGGGTGGGAACACACACACACACGGTACACACGTAAGAGCACACAACACCTCTACAAAAACTGCATATATATATTCTTATTTTTAAGCATTATTGTAAAATTATTAAAGAGTTAATAATCTGAAACTATCTGCCAGCCCCACCGGCTGTGAGCATCCATTTGTCGGAGTTAATTCATAAGTTTTAAGAATAAAAATCCTTTATTCTTAAGGCTTTAATAATGAGGAATAATGAAACAGAGAATGAAATATTATGTTTTACTTCATTTTTTTCATTCGTGATCATTCCCCGCGCTCTATCTAGCAAAATTATAATAAACAAAAGTACTATACTACTACTATGGGAACCAATTACGGTGTATGGATGTTAATATGTAAATACCTACATATTAACATCCATACACCGAACAAACCACATATTAATATGTGCGTTACGCAATTGACTATAAACTGAGCTGTGAGGTTAGTCTATAATTGAATTAATGTTTAAAATGTCTTAGGTACTGTGTAAATAGGAAATTTATATGAAATACAGTTTTACTGGTACATAAAAATATTATTTTAATAAATACACATTCTATAATTACTTTATCGGAAAAGGACAATATCTAGATTCATCTAAATAAATTTTCCTAGGGCTAAAAAAGGATTCAAACAAGTAATTGCTAATACAATTCTTGGACTTGATGAAGCGTAGAATAGAAGTTGGTTCTAAAGATTACTCGCTTTGTATGACGGCGGCTGCAGAGAGGAAATTACTAGGAAATTGCCTAGAACCGACCTAGTGCAAGGATTTTATGGTTGAGCAAATTGTAGGTACAAACCGAACACGCTCTGTAGGGGATATCATAAAATAATGTTCGATAGTAGATTGTTTTTTTATGATGTTTTTGATTCTGCAAGTCTAATTAGACAACAAATACATACATCATGGAATATGCAAGAATCTTTTGAAACATAAGCCGAGCTGAATTTTTATAATACAATATTACAAAATTTGTCTTATAAGGGCGAATACGCGAATACTTAACAGAGTGTAGTGGCCGAATTTAGTAGATAGGTTTAAATCCAGGCTTATACCAGTAAGTTTTTCACATAAACCGGCAAGCATTAGAAACCAATTTTCGAAGACATGTGACTTTTCCTAATCTCAATTGAGCTCCCGTGGTAGAATAAAGCCGTAAAAAGTGAAAGAGAGTAGGCCAGTGTCCCTACAGTGAGAGAATTGCAAGGATTTTACAGATGGCGAATTTCCTAAATAAATACAAGTGGGGGTACGAAACTCCCACTTATTTCCTATTGCACATCAATCATGAGTCCCTTCGACAAAAAAATATTGATAGTTGTATCTTATCGCAATAACTTTGACGGCTCCCTGGCTTAGCTGCCTTCGAAGCGAGGGGTCTCGGGTTCGATTGCCACTTTGTGTGGTGAGCATGAAGTTAGTTCTCGGGTCCTGGTTGTTTGTCTTGTGTTTCTGTGTTTGTCCATGTCAACTGCGACACAGGGAATCCAAGTGCAGAGGTATGAGTGTGTTACCGTTTATTTATTTATTTGCTTAATTAAACCATCTATTCTTGGTCACAAAAATTTTAGTTCTTTGTTTTTTGATGTTTCAAATATTTTTGTTTATTTTTAATGAAATAATTATCTAATTTATAACCGATAGTAGCCTACGCAGCATCTTAGAAATTTGTTCTTGGGAAGTTGGGGAGAACCGGTTGCTCGCGCCTGTAGTCCGGGTCCCCTTTGAATTCCTACACATAAGCCCTGGCTGGGTAGTGTTTAAGGAGACAAAAAGTAGCAGTAGAGTTTGTGCCAAGTTCGTTCGGAGAATGGTAATCTTCCGAGAAGTGCACTTAAATTGCTATGTTCCAGTGGAAGGGTGTGCTAAGTGAAGGAATAATCTGAAGGGCCACCTGATGTTAAGTGATTAGACCATAACACCAATAATAATTAGGTCCTATCTGACCTAAGCATGAGAAGAGCAAGTAGCATGCTGGTGCGCCCGTAACCCGATGTAACATGTAATTATGATTTCACAAGCACCCACACCATTCCACCGGAACACAACAATGCGACAATAGTTTTTTAATAAAAGATATATGATAATAAAAAGCAACCTTTAATGTCGTTCATAACAATACATTCCCTAAAATAAAAACCCAAGAAAATGTAATCGCGTTTTAAATTTAAAACAGTCTACGCAATTGTGCAATTGGTTGCATTTTACAACTCTAATTAGGGTCCTCACACCGAATGAAGGAACTTCTTTTGGCATATTTCTATCTCTGTCACACATTATACACACGTATTTTTCTAACAATAACTTATGTTAATGTTAAAATTCCCTGTCATCTCATAACTAACATCAAGACATTCACTCACGTTTACATCTTAATTTGTTTCTCGAACCACTACACCACCCAAGTGAAAATAGTTTTTGAAGTGAGATACATATTGTATCTTATATGCTGTGGGAGGACTTAAGTATTTTTTTTTTATCTTATTTCCCTACTGGCTCTTCTTGTCTTCGCTTTCGTCGTCACTGTATACTGTTGGAGTCTCACCAGGCTTGAGAAGTCGGCCCACAATGTCATATTTCTCTGTAACAATAATCATTTCAATGAACTATATTATACTTCTTTGAGATCACGTGGCATCGTGGTTGTATATTTATAGAGGAGTCGAAGATCAAAACTTTCATACCTAATGGTGTTTGAATGATTGAATAACGCGTAGCCAGCACGAGTAAGATATCGTATGCAAAATAATGTTACTGCATAATATCATTCTCAAAACGCACAAGAAATAAATTATTCGTTAACTGGCAAATAGTTCAGCAACATGTGACCTTAAGCCACCCAGTTGTTGGAAGCTATTTTAGATACAAGTAATAATATGCATTCATAATATAGTTCCTGAACCAATCATGAGTTCTACTAACTCTACTGATAACACAAAAGTACTCAAATGAACGCGTTGTTACAATTGTGAGCTGCTCACCCCTGAATTGGTCTTCCCATTCTTTCGCTGAGGCTATCTCATCAGCAGCCAGGTCGCTTACGTCATCATACTCAGTGTCTGAAGCTGCTACCTGACCGGTGGCAAGTCCTCTGGTGGCATCTTTGCCAGCGAACGCTGCGTACGGCCCACCTGTAAAACAACGCAATATTTGAGATTTATCAACATCTTTATAAAAGATAAAGGCACAAACAACACATTATTAGCAATAGTTATCACGATAATTAGCGACATTCCGAATCATTGGCTCACAGTCAATTGGTCGAGACTACACATGATGGATAGCTGATCATCAAAATCATAGATCACGAACCCACCATCCGTGACCCACAACTTTGATCGTCTCATATTAGTGGTGAAGTGTGTGCCATAAACGTAGAATCACTTATTTTTCCTAGAGATAATACATTTATACAATAGACAAATCTTTTGTAAGCCTCGTTTAGAAGTAGGCACTTTCTGGTATCAGACTTAAATAAAATCGAAACCGACATCTCTGAAATGTTTCTTGTGATACAAAAATATGAATGACGCGTAGATTCGTTTAATGATTTTTTGTAACCATGTTGACAGGACAATCTGAAGGTCCACCTGATGTTAAGTGGTCACAACTCCGCTCACAACAGCAATACGACTTTACATTTGACTCCGAATTAAATTAGCATCAAAATTGAATAGATATCTACGTTACAAGTGGTAAACTCATCAGCACTTTTGCTATTCAATGCAAAACTCAGTTAAATGTCAAATACAATGCAATCATTACAATACAATAAATAAACCAACAGCCAGGACCAATCTAATACTAATAAAAGTAAACAAACTGCAATATCTTCTAGTCGTAATGTTAAGAATCATGCACTGATTTCATCTGTACATTGTCTTACTATCAATAAATTAAAGCGTATTCTGAGGAGTCACAAAATAAAGAACTTTTTAATATAATCCTCACACCTAATCCAGATTACCTTCAGACCTTCTTAAGTAGAAATGTTTAGAGTCAAAGTAGAGTTTTAGTAGAAAGATAGACCTGATAGTACATTATGTTGTCCTTGCAGAGATTTTCAAGCTATATTGTATGCCCCTAAAAATAGCACTATGCACTCTAATAAAATTAGTTGTTTTTTATGTGACGGAACGAGATGAGGGCCCACCTGGTGGTAAGTGGCGACCCCTGCCCATGACAATCAGTATAAAATTATAGAGCTATTTTATATATATATATATATATATATATATATATATATAGCTGTATTCGATATTTTTAGCTCCATGCACAAGTCGTTTTGGGATTACATTTTGAAATGACAAGCCCAGTGGAAACTTAAGTAAATAAAATCAAAGGTAACTATTACAATCTATTTGAGTGCATAATTATAATAATCAAGGATATGTTAATAGATACGAATACGATATCGATTATTTATGATAATCGATTTCGGAACATTCATAATGATATGTGCTTATGATTAAAATCTACATTAACATAACAATTTGTATCGGTGACGCGATGAACATGGCATAGTTCTGTATGCAAAATATTAAAGATATTATCAAGCCGATTTAAGCCTATTTATGGTTTAACCTTGCACTGTTTGGAGTTACAGTGCGACAGTTTGCACATATACCCATACCCAAGTCCTGAGAACAAACTAGATACTCATCCCATAAAATTTTCCCCGGCCGTGAATACACTTCGTTTTTAGGCATACTTACTACCAATTTAGCTACTGTCATTTTTTTATAATTCATTGGCGCCCCTCCCTAATGCTGCAAATATACGTGTAATCGTATTGATGTGTTAGATTAGGTTACAACACTCTGACATGACTAGTGCGTAGGTACCTAGAAGTTTTGGTTTGTAGAATTGTAATAGGATGGATAATTTCATTCCAAATTACCCATTACCCATTCCAAATTACGCAAAATACATTAGGCAAGAAGACACAAATAAGCGTTTTCTATCATCCATCCAAATGATTTTGAACCCACATAGAATAATGGTGAAACAATGCGTTATAAATTTACAATCATAATGCATGCTTAATTATTATACTCGTAACTATGGATAGTAATCTCAAATACCTCAGTTTCCTTTTAAACTGCGTTTATTGTCAGCACTTTTCCTTACTTGATGAGTCCTAAGACATAGTCATAAACGTTAACACGAGGCGGACATAAGACTCAACTACTACTCAACATTAACCGGTTATGTATAAAAATGTGATTGAAATATATTTGAGCTTGGCTTGACTGTTCGTTTACTCTGTCTCACATACTACGAATGAAAGGGAGAGCAATTGTTTGTTATCGCGCGTCGATTCTACATCCTACTCGTACAAGGTAATACGAAATACGGAGAAGGCCTGTTGTTAAACTCACGAGCTAAATTTATGTAAATTTTATCGTAACCATTCTTCCAAAATTGTATTTGCTAATAGAGCATACAATTATTTAACAATAATGAGGTTCTCATTGTATAGTCATGTTTTTGGACCTTGACCCTTCATAATAATGTTTCATTTGATACAACGCTAAAACGATCTGACCTTTACTCATACTTTTTACCGAAGTCAATATACTTAATACAAAAAATGCAAGAGCCACTTACCCGGTCCGTAAAACCTCTTCCCTCTAGTGACATCGAAAATTACACCATTTACTGCCAGCAAAACTCTTCCATCAGGTTGAGTGCCATCGTATTTTTTTAGCTCGGCAACTGTAAAGTCCTTCCTTATTTTTGGCAATGGAGGTGGCGGCGCCGGGACTTCAACTTCACTTTCAAAGTTCGACTTTAATATCTTGTAAAGAAGGTACACAATCACGGCAATGAGACATAGGTTGAGAGGGCTCGTTAATTCGTCCCAGTAGCTCGAAGTAGCGACAGTTGCTTCGTCCGCCATCTTTTTTTTTTATAACACGTCTGTGGAGCGCGAGCGCGGTTATTATACTGAGTCGAGTATTGCGTTATCATACCATCATTGTTAAGGTCAACTCAACTGTTTGCATAGTCACTACTCACTCGCTTTGCTGTCTCAATGGTACGGTATAAGATTATAATGTGTTAACATACACTCAATCGTGTAAGTATAACCTCGTGAAACACTATTAGAAAAAATGTTATCATGTTGGGTCCTAGAAAAATTGGGGTGTTACCCTAATCTTTCTTGTCACAATTTCTACCGTAATTTATTTCAATAATTCCCCCTCAATTTTGATGCTTCGTTTAATTTTCTTTTAGTCTAACATCCGGCTGCAAGAGTCGACGGAAACCTCAAGATTACTCGTTCATCGAGTTTTTAATCGAAATCAATTAACCAAGGTGGCTATTAAAAAGTGGCCGCTATTATTTTTGAATTAAAATAATATTATGTTTGGTCTATTTTCGGTCTTTAAAAATATTAATATCGATATAAAACTCAAGTGGCACCATCGCAATACTAATATCCTTTCGCTAAAATTCTTAACAAGCCCCCACTCCTTCTTATTTGAAGGAACGATTCGAAATTCTTTGTTCATTGAATTCATGCACTATTTGTCTTTTAAAAAGCTGTTAAAAACTCCAGCTCACAAAACTAGCTTATATGGGAACTCGTTTACGGTTCAAGCTGCCCGTTTATGGAATGTATTACCAGTCATATTACATAAGACAAGTTCCATCACCCGCTGGGTTTAAAGTTCCAAAGGTTGCCTGGAAGAGATAGTTTCCAAGGGATAAGGCCGCCTATTGTCAATTATTATATAAGATTGTACATCTATTTCTCTTGGTGTACAAAAAAGAATTTTTGTATTGTATTGTATAAGCAGCTCTGTGATGTTTCATCGCAAGTTCTTATAAATAAAAGATTAAGCACAAAAATGGGGTGAAGCTGAATTTGCAATAATTTTATATTGGAGAAGAACTTGGCTTTTTGTTAAGTTTCTGCGCTATTGACTACAGCACTGATGTGATACTTACCTATTACATCTATACTTAAAATAAAACTGTAACAGATCCGATTCTGTACATTGTAGATGTTTAAAAAAAATTTTTTGGATGTGTCTCTTTGGCCGGTACTGATGCCAAAACTGTATTTTTTTCCATTTTGTCTGTCTGTCTGTCTGTATCTTGGCCGCGCATCACGCCGAAACGACTACAAGGTATACTACAAGGTAGGACATAGTATATTTTTTAACCTGAAAATCAACACGGTTCCCGTGGGAGAGGAGATGAAAGTCAAAATATGTTTTTTATTGTAATTCATTAACGCTTTGCCCGATGCTATTTATTCTTTTTTTTGTTAGAAAGGAGGCACTTTAGACACTGTCCCGTAAATATTTCAAGGTCATTGGTTTTGTAATTCAGAAATTACAGACATCACAACCTTCAGTCATGAAACAACTGAATGAATTGAAATGAAACTGGATACTTTTTATCCAGAAATTCAGCACCGTTCCCTCAGGAAAAGGGATAAAAGTTAGAACCAATTTTGATATGACAATTAGGGTTCCACGCAAAAACATGTACTAGTGGTTGATATGTATGAATGAGTATCATTATTTTGATAATGCGTAGAAACTTCTACAACATACGCAATTCTGTGATGCATCATCGTGAGTTGCTAAAATAAATAAAATACATTAACAAGTCAAATTGACAGGAATTTTGAATTTCAGCAGAACTTACAACTTACAGATACAAGTATTATTCATTACTTCATGTAGTTATAGTTTTTTGGTATTTTCTGCGCTACTTATATTATATCATCTACAAAAATAAAAAAATATTGTTTATCTTCAAACGCAACGTGATTATTATTTGAAACTGTCATCATGAGTTTCATAAAATTATTATCTTATCATATTAAAAATATGGCATTCCAGTTGACCAAAATTTTACCTTCCTATTTCTCATTCTTCTCAAACTCAAACTTTTTCATACCCTTAACACAAGTATCGTTTTTTACATCAAATTATACTTGCGGTGTGTCATAGAAGCTCCTTGTGATTCTATCGGCCTCTCATTTAAGACACTGTTAACACTTAAATCACTCGTCTCACTTACGCTTACGGTGCTACAGTGCGAGTGAGTGAACACAAAATTGACATAAATTCACGATTTTGCGGTTTTTCTTATTTACAAACTAAGAAGAGTATCAGAAAATCTTCTAGCAACCTTGATTTTTTAAATTTATTTTTAAAATAGTTTTTGTTTTAATATTGTATCACTAGTGTTTGATAACTTTAACAAGCAAATTAAAAGTTCATAAAGGCATTGTGTTTAAAATTAAACTTACAGAAGTTTACGTAATCGGTTTTAGTGACGGCTCCGTGGCTTAGTTGGTAGTAGCCCTGCCCTCGAAGCGAGGGATCCCGGGTTCGATTTCCGGCCGGGCACACTTTGTATGGTGAGCAAGAAGTTTGTTTTGTGTTTCTGTGTTGCCATCTGCGACACAGGGAATCCTAGTGCAGAGGTATGAGTTTGTTAACTTTTCTTTTCATAGAAGTTAGAGGGTCAGGTGTTCGCGTCCGTAGGTGAGAATCCCTACACGTACCCCCTATGTGGTGCTAAAAGAGCAACTACAGTACTGGCTCTACATATGGTTATCTGCCGCTAAGCTATGGTGAACTCGAAAAGCTGTGTTCCAGTGGAAGGGTGTGGGTGCCGGGGGCATAACAGGCTCATAAATAATTACTTTCCTTTTCATGACATACCCCGCCGGGTCTCAACGCGATAAATTATCAAACGGATTTTTATACGGTTTTCATCAATGGACAGAGTGATCCATAAGTAAGGATTAAGTGAACTAAATTAAAACTTTGTGTGAACTAAATCAAAACTGAAATGTAGCTGGACAATAATTGTTAAAGATGTCAGAAAATATCGTGGCGTGAGATTTACTGGCGCACGTCGTGTAAACCAAGAGAGTTGTACGAAAACAATGTTGGTATCACGGAATGGAATGGAATCCCAAACAATCCGAATCAGTAGTATATTTTGAAAAATGTTTGTTTTGTTTTTCAATTTTGCACGGAAAAAATAAGTGAGCAAGCCGTCGCCCAATGACGTGATACACAACGGTCGCGCCGCCCGGTCCTGGAACAATATATTAAAAATACGCCAAGTAGTATTCTCTTATTCTCGCTCTAATACAATCCACAAGCACAACTAGAATCAAAAACACAAAAAAAAATGGCATTAATACTTTGCTACCCATGCGAAGCTGGGCTGTTGCTAGTAGTAATAAAGAAAACAGTAACATTACGTTCTAACATGTATTCGGGTATTATAAGCATCATTGAAATTGCTGTATAGGACTTTTGTATTTTTCTCGATACGAAATATCACCCGCACAGCCAAACAGATACGATTAAATGGACTGAATTTCCATGTTCTTGATCCAATTAATTTACTCCATACCAAGTGGAGTTGGAACACAACGGATTAAAGCTCACGTGACAGGTCAATTAAAAGCTTTATTTATGCATTCGTTTAACTACTTATGATTCATGGAATTTTCGGTTTAACGAAGATTATTAATATGACATTACTAGTGATGCGATATTATTGGTTGTTCATTATAAGGTAGGTTTTTGGTAGCGATCACTATCAACACCAAATCGCATTTTTTTTTATTCCTTAAAAAATCGGGGTATGCCTATTTGGTTGTATGTTTGTTGAACTGATTTTAATGGTTATATTTCTAGCTAACTTCAAGAAGGGTCTGGATGCCAGTGACATTTCAGGCGCACGAGATGTGAAGCGACTTGCGTCTTTTTATCAATCGGTTAGGGCAGACCGGAATAAGCCGACTAGGAGTGGCATTGTTCGCGGATGTTTGTTAAAAAGTTAGTTTTAGTGGCGAAAAAAAAAATTTTTACATGTCTCGAAATTTCTGTCAGTACCCACTCACCATGAGGTGGCAGTTCGTCAGATGCTTTTTTTATAGGGTTTACTTTTGAGTTAATCTAAGTTGGTTTCATAAAAAATAGGAATTAATAATTAACTGATTGAAGAATCAAAACAACTGACCTTACTACTTTCAACGGCTATTTTACGTTTGTTCGAACCCTAACTGACTTATATAGTTAGTTCCCCGTTCACCAATACCATTCGCTTTGCACGTGCACACAACAATTCATTCAATGTTATTCAAATATTACCATTACATGACGTCTGGGCTAACTTTCCGCATGGAATATAAATTGGACTGAACGCCGAACAATTTTGTATACTTAAAACATTTGAGGTCAACAAATATGTTACCATAATTTTTAGAACATAAACAAGCTACAGATCGTTTATTAACCGACTTAAAAAAGTGAATTAAAAATAATTTTGAGTCAATAAAGATCAATTCGTACGTTTCCCTCTGTGTTTCTTTTTCACACGATTTCTTCGCCAATAAAGGAATAGTGGGTTATTCTTTTTTAATTTGATATGATATACTCCTATGTAACTCCGATGTGATCCCATAGAAAGTTATTGAAGAAAGTCCTTACTTTTACGCCCTTAAAATAATTTATCGACCGATCAAGACGGTCATTTAAAACTTCCCGTTGGAGTCAGCCCTCGGTACGACGATAACGATAATATAATCAGCCAATCATGTAAATTACCAATTATGTACTCATCAGCTAATTATTAATAATGTATCAGCAATAACTTTAATAACTAGCGGTACTACTACTCGGTGCGCAGTGTGATCTTGGAATCCTTGCGTTCATTTCATTCTACAACGCTTATTGTTCTTTTTTTATGTTTATTTGAAAAGAAATAAATGAAAATCTTAAAATAATAAATAAAATAACCTAGGAGATCACGCGATCTTTAAGTTTTGCGCTTTTACTATATAAACCCTATCATAAGAGTAAAGACAAAAAACTCACAAAAGATACGTCTCACTGAAGTTAATGAAGAGAAATACGTAGATTATTATTCACAGGAATATACTTGAAATCATTCATTTTGCTACAAATATTTATGGCATTGAATTAAGAAACCCATTTGGAAGACATCTTAATACATCTGCAATACTTGCAGAGTAACTCGCAGAAATTCTATGCAAACCACTTACCATCCCGAACGTGAAAGTCAAGCTGCAATGGAGCCTTACCTGCTACCTACTGCAGTTGAAATATACCAATAGTGTTGAACTTATGACATAGTAATACCATTCGGACTAGAGCACAGACTAAAAGTAATTAATACAAATTGGGTTCCGTATTTGGTGAGTAGTTATAATCATGCTGAAAAGATACCAATACCCATAACATATCTGCTAATTAAATTACAGTTTAACACTTTAAGGTACAATTAATGTATTCACTTATTGTTTATTTGAACCGTATCATTACTAAAGCGGTTACAGAATCTGTTATCGCTTTGGTAATGATACGTTTACTGACAACCCTAGTCTTGGCTTATGTTTAACGCTTGATTTCAGATCCATGGCATTTTGAATATAGACCCTATGGTTTGATGCCATTTATATGGTTTTGGTTAAGCATTAATGTACTGCTCGCCTATCGATGCCTTCGGAGTAAGACGCTACATCTCTATTGGTAAGGTAATCGCAAGTTGAGAAGTGTTTGCATTCGAGATAGCGGGTGTTATGACGCCCGTTGCACCTACCCCCTGACTGGAAGGTGTTCAGTTACTACTCGCAGTTATTTGGTAATCGGTAGATCGGCGCCGCGTTGGTAGATTGGATTTATATATCCTATATATGCTAGATCATTCCTGCTACTACAACAAGGAATTATTTTATTAATCTTGAGAATAGGTCTGCGGACGGACAAAAAACGAATCACTTGTATGGACAATATTTCAGAACATGATGTTAAGCGGGTACCATGGCTTCTTGTTTCACTCTTCCGTCTGAGACCTGGATATAACGTTTCATGTGTGTAATTTCATCGGCATCCACATCTTTCTTCCGGAACGGAATAATATGGTAGCGAACGACTTACTTACCCTTTGAAGAACTTGTAATAAAGACATTTAAGATTGCTCCTGTTGCACCTCCTTATAGAACTTAAACAGGTAGCGTTATCCCGGATATATCTGTATAAGTTCTATAAGGTAACTAATCATCTACTTAGACAAGAAACAAAGGCACCCTATAAGTATTGTTTCAAAAGACTTAAAATTATTAATTTCGTAATAAATGTCACGTCATCGAATTTTTTTTTTGGCCCTCAGCTCGTTCATTGGCTAATCCACATTGGATTAGTCATTGAACGAGCTGAGGGCCCACCTGATGGTAAGTGGTGACCCTCGCCCATGACAACAGTAATGCGTGTGACTCAGTACGAGATCCAAATCTTTACTGAGTCGCATTCATCTTGCTGCATGTGATTTCGTTGAATTTGTTTATTAAAAGATTGAACACAAGTTGATATTATGGGAACCATCATTACGTAGCTTTGAATCGACTTCCTGTGCCAGTGCCCAATTAGAGTTGAATGTTCGGTAGGAATTCAGAAACTTTGCAAAAGTACATAATTCCATTTTAATTGAAACACCTTATTATACGAAGAACATAAAAACCTTGGGAGAAGTCTTTATTAACGTTTTCACACTCTCCTGCTGTAGGATTCCCTGTGTTGCCGGTGACATGACAAAACACAAACACATTAAAAAAAACAGGACCGGAGAACCAACTTTACATTCGTGCCACGGCCGGGATTCGAATCCGGGACTTCTCTTTTCGAAAGCAGGGCTTACTACGATTATCATAATTACGACCACTTGCACTTGCAGTTTCATATTGTAATTCAAAACAGTGATATGCCTAACGTTATTATTATAAACTCTCGGGTCTCAGGTGACGTCCGCAACGAGATGCGACTTGGGTCTCAGAGTTTGGTCGGAGAGGACCCGAGGGTCCTCTCCGACCAACAACACACTGGCAACACTGCAGTTATAATTGGTTACCACCACCTATTAACTAACTAAAATCACGTGGACTCGTCCAATCACTTTTCTAATATAAAAAATATATACGAGTACATGACAAAAATAATTATGATTCAGAAAAAAAAACCGTTTTTGAAAAAACGGCCCCCTAAACTAGTACCTACCCATTAGCAGAGTTATGAAATATTAAAACGAATGTGTTATTGTTTATTCTTAAGCTAGTAGTAAAATATAATTATTATGGCACGAGTAGAAAGCTTCGTACTTCGATGTCACTCAGCTGAATAATTATATTCACCGCTGGACTGCACTCGCAGATGGCGTCATTTTGTAATTTTTTTCCCCTTTTTCTATTTCTGTTCGACTGTATGTATTTGAATATACCCCCGGGTTTCTACCTAGCTACTAAAGTGACCTAACTACAGTTGTATAAATAACATGTAACAGCTTTATAGCTATAACTCGATCACCACAACACAAAAAACGATACTGAGTCAATAATGAGTTTCGAAAGGTAATGGATTTTATGAGAAACCTCTCGATTCATATTTACTTTGAGAATCGCAACTACAGTTTTTATATTCATAATGTGATGATATTGTAGTATGAGCATACAAACATTAATAATTTTGAATATTATGTAACCTTTGAAATACAATATATGTATAGATTTGAAAGTCGATCGAAAATCGAAGAAAAACAACTGTTTGTTTTTCTTCGATTTTGCTTTTAAAAACGTGTTTTGTGACAGCAACAACGATACACACTTGGCAAGAATTCATATTCAGGGAAGAAACTCGATCCCACATTACGATTACATCCATCTTGTTCTCCGTGATTTTACACAACAACGAATTTCCCCTTTAATGCGTTTTATGGGGACGCCATCCATCGCAGATAAGAACTCAGAACCCACAACTTTGAAATTACATTCAACAACATAATACAATTCACTTGGTTTGTTTGCAATTCTCGAATTTCTTAGCGTCCGGGTCTTGTCACAGATTGTTTTTACGACAGTCGTAGCCGGTTTGCCGCCCGGCGCTGAGTATTATTCAACGTGGATTTTTAAAGACAGCTTCTATTTGCACAATGCAAATTTGACTGACTCACAAAAGTACCTAGATATAAAAACGGGAACAATCCCACTCTTTCATTTATTTCTGTGATGGAGACTGAGTGAGTTTGAGACTTACAGCTGCGTCCAATAGTTTGGTTTGCTCCGGGGAATCCGGTGCATTTCTCTTTGTTAGATAAATTATCTGGTATTTGGTTGGGTTTAATAAAGTGCAGACTTTTTATCTTTTGCAGTTGATGGTGCTAAGTTATGAGAGTTCGGTATGATTTTTTATAGTCAACGGGATAAAGAATGGAATGTTTTATTCACTGATGGCAACTGGAAGATATGTCCTAAAACAAATCTATGACACTGATGTAGTCTAACATATCATGTTGTAAATAAAAAAAAATATTACTATGGGCATACACATTGATTGAAAATTCTTTATTGCATGTAAAATAACGTAACGAATTTAATGCTAATTAATTGAGACGCAATTTCGTTTATTAATAAGGCATTAAGTTCGTTACGTTATTTTACGTGCAATAAAGAATTTTCAAGCGTGATGGCCAAGGGGCACACGCCGACTTTCAATCTGAAGGTCGCTGGTTCAAACCAGTCGAATTTTTGGTTCTAAGACATGCCGGTTTCCTCCCGATGTTTTCTGTCACCGTTTGGAGAGCGTGGTATTGCGCACATAATTTTTTCAAGTGAAAAACATATTGATGCACTTGGGTGTTTGAGCCAGCAACCTTCAGATTGAAAGTCGGCGTCTGTGCCCCTGGGCCACCACGCACTTGTGGCCGCTGTGTGTGATGCCCATGAACATCTTAATATATATAAATCTCGTGTCACAATTTTTGTCCTCAATGGACTCCTAAACCACTTAACCGATTATAATAAAATTCGCACACCATGTGCAGTTCGATCCAACTTGAGAGATAGGATAGTTTAAATCTCAAATTATAGTCGCAATTTTAATTTATTGCAAATTATAATATCGTATGACAAAAACGTTAGCCACAGCAACGCGTGGCCCGGTCAACTAGTTTATTTATATAATGGTTATATATTGTGCTAAAGCCATTGATTACTTGGAGCCATTCCACTCGGCCAGCATCAATCAATCTTATACCTACTGAGATGTATACCAATGTGGACCGACCATCTTAATTACTATTCGAACAACATTTTGCAAAGCATTTCGAAGTGAATATTAATTTCTGAAGACAAACATTCGGTCTCTCTGTAAACTGAGATTATTAATTATGATTTTGAATATAAACAAATCCCTTTTCTGCCAAAAACAATTGTTGGTATTGAAACGCCGAAGTTAATGAAAAGGAGTTATATTACAACGATTGAACATTTTTGTTTAAGTGAAAGTAGATATTTTCTGGGAAGGAACTTCACTAAGTCCGTCTCTCGACCCAAAGTTCCGTGCTTCGGAGGGCGCGTTAGGAGATCGGTCTGGGCTATACAAATCATTCAGGAGGATTTCGGGGGCTTGAAAACTCTGACACCAGAAAGACACTTCAAAAGAATAAAAATCTCATTGGTGCACGCTTGGATTTGAACCAGCAGCCATCGGACCGAAAATTAGCGTCAGTACCACTGGGCGGCGCTGAAAAACAGTCACAAAAACTTATTACAATAAGATGAGTACGTAATTTATATAAGTCTCTTGTCTTCAAACTAAACTTTGAAAGTGGTCCTCTAAATGACCATTTCATCTTTCACGATGCTATTCAGAAAAGAATTTCCGCGTAAGAAGTGCGATGATAAAATCTGTGAAACATTTAACTTTCAGCTTTTTGCGGACTTCACACTCTTTTTTTATTTTACATTGACCATAATACAGTTGAGGCTTCTAGAAGTTTCCCCGCTGCCTAAGTTTAAAAGCAAGGAAGTATTTTAACTATGTATGGCTCGTCGGGCGTCTTTTAAGTACTACAAAAAAGTAGTGGAACCCGGCATTTTTATCTCCGACAAGAGTTTAAAGTTATAATAAACCTAGTTTCACAGTTAAAAATGTACTCCGAGTTAATTGAGGCTGAGCAAGACAAAAGCAGTAAATTTTGAATGGTTTTAAACCTTGTTGGTGTTCATTTCTGAAAGAAAAAATTAAAATTAAAGATAAGTAAAATTTTGTTACATGATGAAAGTGCCGCGTTTCATCGCATAATAGTAGTAACACGACTAGAGTTTGTGAAGACACAAGTCGTATCGTGTTGCACCTGCTATCCTGAGACTGAGGATACTATGTCTCAGCTACCTGTAATCAGCTGGTATCCATACCTTTCAACAAGAACACAGCAATGCAAATGCACCACATCCGGTAAAATAATGGGGTGATTATTTTTTGGAAAACATAAATACTAGTTTAAATGTATTTTCGAGATATCTAGGTTTTGATGATACCGCTGCTCACAATACCATTTTGGAGTAACAATTCAATTTATTTTACTCATTAGTAAGGCTCTTTTTAACCGACTTCATAAAATGAAGATACTTCTGAATGTTTCCTTTGTTACGCGAATTCTTCGCAAATTGCTTCTGAGATGGTCCCAAAGAAATTTCATGAAAAAATTTTACCTATAAGGGCGGGAACTTAAAGCTGAAAGTATCTAAGGTCAGTTTTTTTTTAATCAGTTAATTATTTCAGTGCATTTTTAGTAGCTTTTATTTAGTTTAATGCTTTATGGAGTCCAGTTGTTCGCGTCCGTAGGTGAATACCCCGAGAGTCTCTACACGTACCCCCTGGGTGGTGGTATAGGATTAACTAAAACTGGAAGTAATATTGTGCAAAGTTCACCCGGAGAAGTACTGCCTCCACACCTGGTAATCGGCTACCAAGCGGGTGACCACCGTTAGAAGGGTGCCGGTGAAATCACATACACATGAGATGTAACATCCCCATCTCAGGTGACGGGTGCAACTGGGTGCGATTTGGGTCTTCTCTTCCTTGGGTCGGAGAGGACATAAGTCATAGTGCAGTTTTTATGGCCGGAGGTAACCACTTAACATCAGGTGGGCCTTCAGCTCGGGCCGGCACTTCCATTACACAAAAAAAAAACAGTTGCGTCATCAAAAGTGTAGCTATTGGCAATATTAATAACTTGTGATAAAACTCATGTGTTAGATCTACTCGTATGTAACTAACGTAACTTTACATCAGCTCACTGTGTTCTACTTTAAAAAAGCCCATTTGTTGCATCTCCACACTTAAGAAGTGGATCCTCTGGGATAAATACCCATTTATCCATAGGTGAACGCGGCCCGGCTCGCCGGCACGCCTCGCTATGCGAGATAAAGTGCCGCATTGCTTAACTCTTCACCGAGACTGGAATGCTGGAACTTTGCACCCGCCTCACAGAATACATAATTTATTGCTTCTACTGTTCGTATCATGAGAGGAACGGAGCTGATCTCCAATATCCACGAACTAATAATGCGTGGATGAGTGTAGTGATCGAGCATGAACACAGAACAATTAATAGGAATTAATTCATAGAGCCAGGTTACTGTACCTGGTATTATTAATACTATTGTAAATTCGTGAAAGCGTTCAATTGAACAGAGACTCTCGCCACGGCACAATACATTCAATTTAGCTTGCAGATCGCAGCGTACCGATTATCGACAAGTGCTATTAGCTACTCTCTCTTTGCTATGATCGCTTCAGAATCTCTCTGCCTCTATCGCGCTCCCTAACTCTATTTAAGTAGGTACACCGCATAGATGTGGTTGCACGGAGTGTAACTCGCGGTTTTTTTGGGATCAAAAGTAGCCTGTGTGTTAATCCAGGATATTATGCTATTATTATACCAAATTTCATCCAAATCCGTTCATCCGTTCCGTTTATTCCGTTATGAGCGTGAAAGAGGAACAGACATACACACACACACTTACAAACTTTCGCCTTTATAATATATATATATATAATAAATATATATACGCACATAAGTGTGATATATTTACAATTTACAAGATTTACAATCCCGTAACGTATCAACCCAAATTTTCGGTCTGAAATTGCAGTGCGATCTTAGCCACCTTGGTGAATAAACTTGAATAAACCATTCAAGTTTATTCACCAAGGTGGTCATTATCATATTTTCAGTATTCCTACGACTAGATCCTCGGCTCCAAATGTAACCTTATATAAAATAAATGCAAATTTATTTTATTATTATATAATTAAGCCTAAGCTAATTTAATATTAGTGAAGATAAAATAATAATAAATATTATAACAACTATTATGAACTTGTATGCATCATGCATTACTATGCAATAGGCCCCAGATGTTAGATTCCATTTTGTTACAAGACCGCAACCAGCAACATTTTTTGGTTTAATTCACCATCTTATTTTAATTCACAAATTTTTCAGTATAATTGTAAGTGCTGACATTTGTTGTTCTTGTTAGTGAAAAGTCACGTCAAAATTCAATATGATAGCGCTATAGAGGTAAAAAACTTAATACACAGTATGTATACAGTATTCTGTAGTATCCTAACTTCAGCCATATTTTAAAAAGTCTTCACTATATAAAATAGGTATTCTCTTTATAATTTCAATAATAAATTAAATGAAAACTGCTACTTGCATATAATCATAACAGAGTACAAAGGCTAAAGAGCATTCTCTTTGATTCAGCCTTTGTATATTATGGAAAATGAAATTTAACTAAAACGTACCGCAATGAAGTTGATTCTAACTTCAAGTAGGGGAAACCTTATTTATACACAGTGTACCTAATAATAAAACAGGACTAAGTGCATCTTGACATTTTTATATATAGTTGTGCAGTAAAATATTTTGTATTTTTCATCCGACTGTGTCAGGAGGGTTATATGTATGCAAGTTATGTATCTTTGCACGCTCTGTAGCTTAAACGGTTTGATGGATTTTAGCATGAGAGGCGTCGTTAGTTACGTCAAACCGACCAATCAAACAAACATACAAAACAACTGATTTAGTAAAGTGATCTGTAGAGAGTCAATCAAGAGATAAATAGTTTTCCTCTAAGAGGAGACGTTTTCTTTTGGCAATCGAGAGATAATAGGAATTCACTATACCAGGGTAGTCCAAACTGGATTGGTAGATGTTTAATACTTTTGGTTTCACAATATTACGGGCTCTTCGCAGAGAGATACCGAGAGATTCAGTAACGAAATTAAGTGGCGCATTTACGTGAAACGTGGATTGGCTGAAATCTTCACAGAGAATGTGTTACTATGGCGAATATGCCAACAAATATCAAGAAATACAATCGGTGATATGAAACACCGCCGCCGAGTGTCAGAATTACACTTACCCGGTGTTTGTATGTTATGACAAGACAATTTGATTGAAATTAGGTAGCCTATTAGGTTATTTAGATGATCACGTCAAATGGTCATCAGCGCCCATAAACAACTGCGACATTAGAAGTAAAGAAGTAAAGGCTTTTGAAAAAACAAAGAATCCGGCCTGTTCAGTTTACGAAAGGAATGTAAGTGCTTGTAAACATACAGAAGTTTCGCATGAGCAGAAACAGATTGTTTTAGGACCTAATTATTCCATTGGAATGGAATGCGGCACCCTTTTCCTTAGACGCCGAGCTGTCTCTGGAGAAAATTTACGACTACTTTAAAATTTTAACTGTTTTGCCCGTTTATATAGCTGAACATTTGGAGCAATTTATATTGTTGCAAATGCGATTTGTCATGACATAAATTTTAAAGGTTTTAGAAAAAGGAAGGTTATTAATCTACATTAGACCGCGTTGTGCTGTACTGTTATTGAATAAACTAAACATTAATTTAATTAACTACGAGATTAAGTTTTGAACATAAGTCAACATTGAGCTTTGATACTCTGCAGGTACTTGATGTCAAGTGGCAGATGCATACTGGTTAATAGAATCTTAGGCAATAGAAATTAATAACAATTGAATTTTTTTTATTTGATAACGCTCCTATCAATATTTGTAAGACCATATTTATCAATACCTATGAAATCGGTTTCGAACAAAATTTTGTTAGTAGGTACTTACAAATGTACATAAACTTTCGAGAAGTAAAATCAACAAGGAAAGTTAAAAATCTCAAACCCAAGACTTTCGGTTGTTCCACAAAGTAACCCAGTAACCAGAAAGATGTTCCAATTGAATGAACAAATGAAGAATACCTTACTGCGCAACGAAACCACGGATATATGAGGGGCGAAGCGATCTCACGATCCTTATTGGTCTTTTTATTTAAAGATGTTGCTCTGTTTTACAGTGTTCCTAAAAATACTACATTGCTGTTATTACACTTTACAAGAATTACATTTCCAAGAAAATAGATAATATTGTCTATCTTTTTTTTTTTTTTTTTTGTTGGGGACTCCTACCGGCTAAACTCCAACGGAGATCATCCACCATCTCGCCTTTTGCCGAGGCTACGGGCACGTGAAACATTCTTCCGCAGCCCCGGCAGCGTTGACCTTTTTCAAGGTCCCGCCCAATTTTGCTGGAGTTGGAGCTGCTCCAAGCTATTTCCTCTTTAAAAGGCGCACGGAAATACCGCGCGCGCCCTCTCGAGGCCCCTTACGACGACAGCCACCCCCGTGACTGTAGTCTAGACCTCGGTAAATGTGACCAACCACTACGCCGCCGCGGCCCCTAACCCTCAGCTGCGGTGCCTCCCTTACGACACCGCAGCCCACCTCAGTTGCGGTGCCCCCCATAAGGCACCGCCACCTACAGTGCCGCTCCTATTCGGCTTGGAGACAAAGCCTAAAGGAGCGGCCCCTCCCGGGTTCCTCTTAGCTTCACCGTGGGTGGATCAAGCCCACGGTTACTAAGCCCCCCCGCCCCGATAAGGCGGGAACCCATGGGGGGGAATATTGTCTATCTAGCGCAACTTTACACTTAACTTAACTTTTAACTTAATATATTGCTAAGAAATGCAAAACTGCACTCAAAATATCTCAAAAATATCTAATTTTAAGGGCATATCTTACGTAGTCTAATATCGTTTTTGTTACATTTGAGTGAGATAAATATAAATACGTGTTGCATAAACCAGTGAAAATTTCATTAACAAATATATATCTCTTGAGCGTTCTCCCGAGTTATTTCAAGTTCAAAATCCGACCGATTGGACAATTTGCCGTCCAACAGATGAGGTCACCCACGGATGGCGTGCCCCGTGTTCCAGGCACGCCACCACAGGGAGAAAATAAAAAAATAAAAAACATTGTCTCGATGCTGAGGACCAACGCCACTGGGACCGTTGAAGAGTGATACCGTACCCGTAGCCCCAGCACCAAGGCGTAGTGCAGGAACACCAAGAGGGTTTTAGTGTGTATTCGCCCAGTGCTGCCCCTATAGGTAGTGTTGGGGGCGAGCCACACAAAACCCTCGACTGCCCAAGGCGCAAATTTACCCCTAACAAAAAAAAACCTAACTTAAAAGCAGTTTCCAATCGAAGCGTGACGCTACCCTTGGCTACATACTCACTTAGCTTTAAGTCACATATGTCAAGATAAATAATAATTTTATGAAAAGTTTATTTATAAAAGGACTATAAAACCTTAACACAGTATGTACCTGATCTGGCAATGGAGGTGAAACTTTGATAAAATCAGTAACAAACCCACACGTCACAAAACATACACGCGTTATAAAATTGTAATATCGTAATTTTACATATTTTTGAGGTACAGTAGGAGAACTTACACGTGCCAAAGCTTTTGTTTTCTTTTGTTTAAGGGAAAATTGTATAGTAGAGTTTATGAAAAGGTTCCCTTTTTAATTGGCAAATGTTCTATCATCATTTATAATATTTTTATACTTATTTCATTTTATAATATTTCTTGCTATTTATTTGAATAGAAACTTATCTGAATAACTTATATAATTATGTTATAGTTATTATATTAAAGAAGTTACTAAGAAGAACTATTTAGAAGAACGCTAAATACTCCTCATAAATAAAACTTCTTTTGATTTGTTGTTTTTATGTAAGATAAATCCGTATACTCCGGTATATTCCGCTACCAGAGCTGGCCTTTCATATGAAAGAAGCAGACGACGAGTGCAAGCTGTTTATTATTATTATAAATTAAAATTTTATTGCTCACGTCCGTAGGTCCGTAGGTCCCTTTGATTCCCTACACGTACCCCCTGGGTGGTGCTAAAGGAGCAACCAAAAGTAGCAGTAGAACTTGTGCCAAGATCTTCCGGAGAGATACTGCCGCCACACCTGGAAGCAATGGCGCTCGCATTGCTGTGTTCCGGTGAAATCACATACGCATGAGACGTATCATCCCCGTCTCGGGTGATGGACGCAGCAGGATGACTGCGACTCAGTGTATGATCCAAATCTTATACTGATACAAATCGCATTACGTTTGAAATGGTCGGGGGTCCACTTCACTCACTTAAAAAAAAAATTAAAAAAAATGTGTCTAGATAAGACATTCACATTTAATAATAGGTGTGTGAATATGACTCCGCCCCTTTTTGTCAAAATAAAACACATTTGTTCGCTTACAAAATTAAAAAAAAAATTATTGAAAGTATGCTCCATCTGCAGCTACAACCTTCGCCCATCGTTCAGGTAGTTTTCGTATTCCTTGCTGGAAGAAGTCCTGGTCTTTTGAGCTTATCCAGTTGTCAATCCAAATTTTGATACTTTCACATGAAGTAAACTTTTCTCCAGTAAGGTCTGTCTGCATCGTCCGGAATAGGTGGTAATCCGAAGGAGCTATGTCTGGTGAATATGGCGGGTGGGGTAACACTTCCCAGTCCTGTCCCTCTAAATATCTTTTTACGACTTCTGCGGTATGCGGTTTGGCATTGTCATGCTGAAGAACTAATTTGTTATGTCTATTCACCCATTCTGGTCGTTTTTCTTCTATGGCTCGCTTCAAACGCATTAGTTGTCGTCGGTAAACTTCTCCATTAATAGTTTCAGAGGGTTTGAGCAACTCATAATATACAATACCTTTCTGATCCCACCAAATACAGAGCATGACCTTGGCACAGTGAATATTTATTTTTGGCTGTGATGGGCCTGGTTCGCCTGGTTTCACCCAAGCTTTTTTGCGTTTAGGATTTTCGTAGTGTATCCATTTTTCGTCTCCTGTGACTATCCGATGCAAAAATCCTTTTCTTTGCTGTCTTTGAAGCAGCATTTCACAAATGGTTTTCCGACGTTCCATGTCTCTTTCTTTTAAATCATGTGGAACCCAGTCACCGGCTTTTTGAATCATTCCCATCATTTGTAAACGCTTTGCAACAGTTGAACGATCAACATTTAATGCTGCAGCTAATTCTGATTGAGTTTGGCAAGAATCTTCCGCCAATAATGCTTCCAATTCAGCATCTTCAAATTTTTTTGGTGGTTTTCCATGTTCTTTATCCTCAGTACTAAAATCGTTATTTTGAAATCGTCGAAACCATTCCTTGCAAGTTGTATTAGACGGAGCATGCTCACCATAAATCTCCACAAGCAAACGATAAGTTTCCGCTGCAGTTTTCTTCGCAATAAAATAATGTAATAACACTTCCCGCAAATGACGTTTATTTGGAATAAAAACCGACATTTTCGAAAAGGTGAAAACAATTGTTGCTTACACTTCAACCAAATATCATAAAATGCGTTAGATAGCTGACATTCAGTACTATCGAATACAAGTATGGTCATTTATTAGTACACGTAAACAATACTAAAAACGACATCTGTTGAGAAAGGGCGGAGTCATATTCACACACCCAATATATTGTTACAAAACACATTGTATTATCAGATTCTTTTTGTTTATTAAGATTTTATTAGAATTAGGTGCTAAGTCATCTAGACGAGAAATTAATAAGCAGCTTCAACGATGTAGTATTTTTAGTTTACTAATTAGTTCTAAACATTTATGGCAGACAGACTATTCGCTAGCCTAACAAGTGAATGTCACAGACAATACGATATTTATTGAAGCGTAAATTAATGATCATGATCACCTAAGCAAAAACTTGTCTTGGAATTAATTTTCTATCAATTAGACTTCTTTCTAAGGTTTACTTAGTTTCAAAACGTCTATTTACTCTATTCGTCTCCTATTTACTGTGGGACAGTATTCAATAGATATAGCGCTTTGGGATGAGGATTATTGAGAATTGATTGTTTGTACTAGCTCTGTATCACACAGTTGAGGTAAGCACTGACTGGCCGTATACAAATGATTTCGACCATTAATGCCCAGTTATTTTCCAGTTAGATAGGTAACCATATCAACAACAAATAGGGCCACAACAATAAACTACCATATAACAGGGGCAACCAACAGTGATCTGCGCAGGGAATGCATATAGGAGTAAAACGGTGCAACATATTGCCATACAAAAGACACGGAATTTCATTGCAGGCCGACACATCCTCAGCCAGAAATAAAATTATTAGACACTATTCTTAAGGACTCCAATGAGAATATAATATTTCCTTTACACTGTCTTATACTCGGGTAAAAAGCAGAAGTTAAGCAACACGTGATTGGCATGTATACCAATCAATCGAACTCGAAATCAAATGATAAAGAACCTTTATCTAATATTTTTAGGGTCTAGTTTCGGTTTGGAAAAAACCGGATACATTTAGTGCTAAACATAGTTGCAGGGTGAAACTAATCACTATAATTGAATTTCTGCTGCGCGTTCGTTCGTGCTTCGAATTCAGCTAATTCTATTAGCTGTTTGTTCTTGCTATCATTCTTATTTTTATGCCATGAGTGTAGATAATGGTTAAGCCTGCATGTGGGCGGAGAGCACGTTGGATGAAATGTATTCTAGGTCAAATGGTCTGAACGCCTAGATGAATTCTAATACATTAATTTGCTTGCAAATTCTGTTTGGTAGGCCTCGTAAAATTTTATTATTTACAAAATTTTATTCATACTACGATTATAAAAAATAAATAGGTCAGGTGCATTTTTAACTCGCACACTGTTTCGTACAACTGAATGTATTTTTTTTATTGTTGACTTCACTTAGATTAAACATTTATAAATATTCATTCAATATAAATAAATGTTGATCGACATTTCACACGGCGACTATCTAGTCCCAAACTATGCTTAGTGTACTATGGGAACCAGATTTTTTCATTTTTATCTGTATCTTAGCCACGCGTTACGCCGAAACTACAGAATGAATTCAAATGAAACTTGGCATTATTAGAGTTGATGCTACGAGGTTAGGACACAGGATACTTTTTATTTTGAAATTCAGCGAGGTTCCCATGGGAGAGGGGATGAAAGTTAAAATGTGTTCTTGCGTGTAAATTATTAACGTGTTGTCCGATTTCATTTATTCCTTTTTTGTTAAATACCCCTAATATTTCAAGGCCATCGGTCGTGTAATTCAGAAATGACAGCCATCACAATCCTCATTATTGAGTCCGAATAACTTGAACCCCGAAATGTACAGGAACCTTTGAACGTACGGCTCTTCGTAAGCTGGCATACGTACTTTAATGGATAGGTCTATTGTCAAAGTCAGACCACTCCGAACGCGTCAGATACCAAATCTCAATATTTCTTAAATGTAAATTCGGATAAAAAGTTATTTTCAGAACCATTTACTTAATTATTGTTTTTCTATAAATTAATATAACTTAATTTCTTCTGTATTTTTTGTATTTTCTTAGTTTATACCATAAATGTAAGCAGGGCTATTTTTTTTTTTTTTGTAAAAAATTTGTCTTATTGGTTAGATAGTGTTCAATGTTCTTTTAAGTAGTTGTAGTATAAGGTAATCTTGGGTAAGTCCTCATTAGTAAATCTTACTTTTGCCCTCTTATGTGAATCTTAGGTAAGTCCTTATTAGTTAATCTTGTCTTAGTCCTCATTGGGGAATCTTGGGTAATTCCTCAGTAGTAAATCTTGAGTAAGTCCTCATTAGTAAATCTTGTTTTTGCCCTCTTATGTGAATCTTAGGTAAGTCCTAATTAGTTAATCTTGGGTTAGTCCTCATTGGGGAATCTTGGGTAATTCCTCAGTAGTAAATCTTGAGTAAGTCCTCATTAGGGAATCTTGGTTAGGTTCTCATTATGACCCCCCCATGGGTTCCCGCCTTGTCGGGGCGGGGGGGCTTAGTAACCGTGGGCTTGATCCACCCACGGTGAAGCTAAGAGGAACCCGCTCGAGGGGCCGCTCCTTTAGGCTTTGTCTCCAAGCCGAATAGGAGCGGCACTGTAGGTGGCGGTGCCTTATGGGGGGCACCGCAACTGAGGTGGGCTGCGGTGTCGTATGGGAGGCACCGCAGCTGAGGGTTAGGGGCCGCGGCGGGAGAGGAGTGCCGGTATTGCGGTGCGCCGCTCTCCCTACCTTCCGCGGTCACGGCGGGGCCGCCACCGTTGGATGGCGGATGCGGTGGGGCCGCAGAGGAAGAGGAGTGACGGTATTGAGAGGCGCCGCTCTCCCTATCCTCTGCGGCCGTAGTGGTTGGTGACGGGGCCACAGATCCGACCCGTCACATTTACCGAGGTCTAGACTACAGTCACGGGGGTGGCTGTCGTCGTAAGGGACCTCGAAAGGGCGCGCGCGGTATTTCCGTGCGCCTTTTAAAGAGGGAATAGCCTGGAGCAGCTCCAACTCCAGCAACATTGGGCGGGACCTTGAAAAAGGTCAACGCTGCCGGGGCCGCGGAAGAATGTTTCACGTGCCCGTAGCCTCGGCAAAAGGCGAGATGGTGGATCTCCGTTGGGGTTTAGCCGGTAGGAGTCCGGCATAACCCTGCCAATTGCCCCCGCAAGAGGTAGGGTATCATCCGATGATTCCCCAACGTAAAAAAAAAAAAAAAAAAAAAAGGTTCTCATTATGAGCACAACTAGTAACAAATAATAATACCCAGGTACAGGCCAAACATTTTATATTCGTAACACAAAGTCTTAGCCGTAAGGCCAGTCAAATAAATTCGTTCAAATCTGATTTCTTCAGTCTTGGATGGCGCCTGCTTTGACACATGTTCTGACTCAATTCAGAGACCTACAAATTCGAGTATTTGTTCAAAAATATCTCCATTATACGTACTAGCCACACGCCGGGTTTGTGAAACAGATTTTAATATAAACCTGCGACGGCGCGGGGACGAGGTGGGCGTTGGTTGCTTTCATCAAAAAATGTAGTCGAAATTAAATTTCGGTCGTGTTTAATATCTTCTGCACGGAAAGGCTTGTTTACGCACCAAACCAAGTTAGGTTACGTAATAAATCACGTCGAAATTAAATCTTCTTAGAAATATTATTGTGTAGGTACAATACTTAAGCTTTATTATAGTTGTAAGCTAAAGTGGAGTTAGATGTTTAACGGATTGCCAAGTTTTCTGTAGAGCTTCTTTTATAAAGGTCATGACAATAGTGGTAGTTTACCAACTTTTTTCTAAAAAGAAGATATAGTATAATAGTTTTTTTGTTGACACAAGAAGGTGTATCGCCTGATGGGCCTGTTATTTCACCGGTATCCACAAATCAATGCACAGTATAATCTGTTACTGCTTAGCAGCAAGAATATTCATAATTTGTTAACCGTTTAGTTCATATTTTGAAGTAGTTTAATAATCAATTATGGTTTCGACTACTGTTTCAGACATTATGAACAGATACGATGGCCTATGATACCCTTTTCAAAAACCGATAAACTTAGCAATAAGAACACGTGCTCTTGCAGGTATGTCAGTACGCATATTAATTAAAAAAAAGTAAATATAGTAAAGTTTCTGAGTAATTTTTAAGAAATTTTAAGTAGATATAAAGTTTATATACTTTAATTTTGATCTTCGACTTGCCCCACAATATTCTTCTTCACGCCACCGCAGCGCTTTTTTAGTCCATGTCCAAAGTAAATTCAAACAGTGGTGCATTGCTTTAGTCCGGTGGAGCGGTGTAGGTACCAATGAAATCCCCGTCTCGAGTGAAGGGCGCAACGTGATGCAACTAGGGTCTTCTCATGATTGGGCCGGAGATGACCTAAGTCGTATTGCTATTATTATGGGCGAACGTAACCACTTACCATCAGGTAGGCCTTCAGATAGTCACGTCATTTCAGTAGTATTCTATAAAAGGTCCCCTTTTGCATTAAATTGATGGGTGACAGTGTGTATAATTATCTGTCAACGAGCTTCGGATAAGCCAATCAGTTGTTTGAATGTACCAAATGATTGGTGCACATAGTCAGCGTTTGAACGCGAGGCGACACATTGTCGGCCGTTTTGCGTAATTATTATTGTACCAAAACCATCTCATTACCATATTATTGTTCCAAAATCAATAATGCTTAGCATAATAGCGATGCGAAGCCATTATTATTCTCAAACCATTGTCTCATTAATGTCAGCCTCTGCGAGCACTTAGACCCTATTTACAGATATCCAATTTTTCCTTGTTTTATTTAAAAAGATTATTGGCTATCCAAAAATTGTACTTTCCTTTTTTATTCTATGCGGAAAGCTGACTAAAACGAATACTTTAAGATAATTGTTACGGCCGCACATTTCACCAAATATTTATTAGTGTTGAACAACTGGGACGCATTTTGCTTTTTCTGATTTGAATCAACAGAATCGATTTCACATAATATATAAAAAGGGTTTTCATTCACTGGAAACGTGCTATAAGGAGTGCTATAAATAGCTGAAAGGGTCAATTTGAATGTACGGAGACTCACAAAGAGATTTGTTTACTGAACGTTCTATTCATCACGACAAAGATCTCGAGTGGACTCTAGCTTTAGAGAAAATTGGATGTCTTACTTCGCCTTGTTCGGATTTATAGATGTTTTCAACACGACTTTCACTGACTATTGAAATAATGGATAAGGTACTTAATATTTATAAAAGATAGAGTTTGTTTATTAATTTTAAAACGATTCTGCGATGACGGCTACGTAGCTAATTTGCTATAACCTAGCCACGAAACGAGGGATCCTATCGAATCCCTATTCGATCCTCGGCCCGGGAAGTATCTGTGTGCTGAGCATAATGTTTGTTCTCAGGCGCTGGATGCTTGGGCTAAGTGACTTTATGTGCATCAAAGTATTTATTCTCAGAAATAATTAACTGTTGGCCGTGAAAAAATGAAATAATTTTGAGAACCCCCAAAGAATGTTTTAAATTTTCATCTTAATGGACAATTACAAAATGGCCCGAAGGCAGTCTGAGTGGGGGCTCCAGCTGCTGTGCTTATCGGGCCCAGGGAAGGCTGCCCTGCACTGTGGCGTGCAGGGTACGCGGAGTCGTGGAAGGGCTCTTTACACCCTTCCCCGAGAGCTGGCCTCATAGCAAAGTGCAAGAGGGTCACTGCTGAAGTTCCTTTGGAGAGCCCAGAGACCCTCGAATGCGCAGAGGTCGGCCACCGGAGGGGTTTAGTTGGATAAAAGTCCCACATAACTCGGTTGTCTCCCCCAGGGCAACCGGTGTATCTGTTGCAGATTCCCCTTCGTCACCAAAAAATAAAAAAGGGAAAATCTTATCAGATAATATTATTGCGGTTATCCTTGTAAAAAACTAATATATATATTGTACAATTATCATAATACAAAAAGCAACTATACTATCTATGCATATCCATTTCTTTCGTAACTCTCTTTAGAATCATCTGACTACGGCAAAATATAGTTGTGTTGCTGTATTTTACTAACACTATGATAAATGTTTAACCTCCGTCAACTTCCATTTACTTTTCGAAAAGTAAATTCCAAATACACCTTTCGTCTTATTTGACAATATTCTAGTATGATAGTGTTTATTAGTATTCGTGATAATACAATATATAATACTTATTTTTATTATTAGTATTTATTTTAAATGAAGCTATGTAATAATATAATAAATGTTACCTAATTAATAAATATAGCAATCTAATCACTTATCTATAATAATAGTAATAAATAATAATCATTATTATGAAATATCAATAATCTCTCGGTATGGGCATGCGTTGGAAAATAGAAAAAACTTTTTTATTATACAATACATCAAAGAAATATGCTAACACAAATATATAGGTATGCATATAGGGGAGCTTAACGCTGAAATGATTTTTCTTCTAAAAACCTGGTATCTAGCTCCCCACCAGCAAAGTATACTTAGGGATATAATATATACCGAGGTAATAGAAGCCACTTGTAACGTAATAATATCCAGAGCCTAAACCATTACACTTTGGATGTACTATTAAGCCACCTTGGACCTCAGGTAAGATTGTAGAACAGAAATTATAATAGGACAAAAGTTACCTAAATAGAATATCATATCTATAAGTTTATGAAAACGCGTATGTCAGAAACCAGTTCCTTTCGCACATATTTATCCTTAGAAATACATAATCTAGGTTATATTTTTTCCTACATATTAATTCAGGTAATTTCTAGATTTCAGCATTGCATGAGACCAAGGTATACATATTGAGCACAGGGAAGGGTATAAAATTACTTGAACTATAATAACAACTAAAATATCTTATCTAAGAAATATAAAAATTATTTTCTTCTTTAGAACACTATAAATTCAAGCATGGCATTTTTTTTATGTTTCTGTTATTTCTGTGAGCCTACGAAATCTGAAAAAAGAAACCTTTTTGGTAAAGGAAAAAAAAAAAATTTTTAAATGTTTCTGGTTACAAATGTTATGTTCATTTTCATATGAAACATGCCTTTGAGAGAAAAAACAAATGATGAATTACACCCAACTCAATTTAAAACATATCTTTACTCGGCTCAAATATTAATAAAAATGAATTGAAATTCTCCATCCAGCAAGGAAATATTGAAACGAGGTTTTTATGATGTTATTGCTGCGATTTTACGAGCTTTTGATGTATTAATCTGCTCTATCACTGCGTAATTGAGAGAATTAACTTTATTAATGGCCTTTGCAAGTATATCAACACCGTTACATTTTTCAGGCTGTTTTCTTTTTATAAATTAGCACCAAAATTATGCTAAAAGCTTTTTATTTTACTTGTATCGTAAAATTCAGTAAATATTTAGCCATTAATTTCTTTGACTACCTTTATAATTATAAAAATTGTATCTGAAATAATTGTTAAATAGAGTGAAAAGAAATTTTCACAGTCGACAATTTATGTCGATCATAGCTTATGTTTGTCATTCGCAGTTATATTAACTTTACTTTTGATCAATAGCACCTATATTTTGAAAACTCGAATTCTCATCATAATCATATCTTGACAAACTAAGCAACAAAATATTGCGCCTGAATACCAAATTTCAGCCTATTCAGACTAAGACAACTTTTTCAAAATTCAGTTGCAAATTTTGAGCTAAACAAACATTGCAAGCTAAATAAAATTTTGAAATAATAATAAAATATATATTTTTTTTATTCATGAAATGCCAAAAAGTAAGAGAGTTTGTCAAGGATTTTGTTAAGGGTGTACTCGTCCCGTTACTTTAGTTACATAAACAAGTGGTAAAAAAAAAATGGTATTTGCTATGAAAGCGGAATGATGAAGATAAAAAAATAAAATTTTAATAAAGGTTAAAACAACAAATAAAAATGAAATGTAAAAAATATTACAATTATTCTTGTATCAGATTTGAATAAATTTAATTATTATTTATATCAGTTCAAATGGTTAGCAAGCACATGTTCATAAACAAGTGCTGTGTTATTGAATCAAATAAACAAAAGGCAGTCCCAGCGGTCTAAGAGGGTACTGTTGATGCTGATGCGCCAGTGGCTCAATATGGCGGAGCTCAGTTTCCAAACAATGGCATCGTTTAACCGCAAAAAACTTGCTGATAAAAAACAACAAACAACAACAACAACATCAGATAACTTCGGATTTTAGCGACCCCAATAGGTCAGAACCATATCATCAGCATAACTAGCAGGCTGTCCACATACAGATTAAATAAGCTGGAACGTTTCCTCAAAAAATAAACTTCCGTTTTTTATTTACAGACATTAATTACGCACAGTACGCACACAATACACCAGTTTAACTAAGTTCCTGACGCCCTTGCAAAATTTTTCCGCCATAGAATAATTTCACCGCGAAAACGCTGTTAGAGCATCTCTATAAAAGTTAAAAGCTTTTGTCGAAAAAACGGCGGGAATAAAATAAGAGTGAATGCAGTTCTAAAAGCGGGTCGCACCAAATGCGAGGGTATGCTTGCAGTGAACAGTTGTCGCCTCCCACGGGACTTCTGACCCGGGAAAATATTTTTCGGCATGACTCGTTTTTGGGACGTAATGTGAAATGTTAGTTTTTGGAGCGTTGCGCTTGCGGGTAGCGGGAATGTTGGTTACGAGTTCGTCCTCTAGTGGTTCAGATTTTGCGATGTGACATCGTTTTCGTGGTTTTCATATTTTGTACAAAGTATATCGAGTTGCGTGTATAAGAATACTACATAAGGATTACAAGGATGGAGTTTGCTTAGGATAATGAAGGACGACATGGTTTTCTAATGAAGGGCGGTCCGGGATGGAAGGCAGGCTCTGCCATGTGTAAGATTACATTTTCTTTTATGTATCAATTATATTAAAATTTATTATAAGAATTCATTTCATAAATAGCAGTCAATCAGTTTATTTCTCTAAAATATGTAGGTATGCTTTGTATGCTTAGTGTGTTCCTGAATAATAAAAAAAAATGTTGCTCCTGAAGAAGATATTTATAAATTAAGTATTGAGCATGAAACAAATGGAGTTAATTACTTAACATCAGGATATTGAGATTGAAACAAATTGAAACAACTACTTAACGGGGTGATTGTCCAAATAACTATAATAACATATAAATAATTGACATATGAGAACCAGCCGAATATATGTATCGCACAAATAAAACCTGAAGATGAAGCTAAATGAAATGCGTGTTATTGTACGTACGTATTTATTAGCGTACCAGTGAGTAGCGTGTCGGTGGTTAGCGTGCTGATGCGTAGTGCACTGGTGCGTAGCGTATTGGTGCGATACTAAATTACGCGTAGCATACTTATGCGTAGCAAACGTGTGCGTAGCGTTCTGGTGCGTAGCGAATTTGCGCGTCAGGCGTCGCAAGTTTGAAACAGTATTAGAAAATAACACTTATAAATCTGGCACATAATTCGACAATTTAACATCCAAACTAATCCTCTTCAGAATCCCGTGATAGATTACATCTATTCATTCACCTTGTCAAGAACAGGTCAGTAAACTTGCAGTGGGAAAATTCAAAAAGCTGGAGATAACAGTGCACGAAGTTAGATTGTGCCACCGAACTGTCGCTCACTGCACAGATTACTCGCTTTGAAACGTCAATTGGATTGTCAAACTGGATGAATAAAAACGCCACGAATGATTTCGAGGACAAAGCAGATTTATCTATGGAGGTCCGGTTAATCCGCGATGATCCGCGATTATGCCGACCACAGATGCGTGTGATGAGGGTCCGTGTGTGCGGTGACATTGTGATAATTGTGATGTTAAGATATCCTTTCGAAATTGGATTGTTGTAAGTTATATTAAGTGAAATATTATTTTGCTTAAGTAGTGAGAGACTTAAGATAGATGTGGCTTAATTTTAATGTTTTTATGTAATATGAATCAGCAATACGACTTAGGTCCTCTCCTAATACAAGAAAATTCCAGTCGCATTACCTTGCGCCTTCACTCTGAGATAGGTTGCGAACAAATGTCTAAGTCATTCAATCAATTGAAGAGAGATCGTAAGAACGGACTTTTTTTATTGGTGAATCCTCATTGATACCCTCTGTTGCCCCCGCAACGAGAGGTTATTTATTAAGAAATGTGCTGGACTCCTACCAGCCAAAAACCCAACAGTGTTCCTACACGACGCTTTAGTTGCCGGAGACCACGGGTACGCGAGCAAAACCTCTGAAAACTGAAACACGTGCCTATTATTATTATCATTATTATTATCCATTTATTTCAGGCAACATATTAACATCAGCATAAATTATACACAGTAAAATGGTTCAATGTCTGGCCCCTGAATTGTCTATTTCGGTGTAGCGACGTTAAACAATCCCGAATTTTCAGCAAAATCTATAGAAATAGACACATGAATTTTACATTTTATTATGTTTTATTTCTGGATCAATAGCCCTTTCTATCTATATAAAATTTCGTAAACGTAACAACAAACCCGCATTTGCATTTATTATTAATCTTTACAACTAATTATAAAGTATTTCTAGAAGTTTTGAAATTTATAATAAACCTACTTTTTTTATACACAAGTTCACAAGGCAACGTTGAAATAAATATTATTTTCCAGAATTATTCTATAATTTTGTAGGTCCATCATTACATAATCCATTACAGCATACAAGATAGGCATACCTATATTAGGTGAATAGATGGAGGAGTTAACACTTCAACCGGAGACGAGGATCAAAGGTCCCAACTGAGCAAGAACTTAGACATAAATTCCTTTCCAAAACAATTTCAGCGACTACTGTGTCAGGAGACCGTTTCTGAAATATAGATTAATAATGACAGTATTGCTATTACTCGTACTAAAAGTTTTTCACACTTTTAAGTCTTATTGACTCTCGCTACTTACCTTCAACAATACTCAATAGATTTTAGAAACAAAACTTTTTGTTTTGCGGATTGCCAAAATTTTATTATAGTAAATGAGCAACTTCGAGCTAACTCTGTTTTTTTTTTTAGTAATATCTGCAATTATAAATTTTTGAAGTAACAGTTGGTTTGTTCTTTTTCTTATCTTAGATTATGCTGAGCTAGCTATCTCTCCGAACTTCAACTGAGCAAACTTGAGCGCCTTCAAAAGCTCTGCATTCGTTTCAAATTTGGTTTGCGTAAATATTAACATGTTTGTGAATTCCCGAACCGGGATTCCCGGGTTCAATTCCCAGCCGGGCAGACTTTGTTTATTAAGCGTAGAGTTCGTCTTATGTTTCTGTCTTTGTCCATGCCACTTGCTACTCGGGGAATTCTAGTGCAGAGGCATGAGTAATAAATAATAAATATAATATAAACGTTATGTTATATTTTATATCAATCTGGTTTGGACTGTCGTGGTAGGTTTCTTATTCACTCTCGCCGGTCGATTATAGGCCTAGCCCCTGCAGTGGCAACATTGGAGGCTGGTACGGTTCTGCCCCCATCATACGAGTGGAGTTGGCATGCGGAGAAAAACACAATTTACTTAACTTGCCACTTAACAATGTATCCGCAAAGAGCTTTAGGAATTACTTACCCAAAAAGTTAAAGAAAGGAATGGAGCTGAATTAATCATTGTAAGCATCGTGGAAATCTTCTGAGAGCTTTCAATTGTAATGTGCTTGTTTTTGTGCCTTGGCTGGAGGAGATAACATTTGAAAATTGATTTAATCAAGAGGTAAATCAATCTTTTTAATAGACTCCAAAAAAGGAGGAGGTTCTATGTTCCACTGTTTATATTATTTTTTTATGTATCTTCACCGATTTCTCTGCCCTTTATCAACTGACAAAAAATAATATTTTATAGGACCGTCTGAGGTTAAATGGGTACCGCTTCTCCTGTAAAGCAAAAATACAACTCAGTTCTTTTTCATCGCTGTGTTCCGGTAGGATGGTGTTGGTGCCAGGAAAATCACAGTGGAATGAATCATTACATCCCATATCAGTGACGGGCGCAACGCGATGCGCCTTGTGTCTTCTCATACTTCGATATTGTAGGATCTGAGGCACCACCACGGTCGTTGGTAACCACTACACATCAGGAAGCTGTAAGCACTTTCCATCACTTTTATCGCCTAAAAAATCTTAGTTTTATCAGGGTGTGCCCAGGTGAAAACTGCTCCGTCCTAAAAACCCAACCTTTCTTCATGTCGGATATCCCCTTGACCTCGAACTTCGACGAATAAATCATGCATAGCGATCCGTTAGCGGGACAGCTGAGCCCAATCCGTGAATATTTCACCTTATCTTCAACCTTCGTAAATCATAACATCTCTTTAAAATAGAAATATGCTTCCATAGTGATTTTTACTTACATTTATAATTGTGTACGTTGTCTTATTCTTTAGTAAATCATTATACCTTTTTTTAATATAAGAAACATTTTTTTTTTGAGTATTTTTGCTGATGTTTAGCGTAGTTTAGTCTGCTTTAAACATTTCGATGAACACTCGTAAAGCTATTTCTTTTAGGGTCTCGTAATCTTACGTATTTCTACGCTAAATACGGCTTCTATTTATTGAACTATAAGCCGAAATCAGCTAAAATTTTAACAGCATAACAGTCATCGTAGCACAGGTACTATGTGCCATCATAGCACAGGCAGATATTCTAAGAATATGAATACAATCGATGGAACGGAAGCTTTGGATGTGTACAAATTCCAATTGCATGTAGTCAGTCTGTTTTGCAATAATAGTGTAGTACGCCCAAAAAAATTTTGATGTCACTTTATGCTACAAGTCGCGTCTCTTAAACAGAAACTTTTAAGTTTTTACTTTAACAGAACTTTAACAGAATTTTTAAGGGAGTCCACAGTTCGTGAACCACTAGTAAAAAAATTTATATTAACCCCAACAAACATCTCACTACTTTTTGAAATGAAAGAGTCACAAGATATGGCCTGACAATTTCATGTTTTTGATTGGGTCTTTTTCGTATTTTCTTTACTAAAATATTCACGATTAGTCAGCAATTTTAATAATTTTGCATGCCGGAGTAACATCTTTTGAATTCAGAAATTAAATCAAAGAAAGTAAATTACCATCTTTAGAAACAACCAAATCTGTAAAATCGTTAAGAATAAATGCAAACATTTACATTAAGAAATTTGGCGTGACGCGAGATAAACCCCTCAAAGGATAAGTAGGTTACAAATAAACCCCTCACGAAACGGACACTTCACTTCTTAAAATGTTTCGAATTTCCGATGTTCGCAGACGTGAATTTAGTTGTCTTGTTACCATTTCCACGTTCAAGAGCGATGCGACTCACGCAAGCCCTGGTTACAACAGACATTTGTCTTGTGGAATGGCCCACCATTGTTCCGCGAACGTCTAGGAATGTATGCAATCTTGCCTAATAGTTTGGCTGGGAACAAAAACAGCTGTTTTATGTCGGCGAATACTTGACTTTAGACCGCTGAAACTGAAATATTTGCACTGCGATTGTTAAGTTTTGAAATGAATTGAAATAATACGTTTTCTTTGTGATTTCGCAATTATTGTATTTAGGTATATGCAGATCTTGGGGTCGAATCTTACAATGAGTTTGAGCTTTCAGTGAAAGAATTTAACTTGGGTGCTTCGGTGCTTAATACGTTAACGTAATATGTCGGCCCCGTATTTACTAGTCGATAAGCCATGTTGGGTTTATATTTTATTTATTAATCATCCTCATTTCGAATAAATTCACTCTAGCACCAAACATTATTTTAAAATAATGTTGCGAAACCTCTCAAGCCTCAACCTTTCGATTTGCTTTTAACCAACATGTATGATTTATAATTTAAAATAGCTTTTATAACGTTGGTGTATAAAAACACCTCGCGCCCATAGGTGTGTACTCTTTGATTCCCCACACGTACCCTCTGGGTGGTGCTAAAGGAGCAATCAATATTAGCAGTAGAACTTGAGCCAAGTTCGTCCGGAGAGGTACTGACACCACACCTGGAATCGGTTGCCAAGCAGTAGTGCTCGCATTACTGTGTTCCGGTGAAAGGGTGTGGGTGGCGGTGAAATCACAAGCGCATGAGAGATCTTCGTCTCGGGCGATGGACGCAGCAGGTTGTATATGACTAAGTGTAAGATCCAAATCTTATACTGAGTCGTATTACGGTTGTTATGGGCGGGGTCACCACTTACCACCAGGTGGGCCCTCAGCTCGTTCCGTCAAATATTCACTTTGAAATTGATTACTATCGCAGAGGCTACCATTATAGCTGAAGTATTCTGTAACTTTGAAATAAGAGTATCAAAAGGGTAAAATGTATAAAAATGTATTTTAAAGTACTCTTGCAGAATATTCTAGAGAGAATATTCTCCGCAATAATTTAACTGGGACCAAAACAGCTGTTACATTGGCAAATATTTGCTCATAACAGAAACACAACAAAATATGATACCTATTTGCTTACGTATTAAAGTTATTGTATAATATAAATCATATTAGATAATTTGGATAATTGAAAAATGAAAGGAAATAAAAGTTTTTTATTTGAGTTTGACTGCTCGTACATGGTACATGTCAAGGCTTGAGATAGCGCTAAACGGCTAGCGGTGCCAAGTCTGGAAGCAGTCCCGGGGAGTTAGGTCAAGGTGCTTCCGACTTATGATGTCCGCACAATGCCGTATCTACGCCTTCTTGGCACTACCAGCACGAGACATTTGTTACTTAGTGGCCAGTTTCTAACCTCCAGGGAACGCCTAGTATGTTTAGTTGCCAGTACAAAGAAATAATAAACATTAAAATTTTCTTTTACAGTACTGTAAAATACTTTTAAAACAGGTGAGAGTATGGTTTAGCCGGAATATACATGATACATTAAATGGACTTGCGATATCCAATTGATGTTTAGTAGGTTCTGTCGCCTATAAACAAAAGCATTAAAAATCCGGATATTCCCTACCCGGTTTATGAGAAGAACATCTCTTGCATCTGTAACTTCACCAGCAGCACCCTTTCAGCGAATCAGAGTAATGCGAGTGCACCAGGTGTGGGAGCAGTACTTGACATACTTGATACAAGTTCTACTGCCACTAAGTAAGGCGCTAACCATTATAAAGTGTGGGTATACAATTCCTATTTGTTCTCTCCGTTTGCCTGATACTGACGATTTAAAAATCGAAAAAAACCGAGTTTAATGCTTTAATTCCTTATTTCTTACCCTTAGAAGGTATTTTAGAAAATAAACGTCCATCGGTATATAACGGGCGAAGAAAAGAGTCATAGGAAACCAAAATTAGCAATTTCTTTTACTTGGATGACATATTTTTTCCATTTTGACAAAATAAACCGATACTGATTAAATCTCATGGGACCAATCTGAAAGCATATCCTTTCAAATAAAATACTTCTCTATATCAGTTGATAAATGACGGTGAACAATAAAAAAAAACTTAACAAGCTCCTAAATTGTACAGTACAACAATTCATAAAAGTTATTATTAACATGCCCTCATGGCCCTAGGGTGAGAACGAGAACAAGTGCGCAACGTACTCAAACAGAATAATGAACTCATACCGCCTCAGAGAGGAACTCTACTCATGTCAGGTTTGTTTTCCGTGTTGAGTTCGTTTTGCCTACGTGTTTACGCGAGCGTCCGCCGGAGTTTTTTAATTATTCAGCTAAGCGAGTGCGCACTGAGAAATTATTACGGGGCTTTGTAATTTTAAGGTTTCGTACCCAACGGAACCTTATCTTACCGATAAGTACGGCTTACCGTTCAACTTGGCGTAATCGTAATGAGCTAATGATCTTCAAACACTTAAACAAATCTTCATAAATTATAGCTAAGAACCATCTCGATCACGTCAGCTTTCAAACAGAAAAAGCTACGTCAAAATGGGTCTATTTGTTCGGGAGCTACAATGCCACTGACAGACACACTACAAACTTATGACACCCCAATTTTACGTCGGGGTTTAAACATACAGCCGTTTATACTGGCCTTACAGCTCATTTGGTAAGCTCTGCCTTCTACCCTATTCTGCGGTGTAGGTCGTGGGTGTGATTCTTACCGAGGACAAGCATTTGTATGACGAACATAGATGTTTGTTCTGTGTCTGGGTGTCAAAATGTATATGTACAAAGCTATGTTTAGTTTGGCCCTAAATAGCGCTATGTGAACACTTATTCATTTAATTGTTTAAAATTAATTATCCTATTACAATGTTAACACTTTTCTGGGTTATTGCATAAGAGTTCATTTACATACGGCCTACATGTCAAATGGCTTTAAAAATTCAGCTATAATTGGATGTATTTGGTAACGGGAGCCATTAAAAAAAACTTTATGTGAAGAACGTAAAGTTTATACTCATGTCTTTGGGGTTAGACTTGTATTTCCGTGTCTGTCCATACTACACAGAATCCAGAGCAGAGGTTATGTAGTTCATCCTACCAGGTGAATGAAATATAAATTTATTTATCAGTAGGTCCCTCGTTTAGTAAACTTGAATACAACACAAGTAACATGACATTTATATTATCTAATAGGTGTGTGAATATGACTCCGCCCCCTTTTGTCAAAATAAAACACATTTGTTCGCTTACAAAATTAAAAAAAAAATTATTGAAAGTATGCTCCATCTGCAGCTACAACCTTCGCCCATCGTTCAGGTAGTTTTCGTATTCCTTGCTGGAAGAAGTCCTGGTCTTTTGAGCTTATCCAGTTGTCAATCCAAATTTTGATACTTTCACATGAAGTAAACTTTTCTCCGGTAAGGTCTGTCTGCATCGTCTGGAATAGGTGGTAATCCGAAGGAGCTATGTCTGGTGAATATGGCGGGTGGGGTAACACTTCCCAGTCCTGTCCCTCTAAATATCTTTTTACGACTTCTGCGGTATGCGGTTTGGCATTGTCATGCTGAAGAACTAATTTGTTATGTCTATTCACCCATTCTGGTCGTTTTTCTTCTATGGCTCGCTTCAAACGCATTAGTTGTCGTCGGTAAACTTCTCCATTAATAGTTTCAGAGGGTTTGAGCAACTCATAATATACAATACCTTTCTGATCCCACCAAATACAGAGCATGACCTTGGCACAGTGAATATTTATTTTTGGCTGTGATGGGCCTGGTTCGCCTGGTTTCACCCAAGCTTTTTTGCGTTTAGGATTTTCGTAGTGTATCCATTTTTCGTCTCCTGTGACTATCCGATGCAAAAATCCTTTTCTTTGCTGTCTTTGAAGCAGCATTTCACAAATGGTTTTCCGACGTTCCATGTCTCTTTCTTTTAAATCATGTGGAACCCAGTCACCGGCTTTTTGAATCATTCCCATCATTTGTAAACGCTTTGCAACAGTTGAACGATCAACATTTAATGCTGCAGCTAATTCTGATTGAGTTTGGCAAGAATCTTCCGCCAATAATGCTTCCAATTCAGCATCTTCAAATTTTTTTGGTGGTTTTCCATGTTCTTTATCCTCAGTACTAAAATCGTTATTTTGAAATCGTCGAAACCATTCCTTGCAAGTTGTATTAGACGGAGCATGCTCACCATAAATCTCCACAAGCAAACGATAAGTTTCCGCTGCAGTTTTCTTCGCAATAAAATAATGTAATAACACTTCCCGCAAATGACGTTTATTTGGAATAAAAACCGACATTTTCGAAAAGGTGAAAACAATTGTTGCTTACACTTCAACCAAATATCATAAAATGCGTTAGATAGCTGACATTCAGTACTATCGAATACAAGTATGGTCATTTATTAGTACACGTAAACAATACTAAAAACGACATCTGTTGAGAAAGGGCGGAGTCATATTCACACAGATAAATAGATCAAAGTGAACAGAATAATTACTATACAAAGCTGAACCTAACTCAAGATAGGAAAATAGAGGAAGTCGGGGGAACACCGTTCACTTAAAATAAAATAATACTGTATTAAAAATAAATTGGCTGATATTTAAAATATTAAAAAGTAAAAACAGTCAACTATTACAGACAGTTATTCAACTACAACTATTATAAACACTTAACTATTTAGTCACTTTTACACAAAACGTATATATCTTTTAGGATAACTAATAAAACAAATAATTATTAGGAGTACAAATAAGTTTCCGCCGTTTTATTGTAGATGGCACGGCACGGAGTTTCGGTTAGCTTTCGCAGATGATAACCGGCTTAAAAATAGTTTGGACATTCAAGAACAACATAACTTATTAATATGATTGATTTTATATTGGTAAAATATAATTTTTATAAGTTGAAAATGTCAAAATTTGAGCCAAGTAAGCGTCATTTGCGGGAAATATTAGTTTACTTCTTTAATTTAAAGAAATCTGCTGCTGAGGCGCATCGATTGCTCGTAGAAGCATATGGTGAGGTTGCTTTGAGTGAGAGAACGTGTCGAGAGTGGTTTCAAAAGTTTAAAAACGGTGATTTCGACGTAGAAGACAAAGATCGCAGTGGAAGGCCAAAAATTTACGATATGCTGTGTATTTGGTGGGATCAGCTAGGTGTAGTGTATTATGAGTTGCTTAATCCGAGCGAAACAATTACTGGAGCCCTCTATCGAACACAATTGATGAGATTGAGCCGAGCTCTGAAGGAAAAACGCCCTCAATACTATTCTAGACACGAAAAAATTATTCTTCTGCATGACAATGCTCGTCCACATGTTGCGGCTCCCGTGAAAAAGTACTTGGAAACACTTGATTGGGAAGTGTTACCCCACCCGCCGTATTCACCAGACATTGCACCGTCCGATTATCACCTGTTCCGGTCCGTAGCACATGCTCTGACGGCGCAGCGGTTCACATCTTATGAGGATACCAAAAATTGGGTTAATTCGTGGATAACCTCAAAAGACAAGGAGTTCTTCAGACGTGGGATTCGAATGCTGCCTGAGAGATAGGAAAAAGTGGTTGCAAGTGATGGGCAATATTTTGATTAAATTTTTATTACCGTTCTTCTACAATAAATATTTAATTTGTGTTAAAAAACGGCGGAAATAAAAGGAAAAACCTAATAACAACAACAATTAACATAATAAGGGTAAAATCACAGAAACATTATTTACCCTTTTTACCAACAACAACTATAACTTAACGTTTATTAATGTAGAAAAAAATCACTAGTGAATACAATTCTATGGCATGAGCATGAGCATGAGCGATACTTATCTCATTATTTTGTCAAAACTATTCACAACGATTGATTTTTTTATAATTTTCACCGTCTGTTACGTGATATCTCCGCCGACGGTAAACCGATTTAGGTAATTTTTTTTTTTTTTTAGATAATATATACTTCTACTATATATATCTAGGGTACATTTCTACCATGAAATTATACAGGTAAAAAGGGGGTCAAAGTATGAAAATCGCTTTTTATTTAGATTTCATAATCATTGGAGAGCGTGGTGGCCCAGGGGCATAGACGCCGACTTTCAATCTGAAGGTCGCTGGTTCAAACCTACACGTGCACCAATGAGTTTTTTCACTGGAAAAATTGATGTGCGCAATACCACGTTCTCGGAACGGTGAAGGAAAACATCGTGAGGAAACCGGCATGTCTTAGAACCATAAATTCGAAGACATGTGACATCTACCAATCCGGATTGGGCTCCCGTGGTAGATCAAAGCCCATTCACTCCCAATTATCGAGAGTAGAGCGGTGTCCCAGCAGTGGGAACATTAGAGGCTGGTAAGGAATCATTGATGCCAAAAACCTACAGTAGGTATTCTTCGACCTAAACTGCTTTTGATAGTTATTTAAAGTTAGTATTTAAACATTATTTGTTAAAAAAAAATATAAACCGCACTAAAAGGTAATAAATATCATTTACTTGAGTGGCATAACCAAAAAGTATTGTTTTGTACAATATTAGAGTCGAATGAAATCTATATTAGATTGCCTAGAATTTATAGAATAAAAAGGAATATAATTATGTCTTTACCGACAAAAACTCCGCGAAAATTGGTTTTCCTGGCCTCAAACAAACAAACAATTCAGTCTCCTGTCCTGCAATCTAACTGAAGTTTCTTGTTATTACAACTCATGCGTCAGTTTCGCCGCAATTCGTATTTTTTAAGTTATATGAGTCCGCGATATCACCCTATGAGCGCCATTTCCCCTGCCTCCCTAAATGTTGACTTTATACCAGTTTCGTGAAATAAGACACAGGCATTTAGATAATCAGTCTGTCTTCGCAAAACTTGGCCTTTAATATCCCAGACTATTTAACACACTTAAAATTAGCATTTTTTTTTTCTTTTGTTTGAATATAAAATTAACTTATAAAGGTTTGAATATAAAGTTAACTTAAGCATATCATTTAAAAAACTACTAAGGTAAGCAAAATGTTATTTTGTTTTAATTTAGGAGAGGAAAACGATTTAATATTCGTCCTAATCCTTTAATTTTATTTGTCGGAAACTGATCTACTTTTTAGCACACATAAAATTACAGGCGTATAAGGCATTATGAGGCACATCGATACGAGACATACAACCTGAGTCGTATTGCTTAGACAGCTCCGTAGATTACTTTAAGCCCTATCTTCGAATCGAAGAGTCCCAAGTTCTATTCCCGGCCGGGACACACTTTGTGTGGTGAGCAAGACCCTTGGGAGTGTCTCTTGTTTCTGTGTTTGTCCATGTCAACTGCGATACAAGTATTCTAGTGCAGGGATAACAGTGTCTAAACTTTTTTTTATTGCTTCTGTAATTCGTTCCGTCACCTTATCATATAAAAAATTGTAAAACAATCACAAAACGAGCACTTACAAATTAGCTGGTCTCTCCCCGTATTACCCCGTATTATTATCAATGTCAATATTGATGATTTGTAATCCAATAAAAGCATTGTATTGTTCAAACCAGTAGCAACGAAGAGCTAAAGTTACAGAGTGCGTTAATTACAAGAATTTTGCTTTAAGTTCGCCAACAACGCAACTCTTGTTACCGTTTAACAGGATTCAAAGAAAACTGACTCTCTTAGCAACCTTTGACGGCTTGTATTGACCTGGTTATATAGTTTAAAAGGTACAGACGATGATGGACAGCTTAGCGGTCTGAATAGGTTCGTTTTAGTTTAAACTTACTTTGTTAATCCCAAAAAACTGCTATATCTCAAAATAGAAATCATGTTTTGTAACATTCTGGATAAGGCTTCCTTTGTAAATTAAAACTCATTTAAGAGTAAAAATGATACGTAAATGTTGATAAAAAATTATGGGACCAATCTGGGCGCATATCTTTTCAAATACTATCAATACTGTCGAATTGATTATCTCTTCCGAAAGTCGGTTGAAAATAGTGTTGCACTTACCAATTTGAAACTCGGTATCGGCTTAATGTATTCACGTCGCTCTCTATCCTACCGAATTCACCCGATGGAATTAAAACAGATCTCAATGAGGACTAAAATAAAACTAAAACGACAAAAGAATCGGAAAATGCGATTCGAACGTCTCAGGTTTTAATTGATTTCCAAGTGAACAAAATGTTCTTTTTATCAAAGCCTCTTTTTAAGTCGGGGGATACCTAAGAAACGTCTGTGCCACTTGTCTTAGATGAAATATTGTCAAAAAGAAAAATTCTCGTCGATAAATCAGTGACACCGTCTTCATTGTGCAGAGCATTTCAAGGTAAGTACGATTTTTCGGCCTGAAAAGGACTAAAGGGTTGGTATATTTACTTTTTTATACTTGATTACAAAGGCAAATGTTATATATTAATAGCACTAGCGCTTTGCGTACTATATGTATGCAATTGAATGATATCGCTCATCCGGTGCAAGAACGACGTAATTATCATTTTTTTTTTTTTTAATGTTTTTCACAAATCTCGAAATATAACTATTACAATATTTAATTGCCTCTCCTGTAAAATCAATACTGTAATTACGGCTTTATTGCGCCGGATGAACGATATGTGGAATAATGAATAAAAGAATATTAATTTTACTGCAGGAAAGTGTTATCTCAGATATTCGTGTAAACAATTCAGTAGTTATGAGCACACCAATGTTTATGCCTACGTTCTCGCGATAGTGTGTATACTACACAAAGAAAAAAATGGCCCAGCCTAACCCTTCTGGACGAGAAGCGTGAATTAATGTATGTTGTTATACTCTTCTTATCGTGAAGTGGCTAACTCTGGTGTCAGATTTTAAAAATCGCCTGAACGTCACTGACATGGCTTTTCAACTAGAAAAGCCGGGACCGAGATCTTAACATGCCCTCCGAAGCATGGAAGCTGTCACTTCAAATGCCACTAAACGGTCACCCATCCAACTATTGACCGGGAAGAACTACTGACTTAACTCAAATTATTTGTGCAGACCATCCACACAAATTTTGACACGAGCGCTTGAAAAGCGTGAATTTATGTATGCTATACAAATAATATGATACGTGATATAATGATACGTGGCATAATATGTACCTCTTACGTCTGATACGTTAACTTGTCTAGTGTCTATAACAGTAATTGTATTGCAAGGGCGCGCGTCTTTACTATTGAATTGGAGCGTACAAAATGACAGTATTTTCGTATTAGAATCAATACCGAGCAAACAAATTTTGTCGTTCCCGACGTTCGGCTCGCATTTGCAGTATTTCATTTACTTCACTGCAAACACACATAAAAAAACTTATTACCATACAAGCTATAAATATGGTCTTTATAAAAATGCTAAAATGAGATCAAGGTCCAATTACTAAATAACTTTAATGCTAGCTGCCTCGTAATCGGGTAATTAAGAGACAGATTCGTAAAAAATCACTTTTCTTTACAGAATCACATTACGTAATTCGCAACATTTTTAAGCTAGCCAAATTTCGAATCAAATTTAATGAAGGTTTCATTATGCAGTTGCCGTAATATATGAAAAGACAACTCACTCTGTCTAAAAGTAAATAAGCCATTTAGGAACTTCATAGAATGACCCCTGGTCACCGAGGATTTTGGATATTACATTCACACAATTAAGATGACGTGAGACGCCATTTCGTTTTGTCATATTTATTAAAAATCAACATGTGTTGATGAAACTAATGTTAAGCAGTTTTTTATAAACCATAGGACGCAGGTTTTCCCGCAATGATTAGATCTAAGTCGAATCGCGTTGCGCCAGTCGCTCTGAGACCGGAATGTTACCTTGTAATTTTAATACTATACTACCCCTGAGAGATGAAGGTGTCTGAAACTGAGACAGGCTCGGCGAAATTTTCATACAAACATATATTTGGATATTCGGTAATTTTGAAAACATAGACAAGCTTTTGCTGCAAATTAGGCTCTGATATGAAAATTTAATTGTGGTCTTATAATGGATCGGTTTATAAAGGGAACAAAATTATATGTTAAACTTTCACTGAAAACGCGCCTGTTCAGTAACTGCTAATAAAAAATTCATCCTTGTACAAGCGTGGGTGGGCATTTGTAGGTGGGGAGAGCACTGAAAGCTAGGCGGTAAAAATAGTAGTAATAATAAAACTCTGAATAGAATTAATAAAATAATAAAACTCTGAATATTATTCATTCTCTGGAAATTAATAGCTCACGAATAATTCTAAAAGTAATTGACGGCTCCATGGCTTAGATGGTAGTAGCTCTGCCTTCAAAGTGAGGGGTCCCGAGTATGTATCATGTGTGTGTCTATTTGTATGTTTGTGGCATCGTAGCTGCCAAACATGAGGACCGATTTTGATGCCTTTTTTTCTATTTTGAGCTATAATTTATAAAGATCTGTTCAGGAGTTTGAATATCAGCTTGTACCTTCGACACCACTGGTATGAAAACTGCACGGTTACACTAGCCATATTTTCTCTTAGTGCCTACATGGGAGGTCTGTTTTGATTACAAAATCACAAGCCGTCAATTTCAAGGTCATTAAAATGCAGTCGTTAAGATTTTTTTATATTGAGAATAAAACTTGTAGTTATCGGTAAAATATCACGTGTTAAAAAGTAATCGAATTTATGTATTGTAGTTAGTGGTCGCTGGTAGTAGAGATATTGGTAAATATCTGAGGTAGCTGAGAGAGAAAGAGGGAGAGAATAGAGAGATGCACGTTTGCTGTCTTTCAATTTTTGAATATACGTTGCGGGTCAGTAGCTGTCATGGCACGCGCCCGACGCGCTCAACGTCTGCAGATAGAAACGAACTTTAAAGGCCCGCTGTGGCCACACCTAACCCTTCTGAGAAAATGGGGTTGATTTGATATCATGCACAGAAATCTAAATTATACTTACGTTATCAAAGAAACGGTGCCCCAAAAAATTATATTATTGTAGTACTATACTATTCATAGTTTAACAAAATATACGTAAGAACTTTGGTATTTTCACATATTCTTGGTTTACGCTACAGACAAATAAATATTCATGGACATTTCACACAGCGCCATCTCGACCCAAACTATGGAAACTTGTACTATGGAAACCAGATCACTGATACTTATCATATAGTAAATTTATGTAAAACACCCAGATACAGAACAAACATCTATGTTCGTCACACAAATGCTTGTCCTAGGAATCGAACCTGCGACCTACAGAAGGAAGAGCTACTACCAACTGAGCTGTGAACCCAATCCTTCTTAGCCATAAATAGATCGCTCGAACATCATATAATATTTTAATAAAACAACATACATACATATATCTGTTAGCTGAATTTACTCATCACCTCTATTTGACTTTCCTATGAATTAACATCCTGGTAATTACCACAAACAAATATTCACAGCTTACCCTTACATTATACCTTTGTATTTAATAACATTTTCTCAGTATTTATTCAGTGAATTACATAAAGTTATTGTACCGTCCCGTTTAAAACAAGTGTACAACATTAAGGAACGTTTAAATTAAATTGCCAACGGCTGATTTTATTGTATTGGTACGCTCATTATTTGGAAAGCGATGTAGATTGGGGCGTTAGTTCAATGAGATTACTACATTCCATTTCAGGCAGAATGTTCTGAGTGATCATAATTAGGGAGATTCATAGCAGTTAGCGTCGTACCTAATAGGTCTACAGCTTGTAAGACGCAGTTGTATTCAGTATTATTTGCTAATTGCTAGCAAGCCTCTTACATGAGAATGCAAAAAATATTTATTATATCTCCCATCAATTTGGTATATTACATTTTCTGCTTATAATTGATCAACAAGCTTTCTAAAACGAAATGAATAAGAAACCACTTTTCTTGTGGAAATATATACTTCTTTTATGTTATTCATTGTGTTAGTTTAATAATTTGAGTCTTAATTCTATTATATTGCTAGTGACCTGCTCTCGGCTTTGCTCTCGTTGTATTCGTTTTCATCTAAGTATTATCCTCCTGTAACGCTTTATAGTATTCCTGTCCACAATTTAAATACCTTGGGCATTTGGAAACCGATAACCTACAAGACGACGCCGATATGGAACGGGAACGCAGAGAATTATCAGTCCTGACTGATATGCTGGCCCGCAGATTCGCATGATGTCAAAAATACCATTTTTAAAGCGTACTGTACATCCATGTACTCGGCGAGTCTGTGGTTTCAGCATACTCAAAAGGCTTACAATGCTCTGCGGGTCCAATGCAATAATGCTTTCAGGACGCTGTTACTGCTCCCGCGCTTTTCTGGTGCTTCAGGCATGCGCGTACAGACACATTTGACGCCATCTGGCGGAAAAAAAACTACCTCATTGCTAAACAGATTGCGTGAGGGGAAAAAGAGTATCTTTAAAAAAATAGCTAACCACTATGCATGTCCTCTGGTGTGGAAGCTCACCCAGAGGACAAAATCTGTTTTAGTTATTAGGTAACAACCCCTAGCCTTAAGTTACTTTTGGATCACAGATATCTGTTATAAAATTTATTATTATTTCTTCACTTATTATTATTATTAGTTTCTCGGTATCAGAAATTTATATGCCAAATTTCCAGCTCTTAATAATTGGCTCAATAGTTTTCAAGATTACCCTGTATTTACAACCGAACAATCATTTTTATCAGTTTAGATACAACGTTAGTTGTTACATAGAGATAGATTATAGTCTGGAATAGCATATAGGCTAGACTCAAAGGAAAAATGTATGGTTCCCGTAGGAAGTCCAACCGTGGGTAACACCGCGGGGCGCAGCTAATATTTTATAATAATATATATATATATATATATATATTTTAAGTGATTTTGTGACGGGATGAGATGAGGACCCACCTGGTGATAAGTGGTGATCCCGCCCATGACAACAGTAATGCGAGTCAGTATAAGATTTGGATCTTACATTGAGTCGCATTCATCCTGCTGCGTCAATCACCCGAGACGGGGCTGATGCGTCTCATGCGCATGTGACTTCACCGGCACCCACACCCTTCCAAAAGAACACAGTAATGCTAGCACTACTGCTTGGCGGCAGATTCCAGGTGTGGTGGCAGTACCTCATCGGACGAACCTGGCATAAGTTCTACTGCTACTTTTCGTTGCTCCTTTAGCACCACCCAGGGGGTACGTATAGAGAAACAATAGGTACAAACCTACGGACGCGAGCTACTGGACCCCCCAAATAGTAAACCGAATACTATATATAGTATTCCGTTTGCTTGTTAGGTGGGCATCTATTATATTGCTTGAATATCGTGTAATACCCTAAACAAGCCTATTTCGAAGGTACCGAACAACCTTCGGAAGCCTCTACAAAATTGCCTACGTTTTCAAACAAAAATATTCCCCAAAACACAACCCTAAAAAGTAATAGCGGCCTTACATATAAATCTTCGCTTTTACTTAAAACACTTATATAAAAAGTGTTATAAAAATATGATACTGAAGTTATTACTTATCTGGGCCCGTCTTATCCGGAGTTTCTCCCCGGGGAGTAGTAAATCAAAAACCCTCTCCCAGACTTCAAACATCACACTGCAATCTTGGGAACTCGATACCATGTTTGAAAGATTACATAGCGATGAAAAATGTATTGTATTAGTTTTGTGTATTGTTCTCTCATATTTCAGTTTAAACTATAAAATAGCAATTGGTTAACTGATTTAGGAATCCGTTTTATGTGCCTTAAATGTTATGCGCATAAGGGTATGTAACACGGCAGGAGTAGTATTAATAATATTAAGTTTTTTTTTACGTTGACACACTCATACCCCTGCACTAGGATTCCCTGTGTCGCAGATAGTATGGACAATACAGAAACACCCAAGATCGAGAATAAACTTCATGCTCACTACGCAAAGTGTGTCCTCGCATCAAACCCGGGACCCCTCGCTTCGAAGCCAAGGCTACTACCAACTGAGATAGTCCCATTGAAATTTCATGAAGAAATTTCACCTTTAGGGGCGTATAATACGGGATGAGAGCATTGTAGTTGGTTTATTAAATTTTAAATCGGTGACTTGTGTAACATATTTACTTTGAATATATGAAACGTCTCAAAAGAACATTCCCACGAAGGTAGACAGTCAGACATTGTAGGTTTAGTTATCTATGGCAGGCAAAGAGTTTAAGTAAGTTATCAATAAAAGTAGAATAACTTTTATAGCGTAAGTATATGCTGCCTGACCTATAACTGATATTCTCCATACCTACTTATTGATTAAAAACATCATGTTACCTAATTTATTTCATCAACTATTTTTCTAGTATTATTCGAGAGAAAATTACATGAAACATTTGTTTAACTTTTTAAATAACACTCAACTTTTCAGTAGGTTTAATATTACCTACCCCAGGGAGTAATCTGATTCAGCGGTATCGCCACGTGATTAAAGATCAAGCGACTGATCCGAAAATAGAAAATAAACATTCACCCGTTTCAGATGGTTATCGTAACTACTTTTCATAACTACTCGTAAATAATTAATCTTCAAAATCGCTTCAGAACTGGCATAATAATCACAAAAACACTCCTCAAAAGACACTCCTAGGGTTCCGTACGTACTTGTAGGATTTTTCATTTAATTATTTTTTGTGGCGTGTTCGTACAATATTTATTCCTTTATCTACTTGTGCTATATGACATGGCATTGCTTCTTGCCAAATTTCATGGTCAACGGGCAATAAGTCGGCCTATAAGTCCTGATTCCCTTGCGAGAGTCAAAATATGCGGCATCAACGTATCTTTTGATTACGTTGACTAATTAAAAGCATGCCAAGTATAAGTATCGAGTATAAGTATAAAAAAATTCTATTGTATTAATAGTAACAACGGTCATAAAAATTACTTTTAAAATTCTATTATTTTTTATGGATGGGAATAAATTTTTCGTAACACAGAAGAGAGCCTCATAATACTCGTAATACCAAACAAAAGCTTGCTAATTCAAAGCGTGTAGTCACCGTCGAAATGTAGATACAATTTAGGAATTAGTGATCTAGCCGTAGAAACTGAAACACGGTATATATAACTGAAAGGTAAACGAGTATCTGCGAGTCTGATCACGTCGAGCCGCACTTATCGTTGGCTGCTCGCGTAATAAAATGAATTGAGGACAAGCAGTACGACATAGATGCCGGCTGGTATACTGATACTGCTAACTTAGCAATCAATTTCCGACTGACCATCTTGTGCTATTGATTAGTCTAAATTGCTGGTCATGTACATTTTAATTTTTATGAGTATGTTGCATTGTAGTATGTTATAAAAACTATAATACCTTTGGAAATACCCAAAGTTGATGAATAAACGATTATTAAAGGATATTGGAAATTGGACACACTTGTATTATGTAACACAAAGAAAGACCCAACAACCATTGATTTTAATAAGTAGGAAGGTATGCCTTATTCTGACATTACGTTTAAAATGTGTTACGTTTAACATATTGGGTGTGTGAATATGACTCCGCCCTTTCTCAACAGATGTCATTTTTAGTATTGTTTACGTGTACTAATAAATGACCATACTTGTATTCGATAGTACTGAATGTCAGCTATCTAACGCATTTTATGATATTTGGTTGAAGTGTAAGCAACAATTGTTTTCACCTTTTCGAAAATGTCGGTTTTTATTCCAAATAAACGTCATTTGCGGGAAGTGTTATTACATTATTTTATTGCGAAGAAAACTGCAGCGGAAACTTATCGTTTGCTTGTGGAGATTTATGGTGAGCATGCTCCGTCTAATACAACTTGCAAGGAATGGTTTCGACGATTTCAAAATAACGATTTTAGTACTGAGGATAAAGAACATGGAAAACCACCAAAAAAATTTGAAGATGCTGAATTGGAAGCATTATTGGCGGATGATTCTTGCCAAACTCAATCAGAATTAGCTGCAGCATTAAATGTTGATCGTTCAACTGTTGCAAAGCGTTTACAAATGATGGGAATGATTCAAAAAGCCGGTTACTGGGTTCCACATGATTTAAAAGAAAGAGACATGGAACGTCGGAAAACCATTTGTGAAATGCTGCTTCAAAGACAGCAAAGAAAAGGATTTTTGCATCGGATAGTCACAGGAGACGAAAAATGGATACACTACGAAAATCCTAAACGCAAAAAAGCTTGGGTGAAACCAGGCGAACCAGGCCCATCACAGCCAAAAATAAATATTCACTGTGCCAAGGTCATGCTCTGTATTTGGTGGGATCAGAAAGGTATTGTATATTATGAGTTGCTCAAACCCTCTGAAACTATTAATGGAGAAGTTTACCGACGACAACTAATGCGTTTGAAGCGAGCCATAGAAGAAAAACGACCAGAATGGGTGAATAGACATAACAAATTAGTTCTTCAGCATGACAATGCCAAACCGCATACCGCAGAAGTCGTAAAAAGATATTTAGAGGGACAGGACTGGGAAGTGTTACCCCACCCGCCATATTCACCAGACATAGCTCCTTCGGATTACCACCTATTCCGGACGATGCAGACAGACCTTACTGGAGAAAAGTTTACTTCATGTGAAAGTATCAAAATTTGGATTGACAACTGGATAAGCTCAAAAGACCAGGACTTCTTCCAGCAAGGAATACGAAAACTACCTGAACGATGGGCGAAGGTTGTAGCTGCAGATGGAGCATACTTTCAATAATTTTTTTTTTAATTTTGTAAGCGAACATATGTGTTTTATTTTGACAAAAAGGGGCGGAGTCATATTCACACACCCAATATATATATATTTCAAAAAACTATGATATCTCCTAAAATATTCATTGAAATCAAATGATGTTAATCAAAAGTGCAATTTAATTTTAAGTGAAAAATTAAATACTTACGATGAATAACGTATTAATTTGGATAAGGATTTATATCAAGGTTATATAAACACCTTCGGAAATAATGCATTATTTTAGAACATATTTGATTACCATAAGAATATTGATTCGACCTTAAAAGATAGACATATGTTGTCGAGGATTTTTTATTAGAACTTTTAAAGAGGAATAATTTCGTTGTCTAATATTTGCGTAACTTTAACCGTTAAAGCAGCGCACGCAACGGATGCTCTTAAAAGGAATCATTTTTTTCCCGTTTTTGCAATATTTTTCATTTATACTCCGCTCCTATTGGTCGTAGCCTGATGTTATATAGCCTAAAGCCTTTCTCGATAAATAGACTATCCAACACAGAAAAAAAATTTCAATTCCAACCAGTAGTTCTTGAGATTAGCGCGTTCAACCAAACAAACTTTTCAGCTTCATAATACTAAGTGTGGATGATAAACGTCAAGCAATTGCGTAAAGTCCGCTGGTCTAGAGACATCCGTTCTCACCTAAAGCCCCTGCAAAGTTGGCAAGGCCATCTGCGGCTAACAACGTATTCAAGAAAACAAAAAGCAATCAGATCAAAATATTACCTCCGTTTCCGTTTATGCTCAAAAGTGTACTCTGTAGAGAGCAATTAGAGCTTTTTTATCATTAAATACCAATATTGGTTCAGAGGTAAGCAACTCCATTATTTCAATTCTTAAATAATTAATATTCATACTTTTTCTAAGTCTTCCTTGCGTGCCGGAGCATAATGAGTGGGTCGGTGAAGACAAATAATAAATTATAGTTACTACAATTTGGGCGTAATGAATCGCGGGGACCAAACTGTATTGGTAGATTTCACGTACCACCAAATTTTAGGTTCTAAAATATGCAACGTTTTTTTCTGGTTTTTAAATTTAGCGTTCGTACCACAAGGCCTAGTTTTATATAATAAAGATCTTACAAATATCGAAAACCTTTTAAGTAATTTGTAAGTCTTAACGTCAAAGTTTGTCACAACTTTTCGCCACTAGGTATCATGTTTATTATACTGTTTTTAGTTCCTTTTTATTTGTATCATAAAAGTTCAAATTGACAGTTCAGAATTGATATGAATTTATTGTTCAAATACTAATATGATAGTACTCGTAGTCATAAATTGTAATCACAAGTAGAAAGGTATATGAGCAGAAGAAACTTAACACTGGTTTTATCATATAATAAAATTCAGTGTAGTAACAAAATCGTTAAAAAGTAAAAAATAATTAAGGGGATAAACGCGTCAGAGAAATCGATATTGTTACATTGTCCATTGAGGCTGTAGGCTGTATTGTTGTAGTTGTAAGTACAAAAGTTATGTATGAAGTATTTGAATTAAATAAAAATATAAACATTCTCATCCCAGCACAAGGAATTCGTGCCCCAAGTAGCATGGCAAACAAATGCACTAACTTTATGTCTTGTGTACTTGTGTATAGACATACTCGTATCACCAACGATACGCAGGGGTAAGCGTATATGTCAGCGTATAAGGAACTTTACTCATTCGTTTTTATACCACATCATCGAACAGTAAGTTTTAGCGAATAGGTACAGTGGAAATGAGTTTTTATAAGTTTGCCAGGTTCTACAACATTACAGTACCAAATAAAATATAGAATTGCCCTTGTTTCCTGTTCTAAAGGCTTTATTGTTCGTGTTATGGTAATAATGCGCCAGTTGCTAGTAACGCTTCCCGGTACTGTCAGCGATGGAAGTAGATTCACAACTACCAAGTTTAAACCTCAATTAATTCTCAAAACGTAATGTAATATAATGAAACTTTTGAACTATTTGCGAAGTTTAATGATATCTACCATGAATAAATCAATAACTCCATTTTCCTTGTGATTTACCAACCAAATCAGAAAGATCCTTTAGTCGAGTGTACCTCGCAATGTTCTGCAATACCCAATTTTGTTGATTTACGATTATGTAGGAAATATTTCATATCCGATCTTACATAACGAGCTGTGTTAGTACACGGATATTTATTTTGAGGAATAAATGTAGTAATTAACCCCCGTACTTTTAACTATTATCATACCCACGTTTAATTACATTGCCCATTAATAAATACTGGTTAAAAAAATATCGAGCTAGTGCTTTGAACTCACTTATTAGTGGTATCCGTACCACCTTATACAATTATTAGTTTTCAGCATATTCAATTATTTTCAGCATATTGAATATCATCTAGCCCTAAACGAAGCATAGCTTGTATGAGACCCAAAGTACTGTCAGAATACTTATATAGTAATTTTATGACATAAATATGATAAACAATACACATATTCTGTGAAAATGTAAGCTATCTTATGGCTTAACAAGACATATCTATTATGGCTTAAATATAAGAAAGATAGAACAGAGACGCAGACGTTGGAAGTTTAGTAGAGTACAGAAAATAGTTAAGGACACACATATTCTTACAGTTACATGTCAAAACTTTACGATAATTTGATTTACAATATATTAGCATGTTTACAAAAAAAAACTGACAATCATTATGTCTAAATTATAAACACTAGGCATAAAAATAAACTCGCTGTGCCCACTACTAGACTCCATAGATATCAATATTTTTTTTTTTATCAAACTTTAACCTGTTTGAAAACCTTACTATAAAATATAAGGTTACCTAGATATAAAAAAGGCAACTTTTTCAACCTTTCTTTCCATAATAACTTAATTTGAACTATTACGAACATTAAGGAACAAAAAATAGCTAAATCTGTTTAGTCTTTCTCAAGTAATGCGCTTACCAACCAAACAGCATCCAATTATAATTTTAAATGCATCGTTTTCTTACTATAGCTGAATTTACCATGATACTAAGAAAATACGTGCAGTGAAATAAAAACCAAAAAAGACATGAAACATTGAACGAACGGCCTTGGTAGCAAGTTAATTATAGCAAGTCTAACAAAAACTATATTAGTAGTTTTTCATGTTCAATTCGCAGAAATCATTTTCCAAATGTTACAAGTCAGATTAACTTGCTACTAAGGAACGTGTTAGCCAGAGGCCTAAGATCATTAGGGAATTCTTTTATGAAATGATAATATGGTATTTGTTAAGAGTTCCGTACCCAAACGGTAAGGAGAACCTTATTACTAAGCCTACATTGTCTGCAGGTGTGCCCTACCTTTAAAAGGCTGTATTTCCAAGGTAGTCTAGTAACCCGGGCATGATCCCCGGCCGAAAAAATCCTTGTGTGAGCATAGTGAATTCTCGGTGAATACTTGGATTGTTTATGTAACTGTCCATGCCAACTGCGACACAAGGAATTCTAATGCAGGAGTTAGAGAGTGCAAACATTTACAAATTGATACAAAATTTGTAATTTATACGACAACAAAGGTGGAAAATGGTAATGGTTATCGCACCATAAACCCTACAAAACCGAGGTCAAGGTCATTGCCATTGGGTTTGAATTGTGTCTGCTATCGGCCCCCTCTTCACCACTCGCAAAGGAGTTCAGTTGCTCGCGTCCGTAGATGAGTACGCTTTGAATCCCTACACGTACCTACCTAAGGAACAACAAAAAGTAGCAGAAGAACTTGTGTCAAATTCGTCCAGAGAAGTAATACTTCTACGCCAGATATTCTGTCGCCAAGCTGTGCTAACATTGCTGAGTTCCGGTTGAAGGGCATGGGTGCCAGTGAAATTGCACGCGCACGAGACGTAACATCCCTGTATTGGGTGACGGGCGCCTCGATGTGCGATTTGTTTACGAACCAATCATGCATTCGTCGTTATCTCAGAATAGAATAGAGCAAATCAATAAGCATCAGTAACACGTCACTGATGCGAGAGTTGACTTTGCTAATTGATTGGCTAATCATATTTGGCGTAGATAACTCACGGTAATTAGCACTTTGGTGGTAAAAGCGAATGGGTAAATGGATCTACAGATTTATTAATCATTTATAAAATCTACATTATATCGAAGTGTACATAGTAAATAGAAGGAAGATACGCTCTCTCTAACATTACGTAAACAAAAACTGGTTCACATACAGCTCCAGATATACACAGAAAGGATCTTTACCGAAATGCCGTAAATACATTTATTAACCATGTATTCTATTTACGTACTTTGCCGACTCGATTCCAATTGTTAGTGCAGGCTAATTATGTGTGCAACTTAATAAAACGGACCATGCCCCGAGGAGCTATTACCGTATCTTCCAGGTTTGTTGATTTTATTAGGTATATTAGCTGTGCCCCGCGGTGTTACCCGCGATTTTCCGTATAGTTTCTGCACATTTCTTTCTTAATTTTTTCTTACATAAGAACCTTCTCCTGATAATAACAAACATAACAATAATTGGTCCAGCCGCTCACGCGTGATGCCGTGACCAAGGTAAATAGGGATTCATTTTTATGTTATAGATAGATATGTAAATCTCAGCACGCGAGTAACTACACCCACAGTCTTCTGTCCTTTTCTTTCAGCAATCTCATACAAACGTCACAGGATTTTCCACAAAACAATCTGCAAGTACTACGGTCTCGGAAGGCTTTAGCGGAAAAACAAACAACTGATTTATTAAACATTCTCGTCGGCAAGACATACCTCGCGTGTCCCGACTACTGTCTCTTTATTTAGAACTTACGTTTTCTATTTACTTTTGTGTAGGCAAATATTTAAGTGTAAACGCTTCCCAGTATAAATAGGTTGCTGCTTCAGACGAGATAAATGTTTGAGGATAATAAAGTTGCAAGAAGTCTCTATTTCAAACTGGCCTGAAATTGCAGTAGATTTTTAAGTAGAACGTACGTTTTTATAGAGGAATAGTTATTATCATTTCTTAAGCCGATACATAATATAATATTAATAAACTATAAAATATATTATAATACTAGCTGCGCCCCGCGGTGTTACTCACTGTTGGATTTCCTACGGGACCCGTACATTTTTTGGGGACAAAAAGTACTTACAAACTTTCGCGTTTATAATATTAGTAGAATAGGATTATAAATGATAATGTGAGGTAGCTAGTTTGTTACGCGTTCATGCCTTAACTACTCAACCAATCATCATGAAATTTTACATATACATTGTCAGGGGTACAGAAAAGAACAGTTTTTCTTTAATCCAGAGATTATATTAACGCGTACGAAGCCGAGAACAAAAGCTAATAAAGCATAAAATATAATAATGTCCCTACTAGACGAGGAGTTTACTGCTGGGAATTTCTGAGCACAGTTGCATTTTTTAAAACTTGAAATACTCGCTTTTAATAATTCACTGTTTTACGGTATCACTCGTTCAAGACATAACATTATTTTTAGCAAATTATAATCACATAAGTAATATAAAATTTTTAAAAATCATTAATTTAAAATCTATTTGACAAAACTTATTTATCTTTATACCACTGAAGTGACGGGAGGAGCTGAAGGCCCACGTGATGGTAAGTGGTTACCTCCGCCCATAACAACAGCAATGCGCGTCCCGTTACGCCCGAGACATCACTCGAGACGGGGATCTTACGAGTCATGCACCTGTGATTTCACCGGCATCCACACCTTTCCACTGGAACACAGCAATACGACTGCATCACCGCTTCATGGCAGATTACCAGGCGTGGAGCAGTACATACAAATTCTAATGCAACTTTTTGTTCCTCCTTTGGCACCACCCAGGAGGTACATGTAGGGATACTAGAGGGCTCTGACCTTCGGACGCGAGAAACTGGACCCCATTAAAATGAATAATAAAAACAAACGGAATTTTCTTTTAACAATGAGTAGGTTTTACGAATACGTGACTGCAAAAAACGCTAACGCCAAACTGGAATTAGAAATCTAAGACACCTTAAAAATACTACAATCTCACATTAAAACAATCACTTATAATTTAATCGTTTTTCTTAATCAGTTTAATATCTAGATTCTTTTCCACTCCAAATACAGCGGTTATTTTAATTTGAAAGTAGACAAAACTTAAACTACTGAATGCGAACACAGGTTTAATAACACCTGCGTAGTACCAAACTTGCCTACAGGCTGTGGCAATATGAAGCTTTCTAAATCTGCTATTGTTCTGAACTTAGCGCATTACGAACAACCAAATAACAGAAACAATTTTGTGTAGTTCTGGAATGTTCGCGTGTTATTTGGGTTAATAGCCGTGGGTTCCGTGCAAACGTTCACTGAGATTTTCCTTCCCTTTTGCGATGCACTGGACTCTTCACTCAGACTTTTCACTCAGACTTATTGACAGATATTAAACAGCAGAACAAGGGAGTGTTCTGCACGGGAGAGATCTGTATAGCTGTTTGTTAACGTAGACCTTATACTGTATCACCCTAGCACCCTTATGTGAGGTATTTGTCACATAAGGGTGCCTAAGTACCTAGGACATTCACTGGATCGCCTGCAATTTGGCCTCCAACTGTACTTTAAGCGCAATAGCTAATAAGTAGAAATGGCCTTCAATCGCGTAGAACGGTTTTGTTTACGCAGTTTGTATACGTACTCGTGAATACATATTGCTATAAAAGTAACAAACTTTTGTGATATGCCTAACTGTATGTCGAAAAGTCATTAATTCAATCGCAAAAACACCACTGTATAGCTGTCAGTGTCTTGTCATGTTGTCATGTCACAGTTACATCTCGGAGTTTGTTAAATTACTTGAACTATCTGGTGGTATGACCTGGTTTTAGATTCCTCTATTCTTTATCGTCTTTAGCTAGATCGTTTTCTTTGTATTTTGTAAATATCTAAATCCTAACTTTAATATTAGAAATGCAAATTTGAATTTGTTTGTTTGTTACGCTTTCACGCCTCGAGCACTCAACCGATCATCATGAAATGTTGTCAGGCATACAGAAAAGGAAAGGGTACCTTACATTCAGAAGTATCGACATTAACGCGAGCGAAGCCGCAGGCAATAGCTAGTAGGTACATATTTATTTTAAGGTCAGTATACACACCTGATATAAAACACCACATAACATTTTACTTTAGGTACTTTTATAACTCAATCTGCATGTCATTGCAATATCACAGATATATCCTTTGTTTTGTTAACAAAAGCATTAATTTGATACATAAATGCAGTTTTCGCTGTAACCAGATATTCTCAAACTGAAAATGAACAACTTAAAGGAACTGCAGTGAAAAGTTTCTTTCGAGCTCCTTATTAAAAATTCGGTTGAAAAACTTTACGGTAATGGAATTTTAGCCGCTGCAATGATTAATTTACTGAACACCTGGTAAATTTAAATATCTTTGGAAAAGTATTCAATGAGAAAATAGTTTGTAACATCGCGTTCGTGAGAAGTTTTTCTTGCGATTTACATAATATGGAACTAAAATTGTGATTTAGGGATGTTGCATAGACTATATATTAAAGCTATCTAATATTAGACTATTAGGTGCTCAACTCAGTACTGAGAATTTCAGAACATCGCAGCTCATTTATTCAGTGGAGACTCACTTAGTCATCGTCAAATTAGGTAATAATTTTTTTGAGCTTTTCAAATTCAGAACGCATATTCAGATTAAAATGTTGACGTTGACATACTGAATACATTTGAATACTTGATACCAGGGTCCAAAATTGGCAATGATAACATGTAACAAACATACAATAAAACAAAATCAAGAAACTCCTTTGAAGTTGATTTAAAAATACATGCATATATAACTCAAGCATGACCTTTTAGATTTTTGTTAACGGTGCTTACTTAGTGTTAGAAAAAGATAAAATATACAAATCAAAACGCTCTCACACAAATCGACCGGATATCGACTCCCAACGACAAAAATCGGCGATGGAGGAAACATAATCTGTTTCAGTCGACTACCTGTGCTATTTTAAACTGAACTTTGAAAAGCCATTTCAAAGGCCTTCAAGCGGCTTGAAAACTGTGACACCAGAGTTCATTAACACGAAAAAAGAAAAAAAGGTCATAAAATGCTTCAAACCACAACCCACTTCAAAAATAATAACTGGTGGATATTATAATCCTTCCTTGTACCCCGACTTTATTGCCTACAACATTCTCGAATTTGATCGTAACCGCATTGCAGCCCTGTTTCATAATGCAATATAAAGCGTTCAAACTTTAAAACTCCTACACCTATCTTACTAAGTATGCAAAGTGAATATTTTAGAAGGATGTGCCCTGAGCTGCATCTGGTGGCCGTGATAAAACTACGACCAGATGCTCGTAATTCTAATACTTAAGTGTTCACTAGTGAATAAGAATCGCCGGAGACGAAGGGGTTCTTCTATTTTACATTTTAAATTTCTTAAAAGAGATGTTTTGTTAGTATACCTACAAGGTGTTTTTAATATGTGCATTTCCAAAAGTTGTATATGAACGAAAGCATAACTCAAATCCTTTCACTAGACTGTTCTGTGGTGCAGGAGACCCACATAAACACAACATAAACTTCCAAGACCCGATAAATAATATCATGTTTTCTCTGGACGATTATCGAACCTAGCACCCCTTACATCGCTGGCAGATTTATTATGAACTAAGCTACGGACTTGTCAAAGTAAGAACTTAAAATTTTCCCTGTACTGTATATATACCCTGCTTCGTATGTATTAACAAATATTACAGACTTTTATTTGATTTAGATTATTATTACATTTAATATCTGACGCACCTGGTTGCAAGTGAATATTATCAAGCTATTATTTGCTATTCATAATAGATGCATAGCGACCATCACAATGCTAAAACTGTAGAAAAAAAAGTCACTTTTATGACAATCTTCTATTAGCACTCCATCGAAAATAAAGAAAGAACTTATTATTCCTATAAATTCATCTATATCTTAAAGGAATTTATATACACTACTTTTCGTTCATGATGATGGAAAATGGACGCCGTCCATGGACTTCTGCATCCAGAAACAAACGACGATACGCTGCTGGCCTCTCGTATAGCAAATAACCCACAATTCGTAGGACCCCATATTGAACCCACTCATTCCGCAAGCGACAAGCGACGGAAGAGAAGAAATAGTACTGGGCTATTCAAAATCGTATGCAATAATATGAACTAGAGACACATACATACACACAAGCAAACAAAAGACAACAAGAAATTACTTATTTTAATACACGAAGTTTGTTCGGCGATTTTGGGACCTGTCACGAATCAACAAGGCTACAATACATATCTATACAAATAAATAAAATTGAAGTGTCTGTAATAGCTAGTCAACATTAAATTCAGTTACACTTCTTTAGCCATGTGATAACAAACGTTTTTTATTATTATAGCACATATACATATACTTTGAATCACCCTATATGTGCTGGCAAAACGTGGCTCTAAAATTTCAATGTGGCTATGTATGCAGCTGGCTTCGGAGTTGTGAAATTCAGTGGGAGTTTATTTTAAGAAAGGAATTATTTTAGAGGTGGTTGTCGATATTGCGACTTTCAATTCGAAGGTCGCTCTTGCGAATCTGGAGCAAGTTGAAAAGCTAAACTTAGTAATAAGAACGTGGGATCTCATATATATATAATTTTTTTTGTTGTGAAATAGTGACTGAACGAGCTGAAGGCTCAGGTGGTAAGTGACTTCAGTCCTTCCTTAACCGAAGCATGAGAAGACCCAAGTCGCACTCCGTTACACACGTCACCTGAGACGGGGATCTTACGTCTCATGCGCATGTGATTTCACCGACACCCACCCCCTTCCACTGGAACACAGCAATGCACAAGTTCTATTGCTACTTTTTGTTGTTCCTTTAACACCGCCCAGGGGGTACGTGTAGGGATTCATAGGGTACTTACCTACGGACGTGAGCAACGACACCCCTCCCGATATTATATAATATATATCTCATATTTGTTTTTAAAAAGTGAGATGTCTTTTTTTAACAATTAATAAATTTGAGGGCTCCTTTTTAGATTGGTCTTCAAAAACGCAAGACCAGAAGGAGTGAATGAGAAATAAGTGAGTGAGACCTTTGCCTTGCAGTGGCATGATACAGGTTGATAATAATAATATAATAATTATTTTGGATATATAGAATTTTGATATATATATTGTAGATTGAATAAAGTGCATCATTCATTTTAATACGTAATACCACTATTTTTAGTAATACCTACCATTAAAAATGACTTCATTTTTAATCGTATGTACATTTTAGTGAATTACCAATAGCTTTGAACGGTTTATTGACATTTTGATCAGGCTCGCCTTTTGCATGCATCGTAGATAAATATATTTTTATAGACCACTTTCTTCCATAATTTTCTTATTTTCCATCATTAAATGAATCTCTTTTTAAACCGACCGTATTCATTTAACGGCCCCCAAAGCCTCAACAAATCGAAATGTCCCATGTGCTGGTAATTTTCCTCGACTCTCGAGATAACGAGCCCTAAGGTATAAAAATTAAGTGCCTTTAAAATTCTCTTCCACTCCGGTGAATCTAAAAGAAGTTGCGAATTACAAGCCTTGCTTTCAAAAACCGCGAATACATTTCCATATAATTACGTTTGAGACATGTTTTTTTTTTTTTTTATATTGTTTGCAAAAATAGTGAAAAATTAGAAATAGGCATGATTCACGGTTCCGTTGATTAGTTATTTTAGTTGGATGTCATATCCATGTCCTGTGTTCGAATCCCAGCCAGGGCAAACTTTGAGTGATATATAAGTTAACATGAAGTTTCTTCTCAAAATTTTATATATGTATTTAGTTTCTGTTTGTCAATGCGGCGGCATTGCTACTCAGAGAATCTCATTATAGTGGTACGAGTGTTTCTTTATTATTTTATTTTATTTACTAGCCATATTACAATCTATACTAATATTATAAAGCTGCAGAGTTTGTTTGTTTGAACGCGCTAATCTCTGGAACTACTGGTCCGATTTGAATGATTCTTTCAGTGTTGGGTAGTCCATTTATGAAGGAAGGTAATAGGCTATGTTCTTTTTTCAAAATTAGGGATCCGTAATAAAATTGCTATTTTGTAACACAAGGTGTAAAATCGAAAATCTATTTATGCGTGCGCTGCAAAAACTATTGACAATAGAACAAAATGATGTACTACGGGTTTGTAGATCCCATTAATACCTAAAAAAAAGTCCGCGAGAACATATATCTAGCTATCATGGTTTAATCACAATAACCGATTTTGTGTATCAAATTTGTACACCGTGTGCAGTTTGATCCAACTTGAAAGATAGGATAGCTCACATCTCAATTTATGACCGCAATATTATTTTATTGCAAATTATAATATCGTATGACAAAAACGTTAGCCACAGCAACGCGTGGCCCGGTCAGCTATTTAGTTTATAATTGAGACGGTGTTGTATTGTTATTGGTTTCTTACCAGAAAGAAAATCTATCAGTATTCAATAATTTTACTAAATCCCGCCATGATACTGTGACTGAAACCTGAGACATAAGCATGAAAAATATGGGCCATCAATTTCCAACGCACCTCAAAACATATTTGTTGAATTGAATTGCCCTACACGGGTGATTTTGAGAGCGTAGTGGCTTAGGTACAGGCGCCGAATTGAAATCCAGAGGCTTGAGCCTCCATCCATCCATACATAGGTACTCCAATTAAATGTTATGCACTATGTTATCAAAACGGTGATAGAACACATGAACCAAAACATTCGAAGATTTGACATCTTTCAGTCTGATTTCAGATCGCTTGGTAGATTAAACCCTTTCACTTTCACTTGTCAAAGGCAGTATTGCTGACAATATTAATATAAATTGATGGATATTTCATACAACGCCATCTAGCCCGAAAATAAGCATACTAGATAACAATTAGATAACTGTTAATAATTACTTTTTTGGAAATATATATAAATAATATATATTAACAACCAGACACGAACAAACATCTATGTTTGTCACATAAATGCATGCTCTGACTGGGAATCGAACGACCTACACCGCAGAACTACTACCGCAGAACTAGAGCTACTACCAACTGAGCTGTAAGGCCAGTCAACATGCTGGTTTAGACACCAGTAATTTTAGAACAATTATAGCACGGCAGTAATTACTCTCTCAAGATAAATTAACATAGTCTGAGAGAATAGAGAAACTTACACGTGAATGGTGAAAATTAGTTTCATGTTGCATTACCGCAAGTAAGTGCATTTTCACATGCATGCGCCGTCGCCCAAACGAGCGGTGTTAATGTACGTGGTCCAGCCTCTTAAGGAGCTATTCTGTATGCATTGAGCAACCGGGTTTGTTGCTCAACTTTAATTGCCCGTGTATGTCTTTACAACACTTAAGGCACTTTGAAGCGCTACTGGCAAAACTTGTTAAGACATTCTTTACAGGTCATCTAAGTTAAGCAACTCCCCGAACAAGCAGTAGTTGGATGGGATTTAGTAACATTTGAACTGAGCGCTTCCGTGCTTCAGAGGGGACGTTAGAATGTCGGTCCCGGCTAAAATAGTCGAAAACTAACTAGTAAAGTAAGCCGTGTTGGGGTGTCTTGGAAACCTCAGAAACCAGAGTTGTCCACCTACCCAGGCGAAAAACATATGAAGAAGTCACTTTGACAGTATCTTACAGCTGAACCCTTATAACCTACTGACAGATGACTGAAGAGATTACTATTGCAACATTGTTTCAAAAAATATATAGCCCTTTTTGACATATAACAATGTTGCTATGGTATTCTTGCCCAGTAATCTGTTCTGTTTTGATATAGGGTTTGGCTGTAAATAGCCTATAAAAGGTGTTTATAGAATAAAAAGTCTAAAAAAAGCAGAGCTAACTTTAATTTTAAACAGACTTGGTCTGTCTGTGCATTAAAATTATATATAGCTTTTCAGAGTAAGACTGTAGACAGTATTCGTCTAAAACACGGATGACATACATAGAGAGGCATATTTTTAACCCCGACTAAAAAAAAATGGGTCATGCACATCCCGTTTTTCCCCATTTTCCAATTAACTAAGCATTTACCAAATTTTCACTCAATAACCTTAGTTTGTTTATTAAGAATATTAAAAAAAAACATCCTAATCGATCCAGCCGTTTAATCGATAAGCCGAAATATTATTTGTTTAAAAGATGCCACTCAAAAGAGCATTAGTTATCTAAATCTCCAATAGGTCGATGCCATTCTCGCAATAACTCTTTCAATGAAACATATTGGTTTGTATTCATTATTAATATTATAAATAGCAGCAATGTACTGTTATTGAATAAATAGCATTTAAATTAATTAGCCCATTAGTAATGTAAATGAACCCACAGACAGTGGCAGCTATTCGCAACAGGATTTGTAATGTTCACTTATATCGTTCCACCGATACGTCTTGTATGATGTGAATTTGAGTATTGTATTGTTGAAGAAATATATTTTGTATATTACAAACATAGAAAGAAACAACAATATATTTTGAACTTTGCAGCCAACTTCACAATATCAAACACACATCGTACGACGCGATGAGTGAATTAATGAGTAAAAAGATATTTTATTTGCTAGTTTTATACGACAATTTACCATTTTTACGCCAATCAACTTATTTTTGGGCCGTAAGAAGGAACTTTAATTTTTCTTTTGCTTATTTGCACTTGTAACTAAAGATTTAAATACAGTTTTTATATTGTTTAAAACACTGTATAATCAATTTAATTCGTACAAGAAATGAAAATCAATTACAATACAATTTATCAATTAAAATTCATCGTGCGTTTATAGTTAGCGACGCAGCTCATACCTAGTAAATTAGAATATGACACTAAAATGCTGTAATTTATAGTACCATAACACCCTTGTATTAGAATTCCCGTATTGGATACTGCTGGGGATCCAACACAGGACCGTTATGAGTTACAACTGTGATCACAACGAAATGAGCTACGGGGCGTATAATTCTAATAAGGTACTATCATCCCCCTAAATCACCCGTCTCACTTATGCTTACGCTGGTACAGCTTTAGAGAGTTAATACAGAATTTTAATTTAATTTTAATATTGCAGATTCTGCGATTTCAAACGACGAAAAAGTACGTATTCGTGATTTCACTGAAGCCTAGATAGTGAACCGAAGAAATATGTGAAAAATGAGAGCTAAGTAATTGAGAGCTACCTAAAAATTTTAGCTGAGTAATTGAGATTACATGAATAATCTTAATGTATATAAATTACGTGTAACGATGTTTGTCCGCGATGGACTCCTAAACTATTTAACCGATTTTAATCAAATTTGTACACCGTGTGCAGTTTAATCCAACTTGAAAGATAGGATAGCTCACATCTCAATTTATGATTGCAATATTATCATATGGCAAAAATGTTAGCCACAGCAACGCGTGGCCGGGTCAGCTAGTAATATATAAATTTTAGCCGAGTAGTAATTGAGAGCTACCGGATAGTAAGATACAAAAAAATTTAGCTGAATAATTGAGATTTTGGGAATAAAGATATAAAAAAAATTGTTGAGTCATTGAGAGCTAACGGAAATAAAAATATAAAATATTAAGTAATTGAGACCTACCGAGAATAGATACAAAAATTAAACTAAGCAATTGTGAGCTTACAGCAAGAACATAAAACAAATTGAACTAAGTAATTGTGATCTGACAACACCTTATATAGAGGTATATATGTATATTCATGTGAGTATATTGAAACTTAGAACAGTGTATGAAGCAGTTTCCACTGAGCCGTGAAATCGCCTTACTCACAACAAACTTCTGTTACAAATATGGCCAAACACAAGGCCTAACTATGATAAAACGGAGCCGTCGGGTCGGCATACATTACCAGGATTTACTTTGGAAACTAAGCTAAGGTTTACTTAAAGTAGCAGGATAACATGTTGGGGGAATTAATCTATTTCAGTTATTCTATAATTTAGTACTTCAATAGTATAAGGCGGCTCCGTGGCTTAGTTGGTAGCTCCCGGGTTCGATTCTTGGCGGGACACACTTTGTGTGGTAATTATGAAGTTTGTTCTCGGGTCTTGAGTGTTAACCAGCGTTTTTGCGTTTCGAATCAAACTAATATATAAACACCAGATGATTTCCAATATTAACCTTTCCACTGCCAACTTATGAGTGAAAGGGTCTAAGTAAAACAACGATTGAAAATAAAATAATAGACATTATTAAATCCTCCGTGTAGACACAATAAAATCTCTATCTTATCTTATAATATTCTTTCATATTGCGGGTATGAATGAACTCGTGACCTCTAAACCATAGGACTACATCGCTGCGAAAATCCGCGATTTGTTCAAATCCATACATCATAATAGAATAACTGTTATTGTAGCTAAAATATTATACAATATTCAATATATATTTATATTCAATATATATTTTTTTAATATTCCTCTACATTTCACTCAGTGCCATCTAGCGCCCAACTAAGTATAGCTTGTACTACGGGAACTAGATAACTGATATAATACTTATACACCACATTTTATTTGTAAATATGTACATAGATATAATGCATATTAACACCCAGACACAGAACAAACATTTATGTTTGTCACATAAATGCTTATCCTCCAGATATAGGGCAAAATTCATTTATTGAGTCGGACACAATAATCCATAGTCTATCTATAGTTATCACATAATCGTAGTTGTGTCCTTAGTGTCGATCAAACCCACGACTTACAGCGCAGAAGGCAGAGCTACTACCAACTGATCTACGAGGCCATGCATATGAATTCACGTAGCTTATAGGCATTTCTATAAACCCAAGTGAATCCAAAAGATCTAAACTCATGAATACAGCACGGGTAAAAAGGGCCATCCCTTATTTCACGGGCGCTCTTAATGACGTCATTATCTGTAGTGTTCGCGTCGGTCACGCCCCTCCTTAATTCTGCCGGCGACACCTCTCAGTATTTCAAGGTGATGATAGATGGCTTGGATTTAGCCACAATTTTGTAGCCGAATTAGATTTTTGTGTCACGTATACAAGCATATGACACCAATAAGATTAGCCTTTTTAGACCTCCGATTTACGAACCAAGGACGAGTCCATCGGCTGTCGTAACACGATTACGAAAAGTCGCCCCAACAAAATAAGAAAAATAATTTTATATATTTGTACGCAAGGTATTTGCGATCGTTATACATATTGGGCCGTTGGCATGTTTTGCCTATACACAATCAAAAAACTTCCTAAATAAAAATTGGAAAGAAAACCCGTTTCGCAAAAGCTACTTTTTCTGTGAGTGCTTATTGCTTTATGTTACCACACCTTTTGTATGTAAATGTATTTCTGACAAAAAACGAAACTAAAACAAATCGCCCATTACCCACCTTGGGACCGCAAAAACTTTCACGAAGGTGCGATGACAAACGATCTGAGACAGCGAAGGGCTTACGTTTCGTAAAGAGTTATGGCACGAGCTTTTGTATGAGGCGCGGGGATGTCCCAGTGGCGCTCATCGATGATACGACATTGGAAAAAACAGAATGTCACCATGCTTTGGAATTTTCCTCGATTTTGATTATTCACGCATAATTAACTATTGCACTCGTTTAGCACAAATTACAAGCACATTAGACCACTATAATGCACCAACACAATAACAGGCGTAATGCGATGCAACTTAGGTCTATCCATACTTCGCATTAAGACGTAGAGCGAGATTTTCATAGCGGTTAGGTTTTTTCCTCAATTAGCTATTATTGTCTATTGCCGATAATCATTCTCTTGAAACAAAAACCATTGTCTCATTCTGAATTAGTGTTTAACTTTGTACAAGCCTTTAATTTTCCCACTGCTGGGATACAGGCCTACTCGTGATAAGTGAAAGTGAAATGATTTTTCTCTACACGGGAGGATTAGTAAATATATTTAAATATTAGTTTTTATTAAATAAACATACATTACAAACCATTGACACTCTTATACTGCGATACTAATAGATACATTTTAATAACATAATACAAATTTAATTCAAATTTATCTTTTAGATTATTTTATAGTATTAATTATTGCGAAATAGTTCTTAATGCGGAAAATCTATAATTTAACAAGACCATTCATGATCATTTTTGATTCCTATCTTTTATTTTCTTTCTTTCTTGTAAAACGCTTCGTGACAGCTTAAATCTTGGTAACAAGGATACTGCAGGTCCAGTATTTACATTCGTGCCAATGTTCTCCTGACAACAGCGTTAGGCCGAATAAAACAAGGTCAGTTGAATGTGTCAACGTTGTGATCTATTTATTATTTCCAGTAGGTATTGTCATATAACGGCAGTCGAGTTCTTATAAAAAATTTTGGGGCCTAGTGTCCATTTATCGTAAGTCGCACTGCGAATTGATTCGATTACCTATACACATGCCTACTTCATGCTCTACGTCGGCAGGCTCGGATGTGAATCAATTGTTCAGATAGCATTCGGGTGATTGACTGAACTGTGTGACAATTTTCCGCATTTGTAGCATTCTGTAGAGCCTTTTAAAAAAATTTGAAAAAAAAAAACGGACAAACATTTTGGTCATCAAACTACTACAAATCTATGAAGTAAGACGATATAATTGTTCTATATACTTCCCATATTTCCATTACCGAGAGCAAATAGTAAGTAATTCGTGATTATACACAAATAAATACCCACTACAGTTAAATATGTTGTCAATATACAAATAAGCAACGCCGCTGCCAATTTCTGTTTTCCTACCGAAATATTTCCGGTGGCGCAACACGGCATGACTCATAAAATATGTGGTGTAAGCCGCATCTACCTGGCCCGCTAGAAGCCTTTTATTTTCTAATCGGTCTTTTATAGCAAAAGGCCAACGGCAGGGCACGGAGCCAACTGTCCTCCCAGTTTAATATCACATTAATAACTCGAAACGACAGTCACTGCCCAGCTTAGAAGCATAAGGATGAGTGATCACATCGTGAAATTAAGTACGTGCCTCTTCAGCAAATACTCATTCAGTAGATTAAAGTTAAACGAATTGTGAACGAATCTTTTTTTGTGAGATTAATGACCTGTATCTCCTTCGCCCGATTTCATATACCTATACGGCTATACAATACTACGAAGGGTATGGTAATTTTATCAAAGATCTTCTTAACCCGTAACGTTTACATTTGTAATATTAAAAGGAATTAGGATGATCAAGATCTTATTATTACTATGTATCTAATAATAAATTTTGTATCAAGTTTAAAACCTATAATTATAGAAGTTAAATATTTACTTTTTGCATTTTTTTTTTTGCCTTATAAAGTAAGTTAGTCTCCTCTGCGTTATAGAAGATATCGCCAAAGAAGCTGTTTTAATTGCGTGAACCCATCAGAATACTTGAAATATATAGCTTACAAGTATCGAATTCGTTGAATTCATTAAGCGGAAAAGCGATACATGGATATTCCTCGCAGTGTACGCGTATATTTTCACCCGCAATCATCGTTACGCTCCACAACACTCAATAATAGTTAATTTTGTTCGCACAAGCATTCAACCGAAACGACATACAACTGTTCGATTGGTATAGGGTGTCCCCTTGCTGTAGATTTCACTTTAGGGCTTTTCACGGTAAGGTAAAATGAAACAAAAAAGGTTGAGTGGCTCAATAGATTAACCGGCCACGACGTCCAGTACTTCACATAAAAATCAGAGTACATTTTATTTAGGTACAGTTATTTGCGCTTTAGTCACATTATTTACTTTGAGTTCCAGTGACGATATGCTGAATGCTAGTGATAGACTCAAAAATTTGATAATCAACGGTTAAATCTCATGTATCCAATCAGAGTTAGGTGTATTTCATAATCTGGGCATGTCTTTTACCTTAAGTCATCTACGATGTTTATTTTTCCTCATAGGATTTATTTGAATCCGTAGTTATATTGCAAAAACGATAATTTCCATTACTTTGAGTGCTCAGACTGACGGTAATTTGATGAATGTACACAAAATATAATTTTATGCTAATTATCTGTTAATAAACTTTATTTTATGAAATAGAGGGAACGTAATCCTTAATTGCCTAATTCATTGGATGCCTATATTTTAATATCCAAGGTTATTCCCACCCTGTAAATACGTTGAGCGGCAAAACCCCAATCGGATATTAATTTTGATCCCGCAACGATTCCCGACGTAAAACTGCTAGGCGAATCATTTTATTGCTGTCCACATAATTGTTTGTCGGCCAAAATCTCAAATTATAATGGTGGAATGTTACCGCCGTTTCAGAATGAGGCGAAACTTTTCAAAATGTTGTTTTGCGGCTTGACGTGCCTTGTGTTCTCTGAATTACTTTTCAGTTTCGACCACAGAAAGGTCGGATAAAATTTAGAAACCGCAACGCTAACTCAAGTTATGAATAGATAAAGTCAATTTAAATTGTTATTGAGATGTTTTAACGAAGTATTTGAAATTCCGATCTGAAACAAAGCGCCGAACGTTCTTTATGAAGGGCCCTACTAATAAACTCAAAGAACAATGTTGCCTAATACAGGTTATTGTGGTCTATAATACTGCGATAACTTTTTACACCCAGCTTTGTGAACAGTAGATATTGTTTTTGATAAGACTTAAAGGTACCATACAATTTAATTAAAGAACCAATCTAAATATATTACACCGTGAGGGTTTAGGTACAGTTGTAAATTATATTACTTTATATACTTTATTTTACATACACAACCTCGTTAGCTTTTTATGATCAATTTTACTTAACTTGAACTTTAAAATCCTGTTCTAAATTTCAGTTAATACAAAGTCACAGAGAGGTGAAACAATTTGAGCACAGCTTCATGAAACGAATTGAATAAATTGAATAAACGTTTATACACTCATACCTCTGCACTAGGATTCCCTGTGTCGCAGATAGCATGGACAAACACAGAAACACAAGACAAACACCCAAGACCCGAGAACAAACTTCATGCTCACCACACAAAGTGTGCCCCGGACGGGAATCGAACCCGGGACCCCTCGCTTCGAAGGCAGGGCTACTACCAACTAAGCCACGGAGCCGTCGAACGAAGAAGTTTACATTTTCATAGATTTGTATCTGTTTTCGTATGGCTAAGTTTAACAAGAATTCCACTATCAAACTAGCCCATTTCGGGGGTATTTGAATAATCCGGACAAAGGGCTGCTTGTTTTTAGTTGAACAAGGCTTATGGGCAACGAAAATATCTTTACATTTTGGTTACATCTTTAAAAAGACGTAACAAGTCCACGGCATCTTTTTAGGGTTCCGTATCCAAAGGGTAAAACATGGTTGGTACAATAACTACTAATAATACCTTAGTATTTTTATTAAATACATGCATGCAATTACAATATAAATAATTACACAATTATAATTAATTATTATGATTATTATTAATTATTACAATATAATTATTATGACTCAGTGATAATTACAGAATTAACTTAGCTTATAACTAAAACTATGAACGTCACATAAATATTTGTCTTGGGTGAAAATCAAACTTACCACCTATAGCGTAAAAGCAGACCCACCAACTAAATATGTGATACTGGAATTAAATTGGTACAAGATAATTGACAAAAGCTATCGTGCTTAGGCTCTACTGAGGCATTCGTAATTACCAATAACCAAATCAACGAATTGTTCCATATCTTTTAATATATTAATTTGTTAAGCACCCAAACATACTCGTATAAACAGTCAACTAAGAATTCACCAACTCTTTGTGATACACATGGATGCCAACCAAATTTGTTCATATCGCTCACCGTAACATGATCATAGAGAAATAGAAAATAAGTACCACTTACATACTAAATAAATAGTAAAATTTATGAATAAAAATTGTAAATAAATAGTTGGTCGACCTACATATTTATGTTATGATGACACAGACATGAAATCAGACGTATATATATTATAAATAATATAGTAGGTACACATACTCGTATTTGAACATCGTTTGGTGAGCATTCGTAAGTAAGAAGGATAAAATCTCGGATTTTGGTGTGGTTTCAATGGCTTTCTGAAAATTTGGGATGTTATAACTTTTTTTATTGTTTTGACTGGCCTCTGAGCTCAGTAGGTAGTAGCTCTGCTTTTTGCCTTGTAGGTCGTGAGTTCCATTCCCAATTACAATAGGAAAAACATTTGTGTGACGAACACAAATGATTGTTCTGTATCTTGATGTTCTGTGTTAAATGTTTGTATTTACAAAAACAAGTACTTTATAAGTACATATTCTATCAGTTATCTAATTCCTACACAGATTGTACTACAATCTATGCTTAGTTCGGGTCTAGATGTGAAATATTTATTTATTTATTTTATATAAGTCTCAATTGTTCATTTAATATCTGTTGTGGCTATTTTATGTGCTACAATTCTGCCACTGCCATGTCAGTGTTAAATACAAGACACAAAGGTATGTATGAGTAGGTACACAATTTTACTTTATCGTTTCAAAATTATTCAATGAATTTTGAGTGAATACCTATTGCGAAACTGTAAATAACTTGAATTTTCAGTCAGATCGGTCGTTTCATTTTTTCAGTTACAAATTAGCGTCTAAGCCCTTTCTTATACATGCCTTTTTATTTCAATAATTTTAAACAGCAATGTCTCCCAAAATCCTACAATGCAATAATCCAAAATTACATTGTAATGATTAGGCATAGAGATATCTCGCTCACAGAGGAAACGTCTAGGTATACTCCTATCGAATAGACAGAAGCGTCGTTAAATTCAAGGACCCTTATCTGCAAGTCTCTTACGTAAGGGCTTAGTAGATTCTCTAATGACTTGATTTTCTGCCTCGTAAAAGATACACTTAAGATCTTTGCTTACTGTCTGTATTAGGTACGTTGAATTGCCGATTCTCGGATTGAAAATGTTTTATCTGAGTGTCTTTGATTTCATTTGTCAGTTGACCTGGTAATACGTTGTCTTGATTTACAATTTCACAATGGGCTGCCGAAAAATCCCATAGAATAAGGAATATAAGTATTTTATAATATAGTAAAAAAATATAATTTCACTTCAAATAACTGATCCATTAAAAGTACAATTACATTTCTTAAAAGTAGTTAATAATAGTCTTCAAGATATTCTAAAGTTCTGAACAATCCAAAGTAGTTACTTTGGAGAGAGGCATGTGGGATAATAGTTCTTTTTAGCTTCAAAAGTTGAGGGAGGTGTGAGTGGTCATGCCAGGTCTTATTATTGCCTCGGTTTACAGACACATACATACAAAATTTCGTGTCTATAATATTAGTGTGATTGTCTAAGTACGAGAACCTCACTGTAACTATTTTAAGCACAATCAGCAACAATTTACTTTTTTTTCTTTCATGTGAGTAAGTGGTCAACTCTGTTGTCGGAGATTTCAAGCCACCCGATGGTCTCCGACATGGTTTATCGACTGATTTCTTTACGTGCCCTCCGAAGCTCGGGAGCGCTCGGTTCAAATGCCACTTAACGGTCACCCATCCAAATACTGAGCTCAGCTCAATTTGGTTTATCCAATAAACCAAATTATACTTATGAATGTTTCATGTTTACAGGAAAACATAAATATATTTAACAAAAAAGCGTTGGAAATGTAACCAACAACAAAAACAAGCTTTTGCAAGAGTGCAATAAATAATTTCTACGAAATACAATTTTCTGTAGAAGAAAAGTAGTTCGTTGAGCAGTTCTCATTATCTTTATCATATTCTTCATGCGTGTAATTAGAGGCGTTTTTATAACTATCTATTTTAAAGATAAAAGATAATTTTTGTATGTTTGTATTTAATTCTTGTAAAAACACAAGTTAATTAATGTATTTAATAGACAAGGCCCTAATACTGCCACGAAATTTGTCATTACTGTTATTTTAATTGGTTACTAGCTGCGCCCCGCGATGTTACCCGCGGTTTTCCGGAAATTTTCTGCGCAACTTTCTTATTTTTTTCTGTCGTACCCTTCTACTGACCATAAAAAGAATTAGCAAAAAGGGTCTAGCCGTTCCCGTTGATCCTGTAACCAAGCGAAAATAAATAGGGATTAATTTATATAAATGGATATAAGAGCTACCATTAGCTATCTGCCAGTGAAAGTCACGTCAAAATCGGTCCAGTCGTTTTGGAGATTCGTTCCGAAACACATAGACAGATACAGAACTGTTTTTTTTTTATATATTTACCCTTTATATATTGTAATTAAGTACATTTAGACAAAAGCTGTTATTTTGACATAAAAAAAACTCACACTTGACACTTCAATTTAATTTATTTGATTAAATTTAGATTTTAACACGTTCATTTCATGCTAGGCTAATTAATGAACAGTGTAAAAGGCGAAACCCAGAGTTCCTAAGTGTTCCTAGGGTGAATAAGTGATATAAATATACCCAAACTTGTCTGACGATGTTGTATAGGTATGATTTCATATTTTACAAAACCCACATTGAAACATCTAGACAGAGAAAACTTTATATAGTGTAGGTACCTACAATATTTCTATAAAAAATGGTAATTATAATTGAGAGAATTAAATTTTATTCACGTAAAACTGTGAGGTGAGACAACTTTTTTGCAGATTCAATTTTACCTGCATATTTTAAACACAATTGAATCGAGTATTCATCAGAAACGACATTTAAATTCTTGATTATGGCAAGACTATTGTAAGCTGTATCTCTCGCCGAAGATAAGACGACATATCTTGTTTATGCTGGCAAGGAAGTCTTTAGCGTTGATGGTGGGTAGGGGTAGGGGAATTACCTCGTTATGAGATGCTGAACACTTGAGACACACGGGACAAGAGACTGATTTAAAAGTCAAATAAACTGACTTCATTACTTTTTTCCCTTACTTTTCATATAGCTTCGCCGTAGTATAAAAACCAACATACAACCGAATTGAAAACCTCTTTTTTGGAGTCGTGTAAAATGGATGTCAATTACAAGTATTAAAAAACCGGCGACATATTTCCATGTTTTTTCGCCTTGTAATTAATAAACGCATTCTGGCCTCTAGCTCTCAGCTCTAGCTCTAGCGGTCAATGAACCTTATGGTCAATACTACTACTTTTAATACTTCTCGACCCACTACGTTTTCCAATCACAATATAAATCTAATTTCACGGAACGATGTGCACGACTGTGCATTCACCTAATTAATTAGTTTAATGACCTCTACTTATAATTCAGAATGGTATTATATAATACTTTAGTTTTTTCGGGATTCCGAACCTAAAGATAAAGGAATCTCTATTACTAAACATACGTGTATCTATCATAGTTTTAAAGGGTTATACATATCCTCTCAACTATAATGTATGATTTTTATACCAAGGTCTGAAATTTTGACCTATTGGTGTGGTATTATGATTATTTCTGTGATGTGAGGATATATCTTCACATCACACCAATATTATAAAGATATATGTTCGTATATATGAGATAATTTTTGCTACTCCCTCATGCTGAAACAACCTAACCGGTTTTTCATGAAATTTGGTACAAGGATAGCCTAGATTAATACAAAGGCTACTTTAGATCCCGGATAACAGCTAGTTTCACAATATAATCGGTGCAATAGGACCCCTGGCGTGCAAGTCAGAATCGCACTTAGCCGACTTTTTTCTCTTAGGAGAACTATGATCTTAGTGTCATTTTGTCCGATAATGGAATGAAACGGCAGGAACAAATTAAAAGAAGAATAACATTAGTTGTTAAAAATATTCAGCAAGCTCTGAACGTCAGACATTTCGTGACATTTCGTCAGACATTTCGTGACTACAGTAAGATAAACAGCTGTGTGTAGTGCCAAAAGCCTGACTCTTGAAGGAAGTGGACTCTTGACTTGATATGCTCTGCTAACTGAGCAACGTGTTATCTCTATTATAAATGTTGCCCAAACTAAATGCACTACTACTAATGGGTGCGGTCAACAATAGTTCGAAATAATTTCATATAGTGATATTTAGCACTAGCTGCGCACTGCGGTGTTACTCGCGGTCGGCTATCTAAAAGGGAAAACTGCAGTTTTCCGGGATCAAAAATATCTTATGTGTTAGTTCAGGATATAAGCTATCCTGGTATCAAACATTATCCAAATCCATTGAGTCATTTGAGCGTGGAGTAACAAAAACACACACACACAGACACACGTAGATACAAACTGACGGCTTTAAAATATAAGTGTAATAACTGAAACTGATATTTGCTTCTCTGCCGCTTAAGGATATATAACATTATGGAATACTGATTAACGGTTCCTTGATTGTGATTATTTTTAAAACCACTGACTAAACTATGGAATGAGACATTTCTTGGAGTTGATGGTCATGGAATCTGACCAAATATAGTAAAAAAATATTTACCATACATCAACTTTAACACAAAAAAGTTTTGGAATCTGATTGGCATCTATTTTACCATTCACAAACAGTGAAACAAATATTTTTGTGTCCGGGATTAAAAATGAAACTGATTGGGATCAGTTTCATGTGAACAACGCCTGATAAGGCCAATCATTCACAGTCTCAGATAAGCTTACATATAGACGAGGCTAAAATCTAAAGTCTGGCCAGTGCAGTAATAGCTTTTATCATTATTCCGCCGCAAAAGTAACATGGCACCTGATCTTTATGTTTATCCAGGGAAAATATCTCCCAAAGTTCCATAAGTTTATAATCAAGAAACTTCTACATCAAAACTTTACCCAAGCTTCGCCCGTGAATCTTAAATCTACCTTTTCGCATACAAAATAAATGCTAAATCCTTTAACTAAGCGCTAGTTGGGTACTTAAAAACACCCGTGCACGTCTCTACCCTACACGGCATTACTACTTAGTTAAGGCCTTGTGTAGACCAACATAGTGTAAGGATTTTTAATAGCGGAATAAACGAATATAAATTATGGTTAAAAACCTATTCAAATGCGGTATACCGTATCTTAAGAGGTTTTCATCCCACAAGTATATTGCACACGGATGATATATCTAGAAATTTTTAGGGTTTTGCACCCAAATCTCTACTACTAGTTCTCCTAAGCCTATAACCTAAGTCAGCTTTTGAAGCGTAAGCTGTAGCTAAAATTTTAATATAATTATTTCTTTATCAGTTTAAAATGCATTTTGAAGTCGATATAAACAAAAGACAAATGGGCTTTGATTCTTTTATCTTTACCCATTATGCATAATCATAATCCATTATAATATTATTATATAGGGTCATGATGATAAAATTCTATAATATATAACCCAAAAAATTATATCGATTTTAAGATATGCGATGCGTATCTGAATCGCGATTCGGTTTATAATATGGTTTATTAAATTATAGGTATTATCAATAACATTATGAAGTGAATTCCGACTTGTACATGACGGTTTGTTTCTCACATGTAAACAATTTTAATAAACACCTACCAATCTACATAACATAACTCTTGATTTAATATTCCAAATTATGGTATTCCGGGATACAATTAAAATCGTACGTTTTGTCCAATTAATGTTGCTACAAAGCGAAACCCATGAACCCAACGCCTTGTCGACCCTTGTAACCTCGGTCCTTACCCTCCTGTCCGCTCCACTGTGGCTCAAGGGTGCCGCGGCAACATGCAACTTTATGCATGCGAAATGGATTTACGTGCCTGAAAATATGGCCCTTGAGTGCGCCGTTGTAGATAATTGCGCAACTCTCCTAATGAGGACGTAAGCGGTGAAATTTAGCTAGTGGCTGTTGCGATTACGCAGCCCAGTTCCGTGCCGTTTGGATCTGAACCAAAATGACGCCGAGGCGGCCGAGTTATGGAACGGTGGGAATTCAATGTACTAAATGTTTTGAAAATCAGAATCATACTGATACTATAAATGCGAAATTTTGTAGGTATGTATGTTTGTTACTCCTTCAAGCTGTTATAAAAGTAGCTCATACCCTGGATTAACACAGGATATTGCCGTGGTGTTTCCCGCGGTTGGCGGCTCTATGGGAAAACTTCACTTTTTCCGGATAAAAAGTTGTTTTACTAGTTCAGGTGTGAGCGAGTAATAAAAATTCAAAGAGACATAATTCGTTATATATTGACTCTATACTAATCGGATATCGGTATCTGTTAAGTAAAAATATTGAATAATGTAATCAAATAGCAAAATTAATTACGTTTTTAACTACTTGGGTAATAAATATATTATCACTCTCATAATAACCGTCAAAACTATTCAAGCCTACTCTCGACAAGCCTTTGATCTACCACACTAGCTCAAATCGGATTGTTAGGTGTCACATGCCTTCGAAACGTTTGATCTGGGACGTTTAAAGTATAAAAACTTGTTTCTGTACTACTGAATTGAAACCAGTGATCTTTAGTCTGAAATTCGGCTCTGGGCCTAACCTAGGGGGGTTCTTACTCTCTCACGCTTTCGCATAATATTATCACTACTAAAATATAAACATATATTAATTTTATTATTATTTAACTGGCCTCACAGCTCAGTTGGAAGTAGCTCTTCATTCTGAGCTGTTGTTCGTGGGTTCGATTCCTACTAAGGGCAACTATGTGACGCCTATAGATGACTATAGACTATAGATGGAGTACGGATCTTTGTCTGAGTGAATAAATGAATTTGAAATCTTGAAATTTTACCTTATATCTGTTTATTATATGTATGTATTTACAAAAAAGTAGGTACTATATAAGTATGCTATTAGTTACCTAGTTCCCAATGCACCTACAAGCTATGCTTACTTTAGTTTTGGGGCTAAATGGCGTTGTGTGAAATATTCATTATACATTATTATTTTTACATTGTCATTTATTTTTTACTATAATAAGTACTTGACAAATCAATGTAGTATTTTTCCTTCTTCGCAATGCTTTCATGTGAAACGATTTCCTCTTCAAATGTCACAATGTGATCGGCTCTTATAGTAAGATAATTAATCAAATCACTGGAATATCGGCAGCCATTGTTATGAGCTTCGTAAACAAACAATAGATGAACTGGAAACGAATTATTGCATATTATTGCGTATAGACGCAGTAATTCGTTCCCAGTTCATAATTATTCATGTAATATATTTGGTATTGGGGTTACGTTATCGATATACATCATTATTTCTAATTCAAAGTAATTAATACACGAATTGGGTAGGTTGTGTTATAGTTATAGTCCAACTTAGCAAAAAATTACATTAGCTAATACCCATAAACTCTTGTATTCCATTGTTAATCCGTAACAACAAAATATTAGAAGATTGGTATATCGGAATCCTGAACCTTTAATTGCACTGCATTAATGCAGAGACACATACAAAATAAGTTACTTCTAGCTAGTAACTTATATTTTCTAGAAGGATCTAACTTTTCTTTCTAAGAGCGTTTATCGCTAAATTTACATTTATAATGATATTTTTTGTTAAATTATTTTCAGGTGATAAATCATTTATCAATTGACGAGATTGTCGCTTAAAATATTATATCTACATTTAAATTCCCACATTAGTCATGTTTTATTCATTACAAAAGTTTTCCGCGCTACATCTACCTAACCTACTGTTTCAAAGGATGCAAAGTCCGAACTATCAGGTATTTTAGGGATCACAAACCATTATGGAACGCGTGACTAGACTTTGCGCGTTGTTTTCCAATTACGATAGGGTAGGTTACCTGCAAGCAAAGGGGGCATAAACTTGGTGTATTATACAAGACTAATGCCAGTCCAATTTAGTTTGCCAACAGTTCGAGTTCGAGTTTCATACATCGGACCATACGAAGTTGGTAGTTTAAGCCGAGGACCTCGAGCGTAGTTCAAGAGGTCTATTCTTGTTAAAATCACGTACGAGATACGAAATCTATTTATATATCTAATCTGAGTTTATAGTATATGCCTCTTCTGTACCGTGCCGGTCTTGTGCAAGTCGAATTCACTGTTCCTACTGCTTTTATAATGTCGTCTGACCAACGGCTTGGTGGTCGACGCGTATATTTTAGCCACATTCAGGTTCTGCTCTGAGATAAGAGGTAAGGATGTTCAAACTTCCACCTAGGGTTTCGTACCACGAAATGTTTGATTGTTTTACTATGATATTTGCCATTTTAACTCGCACGAAAATTTCTGACAGCTACAGCTTACTTTATAATGATAATGTAAAGTAAGAGCAGCTAGGCCATCGGTAGCTAAAACAGTTTTAGCACACACTCACACTCACCCCAAATACACAAATATTCTCGTCAAATGAATGTACCATTTGATTGAACAGATAATGTTGATCTTACTTTAGGTATACCAATTTAATCAATCAAACTTGTGTCAGGCATAAACCAGCTTATTGCTATCAGTCTTTTGCAAAGCAGGTTAACTATATTTTAAGATAAGTACTGTTTTTGTTCAACTTGTTCATGAGACAAAAAATGTATATTGTGCGTAACTCTGAAACAGATTTTCTCAGAAAATGATTGCCCGATTCTTCTTATTTCGAAGACATCTAATATTACCGGGCTCCGAGACCCAAACATGCCTTAAAATGTCGCGACATCTCGTACACGCGTTCAATTCGAAAATACGACCCTGAGTCTTCGTTGCCCAACACTGACATATGAGCAAGTTATTAACACTGTTATTGAGACAAATTCGTGGCGAGATTCAGAATTATGTAAGTTAGTCTCGGGCTGAAATTCGTCGTTCAGCAACAGTAAGTAGATGGTGTATTGATCGGTCATGGCACTTTTATTGCTAGATTATACGAATAATTCCAAAAAGATCTTGATTATTTCAGGGATCCGTATTGAAAAGGAATCAATATTTATTGGTAGCACATATTCTGGAAAATTTCTTTCTGCTACGGCTTATGGTTCAAAATATGCAGCTCTTTACATACAAACAGATATTGTAAGCTTATTAATAAGAAATATTATATGGAATCCTAGAAATGAAAATTATCATGAACTTGAAATAGTTACTTTCAATTTCATGATATTTTTCTGATGTATATCTGTTTATCAGTAGGATCAAAGAATATCCTTTTCCGCCAACTATGAGTGAGTATTAACTCAAACTCGAGCGATCCAAGCCAAGGCCCGTAACTAAGTTGTGCCCTAGGTGTCGTTGTTTTCCTTATTCTGTAATTCTTTATTGTACAATACACAAAAAAACGTTTACATAAGGTAACGTTTACAAAGGCGAACTTAACCCTACAAAAAGTTTTCTCCCAGCAAACCTTTGAGCCGCCGAACTTTCTGTATCTCACGAGTCGATCCGTACCATTTTAACTAATCATTTGGGTATGAAACATGTTAGCGCTCGGCTAGTCCCAAAATTCTTTGATTTTGCACCACGATAATGCATCTTCACACAAGGCCATCATTGTGAACGAATTTTTGACCAAACACTCAACAAAATACTATCGAGCAACCACCATATTCACCAGATATGGCTCCAGCTGACTTCTTTCTTTTTCCTAAACTCAAATTACCACTTCGTGGCACCCGTTTTCAATCGGTAGAAGACATTAAGGAGAATTCGCGGCGAGAACTGAACTCAATTCCGGAAACAGCGTTTAAAAAATGTTTTGATGATTGGATTATTCGTTGGCGTAAGTGTATCGTTTCCGAAGGAGCATACTTTGAAGGTGATAAAATAAATTTGGATGAATAACAAACATTTTGTGTATTATTGATATTTTCCCGTTACTTTCTTGACAGAGTAGTATATTTATTTAATTATTTAGCTGTAACTATAAATATATTATAGTAATATTCCAGATACATAACTAAGTATATACCACACCATACCTTACCATAAACTAATATATATATATACCAAGAGTTCCTTAGTGTTCCTATGGAAAAATAAACTATATGAATATGAATACTCACAAACACACACATACATATTGTATATAACATAACCATAAACATAAATAAATTAAAAAATATATATAAATACCAGATTAAACCGAGAGTAAATGTTCTTTTACTTTGCTCTTAAAGACAGTAAGTGAAAGACTGAGGCCGCAGGGGATGAGGAGTATCGGTATTTCAAGGCGCCGTTCTGCCTATCCTCTGGGGCCGTAGTGGCAGGCTTCTTACCGTCTTCATACGTCCGTGAGCCCTTCAAATATCCAGATATTTGAAGGGCTCACGGAGGTTAGAAGCCTGCCTGACTGAGAGCCTCACGCTCTGGCCAACGTCCCAGCTGTCAAGGTATTTGATATTTAAATTGAGGCACGGAAGTGTCACAAGAGTTATCGTTGCGAATAATACATTGGAGACGTAATACTGGATTAGTGCTATCTAGAACCCCTGCACGTAACAGCAGTCTGTGCGTTACCTGTGTGCACAGCACTATCAATCTAATCTGTTTAATTATGAGCCACACAAGCTACTAATCAAATGACTGATCAACATAACAGGAGAACTTAACTAGCAAATAGCAGCATGCAATAGTTTATATGTAATTTCAACCAGAACCCAGCAGTGTAGGCCTTACTCGGACATACTAATAACTTATGCTGCTTCTTAAAAAATATTGCCCCTTTCCCAATACTCAACGCTTCAAATAAAATCATTTTACTACCCACCACTGGTACCACATTGCCTTCTGGTGCAAATCATAAAGATTTGCATAATATTCAATTAGGTAAAAAAGACACGAATAATCGTAAACAAAGACATAAAAACACAAATTTCGTCCAGAAACTTATCTCTAAACACATCAGCTTGATGCCATTTTTGTAATACATTTTAACAGCCGTAAGAAAGCTCGTTCGAGTTAGTTTATAGCCTGGACCTCGTAAACGCGGTTCGATTCCCGACCCTGAACAAAGTAATAAAAGTGCGATAAACATTTCCGACAAAAATCCATTTTGTGTTTATAGTAGTCTAACGTTTACATAGTAGTTTGCTCATAAGAAATTGTTCCGAGACACGTCCAATTTTCACGAAAGTCTTGTCATCTTAACAAATGATCGTTCGTTTTATGAACAAAATATCTAATAGAATAGGGCTTAATGCTAGGAAATATTTATTATATAATGTTGATTTACTATTATTTACCAGCAATCTTTTAATAGTAAGACAAGAAACTAGATGCTTAGTTTCACCTGACATACGAGTGGGACTGTGACTATTTAATTCAATAAATTCAGTCATTTATCAGTAAAAGTATCATTAAAGTATTTAGAAATACGAACGATCAAACAATTCATAAAAATTTTCTGATTCTCAATGGGCCCACGCAGCCAAGAGTTAAATTGCCCGATCGCTCGAGGCACAATATCAGTGGTAAACAGTACAACGAAAACATGTTCTGAACAGAGTCAAAAGTTAGACAGACTTTGCTCTCAAGTTATACCACAGCTATGATTTATGCTACACATATTTGTATTAATATGAATGGGGTGGAATGATACGCGCGTATTCTCTGTAATGCAGCGTAGTTTTTACAGTCTAATGTAAAAATTAGTGTTTATATTGTCTTTGGTAAATATAAAATTTTGAATTCAAGTATAAGTATATGTACGATAATGATGGTTCTAGTGATAACTAGATCTTCCGTTTAGATATTATGGGACCACCAATTTTATGATCACCGCTCTGCAAAACGGTTATGTGGAACTAAATGGAATTACGCACTAAAACTCCTCTCTCCTCTGCCGCTTAGTGTCCGGATTACGGGTAAGTTAACACAGAAATCCTCGGCCATGGCGGGGTCGCCACCGTTAGACGGCGGACGCAGTGGGGCCGCAGGAGAAAAAGAGGCACCGTATTCGGCTTACAGGCAAAGCTTAGAAGAGCGGCCCCTCCTCTTAATTTCCCACCCACGGTGAAGTTAAGAGACCACGGTTACTTGACCCGTCCCGTCCCGACAAGGTGGTAACGTTCGGGGAGGTCAAAAATACACCCAAAAGTCAGAAGTACACATCTAATTAAAAAAAATAATCTTGTTAGTCAGTTCCTTCGATATGGCGATGGATACTATGGTATGTAAATGATGTCGCTCATTACATTTCAGAATACAGGACAAAGCAGACTTATTCGCTCAAAATTGGAGCGGTCCGTCTGCAAAACTACCTTCGTTATAATTTTTGAAAATATTTTCGCCACGACGGCGCTTCGGTGACAATTCCAAATTACTTGCTCTGCCAACGCAGCGACTTCCTACGTCTCGTCTTTTATAGTTTTAAGGGGGTATTACTAAAAGGTTTGCAATGCGCAAGTGTTCAGCATGCATAAACTATACGGTAACCGTTTACCATCAGCTAAGCTGTCGCTTGCTACCTTGGGAAAATAAAGTAAATTCGAAATCATCCGTAATTTGACGCTTCCAGAGAGCACTATTTCAAAGGTGATTAATTTAGTAACACGTTAACCGTCAATCGATTTGCGAAAAACACTCCTACACACTTACACCTAATAACTCTTTGAAATTGAACCACATTATGTGACACAAAATGGAAACGCCAAAGTTCATCGCATCAATTTCGACACCGGACACGGGTTAGTGGCCTTTAACGTCATCACTTAAAGTTTTCTCATAAATATTGACGTCACTACGTAGTCCAATCACTATTCATAACATGTGTTCGTCGGCGTTGAAGGCTGACCCTTTTTTTGACTACGCATTCTCATATTCACTTGGGGCGTTCTCATTTAGTGGACAATATCCTCACAGTTTTAGTGTCGAACCATTTGGTCGCAAAAAGTTGACAGGCTTTTGATTTCATGAGCTCTCTATTGAATGCTGAGTCAGAACTGAAGTCTTTTACGAATGCTTTGATTAAAAATAGTGGTTTGCTCTGAACTGTGAACTTGCGATCTTGAGAACTGAAATAGAAAATTTTGTATCTATTACTGCTATTCAGACGTATTTTAATATAGGTACCAAATGGACAAATCGGTAATAATTTAGTAAAATTTTGCACAATCGAAGTTTCAGAGCGATCAGGTGAACGATTAGACATACCACAATGGTTTTATTTCGAACCAAAATAAGTGTCCCAAAAGGGAAAAAAATCCATCTGGAATATCGTATGAAAACACTTTGCTCCAGATTTTTACTTGTATTTGGTATGTCTATATCTTGTATGTCAACTAAACAAATGAAATTTTTAGGTTCACACTGAACACTAAACAAACCGATATACTCACTAAATATAGTATTACGTATACTATGGACAATATATGGGTGTACCTATGGACAATAGCTTCATATTTTCCAGTTCAATGATGATTTAATTTCGAGGCGAACTAGCACTAAAATTATAATTTTATACAAATCCTACCTACTTGATACCTACTTGATTTATTCAATTTTGTAAATAAATTTTCTACCATTACGAAAAAACGTTTTAGTTAATTATTAACTGTTTTCTCGATATAAACTATTTATGATGGGGACTTCTCTATTAAACTCTCTGAAGAGTATCGAGAAAACCCGGCTTATGGCGAAAATAGAAGGATTGTGGTCGTTGTGATTTTTCCTCGTAGCGCCAACTGCTTTCTAGTCTTAACTTTAACGTCTCTGTAATTTATAGATATTTTTATTTGATAATTTGTCTAATGTAAGGGGGTAAGTTGCATCATGTAAACGACCTTTTCCTTTTCAAATGCACAAATGTCATTCTAGGTCAATTACGCACGAAGAACTTTATGCGGGTACTTTTTGATAGTAGTACGTAGCATCATAGCCTTCAGTAAATTACGTAGTGTCTCAGCATAAGTGACAGTGAAGGATTCGCAACGAAAAATATTCATTCAAAACTTGAATGCATAGACTTGGATGTAGCAGATACTCAATTATTTAATGTTCAAATACATCTTTCTTCATCATAATAAACGTACATCTAAAAACATATGAGCTAGCAAAGATAAGTCTGTTCAGAATGCTCTTAATTTTAAAACTTGATAGAAGCAAATATTAAAAACTAACACGTGGTTTTTTCCTCGGCTAAAAGTCATCATGAGATGATGGGAAATACTGACTATAATAGTGTGTTTTTTCCACTCCAACTTTAAACTGCAAACACTAACAGCAGAAATCAATTATAATCCATCGGAACTACCTCCTCCTTCTTATTTGTGTAAGTAGGCAACTCTGCTGTTGGAGTTTTCAAGCCGCCTGAAAACCTCCAATGTGGCTTAACGACCAGTATAGCCGGGACCTAAGTCTTATCATGCCCGTCGAAGCACGGAAAATAGCCTACGGAACAGCGCCAAATATTGCCGTTCCTATCCTCAATATGGTGATTTAGGGAATCCCTGTTTTTAGATGAACCTGGTGGTACAGGGAAATAATTTCTCACCATAGTTATTTTATCACTTATACAAACTAAATAAAATTGCAAATAAAATACAATGTAAAAAAAATGTTTAAAATATCAAATAAGTTGGACAGTACGGAAAGCCCAGTGCAACAAGAACAGTGTAGAAACAGCGAAAAAGCCAAGGTTTTACGTGATTACTGCTTAGTAATATGGAATGAGTTCACAATGGCAACCCGTAAAGCTATTGAAGCGGTAGACAAAACTATGCGAGATATTATACAAGACAATCGGCCTATTGTAGGTGGCATCACCGTGCTCTTTTGTGGTGTTTTTAGATGGACATTACCGGTGATACCGCTGGAAACAAAGGCTGATGAAATTAACGCATGTCTTATGATCTCGAGTGGCGCAACGTTATACCAATACATTAAACACTAAACATGCGGCCACACACAGGAGGTAACACAGATTCATAATTGCAATACCATATTTCATGTGTGTATGTTTGACCTAGCAACACTGACAATTCATAGCTTTGCGAAACATATTTAACACAATTCAACGATCATGCCACAGCAAAAAATAATACAACATGAGGCAGTGTCCCAGGGAATGGCACTGAATACCGCTCTATTAAAAGAGTAGTGGAACAAGAAGACGCTATCAACTATTCTACTGAATTTTTAAATTCCTTGAGTGCATTCGGTCCCATCATTCAATATTAAATTAAAAGTCGAAGTGCCCATAACTCCTCCTAAATTATGTAACGGCACCAAATTGAAAATCAAGAGCTTACAATAAATGTAATTGAAGCAGAGATTTTCCCAAGTTGCGGCACAGGAGATTTTTCCTGAGAGACGTTTTTATTCCCCGTATTGCTTTCATTTCTATTAACTTCCCATTTCGTTTTAAACGCGTCCAGTTTCTGACTAGCCTATGTTACACAGTGACCGGAAATAAAGCACAAGGACACACTCTTTCGGTAGCAGACGTAGACCAGACTGAGTTGGTCAGTCTTTGGTCTACGCCATATATGGCTCTTTCCCGCTTTAGCAATTCAAATAACTTATGCACACATTCCTGGAAATTCGACTTCTATGTTATAGTTAGTCAGAGAAGCGTTATTTTAAATTACACAATAGCATTGGTTGCCGCTTCAATTGCTTAGTTCATCATCGAATTAACCTCCCCAATTAACAAAGCTAAAATAGTTTAATAATAGTAACGACTAGATATAATAGGATAATGTTGTATTTTATTTGCTGGAATAGATGTATCTAAGTCCACTCGGATGAAGTCGCAAGCACAGCTAGTCACTAAATAAATTGCTTCACTTTTTCATAAAAAAAGTAGCCTATGTATTAATGTAGGGTACGAGCTACCTTCATAACAAACTTTATCTAAATCTGCTGAAGTTTAGAGAAGTAACAAACATATGTAAATACAGATAAATCTATAGTAAATCTTAGATATATTTACATAACATCTTAGATAACACCGTCTCAAGCAGTAGATGCTAAATAGTACTTCAAAATTAAGTGCGTGTCAGTTCACCCTTCTAATTAACCTTGTTTGAAATGTTCTGTCTGTGTTTTTGTATTTGGCGATACTATCTGCGACACGGAATCCTAGTGCAGAGTTGTGTAAATTTTAAAGAAATATAACATTTCTGTTCACATTAATATTTTGCATTTAATTCGTGGATTCAATCTTCATTAAATCATAACAGTGGCCAAGTAGCCCGTTTCCGTAGTAGAGTACCCTTAGAATTCCTGCACCGTTCCGGTGGAAGAGTGTGGGTGCCGGTGAACACAAGAGACTTTAAATCCCGTCCTCGGGTGATAGATGCAGCAAGATCAGTGTAAGATCCAAGTCTTATTCTGAGTTGAATTGCTGTTGGCATGGGTGGGGTAAGTACCACCAGGCGGGCCCGCAGCTCGTTCCGACACTTCGTCACATTAAGAAACGGTGACTTTATTGTACTTTTCTCAAATATACTAAAAATGTCTTCTAGAGACAGGCTTTGAGTAGGCATACGTAACACATGGCTTTGTCTATAAAACTCCGCTCGGATATAAAATGACGACGTGTGGTGAAAGCGGGCGTTGGCGCCACGCCCAACCCTGCCACAGCCATTACTACATTCTTTAATATTTTAATACTGTGCATAATGCATTGCATTTTAGAGTTAAGCCTTCGGATATTTTGTGACAGACGAATTTAATCCGGGCAAAGTGAGTCAAGAGGATTAATGCCGCGTTGGAAATTTTCGGTCAGTGCAATCCTTAATTGTAGTTGTTTGATTTTCATTGCAATGTCCCGATTTATATTTACTAGAGGTACGGAAAATTGCGAAAACATAATTTATCTTTATAGAGATGAAATCTGTGTATTAATCTATCTATCTATACTTATAATAAAACTGTAATAGATCCAATTCTGTACATTAAAAATATGCTGAAAAATTAATGATATGTTCCGCGCAAAAGAAATGTTACATTCCACGCGGACGAAGGCGAGGGGAACAGCTAGTACTTACATATAATAGATATTAACACCCAGACACCGAACAAACATCTATGTTCGCCACACAAATGTTTGTCCTGGGTAGGAATCGAACTGACCGAGCTATAAGGCCAGTTAATAATACAATTACAATAATAAACCATAAGCGAATGTTCATAACGTGCGGTGCATCCATGGTTCAAAATTATACGTTAAACAGAAATTGACTGTAAACTGATAGACCAGGCTGATTAATTGAATACTCCTTGCATCCCCGATATTGCAGGTTAACCTGTCATCCACTCAAACGGAAACTCTGCATAATACCCCACATTAGAGGTTAGGTCACAGAATAATAATAGTTGGTTTTGGGTTTGGTTGGCAGTAATCAAGTTTTAAATTTACGTATCTTACTTTGGGATTTTGCATTGTGTAGAGTATTCACCAGAAATATTTTATTTTTAGCCGATATTTTCAGCTTTGATACGTAAAAAACGCGGTAATAAATAAATAAATATTCATGAACATTTCATAGCACCCCAAACTAAGCATGATTTGTATTAAAGGAACTAAATAACTGGTAGAATACTTTTCGTATAGTAACTCTTTTGTAAATACAAAACAAGTCTTAAATATGGATGTGGAAGGATATAAGTCACGAGGTAGGCCAAAGAAAAGATGGATGGATTGTGTGAAAGATGATATGCGTAAGAAAGGAGTGAGTACTGAGATGACGTCTGACAGAGGGAAATGGAAGAAAAATACATGTTGTGCCGACCCCACTTAGTGTGGGATAAGGGCAGGAAGATGATGATGATGATGATGAACTATTTTGTAAATACTTACATAGAATACATATTAACACTTAGACAGAACAAACATTTATGTTCGTCACACAAATGGTTGTCCTGGGTGGGAATCGAACCCACGACCTTCAGCGCAGAAGGCAAAGCCACTACCAACTGCTAACGTACTGATGGTGCTCGTATTAATGTCCAAATCGTCTAAATACACCTTCAACCATTCAAAGTTAATAATTGTAAAGTAAGGTAGTTTTAATTATGATACTGGAAACAAGTGAAAAGCACTCGAAACTTTTACAAAAAATAGATGCACGGCGCTCCCTCTTGTCATTGTAAAAAGGCTTTAATTTTAAACTCGATTCTGCAAATTTTACTCTGAAAGAATTCAATTATTTTGAAATTCCTTAAATTAATATTATTAGGAAAAGTTCCGATAATGTGAAATGGAATTCTGGTAGAATTAGTGTACCAGATAATAATCTTATGAAGGTATTATTTTTGTTATGTGAATAGTAAAAATATAGTTGTGGTAAATATTTAGGTTTAATTTATTGTTTTTAAAGGCTATATTATGAAAACAATGTCAATTATTGTGATCCTATCTTTGCTTACGAAGCAAAGATTTCATATTTTCACGGACAGAGATTTTAATGCGGATCTAAAGAAAATAATATTCAAAATTCATTATAACCGTTCTATTTGAACAGCAAAAAGTGCCTTCTATTGCGAAATTGGCAAATAAAATCAATTCGGCAATGTTTGATTGATTAATTTCCATTAACTATAGACAATGCCTGCCGATGGCTTTACAAAAGCTGTCAAACTTAGTTCGAAGTTGGACCATCGAGAAGTTATGTCAGATTAATTAATTTATATTTTACTAGCGACCCGCCCCGACTTCGTACGGGTGCTCGGTTTTTCTCTATTATAATATGCATATAGATATATTACATAAAAACCTCACTCACTCTAATTATTGCTGAAAATTGCATTAAAATACGTTGCGCAGTTTAAAAGATATTGTTTAAACTACGATATGGTGTATACTATATAGGGATATCGCAATCTGTGGTATATATACAGTAATTTAATAGATATTATTATTTTGTCTTACTGTTACTTTAATCCAAATTAATCAAAATATTTCTTGACATTGGAGGAAAAAACTTGTCCATTGAATTTAATCACAGAGTTTGTTATACGAAATAGGCAAATAAAATCAACATAACTGGGTGCACAACTAGGCAGTCCCATTCATTCTCTGCTGAAGAATTCGCTGATCCAGTGTCCACCAAAAAAGGTGGATATCGCTTTTAATACGATCATTATAATGCGGTTCAAGCAGCCGGTCGTATTATTACGGGTTCTTGAAACATACCCCATTAAACCTGCTCTATCCACTAGCAGGCATCGCACCACCCAACATCCGTCGAGAAATACAATATGCCACCGGATAATATCCTTGGACCTACCCTGTTCTTGTTGTATATTAATGAGTTGTGTAACCTCAATTTTCCTAATCACAAAATTATAACCAACGCACATGATATAATCAATACAGCCATCTTAGTGCACGGGCAATCTTGGCACGATTCTCAAGGGAAATGTGAATATGTACTAAAATCAGTTATGAATTGGTTTTTCTTTTTTTTATGGAATAGGGGGGCAGACGAGCAGACGGGCCTCCTGATGGAAAGCGGTCACCGTCGCCCATGGACATCTGCAACACCAGAGGCAATGCTGATGCGCTGCCGCTGGTTGCAAATGTATCACGACTCTAAATATTTCTAGAACCAAATTTGTAACTTTCTCGTCCCCCGTCATCTTTCTCCGTTGGTACGCATAACTGTACTAGTAATGTCATTAATTATTTTTATTATTTGAATTTGTGACGGAACGAGCTGAGGTAAGTGGTGGTCCTCGCCCATGACAACAGTAATGCGCGCGACTCAGTATGGTTACTTGTAATTGCACTTTTATAGAACGTTCCTCTGAAATAAAATACCTTAGAGTTATGGAAATTACAAATTTACTCTTTAATCTCTAGGGCAAAAAAAATTATGTATGTTTTTAAAAATTTAAGATACGTATCCCTTCAATATGGTGTACACACTCGTACCTCTGCACTAGGATTCCTTGTATCGCAGACAGTATGGAAAATATAGAAACACCCAAGATCGAGAATAAACTAAACTACACAAAATGTGCCCCGGTCGATAATTGAATTCGGGAGCACTCTCTTCGAAAGCAGGACTACCACTATCTAAGCTGCGGAGCCGTCAAACATACGTCAACCTATTTTTACATGTTTGTCTATTTGTCTTGAATGACGATCACACATTTTTGCCCTGATACCATGGAAAAAACTAATGCTTCGTGTTATCCGATAAGATCGGAAAACAAGTGACAAATTTGTTTCACGCAATTATGTCTAATTGCGTGAAAGTTAGCATGAAGCATTATGATAACGTTGTCTAATTGCGTGAAAATGTTTCGGCAGTGGCAGCCATCCATGGTTAGATGAAACTATATGGAATTTAATATAAATTTAAGCAACTTGCATGACCAGAGTTCAGTTAATTGGAAGCAAGCCGTTGAAAAAGTTAGTCCGTATTTAACTAACAATATCACGGAACTCGATTCAGCGCAAGTTTAAATAGAGGAAAGCTGTAAAACTGATTTTAAGCAATATTTTTACATAGAATATTAAATTTGGTAAAAGCTATGCACGATAATTTGTTTTGTTTTAACCTGCAATAAATCATCAGTGAAAGAATATTCCTAATATTTTACCAATACTTATATAAGTACCTATATCTAACACGTTAATATGCTTTGCTAGTGCATATGAGCACCACATATACATACAGTTTTAAATTGATAAACAAACATGCAATATATTAGAAGCTTTAATTATGTACCTCATAAAAGTACTATTTTTAGAAGCTCTTCTTCAAGAAGCCGGAACACACAGCGAATTCTAGTGTGGGTGCTAGAGATTGTTTAAGACAACTAAAAAATTATATTACCTATACGCCTACTAATATTATAGGCACTTCGTCCTAATTCTGGTTACTAAATATAAGTGTTAATTTTTAACATAATGGTTTCAATAAATTACTTATTACGGCTGAATCTTTTCGTAGTAATCACTACATAGTATAAAACAAAGTCGCTTTCTCTGTCCCTATATCCCTATGTATGCTTAAATCTTTAAAACTACGCAACGGATTTTGATGCGATTTTTTTTTAATAGATAGAGTAATTCAAGAGGAAGGTTTATATGTATAATACAAGTCACCCCGGCTTCGCACGGGTAGTTTTTGATACGTCACTGATACTTTACTAACCGTGCGAAGCCGGGGCGGGTCGCTAGTACAGTAATAAAACACAAGCCCATCCATAGGTTGAAGCCTAACGCTTTCCTTTACATTCACATGAATAAATAGCGGTCAGCAGCCATTCAATAATAAAACCCTGCGCACACAAATTTGCAGTAAAACATGTAGTAGATTGCCCAAATAGGTGCAATATACCCTTCGTCGTAAATAAATCATAAAAATAGCTTCGCACCTCTCAGTCACACCACTTCGCATATACATAGAAACGATTGTAAAGTAAATGGTCTGTTTATTAATTATTAGGAAAAATTTGAGAGGATTCCCCGATTAGTGTAACAGTCACAGGATTTTGCTGTTGTGTGTATTGTTTTTTAGACTTTGTCATTAGCATTTGTAACTCCATAGATTAGTTGGTAGTTAGTTGTGCGGTGAGCATGAAGTCTTGGGTGTTTGTCTTATCACCTTGCAATGTGATCATTTTTTTTTAAATGGGTAGGAACTTGATTGTGGCCCTTCCTCCCCCGGTATTATTTATGAAATCAGGGACACCTGTTATGTATTTTAAAATATTCAATTAAAATCGATATACCACTGGTTTTAAATACGACGGAGAAAATATAAAAACAAAACACATACATGCAACTTGAGGAACTCGCCTAGGTTTAGTCGTCTAACGAACGAAACCAGGAACTTTCCCTAGCGGTTATCTCCGTAGGGTAGTTTTTCTTAACACATATTTTAGAATCTACGACACGTAGTAAGCAAACCTTACGATATATTGCTACGATTCCTTGGAATTTATTGCGGCCGTGGGAAAAAAGTATTTTAGGTATTTGAAAATCTGAGTGGGAGTTTTTACGGTTCGCGCCTGAAGAAGGGCCGTGTTTTCGTTATTGATAGTGTTTGTTGAACTTGCTATCGATTTGTATTCGATTTGTGGCTGACTTGATACGAATAGCATTGTCGTTAGCTTAGATTAGTTTTGGTACATACAGTTAAAACACGGACTAGAACTCAGGTGGATACTAGCCGTAATGGTTATTTTGAGTGCGAAAGTTTATATAAACACCTGAGTTGTTTAAGCAACTTGAACAGCTTACCTTATGGCTCGCGGTATTCGTACACTATTATGAATAACGTAACAATAAGTATACCCTAAACATATTATATAGTACCTTAATGATAAACAGGAAATAAATATATTGAGTTATTTGAGAACATTTTATATACTCGTGATTTTTGTATGTTGTTTGAGTATGTAAACGTAACCAAATAGTTATTCACCTATGTACACAACGAAACTAAAAGTCAGCGGGTGATTAGTCTCAACTCCATAATAATGGCCTAAAGGGACTTGGCTTTATTCAATAACATACTTTGATGAAACCTTAGTTAGTGTTTCATCTTTTTCGATAAAATTAAAAACAACCTCTCACAAAAAAGGCAAAACATATTATAATTACAATATTATAAAGTGCTCTTAGAATACGTTTATAATTAAGATAAAAGTTTTAAGAAGAACTTGTGCCAAGGTCTTCCGAAGAAGTACTGTCTCCACACATGATATAATAATATGCCGCCTACTAGTAACGCAATTGCTGTGTTCAAGTCAATAATTTTGTAGTAAAGAAACTAAATAATGTTATATGAGTTAGATGGTTAAGGAATGGGCACTATGGCATATTATACAATACTTAAAAATTATTAAATTTTACATGAGTAAATAATTTCAGTTTACAGTTACTTGATTTTGACACAAAATTTGTTGCCGTTAAAGTTACTAATTTCAAAATACCGGGAAGTAATGTTGGTGACATTTCCAATTTGACGATATATGTTGCTTGATAAATTGTGTCGTGTGTATAGGTTACCTAGTATAATCAAAGAAGCCATAATCACTACTAATTATTAAAAAACGTTGAAGAAAACATAACAATTTGATGAATGATTTTTAACTTTAGGACGGGTGCAACAGGGTGCGACTTGGGGCTTCTCATATTTCGGTCAGTCGACTTAGGTTGTATTACTGTTGTTTTGGGCGGAGGTAACCACTTAACATCAGGTGGGCCTTCAGCCCGTCCCGTCACTTTGGTTACAAAACAAGTAATGATAAGTATTTAATAAATATTAACTGCTTTATCTAGCATTTTAGAAATCATGGTTTAAATTACTTAGCAAGTAATATTTTTGAAGTGCAACATTCATGCAATGCATTGCCATCATAATAGTTTTTTAATGACATCACGTACATCTCGTTGCTTTAAACTCGTAGCTTTTTTTTATTGCTCATGCTTTCATTAAATATATTATAAAGGGAAAATATTTGATTTTTGTATGTTTGTTTGTAATGGATAAACTTACAAAATAATTAACCATTTTTTTTTAATTCTCTCAAAGAAAATTTCATTATCAGCGATATGTTTGATTCAAATTCGTAGCTTGTTTGGTAGCTCACGCTTTCTAACTACTATCGTGCTTCTTAACTAATATTATTAAAAAAAGATTAGATTTTTGTATGTTTCTTTGTAATGGATTAACCCAAAAACTACAAACTCAATTATAAAAATTCATTTTCAAATAAAGCTTTAATACCAGCGATAATAAAATAGACTAGGTACTTTATTTTCATAAAGTTCAGAGATACCTTTCAAAATGTTAATATTGTAACCCAAGGTTTCAAAAAATTTGCCTATAAAGTTATTACTTAGCGTGCGCATAAAATAATGTTTGTTTATAGTACTCATCATTACCCACAAAAAAGTCCGCGAAGCTGTATGTCTATCTATTATAGTTAAGTCACAATAACCGCTGTTTCCTTCACCTTAAGGTCAAACGGCACCTGTAATTTTTTGCCATTTTCATTAGTTAACTTTTAATAGCCAGTTTACGTGATTTTATCTACTTTGATTCTAATATGATATATTTTTATTTTTAAATAGTGTTATGATATTTTCGCAAACTACAATGTTTGAAACTCATAAAACTAAGAAGACAATAAAATACTTTTATCTCTGTTGGCCGAAAATTACTAAAGAAAATTGCAAAAGTTTGACAGTTGCAAGCTATCTTAACAAAATGTTTACCCCAGACTAAGGATAATAATTACTTTATTTTAATTGAAAGCAATTATTTTGCACCCTACACATCTTTATGTATTAAAATAACTCCTGTCTAATTTATTATAAACATCCCTGGTCCCAGAAAGATTTTGGTCTTCTTTAAGGATTACAACAGACGTATTCTTAATAATAAGACATTGAAAACGGAAGGAAATTGGACATTTTATCTGCGTATATATAATGTGCCTAAGGCGATCATGTGACTATACGAAGTATAGTCTTTTTTCTTTTGCGTATAAATTTGAGTGTGTTGAAACGAGACCTTACGAGTAAAATCGGATCGACTTTTAAGTTTCAGATAAGAAACATCATTTTAGATTAAATAAAATAATACCTAAATTTTCTATGAAAAGAGAGCAAATGTTACAAAAATAACAGGTGCCATTTCACTTATTCATACCTGGTTCAAAAATAACGCCTAAAAACCTACACACTTGCACACTGTACCTACCGATATGCATCGAGAACAAACATGCACAATACACACCTTATTTAATAATTAACCTGGGACTAAGTCAGCCACGCAACCGTCAATCAATCTATTCAACCTACATTCTGAACATGTGGAAACCCTATCAATTTGAATTTTCAATAGGTATAACTAACTCGTTAACTCCGTAGGTACATTAAAATAATATAATAAAACACCCCATGCCTCGCGCTGCTTGATAAAGCTCAAGTGAAAACTCGCCCGTTCCATTTGTACGTAAATATTGTATTTTACCGGCGACGCACCCCCACAACACATTTACCAAGTCTGTAAGGCGAGTTTGCTTGCATACACGGAAAAACTCGTACGTGGTGTTCAGACAGGCTTAGTTTATGGAAATGGTTTTAAATAGTAAACATTGTACATAAAATGTGTTTGGTTCTAGATTGAAGAAATATACACATATAAATAGATTTAATATGTGTATTTTTCTCGACTCCGTGGCTTAGTTGGTAGTAGCCCTGCCTTCGGAACAAGGGGCCCCGGGTTCGATTCCCGGTTTGGGGCAGACTTTGTGTGGTGAGCATGAAGTTAGTCCTCGGGTCTTGGGTATTTGTCTTGTGTTTCTGTGTTTGTCTATGCCATCTGCGACACAGGGAATCCTAGTGGAGAAGTATGAGTGTGTTAACGTTGTTGTTGTTTGTTTGTTTTTATTACGACATAAACGGGTATTTCGCCACGAGTAAACGTATATATTTATGGAGTATGTTTAAACAATTTCATTATCATTTTATCGCATAATGTAATAATAATCCATAAATCTACAGTACATTAATTTGAATATTCAGCAAAGTCCCCTACCACCCCACTGATTAATTAAGATTAAAAGGGAACGATATTTTATTTTATTCTTTGCTTGTGTATACCTACGCCGTAAAAATAATATATCTTAATTTAATCATTAGGGATTTAAAAATGAAGTGGCTCTGAAGATTTAAGAAATAAAGAGAAATAAACGGAATCCTGCCAATAACGACAATAATGAATGACGAAGTACTTCATAGTAAAACATTTTCTCAATAACTGCTTAACGCTTAACGCTTCGCTTATGCAACCCCGAGGCTTTATGAAGTCAATAAGTCTGTCTGTGCGTCGTTAAGCGACCTGCAAAGTTACTCCTTGTTGTAGGTACTAGTGTTGCCCGCAACTTTTATCGTTTTATTTGGCCTATTTTATTGTACATTCACTTCAATCCACATCCCGTTCAAATCCATAAAAATACAGTAAAAGGAGGTAATTTTATTTATGTGGTGTTGAAAGCTTTAATACCACTGAAAATATATATTCGCCTACACGTAATTAAACAAAAATTTTACGACTCCGTGTCTTAATTGGTAGTATCTCTGCCTTCGAAGTGAGAGGTCCCGGGTTTGATTCCTGGCCGAGGCATACTTTATGTGGTGAGCATGAAATTTGTTCTCGGGTCGGGTGTTTTTTCATTCCTTATGCGACACAGGGAATCCTAGTGCAGAGATGTGTGTGAGAGTGTGAGAGTGTGTGCGTTTATTTTATTTTTTATTATTATTTAAAATCTATGTTAAAATGGATCAATATGTCATGATGGAGGTCATGAATACGAACACTACAGTAGACATTACCTTCATTAAATACCGTTTTATTATATTATAAATTATCCGAAAATATTGGAGGACTTACTTACTTATGTTTTTGTAAGTATTTAGGTTGCCTAGAAACCTCCAACGTCCACTTTTAAATCCGGGATCGATGAAGATTTGCAAAGTTTTTATTTTTTTCGGTGTCAGGTCGCACACCGAAATCTGCGAACTCGCAGTATAGTTAAAACTATATAAATAATAGAGAAATTGCAATAAATGTATGATATTTTCCAGTATTTATTGTAAAATTATAATGACGTAAAATAAACATAGTTGCTTGGAAACTCGTTATTTAGGTAAATACAACCAATACTCGAATACACTATCCCCAATAAGCCTGCAAGAAGATTGTTTAATATAGTCGCTCACCAGACAAACCCTGAAACCACCACCACATCGAATTTAGAGCGAGTTAAAATTAGAACTAATCTGTGATTATTTCTTTTTTCTGTCTCTAAAACCTGCCGCAAGCCACTGCACATATAAAATAATGACACTACGTATCGGGACTATCGTCCCAAAAGTGTCCCAATCACTCTATTGTACTTTGTTAACCAAGAACCGCCGTAACGTAAGCCTGAAACATTTTTCCCATCTGTTATTACCTCGTTCCTTGGAATCGTGCACTTAATTCAGGGGCAATTTCTGAGATTGCCAACGTTGCTGGAAGCATCCGCTGAAATTAAAACGTAGAACACTGAATACTATTATATTATATATATAACACAATCAAGCTGAGAGTGTAATGATTCGTAGCGTAGCGTAATAAATATTGAATCTACTTTAGTATAACCCTCTCCGCAAAATTCAACGAACTAATTAGGTTACTAGGAATCTTACTATGATATTCTCAAAAATATGTAACCCGCTTCCAGTTTTTAGTTAATCAGTTTTAAATATATTACGCAATCAAATCCCTGCACAAAAATTTTCTGTATCACAGGAGCATTACAAGTGACAAAACTCTACACTCTGCACTGTCACTGCTCTACTCACAATACTCATTGCACTTACTCTCTCAGACTCGCGGTTTACCTACATTTTCGATCTAATTACCGTTTCTTTTACTAGCGCTGAAAACTAACAAAGGTCTGAAGGGGATATACCAAGTAGACTGGCCACAGGATATCTGCCTTTTCCTTACGCCATTCATCGAGATTGTCTCTGAAGCGTAAGATTCTGATTGATATGGTGGTCTTACCTCATCTCAGAATCTGTATTCGTTCCTGTGACTAGCACGAAATAAAATCAATTGCTCTGCGAATGAGAATATACTTGCATTTAGAAATACTCGGTAAATACCCTTGAATACACAGGGATTTAGTCGTATTTAAATGGTAATCCCCTGAGACAGACTGAGGAACGTCTCGTTAGAATAAAAGCAGGAGATTGGACTATATTTGAGTCTTTTGTTCCAGCAAGCTTTCATTCCTTGGCAATGACTTGTTGTAATAGTAGTCGTAACATACCTCGTGATGCACCTGGCACCTACCAAGCGCGTAACAATGAATTATGCAATTGTCATTATCTTAAAATATGTATTTGGGGGTGTTTTGGCTACACAACATCCAGAAACAAATACATATTTTAATTTATACACGCAAGTGTACTTTCAAGCCGCAAGCCAAACCAGAAAGTTCTTGGTTTGAACTTTCTGGTTTGACTTGGTGTGGTCTCCATTTGCAAATTTCAAAGTTTTATATCTAACGATCTGCCCAGGAATAGTTGGTGTTTTTTATGAAATTAGAGGTCATAATGTGATATTTTTTTTTAATAGGATGTTGGCTTATACTCTGCGTATAGGATATAAAGAATATACATACATATCAAAAGATATTATGTAAATACAATATATCGCTATGCGTGGCAACCTACAAAACAAATTCTGTGCGATCGAATTTTTTTAACCTACGGAAGATATAATTAATATTTTGTACTCCTACATTCATTATGAAATTAAATCGACCCTGTTATCTTAAATACTATCCTTTTTAAAACAGCTGACTCTTTGTTAACCCATAATAGACAATAAAATATGCTCATTAGTACACCTAAACTTTTGGGTGGACCGGTTTCAGAATTTATTTTGAATAACAGCTTTATCTATCTAGTTTAATATTTTAGTCCTATTTATTTAGGTTCAGATAAGGCCCTCATTTCAGATACCTTCTACAATAGCACGTTTCACTGAGATTTATTTAATTCAATAATTAAGGATGAACCAATTACAATAGTTGAGCATTTACATACAAATGTCAAATAAATTAAGTTACAATACAAAATGTTACATAAATAATCAAAACCTCACTGCCCCTTGGTCGATCTAAAAAATACCCAATTGTCGATGGGGAAGCGGCAAGAAGTTGAAGTATGTGTGCAAAAATTTTGCTGCACAAACAACTCACCTTTTCCATCCTGGCACCGGAGTTCTTGGGATCCTAAAGCAGTAAGCAGTTATTTTATTAAGCACAAGTATCACCTCATAGCGTATTACTTATTCACTACTAAGTTTATGATCATGAGTTAGAGATTTTGATCGCTAAGATGATTTCTTATGCATCGATTTTCCGGCCGTTATGATATGAGTGTTCACTCGTACGTAGGAGAAGAAAATTAAATAACATATTTATGTACTGAAAAAATAACATCAAAAATCACACCAAACAAAAAGACACTTCCTTTTTAACAGTTGATAATCCGTATTGTATTCGCAAATACTTTTACATTTGAACAACTGTTTACAAAAACCAAAGCAAACATTACGCTATAGGTAATATAGGTTACGTTTATCACTCGCATTTCTGCAGCAGATAAGTTGACTCGGGTATTCCCTCGACGATGCAATATTTACTTGATGGTAGTGGTGCGATTCACAAGCAGCGACGCTATATTCAAATGAACTTTCCATTTCCGCGTCTGTTCGAGACACTGCAGCTAATGCATTGGCTCAGCAGCGATGTACATTGAATGGAAGTGTTTAGAAATTTTTTTGTTCTGTAAAAGGTGTTGAGTGTTCGAAGGCGCTGAATGCGAGAGAGGCTGTATAAATAAGCTTGCTTTGTGCCGTCATTTCACAAATTCCAATAACTCTGAAACATGAAGTCGTGTTTGGTGTTAGCAATTTTCTTCTTTGCGCAAGAGATTATGGCTTCTTCCGACATTGAGGAAATCCCTGGTTTGTATATTCTATTTTACTAACCCAAGGTTAGTAAGCTACTTTCAAAGCTAATTTACTATATGAGAATTTCATGTTGTTTCTGTCCCTTGAAAAAGATTTTTTTTTAATATATTTTTCTATCCGTTTCCTATCAATTTTGTGTGATATTATAATGAGAAATAAATAGTTATTTAACTATATTTAATGTTGACTTTCTAATATTTACACGACATTTTAAAATTTAGCATTTTGCTATAGCTTTTTCATCAAGCATTTTTAATTTTTCGGGCAGATCAAATCATACACTTCTGATAATAATTTTTAGTTGGAAATTGCGGTATAACAAATGATGCGGTATCGCAATTTATTGTATTATATTAAAATGGTACTATATTATTATGAAACTAACAGATTATACAGTTATGATACTTAAACCCATTGTTAACATGAACTACATACCTATTCGTAACATGAAGGGATAAAAGACTAGCAAGTGACATTACATAAACCAAAGTCTAACAATTACATATAGATTTCCTTTGTTTACTGTGGGATTGTTGATAGCTATTTTTTCATTCATTATCGATGCATGATTCTGTCTTAGTGTAATGGAATGTAATGTTATATTTATTTATAATATTTTTTATAAGTATCGTATATATGTAAGTACGTACTTACAAAGGTCTTTATTAGTATTATTTCAGTTCTCTAGTTCCCATAGTCATTTAGTACCTGGGCAACCGAGCTTCACACGGTGTGTTTTTTAGAAAATCTCTTCTTGTCTGAAATCATATTTTTTTAAATATCAGCAGATTACAATCAAATACCACATAAATTGACAAAATGGCGCTGTATTCAATTTTTAGCATAGATTATAGATATATATATATATATATATATATATATAATATTTTTTTTTTATTTGCTTTTTTACAATAAATACAATTAAACAGGTACATTGTACAGCAAAAAAAATGTATTTTATTTAAATACAAATTTTATCCAAATCTCCAAATATTCCGAGTTTCCGAGATAATACAAGAATATATAATACAAGAATTGCTCGTTTAAAATAATAAGATTTATATTGTAGTCTCTTCTTTGAAACCGTGTAATTAATAAACCATGTTCATCGGCACAATGACGTATTGTTGCAGGGATACTGCACCTGGTTGAGAAGAGAGATACTATATTCGTGAAGCCACCGAAGGGATGCATTTTCTACGAATGCATCGCAAGTTGCAAGCAAAGAGGGTACAAGAGTGGCGGTTACTGTACGTTGACTGGTTGCCAATGTCTCAAATAAAGATGGAATACGGTAACCACAGATTACGAACTACAAAAATAACTGTTATCATAAAATATTGGGCTACATTTATTGCTTTTTTTATGTAATTTGTTTGCTTGTTGTAAGATAAATATTATTATGTATTTTTAAAGTATCAGCCTGTTTTGTTCCCATTACAAGGACTCGGCTAATTCTCGTCACGTAATTAGCCAAGTACATGTGGTTTTAACATTGACATGTCTATGTCCTCACGATATTTTCTTTTATTTTTTATTGATTTTATTTGTTATAATTTTTTTATATTATTCTTCTTTTTTCGTGTAAAAGTAGCATCCTAGACTGACTTTTGTGTTGTCAAAAGATGTATTTGGCTGAAAATCCCTTATCTTTTGACAACACAGAAGTCACAGAGAGTATAAAATTATATTCAGCACATGCTGATCCAACCCCTTTTTCGGCACCATATAGGGGCTCAATGTTTTTCAACATTTTGTTGATTATATTGTTTTAATTGTATTGGTGTCGTATTGTTCCTATGTGTAAGAGTCGAATTAAATATGTTACCTATTTATCTACTGTTTTGAGGATGTGGTTTTGCACCATCGACCTCCCGATTAAAAGTCAGCGTTTGTACCCCCAGACTACCGTCTTGTATGTATATGCTAACAAAACGATTTTCTATATACAACTAATAAGTAATAGTAAAAATTATACAAGTTATAATACTGTATACACATTTGTAACAAACACATGTTACAGACATGAAATTACTCGCTTAAATCATTTTTTGTTTTTATTTTGGGGCAAAAATTGCAAAGGCACAATTTTTTTTCATTCTTGTCTCACTAGTTACTGGTTTATATTTTGGGAAGTCAATAGTGATAGATAATAGGTACCTGAAACACTGATGTTAATGTCTGTTACTCAAGGATCTATCGTAAGTAGAGCTAACTAATGTGATAATGTGCGGTTGCACAACTGTGACAAGTTTCGTCAATTTTGAAAAATTTGGTGGCGATATTCAGCCTTTAGCTTTTCAAAGTTTGATAAAGTGCTAGGCGGACATCGCAAAAAGTAATGGATCTAGACATAAATAAAAATAATTTAACTGATGTTTATCATACTGCCTGTGGGACATACTTCTGACTATACCTTTTCAGTAACATACTGAGTCAAGGGGTCTGAGTAAGTGTAACCCTCAGAATCCCTACGTGTCCCCCGAGTGCTCATAGAGCAATTCAAATTGTAGTAGAACTTGAGCCAAGTCCGTCTTGAGTAGTATTGCAGCAACACCTGGTAGTTCGCTGCCAAGTAGTGATGCATAGTCGCATTGTTGTATACCGGTGCATGGGTGTGGGCCCCGATGAATTTACAGGCGCGAGAGACGTAACATCCCCGTAACTTGGCCTTCATCTTCTCGTACTTGAGTAGGGGAGGACCAGAGCCGTTTTGTTGTTGTTTATGGGTGGCAATAACCACTTAACATCAGGTGAGCTGACAGCTAGGCCGACCACTTTAATTGCAATAAAAAAGACTTTCTTTGGAACAGACTCATGGGTATCGGACAATATCCTAAAGTTGTCGGTAACAAGCCACTCTTCGTAATTAATTGGATGCTGCCATTCAGTGAAATGTATACGTTAAATAAATCTTTGAAGTCATTTCGTTCGTCTCACTGGAACGACGAGAATAGATATTTTTCGGGATTGATTATTCCCAAGACGATGTCGATCTGTGCGTTTTGTTGGATATCTCATTATTGAAAATGAAATTGAGCATTCAAAATAATTGTTTTATCGTAATTAGATATTGCTTGATTTTTTGTCACTTAAAGCAGATTTACTGCAAAAATGCCAGAATTCAATGCCAGATTCAATCCAGAAATATACGACGCTAATATCGGAATCGTCAAATGGAAACTAAAGTTTATCGCATTGGCAGTATCGCAACACGGGTCACATTCATTCGGAGATCTTCTTGGATCTAACCGAAGTTTTTATATTCTTTTGATCAAACGTCAATGTCGCTGGATGAAATGTCACGTACAGGCTTCGCCGTCAATTTTGTTTGACACAATTCGAATAGAGGTAGTTATATTTGGGTACGGTTGCTAATTTGGTATAAAAGTTGGCTTAGCATATTCTATTTGAAGTTTTCGGCTGATTCTGATATGCGCAAATAATAAACATTAACTTTGCCGCTCCAGTCTGGCGGATCGGTGGGCAAAGTTGAACGATTCACGCAGATATCTTACAGGTGAAGTGAAACCGCATAAGAAAATTGGGTAGAAGCACAAGCCTAGGTATAAAAATGTCCTAAAACTAAATAATTTTAGCCCCTCGTGATAGAAACATCCCATACCTCTATCAAGTAAAAAAGGACACCTACCGCCGCCTCATAAGTTCTGATAATAAATTACGTAAGCTAACCTAGAAGCTAACCTAAGCTCATTAGAAGTTTTCTAGAGCTTCTGCAAGCTTTGCGTAGACTTTTAGTGAGGTACTACGCTCACGCACTCCTGAATTGATGCTTGTCTTCCTCTCATGAATACAATGCTAAAGCATAAGCTATATTAAATATATATTAAGATATGTCTATATTAAATGATTGGAATCAAATTGCGATAAATATTCCCGAATTTTTAAGAGATAACTTTTCAAAAATATTTTGAGACTTATGTAAAATATCATTCCAAAATAATTACCACAAGATAGTATGCCAGAACATTCCCATTATCATGTATCTGAAATGTACTTAGTAAGTCTAAACAGTTTCGTCCTTGAAAGGGCTAACAAAATGTTTTCACCTAAAAAGAAAACAATCAAGTATGAGTAATTTGTACAGCCACTCTCGCCGAATACTAAAGAGATGCGAGCCAAACGAGGAATGAGTAAGTGGATAAGTAGATAGGTAAGCAAAGTTTTATATACGGACAATTTTTGTCATCTACGCTTGTGGTCGATTTAAGTCGGTTTGGAGATATTTGATAATTATTTGACAGATTAAGTGTAATTTAATATTGTAGATACTTCTTTTGTAGTGAATGTAAATAATAGTGACCTGTAACACAGGTTTTTCAAACCTATCGCAGGCACCAGCTTCTCACTACGTAGGTTTTGTTTAAACTTTACTATACTAGCTTGTATCCCCTAGCATAATGAAATCTATTGTGAAAGGAATAAATGAGTATATTATTATTCTAATTATTTTAAACGAGGAATTTCAGAAGTACTCAAAATCGGTTTTTTTTTTGGGATGGTGCTTTTTTGCCTTGCGTATTATTTATTATTAAATCGATATATCAGAATATAATACTACGTGTCTCAAAAAAAGTTAAAACTTATGGGGTTATGTCAATCAGTAGCCTGGCTCTTGGGAATTCAGTAGCTATGGAGCGCGCGTTGTGCGTGCGAGAGTTTTACAAAAACGGTTATTCGGCGACTGTAACGTGTAGAAGATTCTGCTGAATTTCGACACTTAAATCATGCGTCAAGCATTCTTCTTATTCGAAAATGGGTAAAAACGTTTGAAGAGACCGGTACAACGCTGGAAAATCCAAATTCCGGGCGACCAAGGTCATCAAGAACGGTAGAAAACGTGGAGAGTGTTAATCAGTCTGTTCGTGACGACCCGAACCTTTCAATTCGGAAGCGCATAAGTGCTTTAAATGTGCAAACCTGCACCCCTGCAAAATTCAATTGGTGCAAGACTTAAAGCCCCAACATGCCAGTCAGAGAATTTTACTGTTCGATTAAATGAGTGCCGCGAACGCGAGGGTCTACTTTTAGACGATATTATTTTTAAGAAATAAATAAATTCCCAAATTGTGTACTTTAATAATTAACACACCTTGTATTATAAGTTTGTTTATAACTAGGTGCCTTATCGAATTTGAATTCAAGAAATATGAAATATGTGATTTGACAATAGACTTGTCCGTTTATGATAAGTCTATTGCCAAGTATCATATATATGCCTATACGATAAAGTACGTTCAAAGTTTCATTTACATTCCGGGGTTCAAGTTATTTAGATTCAATTTGAGGGTTGTGATGTCTGAATTTCTGAACTACTAAACCAATGGCATTGAAATTCTTTCAGGTACCTCCATTCTAACGAAAACAATGAACAATGATACGAACATTTTTCGAAAAAAAAACACGTTTTGACTTTCATCCCCTTTCCCAAGGGAACCGTTTTAAATTTTAGGGTATAAAGTATTCTCGTAGTATAAACTTAATTTTTGTATGTCTGTCTATATCTTGGACATTACGCCAAGTTTGTTATAAAAATGAAAAAAAAAAAACAGTTTTGGCTTCAGTGTAAACTATAGAATGCCCTCCAAAAAGAAATATATCTTCAATATAGAGAATTGGTCCTGTTCCAGTTTTTTATAACAATAGATGGATAGATTGTGATCTACTTTAAGATTGTTATTATAGGCTATTTGAAATTGTACCTGTTGCCCGTCTAAATACACAAAGTAGTAACTTCCATTCATTCTGTGCTTTAAGAAAGTATCTAAGCTTCGATCCACCAAATATCCTACATCTAGTTAACGAAACTTTCGAACACTCCACTTGGGGATTATTTATATCCAGCGGGTGAGTTTGTTTGCAGGAAAATGATACAGGCACAACGGTATATTTAGAATACCTAACGTAGAATAGACTATGTTGATCAACTGGTACTTACACCGACAGATAACAGATGATAGATTCCAATCCGAAATCTATGTGTGTGTGATGATACATTCCAATCCGAAATCTGTCTATGTGTGTATCGAATGTGTGTAACATATATTTTTAAAGCGTAAAACTTAGATTTCGGGTGCGGGTGCGGGTAGTGCGGGTACTGATAAAAATAAAAACGCATGAGACGTTTCATCCCCATCTCAGATTGATGGGCGCAAAGTAACGCTATTTGGGGCTGCTTATTGGGGTAGGAGAGTACCGGAGTCGTTTTGCTGTTGTTTATGGACCCACCTGATGTTTAATAACCACTAAACATAGGCAGCCTTACTTATAAAAAATTCGTTAATCATTACTTAGCCACCTCTCAACTGAATCCCGTTAAATACCGTTTAACTTTTCTTTACCTATAAACCTTATTTAGCTGTTGATCAGTTGAGCTAGATACAGATAAACTAAATTTGAACGGTCGACCATAAGGTTTGCCGCGGACGAAAAATTTGTAATAAAATAATCGATTATAGAACGATTACAGAAGTCAAAACTAAGATTTTTGCATCTTTGGTGACAAGGTAGTGTCATATCTTTCAAATTTCAATATCCTTCAAAATCAAAAGATTTCAAAAATCAAATCATCACTGAAAAGTTGTGAAAAAAAGAATAAAAAAGTTGTGATCTAGCCATTCGAAGCCATAGAACAGAAGAAGTTGTGATTAAACATGCAAGGAATGAATAGAACACGCTCCATCAATTGCAGTGAACAGAAGGTATTTATTTATTCTTATATATCGCCTAGCGCTGCGTTAGTGGATAAGTTGTCTAAAATAGTATAAAAAATGTGAACCCTTAGGATCATCCATCGTGAAGATTATTATTTTCTTTTTTTCAGATCCAAGTCCGAATGCTGTAGCGAGAGCCATGAGCACCAGTTGTTCGTCCTCGCTAGCCAATCAAGAAAAGAAGCGCATGATTGTAAGATGAAGAATGAAAGAGAGATGCATGAGAGAAGATTATAGAAGAGAAAATAAAAATATGAAAAATTAATTTATATTTTTTTTATTTGTGTATATTATTATTCGACAAGCGCGACAGAGACTGCTGGCTCATGCCGTGTATGTCAGCGCAGTCTTCTTGAATCTCATGTCGGCCCCAATATCTGATGACTGCCATTACTTGTAACTCTACAGGGTACTGCCTCCTCGGGTATCAACATGCAGATCAGGTCTCGCTATTTCGATGATGCGGCACATATTTTCTTTGCTAAAACGGTATCTTAACCTAAATTCTTCATCTGGCAAATCGTGTAGCGGATTTATACGAGCTCTGTATGTCTTCCTGTGCCTAGCTGTAGGCGCCCTAAAATTACCTAACTCTTCTACGTCGTTTTGGAGATCCCGAAGGAGATTGTCGAAATCCATTTTTTAATAATATTACAAATCATAAACAACAACTTTTTTGTGACGTTTCGATCAACTGATTCAAATAAAACCCGCCATCTTGTATCTCATCAAGCGCTTATCTAGGTCGCGGTGGTGTTTAGTTTTGACATTTACTTAGCCGTTACTCAAATTTGAGACAGGTTTATAGGTGTGTATTTTGCTGATCATTTGCTGAAACGCTTCTCAACTTTTGAGAGATGTTTGAGAGGCGTTTATAAGTAACAGCGTTAGTGGGTTGTTAACTTGTCCCTTCACACACCAAAATTAATGTGATTAATGTGTAAGTTTTTCATAATATTTTACTGAAAAAAAATAGTAACTATAACAATTTTTTTTTCTTCAATATAACATTTATGCAAACAAAATAAATAAGTAAAATAATATAATAACAATTTTTTAAACAATCTTTCTCCGTTGTTGTAACCACCATTTTTTTTTTTCGTGGAGAAATGTCTTTGCATACCGCCCTGCCACGGGGAAACAGAGCGGTTATGTGGGACTACCCACTAAAACTCCACGGTGTCCTCCTCTGCCGCTTAGTGGCGGGAACACGGGAACGTTGTAACACACATCCGCGATCCCGCCGCAGCCTCCGCCGACCCTCCATGGGATGGCAATGTATACCATCCTCCCTCGCCACGACACGCTAGAACACGAGGCGCGTCGCAACCACCTCGGGGACCATGCCAGCGGTAGGACGTCAGACTACCCCGTGTCAGACGCTCTAGGTCCCCATGCGACGGATCAGGTCTGTGGTCCCGTCGCCTACCACTACGGCCGCAGAGGATAGGGAGAGTGGCGCCTCTCAATACCAACACTCCTCTTCCCCTGCGGCCCCACCGCGTCCGCCATCAAACGGTGGCGACCCCGTTGTGGCCGCGGAAGGTAGGGAGAGCGGCGCATCGCAATACCGTCACTCCTCTCCCGCCGCGGCCCCTAACCCTCAGCTGCGGTGCCTCCCATTCGAAACCGCAGCCCGCCTCAGTTGCGGTGCCCCCCATTAGGCACCGCCACCTACAATGCCGCTCCTAGCCGGCTTAGAGGCAAAGCCTTAAGGAGCGGCCCTCCCGGGTTCCTCTTAGCTTCACCGTGGGTGACCAGGCCACGGTTACTAAGCCCCCCCGCCCCGACAAGAAGGGAACCCACGGGGGGGTTGTTGTAACCACCCTGGGTGATTAATATAGTATTATTATCAAACTCCGCCAATCCAATAACTTACGTGGACAATAATGTCTATTGAGTAATAAAATAGCTTTTGGGAAACATTTATTATCTTCATAACCTGTTCAGTTTACAATCTATGGTTCCTTTGCCGAAAAACACCGACATGTCCCTCGAACGCACAGTCCCCCGCTTTTGCCCCGTAAATTGCAATCTTCTTCGCAGTCTAGTTTGCAAAGTTTGCGATTTATTGAAGCTGATTTGGATCCTGCAAATAGAAAAATTTCAAATTAATTATTAAACATTATTTACAGTACCAATCAGCCGATTCCATTCGTCTTAACACATACAGATCCTCAAAGCCTGGATGGGAATTTAAAAATAACAGAGTTTTTTTTTTTGTAAGAAACTATATTGTGTTCTATGCTGCTGTAACAAAATATGAATGATTTTATTATTTGCACAAGTAGCCTGCCTTCGGAGCAAGGGGTCCCGGGTTCGATTCCCGGCGGGGCACACTTTGTGTGGTGAGCATGAAGTTTGTTCTCGGGTCTTGAGTGTTTGTGTTTCTGTGTTTGTCAATCATATCTGCAACACAGGGAATCCTAGTGCAGAGGTATGAGTGTGTAAATGTTTATTCATTGTTAATTACCCAGCCATGGAACAAACATGTTCATTACACAAATGCTTGCCCTGGGTAGAAATGAAGCCCACAACCAGATCACGGTGCAGAAGTCAACATAGCTACAACAAATTAAGCTGTGAAGCCAATCAAAAAAAATTGCTTCCGTAGGATGTTGTGTGATGAATAGTTTAAATGTAAACATGTCGGAGCATCATACTTCATATGTATTTTTGCAATAAATCAATAAATATATAATAATGTAAATTGCTTACTCTGCTGCCTCTATGGAACCAACTAACAAAATTGATTACTTACGCATAGCTGATAAGCGCTGCATTTCCGCAGTGCAGAAAACCAGTTAATTGAAATTAGATTTTTTTATCATAGAGGTAGAACAGTCATATGTGTGCTATATACCTATATTTCAGGATAGATTCTACTGTAGTTTGTTAATTTGACTTATATACTTAATTTATATACGTATTTTACTTAATTTGACTTGTAGTATTGTTAATTATAAACACGATAAAGAAATAAACCGGTATTTGATTGTTTTATTGTAAAAGTACACGGACAGGATTTTAAAAGGTGTTTCTCTAATATGAAATAAATGTTATAAATTAGTACCTATTACTTACGTCATCAAACAAAATTCTTGTTAAATTAGCTGTTGTTGAGCGAAATATACAATATTGTGTTGCACTCACCAGCTAACAATCCAATAATACTCATGTATAGAATAAGAGTAATTGCGTGCCGAATGAAATTCATTATATTTTATTCAATACCACAGCACCAGTGACACGACTTTTATCTTTGAAGTATTTTTTCTAATAAAACGGGCCGCTCTTTTTTTCTTTGTTGGCTAATGAGGAAATTCGTTTTATAAATATGGTAACTGGGTATTCACCGATTACTTCAATATATTACTCATGACTTGTACGTACTAATTATAATAATATGAAATCATATAACTCTAAGAGTAAAATTCAGACTTCAATTTCATTTCAGTATTTCTAGCAAACAATATTGTGCATTGAACATAAAAGCATATCAAAGTTACGAGTACAAAAACAATATTCATAAATACACTTAAAATAAAAACAAATTGAGTAAGTATCTAAAAATATATAAGTTTCTATAGATAGATATATAATCTTCTCCAACATGCTACCAGGTAATCCCAGAGATTGAATTATTAATAATATTATACAATACCTACCAATGAAAAATATTACATCAATGACGCCACGAGTTATAACTCGTGGCGTCATTGATTAGTTATAACCATGTCGTTTTATCATTCGCTCTGCTCCATGCATAATATCTAATACAACTTTTACTGAGGTGTACATATATAAATTGGTTGCAAACAGGAACACATTCGATAAAAAAAAGGAATACATCCATTAGGAATTTCTAGCTTGTTTATCACATGGATCGTCGAATTCAGTTTGAACGAATCGCCAATTTAGTAATAAGAAAGGATGACCTTAAAATAGTTTCGATTCTTGTTTTCTTTGTAAGAATATGAATATGAGGACACCGTGGGATTTTCATTTTAGACAACCGCTCTGTCTCCCCTTGGCAGGGGGGTATGCGAATGCATTTCCCCACGGAAAAAAGGGGGGCACGTGTAGGGAATCATCGGTTTTGTAATTCAGAAATTACAGATATCACAACCTTCAGTTAAATCCAAATAACTTGAACCCCGAAATGTACCGAAACCCCGAATAACTGGAACCCGAAACGAAAGAAACTTTTAAACATACGGCTCAGCTTAAGCTGGCGTCTATACTTTATCCTATAAGCTTAATGGATAGGTTTATTGTCATAGTCAGACCACCCCAAAGGAGTCAGATATTGCCAAACCTTAATATTTCTTGAATGTAAATTCGGATATAAAGTTATTTTCAGAACTATTTACATAATTATTTTTCTTCTATTAATATTACTTGGTTTCTTCTGTATTTTTAGGATTTTATTAAGTTAAAGCATAGGTAGAAGCAGGCAATTTTTGTTGCAATTATTTAGCCTTATTTGGTAGGTAGTGTTAGTTACCATTGTTTGCGTTGAATTATTTGCAGGTACATTAGTTGGTTTTACTTTTGTTAAAGAAATAAGCTTTATTCGTTATGAGTAGTTTTTCTATTAGCTATTCTGATAAATTTATCATTAAAAAAACACTATAGTATGATATAATAGCAATAGCAAACACCCATTGTTCTTCAAATGTGCTTAATTATTGTATTTATAATGCGCATACATAGTCTGCAGGGATGGCAATCGCGAACGAAGTCGCGGGGACAGCTAGTTGTTAATAATCGGATTACACCTGGTGGTCCATAAAATATCAATTCCTTTTATTGTCTCTAAGTCCTAATTGTCTATCATTTATTGAAACCAATCTTCTGTCTGATAATTTACTAGAAATGGCAATTTGAGTTCGAAACCTATTAAGCTCGTGAGATCTTTCGTAGAATAAAAGTTTCTCACTAATCATCTCCGCTACGGATTGGTATCGCCTAAATTCGAGCCGTTCAATATTAAGATGCACAGTAATTAACATCAACCATGTGGACAGTTACTCGCAGTGCGCACAATAACATTCACGTTCTTGCGGATGGCGCACAAAATGGCGGGCGGCGGCGCTGTCATCGTCACTTAATTATAGCCATGCCCTTGCCGAGTCTTTCCAGTTAAGCTAGCCTTTATTCTAACTCTGTTCTTTTACTATTATATACAGAGCATTAGTAATTCAATTACCTACAATTTGGTAATATCGCTTTTGAAGTTCCAACGTTCATCATAAGAGCTTCGGTGATCAGAGATCTCATAATTGTTATTCGATACGGATCCATTCAATTCACATTACAATGTTTCCTGAGTTACTTGTGGTTTGGCTTCTCCCTATTCTGTGTAAGGTATCAACGTTATATATTTCCAGGAAGGTAAAGCTTATTGGATTATTGTTAGCAGGCATACAGAATTATATCTTCACATTTTTAGGGCCATTTTCTCATGCGCCTGTTATTTCACCGGCACCCACACCCTTCCTCCGGAACGAGAACGGAGCGTATAATTCGTGAGAGATGATGATAATACTGTTCTGTAAGACAATGATGATAATACTTGTAGATACCGCTTAGTTATAAAACAGGATACTTACAGACTTTTACAAAAGTATGATAGGTAAGTTGAACAGTTAAGTAAGGGTAAAACAAATCGTATTATTACAGGAAAATGTAAATGTACAAAAAACTTCACAATTTTTCTTTTTAATATTTTTATTCCATTGGTTTTGTTTTTACAATTTTCACTACAGTATTAAAAATGAGAATTGTCCAATAACATTCTGTGATTGTTTAACATTTATTTTCAAGTTATTAATGAAGTTGTAGTTAATAAATGGCTATTCCTTTTATGACTTATCCTTTTATTACAAATATTTACAAATCTAGCCGGCCGCCATATATATTGACAAGTAAATCTACCTGCCTCCTAAGCAAGTTATGTTTTTCATTAATACATAACAACAGATACCTATCTTCACCACTTTTATCCACTCCGGACTCATTAAAAAAAAAGAATCATCTATATCGTTTTTTTTCTTTTTTTTATGTGATTAAGTGACGGAACGAGCTGAGGGCCCACCTGGTGTAAGTGGCAACCCCCCGCCCATGATAACACTAATGCGACTCAGTATAAAGTTTAGATCTTACACTAAGTCGCATTCATCCTGCTGCGTCCATCACCCGAGACGGGGACACAGCAATATGGTGGCAGTACCTTTCCGGACGAACTTGGCACAAGTTCTACTGCTCCTTGTTGTTGCTCCTTTAGCACCACCCAAGGGGCATGTGTAGGGAATCAAGGGTACTCACCTACGGACGCGAGCAACCGGACCCCCCAAAAAATCGATGTACAATTTCCGAAGAATTGTAGGTATTTCTTCGCAAATTGTACATCGATATGAATGATAATTTTTTTTAAACAAGGAACTATTAAAACGAGAATGACAACCCAATTTAAGACCTTTTTGAAGTATGCTAATAAGTACATCAATGAAATGAAATAAAATACGTGCTCGCATTTCGAAGCTTTATTTGCCGACTCCTCGTTTTAAAATTTCTAATTAATAGGTATTTTAATTTTAGCTTTGCTAAGATTAAATATCTATTAATTATATATATATAACACTAGTTTACACGGTTTTTATACCCCAGCTAAAAGTTGTTATTTTGTTATTCATTTAGGTAGAATTATCCAGAAAAAATAATAAAAAAATTCTATCACGTCTGGTTTAAGAAATATTTATTAACTTAATACATAATTTTGGTATTAATACTAAAAAAAAATGACAAATTTTTGCCTTCTTTTGATAGCTATTTGAATCAGTTTCTCTTATAATGGACTAACAGTAATTCCCCAACATGTTTTCATCCCAAAATCCTTGATGTCGTTCTTCAAAAACTTTTAAATCTTGATGGAAACGTTCCCCTTGTTCGTCACTCATACTTCCTAAGTTTTCAGGGAAAAAATTAAGATGCGATTGCAAAAAATGAATCTTTAATGACATGTTTACTCCCATCTTTTGAAAATTTTCCAATAAATCTGTAACAATTTCTTTGTAATCTTCACTTTTCTTATTTCCCAAAAAATGTTCCAAGCAGATTTTTCATTAACAGATAAAAGGCTTTCAAACGGAGAATCTTTCATAATTTTACAGATTTGTGGGCCAACAAATATACCCTCTTTCAGTTTTTCTTCTGTAATGTTCGGAAAAATATAATAAATAAGATATAATAAACAATAAACTGTCGTTACCACGTTAGGTAGTTAAAAAAAAAACATTTGACTGTAGGAAGAATTTGTGACGTGATAGAATATTTTTACTAACACTTTTTGGTTTAAGGAAGGTATATTAACATATTTGTATACATTTATTTTGGGGTATAAAAAAAAAGTTCAATTTTGTAAACTAGTGTAATTAATAGATATTTAATCTAATTTAATTTTAATTAGAATTTTTTTATTAAAATTTAAATTTAAATAATATATCTATCTAATTATAATATATTTCATTGTTTATTTACCTACTGGTAATGTGCTGAATAAACTCCATGAATTAATTAATACCTATTTGTACGATTTCCTGTTCACCAATATAATCTTGATTAATTTATGTCCTTTCAGACGTTCACAAAGCTTCTTATTCAGTTAGTGACGTATGAAATTAGTTTAGTTATTATCGATTACTAACTTATTACAAGAAACCTATTTTTGGACAACAATCTAAGTCCAATGAGGGAAAGAACCGTAACCGTCCCATTCTGCTACTTAAACCTCTAAGCCAATGAGGAGTGTAAGACAAGGTGAAAAGTGGGCCATTAATGATCTACCTAACCCTTCAGGGAACAAAGCGTTAATTTATGTAGGTATTTCATATACAAATACTTATTTTATATATACTTATTTGTTTGGTTTTCTGTTGTAGAGTATGATAAATTCACTAGTTTGGCTAATATTGCATTATACATTATGTCCAGCCACTTAGCTCCGTGTCGAGCAAGCCAGGTTTGTAATCAAATTGGGTTGGTAATTACAGCGTAAATTGCAGTGTAAATTAAGGTGTATGAATTATGTCTTCTATATCTAAGCACAAATTGTAACCCGATTAATTAGAACAAAATCTCGCGCGGTCTTGCGACACAATGCCTTCTTGTATCTAGTTGTAGCTGTTCGCTACGTTTATTCAGCAAATAATACATGAGTTTGACAAAACTCCAACCAAGTCATTTTCTGTGCGGTCACAGCCTATCACTAGGTACAAAATTAGTATATAGGAAATGTGAGAGGCAGTTATGCGATTGCTATTCAAATTAATTTTTACAGGGCTAACTTCAAATCAGTGTTGGCCAGGGAAGGTCAATTCAATTTGAAAATGAATAAATAAATAATAATAAAGTAACAAAATTAATAAACACTTTAAAAAAAGAGCTATAATCTCATAAATCAACACCCCCCTCTCTATAAACTGATGAATTGCAAATAATTAAAAACACACGTTTGTCTCGAATCTTTGTTCTTCCCCCGACCAGCTCTCCAAAGTCGTAAGATAACAATCTGGAAAGTCTGAAGACGGCTGCGTCCTTCAAGTTAATTATAAGAACTTATACAAAGGGCGAGAAGGACCTGTGAGTGCCGAGTACTACTCAACGCCTTCGAACCGCTCCTTTCATTCTTTGACGTGAAGACGAATTTATTTTCATTCAACTTCCTACTTAGCTCACTTTTCTTTTCATTGTTTAGTTAAACTTCGCCGATTCTATAATTCGGTAGCGGAAAGAAGTGGTATTTTCCTTAAATTCACACAAGATTTAAATCAAATTGAAATTCAACATCAACTCGTTGTAACAATTGAAGTGGATTTATTTGTTCGTGCTCGTTCTTATTCAGTGGAAACTCATTCTGAAAACGAAACTCCCCGCTCAGGCGCTCAGGCAGCGTAGTGAAATTGCGCGATTGTCGATCTGAAAACTTTTTCGTGCTATCAAGTTGCTGAGCAGCTTCGCTTGTCTTGAAGGTATGAATTCTATGTTTTTTGTGTCCGTGGTAACAATGAGCGATGTCGTTATAATGTTGATTTTATTGATTCGGCAGATTTGTCTAAAACGGTGCTCGTATTCTCATGCTACTGGCATTATTTGCAAGGTAGTCATTAACATTTTTGGAAAATTTGAAATCTTTAGTTATAAGTTTATCTCTATATAACTTCCACCCCTATCTGCAAATCAAAATTGAATCCGCGGCACAATCCGCTTCTCGAACCACCGGTGGTCATTCGAACATTTACATAAGACATTGATCGCGGAGAGAAATTGTGCACAAACATTGTCGCTTCGATATAGATAGTAAATGTAGAGTGAAAATGACCCGCACCGGTCGAGGCTATAATTTCCTATTTACGGCCCCATAAAGGCTTTCATTTCCAAGCTTTTGTTATTGAAAAACCCCTAAGACTACATCCCTGGCGCAACCTCTTTTATTGAGTCACTTTATTGGAAATCAAACTAGTCTTCTCTTGACTTTCATGACTTTGTACGCGAGATGATCCAACAATTAAGTAAAACATATATTGTATAATGTTAAGGATGTTGCAGGTATCAGAAAGTAGTACTATAGTAGTATTACAACTTAGAAGTTAAACCCTTTTTTGGACTAACTAAGTTTTCTTGTCCACGTCATTCAGACTTCAAATCGTAGGTTCTCTAAATTATATCTATCTAAACAAGCAATTCTGTGTATATAAATATTTTTCGTGTAAGTTTTGCCGTTTAAGTTTACTTGCAATAACTGTATTTTAGTATGCAATGGTCACATTAATATCTGAGGAACATAGTGAACTACAGTAGTGAGTTTAGTTATACTCAGCCGAAGTTATCGTTTTGACTGCCTAAAGTTAAGATTTAATTACGTTACACACATTTTCCTGTATCAATAATGAACGCTATATCATTCAAAAGCATTTAAACAAAGGTTATAATGACACCTCTCAATTCAAAGCTTATCCAAGTTATTCAGTTTTTACTACTATGACAAACCAGGAAAATTCAGCCAAATAAAATATTAAATAAATATTATTCTCATTTTCATACGGTATAGGTAAATAACTTTACTTGTAGAAAATGGCACAAGACCAGTAGTTAGTAAGTACCTATTGGACTATAAATCACCGCACCTGGTTAAACTCCCACCTTATTTATAATCCCGCCGAACGCTAGACATAAGGCCGCAATGGTTTACCAAGTTTTATTTGTGGGTTCCGAAATTTCTTACCTCGTATGTTTCTTGTCGTTATGAAACTTACTCAATAAATTATGTTGGGGGAATTATTATATGAAATCTGCAAGAACGCTTCAGCTTCTTATGGGCGGAGGAAACCACTTAACATCAGGTGAGCTTTCAGCTCGTCCCATCACTATAATTACCTACATAAAAAAAGTATAATTTGGTTTCATCACCTCCAAGATCTTATCGCTAGTTTTGGCACGAACTGAAATATAGTAAACGTGTTTCGGTCAGGGCCCCATTCATTATTTTAATCGTACTTTAGTTCTTCATCTCTCGCATCATTTGTACGCAATGACATAAGACGAACGCAGCAAAAACAAATCATTGTATCAGTAGAAATAGGTGTCAGAATTGGAGAAAAATGAATTGTTACAGAAATCTAAGTTTTTAGGGGTCGATGGTATCGAATGTTGATTCGATTTGTTTTCTCTCTTTTCCAATAGCTTGTTTAATAATATCCCGCTGTCAAATTGCGGTAAAGAGCTTTTTTGTTTTTCGATCCCTATTTCTACTGGTCTATTGCAGAGAAAATATTTTTTTCAAAGCTTTCTTCTTTTTCAAAGCCGTCCAATACAAAATAACATATAAGTTATTAGTTTAAGTTAAATTGAACTAAAAATTCAAGTATCTACTAAACATCATGAAGCACATATTTTGCAATTTATCCTCTATTGGTCTGGAACGAATCCATTCCATACAGACATCTGTATGTAGGTCAAGAGCTCGTGATCAATGTTAGAGCATCATTTAAAACAAGCGAGTCCCCCTCGCCTGCTCTCGTATTCGAGTACATTCCGATTTAACACCTTAGTGCCCGTCTGTTTATTTTTCTTCGAATCGAATGCAGTACAATTTTTTCTCGGGGCGTGCTCAGTCAGGCAAGAAGCGGGTTTTATTTGCGAGCTTAGTGGAATTGCTGAAATAGTGAATGAATTTCTGCTGTCAATATTTTGCGCAATATTTTTAGTATGGGATAACGAGGCAAGATTTCAGGAAACGCAAACAACTGATAAAAACAAGTCGGACACGAGTGTTGTTGCAAAAAATCCATAAAAACATGAATTTTTCAATTTTCCAAATCATTTTTTTTATGTTTTTGGAAATCACGAATTCGGTCGAGCCGTTTTCAAGCGGTGCGCTTTCCAACGAACAAACAGCATTTGTTTATATTTAAATTAGAGTACATAAATTATTATTCAACGTGAAGTTTGAAATTAAGTGTATTTTGTTCACGTTATCCAATGATACACATACCGTTGAAAAACTTAGTGTGATGGCCTGGTTTATTTTCCCCAGCGCTAAAATGACGTCAATCAACTAGGTACCTACCAACTCAATCTAACAAACACCTATCTAATTTTTAATATCATTAAGTACCAGTATTATTAATAGGGATTAGTAGCTCAATTAGAAGAATTTCAAAACAAATACGAGGACTTTTGACCGCTAAGTTGTCATTGTTCATGTCTGCCCATGGTTGTCGAGTATTCGATACAATTTTCATACTGCCAAACGAAATAACGAGCGCTTAACCGTCTGGTGAATCAGTTAGGAACTCATTTCACGGCGTCTCCTCGAGGTAAATTAATTATATCTCCGGGCTGATAGCGGGAACCGCGGTCTGGGGTGTAAAACAGTTCTTCATTCGTTAATTTTGATATTAGTAACAGTACTAATTATCAAAATTAACGAATGGAGAAACAAAATATAAGTTTTGTACCTAGAATTCGCCTTGGATACTAAGGTACATCACCTTAGTACAGTGTTATCCATGTAGGTATTTCTTAAATATTTCGATAGTCAGAATATATTTTTTTATTTGAAGACCTTGATCCTTAAGAAGACTAATATAACTATTTGTATGATCATGCTGCTTAAGACAATTAATGCTTTTTTTAAGACATGAATGTAATTTTTGTATGAATAAACATAAATTCATTTTATTGCTTTTTTTTTGTTAAAAACAAAAACACCCAGTATTTGCAAATGCCGGCTGTCATAATTTACAAACCGATATTGGCTACAGATTTCAGTTTTACTTTACTCAAAAAATGTCTGTAATGTTCCTGTGGACGAATAAATGGGTATATAAATATAATACTTAATCTTATAGTATACCCGCATGACCGCGTAGTTTTAGTAGAATCAATGGTTGTTTAACTGCATTTATTTTTTAATCATATTTATAAAATAAATAAAAACGGAAAAATATCAGAATTAGAAGCCTATCTCCCAATTCTCCAATATCTATTACCGTTGTCGATAACGTAACGGCGGCGTTAAAAGAACTTATCGCCTATTACCGCTGTTTCCGAAAAGATGTAGGTAACTCAATCTGCCGCAGATGCCGGCAGAATTTCCTGTCTTCGATTTTATTTTGCTGAATTTATCTAAAGGGTATATGACAGCACGGAGTTAGATACTGCAATGTAGCGAAAACACGACTCCTTACATAAGATATAATTATTGTAGTCTACTTCAAAGCGAGGGTAATAATAATACTACAAAAAGCAAACACGTCTGTCTGTCTGTCTTATCTATCTTTTGTTCCATACCTATTAGGTAGGTCTTCTTCTACAGTATTTAGTCTCAATACTCGTTTCATGCTAAATTCAGTGACGGATTTACCAGTACGGGTTTATGGCGGCAGGTTTTAAGGACGCCAAATTTTTATTATACAAGACTGACTGCATAAAGAGTGCATAAACATTCAAAGCCACCTTTCTTCTGAAAAAAGTTGTCTTTTAATTATTTCCAAACTGCATTTAGCCGGTTTTTTAAACATCTGCTAGGAATTTTTATTCAGTTTGTTGAGTATGGTTCAATTCATTCCGATGAAACGTATCTACGTCGCGTCGATAAATAAACAGCGCTTGCCCGTAAATTCACTAGAGTCCAGTAAATAGGGATTATGGTGGTTAAAATGCGATATACCTCACAAACGACAACAGGCTCGAACTAAGAACTTAATTTGAAGGAGCTCATTATAATTTTATTTATTTCATCCATTGAAGTCTTAAATATAACAACAGCATGTCTTGAAGGTTTTTACGACATGACACGGTATCACTCATAGTTTTTCAGGAGCATGTCTATAACTTCCCTTGGCAAGTTGATTTTAAATAAACTGCAAACAAATTTTGATGGAAATGACTTGCTACATCACAAACCATTTGATTTTACAAGGGGTCGCTCAACAACCGATGTTGGTGTTGAGTTAGTAAGACATATATTTGATGCCTGGGAGAGATTACAAGATGCGTTAGGTGTCTTCTGTGATTTTGATTGCGTACATCACGAAACGTTGATCACAAAGCTACACCATTATGATAAAAAGGGCAATGCTCTAGATCCTCAGTTCTCGAAGTTACATTGGTGGACCCCCAGGCGTCCACGGGAGACTCGACGGGATCTAGGTTGGCGTGACAAATAAAATGGGGGTTTACAATTCGTAAGCGGGGATCCACGAAAATTTATCTGCTTTCGTTAGTGAAGACTTTTAGGGATATGTACGTATATATGTTGGGTGGGATATATTATTATAGTCCAAAGTTATCAACCACTATATCAATTTATCCGGAATGCAAATAACACAGTACACAGTTCTACGCGGCTAGAATTAGTGTCAGTTGTAGTGGCGCAAAATCCTCAGCATCTGTCACCAGGAGACCCTCGATTTCTCCTTCCTCCTCCTTCGTACGCTTCTGTTTAATACCATCCGAGGTCCTATCGGGCGATCCTCTAGCGTGGTCGCGGACAATGCTCATAAGCATAACGTCAGTAATGTGTAAGATACAAACCTTATATTGAGTCGCATTACTGTTATCATGGGCGGGGGTCGCCACTTACCACCAGATGGGACCTCAGCTCGTTGCATCACAATATATTTATTTATTTCCCGTACCTCGAAAACAGCTGTAACGATTTAAATGAAATTTTGTGTTTAGATAGGGGTTCGCTGTTTAAGTTTACCTGTATAATTGTATTTCTTGTGAAAACACATTTATTTTACAAAAAAACGTTACTTCTATAAAAAAAACCGAGCAAAGCTTTGTCGTTCAGGTCCTAATGTTAATGTGACAATGCTTCACATAGCAAACTAACTCTGCTGCCCCATATCCCATACCTAACCTACGACCCTGAAATTCAGTCGTTCACTCCCAGCAGATTAATCTGAACGGGATTTAATGTCAAGCATTTTATGCAAAGGATATTTTCAAGTTTATTTGCCTGCTAGATTTGTGATGAATACCAATTGAACAAGTGGCTTTGTAAAGTACCAGAATTTGGACCTATATAGACTATAGGGTCTAAATTAACTCCTGAGTAGAAGTTACAACTCCTGAGAAGCTTCTGACAAGCTTTGTGCTATTGCCAAATTGTTCGAAAAAATGGTATATGACACTTTATTTGCAGTTTTCCGTCTAATAAATTAACAGAAAACATGGTTTTACTACAAAACGCTCTACAGAAAGTAATTTGTATGAATTTATTCATCTGGTGTCGGACGTAATGGATGATGGCTTTCAAATAGACTATACGGACCATTCAAAAGCATTTGACAAAGTTTCACGTGCTAAACTGATTCGCAAGCTGTATGAGGTTGGGATTCATGGCGGTCTTCGTAGATGGCTTGAGTCTTATTCACGAGCCCGAAGCCAAGCAGTGACTATCAAGGGTTACTGTTCTACATTTCTTCCAATATGAATGGAAGGGTATGAATGAAAACTCTTTCACCTATAGAAAGCCATATTATCAAGGAATAAAACGAGTAGGAAACATTTAAAAAGAAATTAGGAATCCCTACGAAAATTGCAATAATGTAACCCAAAGAATTAAAATTTTGCGAATCAGCCGAGCGAGCCAGGGTGGGTCGCTAGTTTTTTATAATGAGACTAGCTAGTCATAAGATTTTTCAAATTAAGTTATCTTATTTCCTGTAAGAATTTAAATTCGGCATACTAGGGCCTTATTATAAATAATACTGCAGCGTCAGAGGTCGAGTAAATTTCAGAAAGGTCAACTCAAGCTTTATTTATTCTCGGGGAGTGGTTCTCGTAAACAGAACAAATAGAAATTACTCTGAAGGGATCTTCATAGTCACAAGGGGACGTCATTATGTATGTAAATACGCATTTCCCGGCCGTGCATACCCCAGGGAAGGGTTTTGGTCTTGCCAGCAATTTTTCTCCCATTTTATTTATTAGGGTAGAGTGCAGACCTGCTTTGCTGGTAATGTGGATGTTAAGTCAGGTCGGTTCCTTTATAGATTTTCAAATGTCATATGACCCTTGCTCGTAATTTTGATTTATTAACTTGAAAAAGAAGCTTCATTTGATAAAACTTTATGCCTTTACCTTACTTGGCGTATCGTATTCGTGTATTGCCATATTTGATTTGCCCAAACGGCAATGTGCTCAGAAACTATTCGCTATTCTTCCTGTATTTGCAGCATAAATGTATTTCCGTCTATTCCTCTGATTTTTTATGTACATCAAAAGTTTGTTACTTAACAAATTTTTGGTGCACTTCTGATTGTGTGGAAGATGTGTTTTTAATATACATCAAATACATCACTTGTTCATATACAGAGGCTGCTATACCAATACGCAAAGGGCTCAACGCTAAATGCCGCCATTAATAATCTTTTCCTATAAGTTTGCGTAGCTTGTAGTGTGTATATAGTAGGTCATAGTCAAGTTAACACACACTATGTGAAATAATATCATGGAATGGTTGGTGTCACCTCATGCATGGACTGCAAAGCTTGCCAGCCAAATCAGACACCCCGGCGCCCGCTATGGCCCTCGTAGCCGCGACCCCGCCGTACACGTACATACACCTACGCTTCTCCTTCAATGTAATATAAATGCATGTAGCTAAATTCTATTTATTTGTATAGATTATAGAAGACGCGAGCACGATTATAGCATCAACTTTTTGTTTATATGTAGATATAAACTGAATGGAACGGTGCCGGTAGAAGAGTTCTAAAAGGAGTACCTTCCCGTCTTCCTTGGAACAAGCCTTCCATCTACAGTTTATGTATTGACTGCTGCAATTATATCTCGATCACGTTATGTATTGAAGGCTAACAACAAAACAGTCACGAATAAAAATAAAAGAAACTTTGCCAATATAAAATCCAATCACTTCAACGCAAACACTTTAAATTAATTGAATACTAACCTCACTTCAATTTTACCATTTTACCAATATCTGTTTACATTTAACATCAATGAGCTTATGGTAGGTTCAAATCCAAATCAACCGATCAAAGGGAATCGTTCTAAATAAATTAATACCCGTTTATAATCTATGGAATGTTTATTCAAAACGTCTCAAAGCTCCCATTTTATTTATCTTAATCGGTTTCCAGAGGCGGCGATAGGTTCTATGGGCCAAATCAATTCGTACAATGGATTCCACTCCATCAATCGTTAGCTAGCGGTACACTAATTAATGTGCCTAATTGAGAACAAATATCTGTTGGGAGTGGGTAGTGAACACCCACAATTTGTGCTGCTTAAAGACTTATTCTCGAAGTACGTAGGTAAAGATACCTACGCAGTTTCTGTTAAGATCAACACTGGAAAGTTCAGTTTTTCCTAATTACATTACAAAAAGTCCATAACATTGAGATTGTCGCTTAGGATACAATTAAGTAGTGTTTGTGGTAAGTATAATATAAGTAACCTTACTTTAACAATAAGATTTACAAAAAAAAAACATCCAATTCGGTACATACACTGGGCGAAGAAAAAAGTCACAGGAAAACAAAATACGCAATTTCGTTTACTTGGATGACATATTTTTGCCAGATATTTTGATTTAATAACTAAACTATAATAGTATTTTCAAAATCGGTTTATAAATAACGGAGATCTGAGGTAAACATAAAAGATACAGTCGAATTAAGAACCTCCTCCTTTTTTGAAGTCGTTTGATAAGTTACCTAATGCTGCCCAAAATACCCATAGATGGACAAATTTACTCTTAGTTTCTCAAATGTCCCTTCTATGTTATAGCGTCTACGTATCTACGATATATTATAGAATGGACATATTTATTGAAGGGCAATTCGTAAATCCCAGCCCCAGCCCCAAAAACTAGTAGATAGGCAGATAGATAAACTCTCTATTGTACATCACCCCAATAACGGATCATACAAGATAAGTCAAACAAGACTTACAAAATTATGTACTTTCGGCGATCTTATCACACATAGATGACTCCGTGGCTTAGTTGGTAGTAGCTCTGCCTTCGGAGCGAGAGGTCCCGGGTTCGATTCCCGGCCGGGTTTTTGAGGTGAGCATTAAGTTTACTCTCGGGTCTTGGGTGTTTGTGTTGTGAGTGTGTCCATACCACCTGCGACACAGGGAAACCTAGACCCCTACTAGCATTCCCATAAATGTGTAAGTGTGTACTTAATCTATTCTCAGTTCATAAATACTTAAAACATTTTTCATTTTCATACAAAACAATGACAACTTTGTAAGTAGGTACAGAACATAAATAAATGATGTTTGCGTGATAACTGTTCAGCGGACTTTCACCAGAAGATCTCGCAGACTGATACTGTGCATGGCGAGCGCTCTCCAGCCAGAAAATGCGAAGAGATAAGCAGTCTACAGGGTGTGGCAATTTGTTGGGGTTCTGAACGTAATATAATTTAAGTTAAACGGCATCCCGTACGCAACATTAAAATATTTTGTTTTAGTGCTGGCCTGTCATAGACAGGGAAGGCCAGAAAATGGGTTAGCCAGCCGGACATTTGCTCTTCCAACACAAGCAGATTTCCGTCACCGGAACATAAAATTCTGTGACAGTTCTCACAGCTGAGTTGGTTAGCTCTCCCAAAGCACCCGTGCTGAATTTCAGGATAAAAAGTATTCTTTGTCCTATTTTGTAGTATGACCTCAAACCATTCTAAGTTTCATTTGAATCCATCCAGTAGTTTCGGCGTGATGCGCGGCGTGTTACGTGTTAACTAGGATATACACCGTAATAACACATATTCTGAGATAATTCCAGCCCGCTACACGGCTTTTAGTTCAACAGATACAGCCTTTATAAAAAGGGAACAGGTACGTTGTAGGCTAAGTAATAGGTACCTATAGTATTATTATATCTGTGGTAATAGGTATACTCTTTGGATACGGAACCCTAAAAAAAGGTTACCTAACGACGCCTTTTTTTCAAGAGTCCACTCATTTATCCTCATGAGCCTCGCTTCTGCATCCATTAGATATCCCCTCATGCGGGAGACAAATTATCTGATAGATACAAAACAGTCAGATCCATAACATTCAGAACTTAATAAAATAAATTTTTGTATATGACTTATGACGCCAAACGTATCGCATTTTTGGTATTAAAACGAACTAATCGTTTTAGTAACCAAAAGGTAAGAAAAAATATCTACTATTACTAAGTATTTTTAATTCGTAAGAAGTGACGAAGTGTAAGTTTAAAAGCCGAAAAAATATATATTTTTGACATATTTCTTTCCAGTTATTTTGATTAACAAACAAACTATTGAACTTATTTTGATAAAATTTCTTTAGGTAAAATCTCGAAGCATATCCTTTCAAATAAAAAATAATTTTCAAAATCGGTTAATAAATTACGGAGAACTGAGGTAACATTAACATACATAGAAAAAAGAATAAAAAGAGTCTCCAAACAAGAAAAAAACATATACTTGCCGCGGGGGAAAGTAGGTATATGTTTTTTTCTTAGCCCGGGTGGTCAAAGTATTTTTCAGGACCCACCCAATACTAATTCGCGACCCACAGGTGGATCGAGACCCATACTTTGGAAAATGTTGCCCTAGGGTAACTTTTATACATATTTATATAAATAGTAAAATAAAAATAAAATATAACTAACTATAGACAATACACAATTAAGTGAATGTGCTTCAAATTGCCACGCTATCAATCTTCTCACAATACATTACACATTGTATACAATACATAAACTAAATTCTATGGCAGAGTTTTAATGGCACTGACTGTACGGTTGAAAAAATGTCGGCTAATCTAGGTAGTTACCCTTCTCACATTCGTTCTCGTCTAGTAGGTCACCTGTGCAATGGATATTAATTAAGTCCGTATCAGCCTCTTATGTTCCTACTAATTTTCCGATATGAGATATCGCGCCTTTGAACTACCGCGGGAGCCATCGGCGCCAGGAATCCATTCGGGGAGCTGCAACTGCATCTACCTACTAAACTAATAAAAAAATATTATAGCAAATCATACATGTATCTGTTATAATATGTCATTTGAGTTAAAGTCAAATTTAAATTAGCGCGGGTATTTGAATATCCTTCGCTTCCCACGTCGAAAACATAACCTCTGTGGTCGATAGCTCGGGGAATCCCTGCTGCCAAATAACCTTATTCTTTTGTATTAATCACAAGGTAATCACAAAGACATAGACAAAAAATTTATAATATTAGGTACTAGTAATTTTTCCTCAACTCGAAGTGATAGACGGAGCTTGCATGCAGCTTGTGTATTCTTTTAGTAGAAGATCCGAGTCATGGGCGGTGGTAACCACTAAACAGCAATTGGGTCGTCTGATCGTCCCGTCACATAGATTTGGATTAACACATAGGCTACTTTTGATCCTGGAAAACCACGAAAAACACCACAAAGCGCAGCTAGTTTCAATATACTTACTTAATTGATACTTGACTATAATACTGCCTGTCGGGTATTAATGGAATTATATTATTATAATTACTCTAGAGGAAACTTAACAGTTGTTCAAGGAAGGCGGGGATTCGATGGCGGCGATAAGCACATCTAAGTTCGCATGACAGTGTAGGCAATCCACAAGGTGAAATGTGGCTCATTATGATTCGATTAATATCATAACTTAGTAGGTTAAATCAGACTAATAAGCTTCTCTTTTCAATGGTTAATTATGAAGCCTGCATTAAATTTGTTCAATGTTATCTCGATTGCCTATTGTCCATAATGAACTGACTAGGACGAATCCCAGCAAATACTTCCAACGTGGTCTTAATTATTCTAATTATTCGTCGCTGAATTTCATCCCTGACGGAGTCGGATCGGACCGACACTAAACGAAGTGCTCGTGTTTGGAATCATAATCACCAAACTTACAGCAGCCGTGAAAAGCGAATTAAAATAATTAACGTTCCTTTGTCACATTTCAAAGGCTCTCTAAGACTGTCTTCGTAAGAATCGAAACGAAAATTTTAGATACCTACCTAGTAGATAGAAGAAAGTCAAAAAGAAAAAAAAACGTGAATAAAATATTTCACATTTTTCAACCGACTTCCGGAGGAAAATAATTAATAAATTCGGTTGTATTTATTTTTCTATGTTACCGTTGTACCTACTCAGTCATTTAGCCACCGATTTAGAAAATTCAATTTTTATTTGAAAGGATGTGCTTCCAGATTGGTCCCATAGAAATTTATATCGGTAGGTATATAAATCGGTTAAAATCAAAACAACTGGAAAAAATATGTCATGAAGTAAACGAAATAGAGTATTTTGCTTTCCTGTGACTATTTTCTTCATTTATTGTAGACCGTTGTATGGTGTGTCCTTAGGGGGACTAAGGGCGCATAATACGCCTAGAGATTATCTTGTAGTTTTAGATAACATTGATAAAACTAATGATTATGATGAACCACTTGTTTTTTTTTTTATTTGTTATATTGACAAATGTTACAGAGCAAAAATATTATTTACATGTTTCTAATAATAGACTACGTAGTTTCTCAATGTTTTATTTTCTTTTTGGAAACACTTGCTACAGGTTCTGTTTCGTATTCAATTTCGACGCGCGGCTTCTTCCTTACAACAGCAATGTCCTGCAACAAAGACGCAGTCATATTGAAACTCACAATATATTTCTTTGCAATCCTAAGGCATATACTTGTCCACATCGATATCCATACACTATTCGAAATCGTATGGTATGTATGCCTCATACATGGTATACCTTTTAAAATTATGGTGCATGTACCATGATTCAGAGTATTGTATTATACTTCCATATTCCATTATGGTAGAGAGCGCGGTGGCCCAGGGGTACAGACGCCAACACGTGTACTAACGTACACTGTATTCAATCACCCACACTACACGAGTTTTTCACTTGAATAATTTATGTGCGTAATACCAGTTCAAGAAACGGCCAAGGAAAACCTCGTGAGAAAAACGGCATTGTCTTATAACCAAAAACTCAAAGACGTGACATCCACCAATCGGATTGGACTCCCGTTGTAGATTCCATTCACTCTCAATTATCGAGAGTAGGCTGGTGTGCCTGCAGTGGGATCATTAGAGGGTGATACCAATGGTATGCAAAACTACCATTATATTCGTATTCGGCATGAATTGATACAAAGAGAAAGCGACGAGACAATACATTTTTATCCTATTTAGAAGTAGAATTGTTGATTCTTAGGGTTCTACTACCAATTTACGGTTTGAATTAATTTTAACTATTCGAAACTTAAAAATCTGCAGGATATCAAAACTCTTGGTGGTAGCATAGATTGTAAAGAATTCAAATTTTGACATCCCAATTAAATAGTAAATAGCAGACTGATTAAATAGTCCAATAATCGGCATAATCTGTCGATTATTGTGAACTGTCAAAGATATGCTAAATGTTACATCCTTGATAAATGATATGTCCTTGATTTAAATAAATTGATTTAATCAATTATAAGTTTTGGGTAATATATATGGCTTTCGGTTTAAATTTTATCGACATTAGAAGACATTAGCTTTTCTCTATTACAAGCCAGCGTTGAAACCAGCTCAATATTTTAAATCATTGCCCAAATTAGATGTAAAGGCTTTTACATCATTGGAAAAATTTAAACCAAATCAAAGTTGTGTTGAGTTGATCCAATTACAACTCCCATTAATATTATTATCATTAAATGCGGGAAAAAGTGGGAAATAAACTCACCTCAATGTCCGATGTCTCAGATTCAAACTCACTATTGACATCAGCAGTTTCCTTTCTTCCCGAGTCACTTTCCTGAAATTTGAAATAAAATTTTTAAGTTCCGTCACCTACCGCAGAGGATCCGAGGGGCGTTTGAGCGCAGTCCGATTAGGGGCAATATAGCTTAACACAGAGAACCAATTAAAATCGATCATCGATTAGTGACAAGTAAGTTCGCTGGTTCAAATCTAAATACGTAGTAACAAGTTATTCGGCCGAAAAATGAGTAAAATGAATGTACAAAATGTATTTTACAATATTGTAAAATTCCGTAAATTTATGAAATTTTGCAATGCAAATTAAAGCCTATTCACTCTCGCTTACCGAGACTATGCTTGTGCTCCTGTAGCGAGAACATATTTTATGAGGCTATGCGGTTTAGCATCCTATAACTTAATATTGAAATGCGAATATGAGTTCATTTGTTTGTTATGCTTTCGTGCCTGAAGTACTTAGTCGATCATCATGAAATCAGAAACAGACATAGGGCTGAAAAAAAATATTTAAAATGATCCATATATTTTATGATCCAGAAAAAAATATATTTAAAAAATTTATTAAAACGAGTAAAGCCGCAGGCAAAAGCTAGTAATTGAATAAAAAGAATAGTGGTGCAGTTGTTTAGTTGGCAGAAACCTTGTTGCTAGCGACTGGTCCGAGGTCGATTCCGGCTGGAGCAAATATATATGCCATGAACATGAAGACTATTTTCGGCTCTTGGATTTATGAATTGTGTTATTATACGTGTCTATGCCACCTACGATACAAGAAATCCTTTGGTATGAGGTATGAGTGTGCTTGTTTTTTTAATATTCACCTCATCACTGTCCATGTCACTGTCTCCCTCAACAAATTCGTCTGCCTCATCTACGGTCCTCTCCAATTCTCTCTCCAGCTCTGGTTCCATCTCTCTTTCCTCCTCATCTTCATCGTCTTCCCTCTCGCTCTCACTTTCGCCTGATATCTCCTCAGCTTTGAGTGCATCGTTAAATGCCGATTGCGGGAAGTTGTATATATCATGATACTGTAAAAAAAAAAACATCGTATGTAGAGAAACTAAATCTACCGTAATTGACTCGTTAGTGTTCCGGTGGAAGGACGTGGGTGCCGGTAAAATTACAGGCGCATGAGACGTTAAATCTCCGTCTCTAGAGTAACGGGCGTATAGTAATGTCGTCATCAAAACAAGAGATTGATTTAAAGATCTTTAAAACCGACTTTGATACATTAATTGCTTACTGTTCGCTCCCGTAAGGGAGCAATTAATTCCATAAAAATTGACACGTATTATTTTTACTATATTTTTATGTAACTAAAGTGAAGGGCGAGCTGACAGCTCACCTTCTCTTTAGTTAAGTGGTTCCTGCCGCCCATAATCAACAGCGATACGACTCCGGCCCTCTCGTACTGAAGTATGAGAAAACTCAAGTCGTATCGCGTTACGCCCATCACACTAAGAACGGGGATGTAAAGTCTCATGCACTTGTGATTTCACACCCTTCCACTGGAACACAGCAATGCGAGTGCACCACTGCTTGGCGGTGGATTACCAGGTGTGGTGACAGTACTTCTCTGGACGAACTTGGCACAAGTTCTACTGCACCACCCAGGACAGGACAGGAGACGTGTAGGAACTCTGAGGGTACTCCCCTAAAGACGCGAGCAATTTTGATGAGTACTGTACACTTTTTCATTTATTTATTTTGATAAACAAACTAGATTATAAGTTTTCTGAAAGCCAGGAAGACAAAAACAAATAGCGAGACATTTTTATTTACAGGAAGCCTACGCCGTGGTTACTACAGTTTAATGAAATATCTTAAATAATAACAAATATATTCTTTTATAATATTGTACAAGGAATAGACAATTTATTGACCAATTTCAAAAAAGGAGGAGGGACTCAATGCAACAGTTTTCTTTTTTACTTGAAGTAATTCTAGACCTCCAATGTGGTCTCATAAATATTTAATGGAAAAGAAATCACCTGTAATGGCGCAAAGTAGGGGATTGAAAGTATTGAAGTGATATACTTCATTTTAAATGAGTCACTTGTTTTATGTATATAAAGCTCATTATTACATACCGTTCCTTTCTTCAATCTTTCCAAGAGCTGTTTCTCAATAGCATTGTCTATTCTCGCAGCAACAAGAGCCTTCTCCTCCCTGCGTCTCTCACGTCTCTCGATCTTGCGTTGAATGGGAACCAGCTCTTTTCTGAATATCAAAATAATTGGTTAAGGTGATTCAAATTGGCACACCAAACATTACTCACCAATGATTCTATTTTTTATTATTTGTTGCGATATTTGGTATAATAACACATATTATGTGTGAAGGTGATGTTTTAAAGGTATTACAGACTGAAATTCTAGGGTTATCTGATGATTTGGATACTAGAATCTAGATATAACAATTGTGTAAGAAAAATGAAAATTGTATTTACCAAACAATATAGTATTATGATAAAAGTTATTTGTATTGATACCCGAGGATATATTCTATATCTCAAAATCTATACAAGATATCAATACCAGAAACGTAAGGGACAAACCATGGTTTTTCAGGACAGCCAAGAAACAATATATTTTTATTTCTATCTATTACTTTTTACTGTTTGCTAAGAAACATTGTCTAGAGCAAAGTTTCTTAGAATTTTTTTCTAATCCTACTGATGCTATGGCTTAGTCTATAGTAGCCCTGCCTTAGAAGTGAGGGGTCCCGGTTTTGATTCTGAGCCGGGGCAAATTTTGTGTGCATGAAGTTAGTTCTAGGGTCTGGGGTGTTTGTCTTGAATTTCTGTTTTTGACCATGCCATTTGCGACACAGAATCCTAGTGCAAAAGTATGTGTGTAAACATTTCAAAAACAAGAGTTATTTAAGCTTTGGTGGAAAAATTTGACATGTCCAAATGATACTTCAGATCTAAAAGAATAAATGAGTTTGACTTTGCCATTAGCTCAACAAATTTTTAAACAGGTGTTGCAATTATATTTTTAGTTTTAGGAAATTTCTCTGCATCAGTTTCCTAACATAATTTTAATACTTACACTCTCCTCAACTTCAATTTTCTTGTTCGTATGAGATATTGAGTTATTTTTACAAATCTTTGTTTGCATTTTGATTTTATAAACCCAGGCCAGTAAAGTAAATTTTCATTTATCTGATATATTGCTTTTTCAAAGTTCCTTGATAATTTTACTTTCTCCCATTGCTTAGAAGGAAACATGACTCTGAAAATAATAAATTTTTATATAATTCCTTTTAAACTGTAATATTTTGAACTTAGCACCTTGTAAGGCCACAATTGAGAGTAAATGTGTTATAAATGAGAGTCCAATCTAGATAGAAATCCAATCTAGATTGGTATATGTCATAATGCTTACAGGTACATGTATGGTTTCCTTAGAATGAGTTCCTACCCCATTTTGGGACCTTACACAGGTACACAGGTATTTCATTCAAAAACACTACACACAAACTAACTACATGATGAGTTGTCAATGGATTAAATGTTAACAAAACTAGACCATCCATTTTGTTCCATGACTAATTCACTGGATAATTGTTAAATATGTAAAATGACCACTGAATGTAGAAACACAACTTTATTATGAATAGGGGTTGATGTAGCTTGACTTTAGTCAACTGCACTCTTTCACACCCGCACAAATAGGGTAGCGACATCCTATTTCTTTATAAAAAAAACACTGGCACCATACATAAAAATCATCTGTTTGATGTAGATTTGAGTTTGATTGGACAATGTTATATAAAAGGACAAATCTTGCCCCCACACATTGAACACAACTCGCTCAATGTTTTGTAGTTGATAGCTCCCTATGGCATACTTATTAAGATCATACCGTTCTGCTGTTTTCATAAACAAATAAATTATTCCGTTTTCTTCTCTGACTGTGGCATATTTACTGTTTGCCAAAGGGCAAGAGGCCCGACTGCATAATCCGGATAAATTATATTCATTTCGACAAAACTGCTGTGTCTTTGTTCTGAAAATGAAATACCGTTAGAAAATACTTTAGCCCCTATAAACATACTTCACGAAAAGCGTAATACTTACGTGACTTTGTGTGAACAATGAGTTTTGTTGATGATGGCCCACACAACCTGAATAGAAATAGAACCTCATGTATTTTTTTATATTAAAGTGGTACAAAAGTATTGATTTCTATAGAGAACTTACATCATCGTGCTGCATTTTCACGTAAACTTGTTTTTCAAACTGTATTTATTTTCTAATTGAAACTTGAACTTATCGACAGACACGCACAACACATAAAGTAACCTCAAAAACCAATATGATATGATATGTAGTGTTGCAAATATGTAAAATAAAAAAATCGTTAAAATTGCCAGATCGGGAGATTTTTATTTACAATGAAACAAAAGTAATATAAGGTAATAATGCAATCAGCGTGGTGGCGAAGGGGCATAGACGCCGACTTTAAATCTGAAAGTCGCTGGTTCAAACCCACACAAGCACCAATGAGTTTTTTCACTTAAAAAATGTATGTGCGCAATACCACGATGTCGAAACGGTGACGGAAAACATCGTGAGGAAACCGGCATGTCTTAGAACCATAAATTCAAAGATATGTGACATCTACTAATCCGGATTGTGCTCCCGTGGTAGATCAAAGTCCATTCTCAATTATCGAGAGTAGGCCGATGTCCCTGCAGTGGGAACATTAGAGGCTGGTACGGTAGTACCTGGCTGATCGTATATATGCAATCATCAATTAGAATCATTTATCAATTAAAATAATTTGTCAATTACAATCATTTATTCAAGATTGATCAAATAAACATTGATATATTAATTTCTACTTTTGCAGATGAGTACGGCAAATGCAAAACTTTAAGTTCAAAAGAACAAACGTTTTTAAACATGAGTGAGCCATCACCACATTTCACGCTACTCTCGCTTGTTCGAAATTCTTCTGTTTTTTCACTGAGCGACGCAACTTCTATAGTACTTGTATTAAGAAGCAAACGCTTTCTATGTAATTTTTTTAATAAACGTTGCTCTTAAAAAAATCGGAATTGTCTACGTATTGTATTGACGAAAGTTTACTTTTTTGACATTATCCGAATAGAAAGCCCCTAAATCTTTCAAAGGATTATTTTTGAGACGAAATCTATGAGTGATCATATTATTTTAGAATAGATTTTAGTTATTTTAGACACTCGATCACATAGTTTCAGAGGTTCACATTCGATTTTTTAATTTTGTTCACCGATTTTAATCACATATGCGACAACACTAGTTATTCGAAATTTCAATTTATTTTTTCCTTGGAATTGAACATTTTGATTTGAACGTGCGTCGGTTATTTTTGTTGCCGTGAGTTAGTCTCGCTGTTGAAATATTATTGAATTGTGCAAAATGCCGAACTCTCTTTCTTCAACAAATGTTTTTTAATGAAACAGTTGTGACTACCTAAATACTTATAAAAATATGAATAAATATGAGTGACAATATCAAAGTTGTTGTCAAAATTCGGCCGCTCATTTCTCGCGAAATAGAGAACAAATTACAGTATCAGTGGCGTGTGAACAATAATACACTATTCCAACTCGATAGCAATGGCAAAGATTTTGGACAATCATTCACGTTTGGTAAGTGCAGTAAAGCATTATTTGGGGTTAAGACAATATGTAGAACTAGCTACCAAATTGATTACAGCATTGCTGCCGCTAATTCTACGTGTTGCCTACACTTGTTTAGTTGGAATACGTCATCTATTCCATAAAAGGTATGTATAACATACCTTATAAAAGGAATAACATTCATATGTATAACATGCTAAGCCATTAATATATATTACATAGATATATAAAAATTTAACACTCGCTCCCACACAATGTATATAAAAATAAATAAATTTTATAATATGCAAAAAGTTGCATAAAAGTGTCACTTTTAGTGATAATGCCACCCATTGTGCGTTTTCCTAATGTTATTTTAATCAGGGTTCAAGGATATATCCTATCCAGTTCAGATTCAGAATCCGGAATATGACCTACCTTTATCTTCCTTGCAGTCATACTAAGCACAATTATGAAAATAGTATTTTTTGATTATTTTATTATTTATTTGATAATTAACAGTTTTAATTATTATGAAGGACTGATGACTGAATTGATAACTAAAAGACTTATTTGATTATATTCTAGAGTTATTATCTGTAATGTTTTTTGTTTGGATACCTATGTGTAGGTATGACCATTGACTGATTAGAATTATAAAAAAACAGGTTTAATACATAATTCAAGTTGATTTTTTGATATATAAGATTCACGAAGACGGCTAACAAATTAGATTAGAGTCCATTATGGGACTTACATGGTCTACAAAAAGACCTTAAGTCCACAAATTTTTTTTAAGATTTTATGTTTTTTAGTTGATTTTGTCTGATCTAAAAGAAGATTTTATGTTTTTTAGTTGATTTTGCTTATCTAAAAGAAGATTTTATGTTTTGGTTTCATTAAGATAGTAGAGCAGGACTGAAAAAGGTGGTTATTCTGTCACACAGCAGACCTTGCAACACATGGCTCTAAGCGCCTCTGGCCGCAGAGGTGTATCAATTGCCTACCCCATATTAAATAAGGTGTTGTTTCTGATGTCTGGGGGAGCATCTTTGAGGTTCAGTGAATCCCATGCCATGATGGAATACATTGAATGAGGTGGCGGATATCTTGGCCTGAGAGGCAATATTGAATGGAACAGATGTCTATGTTATACCAGAGCTTTGGGAGTATTTTACAAAATATAAGTTGCAAAATAAAATGGAAGGAGTATTTCAAAATTGCGTTGGATGGAGTATTTCAAGGGTCCATTATAGGGCTGACATGGCGTATAAAAGACCTAAAGTCAAAAATAATACAAAATATTACAAGTTTGGTATATATCATAAATACCCCATATTTTGATTTTTATAATAAATATCAGATATTTTCAAACCCTACACATAATTTTTTTACTACATACAAATTTTTATTTGTTTTGTCTTTTTTCCAGATAAAGTTTATGATGAGAACACAAACACTACAGATGTATACAATGATGTTGCAAAACCTATTGTGGAAGCCGCAGTGGCAGGCTTTAATGGCACAATATTTGCTTATGGACAAACATCCTCTGGAAAAACATACACAATGTCAGGGACAGATGAGTCACCAGGAATAATACCATTGGCCGTGCTGAATTTATTTGATTTAATAAAAAATGTACCTGGCAGAGATTTTGTTGTCAGGTAAAATCCATCACATTACAATAGAGGTATAATAATAAAAATTACTATACAGACAGCATATCTTAGTACATATTAGTGGTATCATTGAAATGTTCTTTTTCTAATATTGGAAACAAATATTCCATCCAATTATGGTATCTGCTATATCGCAATATCTTATGCGGCAATATAGCTAAAAATATGCAAATAGTATTGTTATTGAATTCATTACTTACGGTATCATGTAGATAGAACCATGCCAGTTATTTCATTATTGCCAGAACTTGTGCCAAATTTGTCCAGAGAGGTACTGCCAGTACACCTGGAATCTGCCGCCAAGCAGTAGTGCTCGCATTACTGTGTTCTGGTAGAAGGGTGTGGGTGTCGGTGAAATCACATGTGCATGAGATGTATCATCCCGTCTCAGGTGATGGACGCAGCAGGATTAGTGTGACTCAGTGTATGATCTAAATCTTATACTGAGTCACATTACTGTTGTCATAGTCCTCACTTACCACCAGGTGGGCCCTCAGATTGTTCCGTATTCGTTCCATTACTTTTCAGGATATAAAGTTTTCTGTGTTAATCCAGAGTATGAGGTACCTTCATCATAAATTACATCCAAATCCATTATGCCATGGCATGTGGAGGAATAACAAATACACATATCAACAAACATTTTCATTTATAATATTTTTTTTATTAAATTATTTTTACAGTGTGTCATATATTGAAATCTACAATGAATCTGTGAGGGATCTCCTTAACATCAACAAAAAGAATATCAAGATTCATGAAACTTATCATGGTACAATCAAATTAGATGCAGAAGAAAAAGTGACTGCTTCTACAGAAGAAGTACTTGAAGCAATGAAAGTGGTAATCATCATTATTATCATCCTACATAAGTTTACTGCTTGGCCTCTCCTAGTAAGCTTCACTTAGCCTGGTATTTGGCTCTTTACATAGTCCACAAGTGCTAAACATAAGGGAAGATTACCTGTCCTTTATAATCTGCCACACTCTTTGGATGTGGTCTGCACCATATTAATAAAATAGTTTTCCATGTTTTGGGAGACCATGTTGCCTGCATTCATAGAGTCACTACACATGTGCCCAGTGTGGTGTATATAGAGTAGAACTAAAAATAGCAGTAGAACCTGTGCAAAGTTTTTCAGATTAGTACTGCTACCAGTTCTTTTAATCCGCCAAGCAGTAGTGTACTTGCATTGCTGTGTTCCAGTGGAAGGGTGAGGCTGCTGGTCAAATTACGGGCACTTGAGGCATAACATCACTGTCTCATAGCCCGGAGTCATGGTACTCAATGGGACTTGGGTCTTATAAAATTGGATATGTTTACTGCTTTTCCACATCTCGGTAGTTCTAATTTAATATAAAGGCAGTTACAACAATCATTTCTTTTGTGGAGTTTATCATATTGTATAATTAATGGTAACAATAATAATGTGTTACACATTTGCAGGGAAATGCTAATCGACAAACAGGTTCTACTAATATGAATGAAAACAGCAGCAGATCTCACTCCTTATTCCAAATAGTGAGTACTAATTTATTCATCTATACAAATAAATAAAATTAGATGTCTGTTCGTAATTTCAAAATAACAGCTTTTAACTAAATTAATTTGAAAGTATATAAGGTATATGTATAAAAAAAAAACAGTGTCTAGTATTCTTGTCTGTCTCTTTGTTCCGGCTAATCTCTGAAATGGCTGCATTGATTTTGACGGGACTGTCACTGGCAGATGCTGATGTTTTAAGAAGTAACTATGACTTCTTTTTGTGACCAAGCATTTATATGTATTAACAAAAGTACTACATATATAATTCTATCTATAATTTGGATCTATACTCAGTTTAGGATGGTGCGAACTCTAGATTGTATTGGGAAAACAATTTTTTTAATGCATATTTCATTAGACATTTAACCAGAAAGAGATAAATGGTTGAGCAGACCCCAGAACAAACTTTCGTTACATCTTATTGAATATACCTAAATCTGGTTCTCAGAACATGCTGGCTGCCAAAGGTTTAAAAAATCACACAAAAGAACTTCTTTGTGGCATTTCCACCTATATACTACAATGAAGGTCATTCAATGGATGCCTACATTTACAATAAACAGTTATTGATTTGAATTATTTCCTGTGTAGAATAACTTTATGATGTGTACTAATGGTATTGTGGACTAAGCAGGAATGTGAATATGTCATGAGAAATATTGGGTGTGTGAATATGACTCCGACCTTTCTCAACAGATGTCGTTTTTAGTATTGTTTACGTGTACTAATAAATGACCATACTTGTATTCGATAGTACTGAATGTCAGCTATCTAACGCATTTTATGATATTTGGTTGAAGTGTAAGCAACAATTGTTTTCACCTTTTCGAAAATGTCGGTTTTTATTCCAAATAAACGTCATTTGCGGGAAGTGTTATTACATTATTTTATTGCGAAGAAAACTGCAGCGGAAACTTATCGTTTGCTTGTGGAGATTTATGGTGAGCATGCTCCGTCTAATACAACTTGCAAGGAATGGTTTCGACGATTTCAAAATAACGATGTTAGTACTGAGGATAAAGAACATGGAAAACCACCAAAAAAATTTGAAGATGCTGAATTGGAAGCATTATTGGCGGAAGATTCTTGCCAAACTCAATCAGAATTAGCTGCAGCATTAAATGTTGATCGTTCAACTGTTGCAAAGCGTTTACAAATGATGGGAATGATTCAAAAAGCCGGTGACTGGGTTCCACATGATTTAAAAGAAAGAGACATGGAACGTCGGAAAACCATTTGTGAAATGCTGCTTCAAAGACAGCAAAGAAAAGGATTTTTGCATCGGATAGTCACAGGAGACGAAAAATGGATACACTACGAAAATCCTAAACGCAAAAAAGCTTGGGTGAAACCAGGCGAACCAGGCCCATCACAGCCAAAAATAAATATTCACTGTGCCAAGGTCATGCTCTGTATTTGGTGGGATCAGAAAGGTATTGTATATTATGAGTTGCTCAAACCCTCTGAAACTATTAATGGAGAAGTTTACCGACGACAACTAATGCGTTTGAAGCGAGCCATAGAAGAAAAACGACCAGAATGGGTGAATAGACATAACAAATTAGTTCTTCAGCATGACAATGCCAAACCGCATACCGCAGAAGTCGTAAAAAGATATTTAGAGGGACAGGACTGGGAAGTGTTACCCCACCCGCCATATTCACCAGACATAGCTCCTTCGGATTACCACCTATTCCGGACGATGCAGACAGACCTTACTGGAGAAAAGTTTACTTCATGTGAAAGTATCAAAATTTGGATTGACGACTGGATAAGCTCAAAAGACCAGGACTTCTTCCAGCAAGGAATACGAAAACTACCTGAACGATGGGCGAAGGTTGTAGCTGCAGATGGAGCATACTTTCAATAATTTTTTTTTTTAATTTTGTAAGCGAACAAATGTGTTTTATTTTGACAAAAAGGGGCGGAGTCATATTCACACACCCAATAACTTACAATAAAATTTTCTAAACTGGCACAGTTACTATTATATATGATTTCTTTTTTCGCAGTCTATTGAGTCCCGTGAACATTACGAAGGGGATGAACAAACAGGAGATGTGAATGTTTCCCAATTGAACCTCGTAGATTTGGCTGGCTCGGAACGTGCCGGACAGACTGGTGCTACAGGAATCAGGTTCAAGGAAGGCACACTAATTAACAAATCCCTTCTGTCACTCACAAATGTTATAAAGCAGTTGTCTGAAGAACCCAATAGGTATGTTATTTATTTTCAAAGTATGGCTACTGTTAATTGTAACATTAAAAAATATGTGCCCCATGTTTTTAATATATTTTAGTGATAAAAAACAAAAATGTGCTTACACATGTATGTCCCTGAACTAAGATTCTCGTCGCTAATGTCATTAACACACAAAATAATACAACACAAGCACCCAAAAACCTCATGCTAATCACAGATTGGGAATGCCCGAAGGCAGAATTTCAAACAACTTAAGTCGAACAGAAACGTCGAATACGAAAATTTCTTCGAACACCATCCCTACAGAACGTAACATTTAGATCGCCACAATCATTTTTAACAATTCAATTTAAATTAAATTGTTCGTACGTGCGTACACGCCTTTAGATACAAAACCTCCGCGTACACTCCTCTTTTGTGGCACAATCTATCAAACTTTGTCAGTAATTATTAATTTAAATTCAAACATATTCATTTTCAGGTACATCAATTACAGAGACAGCAAATTGACTCGCATTCTGCAAAATTCACTGGGCGGTAATGCTAAGACCAGCATTATATGCGCAATTACACCAGCAGCGTTAGAAGAAACGATATCAACATTGCAGTAAGTGTATTTCTATGATATTACTCTCTCTCTTCAAGGCAAAAAGATGTGGGTAAAATAGTTTCAGGAAGTCGGTCTTCTCGGCGTAGTGAGTAGGATATGTAATATATGTAAATAACACAATCCTCAAAAAATTTCAGCCGGCTATGGGCAACATTTCAAAAATACAGCCCTTTAAAGGTAGGATAGACACAGACATTATAAGCTTAGTTTTAGGATTGGTTTACCAAAATAAAAATAAAAATGTTTGAACAGAGTATGTATCATAATTTCTCATATTCTATCCAAAAGATTGAATTTTAGTCAGTGTCTGCTATGATTTTTATTAGAATTATTTGTATTACTATTAAATAATAATTCAGTACATATAAAATTAAGCCTTTCCCCCGTAGGGTTAGGCAGAGCCTTAATGGGCCACCTATCGTGGGAACGTTGACGTGACAAGTGGTGAGGTTATTGCTGCCATTGGTTATGCATGAACTTGGCTAACACTTTCTTACAGTAAAATAAAACATTCCATATTAATGCGACAGTCCGGACCAAACTAATAACGATTAATACCAACAAGTATTGTTACCTTTGCAGGTTTGCTACCAGAGCGAAAACCATAAAGAATAAGCCCGAAGTGAACGCTGTAGCCACGGACGCGACTATGATCCAAAAGCTAACTAAAGAGCTTTCAGCGCTGCAGTCGCAGTTGAAAACCAAAAAAGACTTGGAATTTATGCTTGAGAGCAAAAAAACTGTGGAGGTTAAGTATTCAAACATGTTTTAGATGAAATCATCTTGTTCAATTGATTATTGAGTAAAATAGAGAGCAATAATTTACGAGCTATCAAATAATAATACAAAAATAATTCGTTCGAAGCCAATATAATCTCGTTAGCTTCGAACTTTTATTAGCTTCTTAAATGCTTATATTACAATTTATTTTACAGCAAGACTTACAGAAAAAGATAGCTAATCTGCAACGTTTCATACTTAACGGCTTTGGTGAACGCCCGAATGTGGAGGTAATGGGTGGCGCTCGTCGAAGGTTGATCCCACCACGCCGTGTAACCATTTCGACATTGCACTCAATTGAAGAGGATGTCCCGAAAGTCCCGAAGTTCTGTACACCATCCCTGAAGTACAAGTATGTATTCCATTGTTTTGTCTAGTTGAGTAGTAGGAAGCATTCTTTATTTTTGCGTTCTGAACTAATTGTAACTTATAGGAATAAACGTATTGAGTATATTTTTAGCACTTTATATGCACAAGAATGGCATGCCCCAACTCCTACCTTAAGCTTAACGGTAGCCAACAATGCCGACGCTTTATCATTGAATCTGGTTTCAGCCCTGCACTTATACAAAATCCCGACTTTCCACCAATTCAAGAAATAAGCAAGCTGTCAAGTCTCCCTGAAGAACCGCCCCGAATGGTCACACCTCCGCCCACTGAAAAAAAAGTTAACTTTAGCGACGAAGTGATACAACTTGGTGAGTAATTCCTTCGTAATACGACGGATCTGTAGCTAAATTGATTACTAACCTAGCCTTCGAAGCGAGGGGTCTCGGGTTCAATCACCGGCCAAAAAATTTATGTTTTTGTAATATGTCGGCTTACCGCTCTTGACGCTTTCCCAAGCATATTCAAATATAATAGTTTAGCTTTAAGTGCATACATTTTTTTAATTTTATTTTTTTAATTTATTTTAATTGTTTATTTTATTATTTTGTTTATTTTATTATTTATTTTACAATAAAGAGTATATCCATCTGTTTATCTAATCCTCTTATATGTCGACCAAAGGATTACGCCACATACCTTTTATTCATGTACCAACCATACGATATCCAAATCTGCCACAGAGTAGTAGTGCAATTGCATTACAGTATTCCATGCCTCTTTGAAAAGTCTGGCTGATGGCATGTTCCGTCACTTTTGTAAATATTTTTTCCGATAGTCTGTCTATTCAGTGTTCATTTTCTACAAATGATTATGGGCCAATCTTTGGTTATAGCTCGTCTGAACCTAGTGAATCGAGAAACATTTTATGTTTTCAGACAGTGATGATGAGGTGGATTCCAATGCTCACCTATGCTCTCCATACCACAAATGTTACGGTAAATATTATTAAACTAGCGACCCGCCCCTGCTTCGCACGGTTAGTAAAGCATCAGTGTCGTCTCAGAAACTACCCGTGCGAAGCCGGGGTGACTTGCTAGTGTATTATACATATAAACCTTCCTCTTGAATCACTCTATCTATTAAAAAAAACCGCATCAAAATCCGTTGCGTAGTTTTAATGATTTAAGCATACATAGGGATATAGGGACAGAAAAAGCGACTTTGTTTTATACTTTGTAGTGAAGAGTTATATCTAACTTTCAGGTAAGCAAATACCATGCTGTTAGTGCAAATATAAGTATAACGACGTCTTGATGAAAATATAATTCTCGTCAAAACTCAGGATATCGTATGTGCCTATACGATATCTATTTAAAAACCAAAAGGAGCAACCAAATGTAGCAGTAGAACTTGTGCCAAGCTTATCCGGAGAGGTACTGCCGCCAAGCAGTATTTTTAAATGATTCACTAGTTTTATAAAATATTATGCCTCGATCAACCATAGCTAATGAATATGGCAAAAAATAACTGGTGCTGGTCAACCTTAAGGAAGACATATTTTTTACTCCTAACTAAAAAGAGGAAAGTTAATTTTACGAAAATGTAACTCCGTCCTGTGTAATGGTAATAAGCTGATGACCTTGAACCGATTTTGATAGATCATGTCTGAGAAACACCGCTAGAAAACCTGCTTTTAAGTAAAAGAATACCGCACCAAAATCGGTTCACCCGTTTAAGAGCTACGGACAGACACACACATATCGGTCAAACTTATAGCGCCTCCTCTTTTTGCGTTGGGGGTTAAAAACAATACAAAGACACTAATTTGGCAGATATTTGTTTTATGCTACTAATTTGGCAGATATTTGCTCTCATTACTTTAATGAAAGAAATTTTAATAATTGTTTTACTGTTTTTTATTTTTCAAGAAGAGAATTTAATTTTTTTTTTTTAGACTCATCGAAAACCCCTCCTTGTGTCCTGCGAAAGAACGCCGAACATTATGAGAAAAATTTCAAAGATCTTGTTGAACTGACGGACAGAGAGAAAATGTACGAACCCAGTGTGGTGCGTGTTAAGTACTTATAGCTAAATAAAAGACGAGCTGTTATGATGAACGTCCTAAAACATTTTTTTGTTACCCATTTGTTTAAGGTTGAATTAATAGAAAAAATAGAGAAGAGCACGACGGAAACAGCAAAGCTTCGAGATGAAATAGAAACACTTAAATCTGTAAACAAAGAAAAAGATTCAGAAATTGAATTGTTAAGAAGTAAAATTTGTCACACGGAAGAGGAAATCAAAAACTTCTCTTCTGTAACGGTAAGATTTTTATGCTAAATTTGTAAAAATAGTTTGTATTTGTATAATAATATAACTTTTAATGCGCATCTTACAGTTGGAGCTTGAAACACAACGGAAAGTATTCAATACCAAACTCACAGACTGGGAAGTAAGCTACGAAACTCTTAAAAGCAAAGCAAAATTGCGAGAACAAGAATTGCTTTCTCTTATAGAAGAGCAAAAAATGAAACGGACTCAGGATGTTGGTATGTGTTGCTCATAATAAAATAAATATAATTTCATTAAGTATCACAGCTGTTCGTACAAAAATGATTTGATAATAAGCAGTAGCCTGCTGGACAGTGACTTCTCCAGAAAGCAATACTTTCCAGAGAAATCTTAAATATTTCTCTAAAATGATGTCTCGGGAAATTACTCTTCATTTGGGTCTCAAGTTCACAAGCTCAATCAAATATTTATGTATTTTTATAACATCCAATAGAAAAAATCATCATATACAACAAAAATATCATCATGTTATGTATAATGGTTGTTATGCCCATGTCTCTAAGTCTGTTTGTGGCTATATATTGTACAAATTAAGGCTTACTCATTGAACTGAATGAGTCTTACTTAAAAGTATTTGATGAAATCTGTGTTGTTTAAAAGTTATGACCTTTTTTTTAGATTTCATTAAATCGCTGGTTATTATCTCTGTAAAATCATCATGTATTTTGTTAGTTCCATAGTACCACTATTCAATTTTATTATATTTTTATAGGTAAGATGCCACCATTTCCTAAAGATACAGAATTAAATAATTTCATGGATATGTCTAAAGATATTTCTTTAGTATATAGTGATAACGAAAACAGTGGTATTCTTGCTCAAGAAGAAGAAATACCAGAGTGTATAGATCATTTAATAAAAGATTTGCAAATGCAACTAGAATCTAAAAATCAAATAATACAAGATCTGAATTGCAATATCGTTAATCAAAAAGAACAAATAGAAACCTTCGAAAAGTCTATTAGTGAGCTAACAGAACAAGTTAATGGTTTTAAAGCGAAACTTAATGACGTGCAACATGAAAATGACCAATTACAAGCGACTGTTCGTGAATTGAATTCCACAATAAAAAGCCAGAAAGAAAATTTGGATTCGGTGCTAAACGATACCAATCCTTATATTAGTTCAATACAAGAACTTCAATTCAAACTTACCAATAAAGAAAACTTACGTGACGTCCACATTACTGAAGATATTCTTGAAACCATGCTGGCAAGTGAAGATAAAATAATTTCTAACAATGATAATCTTAAAAATATCATACTCTCCTTTAAACTTGCTTTGAATAATAGCAAAACAGAAGTAGATGCATTGAAATCTAAAATTCAGATCATTAATAAAACTGGTGACCAAGATTTAAAAACAAAGACTGAACAAATAGATTTGTTACATGAGGAGATGTCAAAACTCAAAAAACAAATTAGTGAGCACATGCTTACAATCAATGCGCTGGTACGCGAGAAAAGTGACTTGGCTCTCATAGAACAGGAACTAGTCAAAAAAATATCAGAAGTTGAAGAAAAAAATCATGAACTTTACCGTCAGAACAAAGATAATGCATTAGTTATCGAAAATCTAAAGCGAGATAATGGAAGACTTGTCGTGTTAGAGCATGAAATTAAAATGAAAGATACCATTATGGAAAAGCTAAAACAGGATAATGAGATACATCAAATTTCAACAAATAAAGCTAAAGAAGCCATTAAAAAATTACAGGATGTATTTTCGATATTGACTGGTGAAGTTCGCGAAGTTCCAGAAATACTCGACAGTTTTATATCGATATTCAATAATCTGAACAACAACTTAAATATTTTAGAAACTTTAGCATTAGAAATGGTTACACAAAAAGAACTTGCCCATAAAAACAACATTGAACTACAAAATAAAATAGATTCACTTGTGCTTCAAAATACAACTAACGTTCATGAACTTACAAAACAAACTGAACTCCTCAATGAATCTTTGCAGAATAATAGAAATAAGATAGCAATTTTGACTGATAGAAACAGTGAACTGCTGATTGATATTGAAAATCTTAATTGCGAGCTAAATAATAAGAACAAAGAATTATATAACTTAGAAAGCCAGTTCAAAACTATTCAAAAATCCGAATACAATCTCCGCCGCGACATTTTGGAGAAAGATAGAGCTATATCTGTATTAAAAGAAAATGAGCTGCACTTAGCAAAAACGAAAAACGAGTTAAAATTGAAACAAGATACATCTCATAATTTAACTGCATATGACACTGACATGAATAATACATTCAAAGAAGAATCAGAATCAAAATCTCAATTAGTTCAAGTACAGAAAAGACTTCATGAAAGTGAAAAGGCAAATGAACACTTCATTGATACTATGGTCCAAAAATTGAGCAGTATATTAGAAGATATACGAGTCAACGATAAGTATTTTATGAACAGCTTTGTTTGGGAATGCGGCAAAAAACAAGAAAACATTTTGCTTTTGCTGAATGCAGTAGGTGACCAAGTCATAATGCATTTATCAATCGAAGTTGACAATAAAGAATTAAGGTGTAAAATAGAAAAGCTTCTCGAAAACGAGAGAAATCTCAACCACGACTTAAAACAAAGTAGCAGTTTATTAATAAAATTACAAGAAGAACTGCAAACGAAAGTGACTGAATTTGGTAGTATTGAACATAAAGCTAAGGAGATGAAGGAACAATTCATTAATTTTGATGAGACCATGAAAGAACAAATGCAATTTTTGCAATTAGAAAATGAGAAACTTAACGCTCGGTGTCTTGACTTCGAAAAAAGAAAAGAAATGCAATTAATTTCACATACCGTTGAAGACCATGAATCAATCCGAAAAAACTACCCAAAAAAATTTAAAGCTGGAACTGGAACTGAAGTAGAAGACTTGTCTCCTCCTAGTCTAGTAACTATTTGTTGCGACACCATAATCAACGCTATCGTCCCGAAGCAAGATGATAACTTATCTATCCAATATTCCCCTAACATAAATATCGAATCTCCTACGAATACGTGTTCGTCATGTAAAGAGCTTCACCTAGAATTACACATGACACAGACAGAAAATATAAAATTAATGGAAGCTTTAAAACAACTAGAGTTCGTACACAAAGAACTTTTGAAAGAACATAATGAAGTACGTAATGAGGTTCGTCTCCTTATCGAACCAGCGCAAAAATTGCAAAAGAAAATATTAAATCATAGAACTAATCTTTCAATTTTAACGGCTACCACATTCGCAGAGAATAAATCATTGAAGTCCCAAGTCAAGGGATTACAACACCATCATAGCAGGTTCCATAATGTTTGCCAACGAGATATACCAGCTTTCAAAAAACAACTGAATGAACTGTTGGCAATATTAAGAGACGATTCATCGTTTTGTGATACCCTTTATTTCAATGACAAAAGATATTCTCTGTCACACTTGCTTGATAAAAATTCAAGTATCAGTCAATTCAGAAACGAATCTACATTCGATGGAGATCTGATGTTAGACACGAATGTCACACTTACAACTTCAGATACCACTCTTGCAGGTTATAACCAGACTTGTTTAGATTCAACTATGAATGAAACTGTTTGCCAAACCACTGGCCATGATGCGACAGAGCCAAATGTGCTCAGCAACGAGTTGGATATCTGGAAATCTGATACCGAAAGCCTTGAAATATTGAAAGAAGAAAATAGGAAGCTAAAAGAGCAGTTAATGTATTTTTTAGATATTTCAAAATCAACAGTAGATGCACCAAGTAACCCTATAAGATTCAATGATAATGATGATATTTTTTGTAAAAAATGTCGCTCTTTAACGGAACATCTTTTAGCGGCAACAAGAGAAAAAGAACATATCGAAAAAAAATATAATGAATTTATTTTGGAAATGCCGTCTAAGAATGCTTTAATTGATAAAATCAAAGAAGCAGAAGCTGATTATCATAAAAAAGTCATAGAATTGTTGAAAACTACTGATATACTGAACGAAAAATGTAAAGCTCTGAAAGCGTTGCAAGATGAAAACGATCTGCTTTCCACACAGGTAATGGAGCATATATCTGAGGCAGATGACCTTAGTATAAAATTAAAAAAAATTAAACAAGAAAACATAGATCTTGCAGACCGATTAAATGCATTAGAAAAAATCAATAGCCAGAAGAAATGCACTAAATGTTGTTTAATAGATGAGATGCGAAGTGAAACAATCAGTGACGATAGTAATCATTCTAAGCTCAACAGAAGTTTAAGCGATTCAAATAAAACTTCTAGGCAAAACAAAATTTGCACTTTGCAAAGTGAAATACATGCTGGTCGTGAGGATTGTCAAAAACTAACTGAAGACGTAGCTACAATCAAACAACACTTGGAGCATACAGACAAGTCGATAGAATTAGATGATAGTATGACTGATTTAAGCGTTTTCACGCTAGCTAACGATATGTTACCCGAAAGACTACCCAGCAATCAAAATAAAATGCCTAATATTCAAGAGGAACGGTCCTTAGATATTTACATAGCAGAAAAAATGGAATGTTTCAATTATTATCTGGATACAATCGGCGGAGAAAAAGACAGTACTGCTAACAATAATATGAAAATTATCGAAATAATGAAACTTTTACATCTCAATTTAGTTACCGCACATGGTACTGAAGTAGAGAATTTAATGAATAAACTTCAGAACTATAACGAAAGACAAGAAAAACTACAAGAAACAGTAAATAAAATGGAAGCTTCCTATTCCAAAATAAAAAATGACTTGGAAGAAAAAGAAAAGAGTATAAATATTATAACCTATCTTATAACAGAATTAAAAGAAAACTTACGGCTTATCAACGTTAACGAAATAGATTCAATGAACACCGAAAGTAACTCAAGCATTTCGAAAGAATTCAAAGAAAAGTTTTTGTCTGTATTAGATAAAAATTTCAACTTATGCTGCGTCAGTATTTTTGAACAATTGTGTCAGAAACAAGACTATGTTTTGAATAATAATGAAAAACAACTCGTCGTTCTCCAGAATGAAATAGCTAAACAGACTGCAGAACTTGAATCAGCGAGGGATATGGCAACAAAGCTGAAGTGTACGCTTTCTGAGAAAGAAAAAGAATATGCTTTACTCCAACAAAAAAATAAAAAAGTTCATGAAATAAATAATGCTGTTACTTTGAATATAATCTTGAATAACAAAGAAATTCATAAATTGGTCACCGAAACCCATCAAAAGATGATCAAACACGATTTAATTGACCAAGATAAAGTTATTTTGAAAGAGCCATTAAATTCGCAAAGCTTAGTTTACTTATTAGAACATGTAATTATTAAATATCAGAAAGAAAAGGCTCAAGCTCTCGAATTACAAAACTGTATGATAACTTTAGAAAGAAAAGAAAAAGAATTCAAGGACCTGTATTCACAAACGGAACATTTTAAAAGTATTAATATGAAAAACAAAGAAGAATTATATGCCAAAGACTGTAAAATAAACAATTTAGAGTTGAAACAGAATGAACTACAGGAATCTATGAAAACCAGAGTAAAAGAAAATGCAGAAAATCTAACTATGATAGACAGTTTGACACAAGAAATTAATAAATTAAAAGAAAAAATTGCAAACCAAGAATCATATATTTTATCACTCTCTGATAAGGCGGTCAAGGCTACTGAACTTTTAAATGCTGTGAGAAACTTACAAGATGAGAATAATAAACTGAAAGCGGTAAATGACATGATTCGAAATGAGAAGGAACTATATGCCTCGGAATTAGAAAAGTCATGTGCTACTATCAAACAGAATAATATTGACTTTGATAAGATGACATCCGATATTTTAGTACTAAGAGAATCTATGAAAGAAGCAACTGCGCATGTAGCCAAATTGAAAAACGAAAATATGCTTCTGTCCAAAGAAAACGTTGAATTAAAACAAGAATGTGAAGTTAAAACTCGCGAATGCTCAAGATTAGAAATCAATATCAAAACACATGAAAAGACCGCTGAAATTCAAAGTAGAATGATTATGAGGTAAGAATTTAGCAGATTAAATACTTAATTTTTATTTTAAAAATTTTTGTTGTTCTTTTATATAAAAAAGATAGCATAACATCATAAATTCATCGTTGAAATAATTGTATCCAACAGGCTACAAAAATTAAAAGAAGAAGACGAAAAATCAAATAATGAAAAGCTAGCTAATGCCAATGAACTGATCGAAAAATACAAAAACTTACAAAACGAGTGTGAATCAATGAAAAACGCGTTGAAGAATTCTGTTGAAGAGATGGAGAATCTTAAAATAGCAAAGGAATCTTTACAGGTAATCATTCGGATGCGACCACCCGGCGATTGCAACTTTGTTAAGCAGGATCACCATTTTACAATTTGACTGAATATTTAGAATTTTAAATAATAATATATTTAATCAACCTCAAACAGAAAGAGGTTCTCAAATAGGCTGTATGTTTTTTATGTTTGCTACTCCGCTTCCTTCGCCATTGGATGATTATGTTTTAATTGATAGGATTTATCTCCGAGATGGTACCATAAAAAAATATTCCTCTATATTAAACTTGTTTCAGGCTCGTTTATCGGAATTAGAAGAAGGTCGAAGGTCTCGATTATCTTCCGACGTAATAGCAGATGCATCGAAACGGCGGAGACAGAGCTTGCATGACTCCAAGCGGCTATTTGAAGAACATGAAGGTACAATTAGTTCATCAATATTGACCTAACGAACATACCCTAAATAGTTATTAATGCTATTAATTACTGCATTACTACATGAGTAAATCTCGAGACGAAAGCAGTGACAATTATAATCATATTCTACAACAATCATATACAACATTATCAAGCGTATTCATCATCATTATCATAGAATCTGATTTTTTTGTTCCAGAACACAAAAATCTCGAAGCGGTGTTTGAATCCAGGCACAAGTCGGACGAACTCTTTTTTGATATTGACCAAGACTCTGGTCGGAGCACACCTTTCGGGCTTGGAAAAGAGTTAGTTGCTTATGTGGTTACATCATATAGATAACTATGAATATAATAGAAATAACAAAATAATAATTTTCTACATTTTCAGACGTGACAGTATGCTATCGAAGACGGATTGTGTACGTATACATTTGAATTGATAATTTTACTATGATCATATATCATTATTTCCGATATTTTTCTAAAAGCTTCTTAGTTTTGTCTTAGTTTTGATAATGAAGCATGCAATCTTCTCGAAACCGTTAGTCAAAAAAACTCCTATGTTGTACTAGATAAAGTTACTTCCGGACGACCGAGCTTCGCCCGTTTTTTTTTTTTTTTAATCCTATTTCACCTGACACAGTAGATTACCAACCAAGTACCACAAAAATTGACGAGATGGCGTTGTATTAGATTTTTGGCATAGTTTACAACAAAAAACTTTTTTTACTAAAAATATTGTATATGTTTTTCAAGACATACAATTAACAGGTAAACTTGAACAACAAAATCCTATTCTACATCAACCAAAATCAAAATTTCATCCAAATCATTAGAGCCGTTTCCGACATACGTGAAATATATAAATATATACAAGAATTGCTCGTTAAGTAATAACATAATAATACTAGTTCATTCGATCGTATGTCTTTAAATACTCTTTTATTGCGTGCGAGATGGGAGATGTCCCGACTTGATATTATCTGTTCTCAGAGCGATAAAGACGAAGAGCATCCATCCAGGCCGAGTAGCGTGGCGGCGACGCGACGTCGACGTCAGAGCTTGCACGACCTTCACAGGAGCGTCACACCGCATGCGACGTCGCCGCACGGTATGCCCTCATTTTTTTTTTTACTTAACTACCTTGAACCTTATGTGAAGTGGCTACACAGAGACCATAAACCACATCAATACGACTCGGGTTCTCATCTACTGAAGCATGAGAAGACCAAATTCGAATAGTGTTGCGCCTGTCCCGTATTACCCCGTACCCGAGGGTTCAGCGAACTTCTTTTTAAATTTGTTTTTGTTATTTTTTTTAAATTATTTCTTACTTATGTAAAAAGGTACTTAATGAACATCTTAGTACATAATTGTATTTTGTAGTAATTTCTATAGGGTATTGTTTCGCTAATTCTTTTAGTATTACTTTTTGTTTCATATTTAGACATGTTTAAGCAGGTATAAAATTAAATAATATCACCTACATAATTCACCTTAGTTTTTTGTTCCTAATTTAACGGCTACCACAACCATCAAGTAACCAAATAATTGTTGTTAAATACGTTAGTGATTAAATATAATAAATTCTATTGATTTCATAGTAAAACATGTAAGAATGGTGTTTTTCCCTCTATCGTATTTATGGTGACAGTACTTAGCTAAGACGAACTTGGAAAATATGTTTTCTCCATAATGTTTTGGATTGACAAAATTGTGCTATGCTCCATCCCTTACCCCTTAGACCCTTATACTCGTATCAGAAATATTTCAGACAGCAGTGAAAATCGTCCGGAGTGTATCATGCTTTAGCAAATATTCGAGTATTCAATCAACAAATTATTATTTCACAGATCTATCGAACTACGTAATTAATGAACTGGAACAGTTAGAGACAACGCGCAACAGATTGACCAGTGACAAGTGAGTATCTTTTTATTCCTTGTTATTAATAAAAGATTTACTTATCTAGTCAATCGCAAGTGTGAAACTGGAACCGGACTTAAGTTGGACCGGAAAAGGAGGATTTGGAAAACAAAAATAATATGTGGATATCGTTCAGACCCTATATGGTTACATCCGCCCATAACAACAGCAGTACTACTTAGGTAGACCAAACTATGAGAAGACCCAAGCGTATCCCGTTGCGCCCGTCACCTGAGACGAGGATGTTACGTCTCATTTACCTGTGATTTCGCCGGCGCGTACACCCTTCCACCAGAACACAACAATACGAGTGCATCACTGCTTGCCGGCAGAATACCAGGTGTGGAGGCAGTACATCTCCGGACGAACTTAACACAAGTTATTCTATTAAACTGCTGTTTCTTACATATATGTACTAACCGAAATTATAATTTAATATTTTAGCGAAATTACACAGTTGAGGTCACAGCTAACGTCTTGCAAACAAGAACTAGAGGATCTGAAGGAACGGTACAGAGAATTGGATGAGGAGTGCGAAACGTGCGCCGAGTACCTGCGAGAGAGAGACGAGCAATGTTTGCGGCTGAAGAAAGAGAAGGCTGCTTTAGAGGTATGGTTGACAAACGAAACAGTAAGTTAAGTATGTATTACCAACATTTTAAGTATATGAATCTTTTTTTTTCTTTATAACGGCACCAAATTAAATTAGCTTTACTGGTGGACGCATAGCTCAGTTGGTAGAAGCTTTGCCTTCTGAGCTGTAGGGCGTGATTCAAGTCAAATGGCTTAGTTAACAGGAAATAAGCGACCAATAAAGTACATTCTAAAATATTCTTTGTTGAATAATACGATTATGTTACATCCCTTGTTGATCGAATTTAAAAATGTTCAGAGTGCTAGATAGATATTCTGTGACATCATTTAAGATAGCACCGCTTTTACAACGCCAATGCGCCTGTGCATCATTGTAATGTTCGTTGTCTCAACAAAAGCTGTGAGCTAGCCCAAACTGATATTAGACGGTATAAGTAGCGATTTAAATCAAATGCACACATTTGCGCGTATCCAGACACCCTAGATGTATGTAGATTCAAATTGCAAAAAAATTGTGCATATCTCTAATTATATACTGTAGAGGTAAATTCATAAGTGCTAGAATCATTGCATCGTCTTCCTCTCCTCATTTGTGTCTTTTTCTCCCCATTTACATCACCCGTGTAATTTTATTACGTTTCTCACAACAGAATCAAGTAATGGAATTGAAGGGAAAAATCGATATGCCCGGCAACACACTGGTACCGAAGTCGAAGCCAAGCGTTTCCCATGTGTCTGTGAACACAGACGAAGGTAAGGAATAAGTATTTATATATAAAAAAATTCTTTGGCTCAAATTCTTTGCTGTGAACTCTAGTTATTATTACATTAGCCCCTCAACACTTGACGCTGCGCTACATGAATAATTAGTCACAAAGCTAGTTTTCGTCCAAACAGGTGCATTATCGTCGGTGTTACCTCCCACACTGCCGCGAACTACGCTATTTAACAGGGCACATGTATCTGCCCTCTGTGGCTTTAACCTAAAGCTACAATTACTCCAAACACAGCTGCGAAATTGCGATCGACACGTGAAATAACGTGTGAACGTCATTTATATATTTATTAGAGACCTATCTCGATTTTATGAAAGCGGCTATCTGCTACGGCTTACTTCATGTCATAAACCAACTCCACCTTAACCGTTGATTTTATAGCAACAGCTCCTCTGATTTCAGACTGGACCAATCTTCACGACGTCGTTGTCGACCGAATGTCTTACGACGCCGAAGTGGAAAAGAATAAAAAGCTAACAAAGACTATAGAGGAACTGCGTTACACGAAACAGGATTTGAAGAACACTCTAGCCAAAATGCAAAAGGCTTTGGAGAAAAACTCTGCTAAAGATAACAGGTATGATATAATTTCAAACGACACCTGTTATTTTTTTGCTATTTTCATTAGGCAACATTGGATAATATAAGGCAACATTGAAATAAATGGTTATATTGACTTACGGTTGGTTATTTTAATGTTAAAATCTGTTTCATTACTTTTAATTAGTTTGGTTTGAGATTAAACAATAGTTTGTATCACACATAAACACATCATGGGTGATTAAATCAGTGCTCATTTTACGTTACGGGAACTACAAGCCAGTATCCTAGACAAGTTTCGAAGGTCACATTTGGTCGGAAGCGTACTTTTGATTTTCTTTGAAGCAAACCGGTCACTAACTCTTGTTCCTCAAAGAGCTGGAAAGAACTACTTTTACAATTTTCACTATCGTCTAAAATAGTCCTTAAAATTTTCTTTAAAGAACATAGCTACATCTTTTTGTACATACAACATCTTTAAACACTCCTTGAATAAACCCTGAATGAACCCATAACTAATGCAAAACTTATCAACAAGAGTTGTATACAATGATTCCTATTTTTTTAGTCGGGAGCTGGAACTGACAAAGCAAGAACTAAGATCGTGCAAGGAGGAACTAAGTGATCTCCGCATGCGTTACAAAGAATTAGACGAAGAGTGTGAGACCTGCGCCAAATATTTAAAGGAGAGAGAAGAACAATGTCGACGGCTAAAGGAGGCCAAAACAGCATTAGAGGTAACTCAATTCAGCATTAGAGGTTACTCGTTTAGCACCACCCAGGGGGTACGTGTAGGGAATCAAAGGGTACACACCTACGCACGCAAGTAACTGGTCCCCCCAAATTTTGCGGTATATCAAAACTTTTTGGAGATTTTTTTTTATAATGATAATATATAGATGTGATATTCTATAAATCGAGTTTCTGGGAAACAAATCAAATATTGAGTACTTACATTGAATTTCAGGGCAAGCTACAAGAACTACAAGAAGATTCGCATGCATTGGAGCTTACTAAAACGGTGCGAAAGAAACGACAGACCATACACGATATGAACCGGCCCGAAACATCCATAGACCAATCGGATGCCTGCACAGAAACTACCGACGGTATGTCGTTACTTTTATCATAAAATTAAGCATGAAAATTTTATATAATTTGTTTTTAAGTATTATAATAAACAGTTGACTATGCTATTGCATTAGGTTAAACCTGTTAAAATAGTTGTTATAGTAAAATAAAATAAAATAAATGCATCTGTATTTTGGATATTTATGTACGGTTCTTTCACGCCGTCATAATTTTGCATGATGCCGTCGATTTACTGACCGAAAATGTTTAATAAGGTGAATTTAAACATTGACCTTATTTTTGCATTTGCAGATATTCTAAGTTTCCAAGTGGAGCGTGATGACAGCTCGCAAGGTGGTGGAGATCAGTCGTTGCGTGATGTGAAAAGTCTTATAAAGGTATATTCCATGTTGATTCTTGACAGGATAGTATTATATAACTTGGTTAGTTAAGCAGTATTGGACAGGGAAAACTGGTACAAAAAAATTTTGTAGTTTCTATGAAGAAGTTCATTCGGTTAGTGGTTTAAAAATAGGCAGTGTCCTACTGAAGTCTACTTTTACAATAAATAATTTATTTCTTTTCTACAATCTAAGAGGGATGTTTTACGACTGCAGTTAGCTTGTATCTGATCAATTTATTTGCGACCATCTCCAAAAGGGTACTTCTATTTCAAACCGTTAGTGTTTGGTGGGAATCAATACAGGCGTTCTTAACGTTATCTGAAGATTAATTAGTAGGAATTTCGATGACTATTTGTCCTTCTGTTAGTCTGTTCTAGTTCTGTTGTCCGGGTGAAAGATTAATTCAATAATCTAGTTTTTATTCCAAATCTCTTTTTTAATATATAACTCCCGCCACCCGCCCCGGCTTCGCACGGTTAGTAAAGCATCAGTGTCGTATCAGAAACTACCCGTGCGAAGCCGAGGTGACTTGCTAGTGTATTGTACATATAAACCTTCCTCACTCTATCTATTAAAAAAACGCCTCAAAATCCGTTGTGTAGTTTTAAAGATTTAAGCATACATAGGGACATAGGGACAGAGAAAGCGACTTTGTTTTATACTATGTAATGATTATGAATGGGGAACATAATTTATGCCGAGGTGCTTATCAAAAAGTGGCCGCTAGTATAAGTATAGTAAATTAAAATAATATTAGTTGGTTATTCTTCTTCTGGAAGTCTGCGGGAGGTTGCGGCCAACTGCGCAACAGCAACCCAAACTTTTCAAGATCTCTACATATATTGCTGTAAAGTGGATTATAATTTATTTGAATACCAAGTGAATAAAAGTTTTTCGGTGTAATCAACAAATATTATTTTAATAAAAAATTAGGCATTATATTTTAATATTGAACCGCTACTCATGTCTTTATCAGCCTAGTTTCAATACTACAAATTACAGTTGTTGTTTCACCTCAACTTGAAGTACGTAACAAAATAACTCGAAGAGTACAATTTATATATTATAATTTTTTTTTAATTGCTTTGATTTGTCCGCAAACTATTATTTATATGACTGTTATTTAACTCTAGATGGTGGAGAAGTTGTCTCATCAAAAATCTCAATTAGAACAACAACTGAAGTCCATCAACACTCCGGCGCATCCCATGTTTGTCGCGACTGGAAGCGCCATCGTACAAGTAAGTTTTACTCTGGGCCAGCGCCACAACTAACCTTCATAGCGTTTTGCAAACGACGTGCAAATTATTACACTAAACATTATTATTATTATTACATTTGAAACTCATGGTTAAAAACCATGAGTTTCAAATTAGCCCCTTTAGCCATTAAATGTTAGTTACAAATAACAAAAGATCAGTGGCTAACATCACTTTCCTATACTCGCTGCAACTATCTTACTAAAACAAAGTATTTTTTTTACAGAATCAACAAATAACTGACGTTATGAAAGAAAATCAAAGATTGAAGAAGATGAACGCAAAACTTGTCAACATATGTAAGAAGCGAGGTAAAAGTGCCAACAGGGAAAACGAAGACCCGTGTGACCAGGGTTAATACCCGGATTTCGCCGCCAATTCATTACCACTACTTTATATTTAATTTATAATACTCTAGCTTAATAATAGCTTTGTTACTAATTAGATCTGTTATGTATTTCCACACAAGTGTAAAAAACGTTTCTGACACATGCTGTTTGGGTAACCATATTCTATTTTAAACTCTGTACAAAGCTTAAATTGAGTAGTGCACAAAATAATGTTATTGGGTAGGAAATGAAGTGTAAGCTGGACTTATTTAGATAGGAAAATTAATTATCACTCTCATTTCGTGTTAGGAAAATTAATTAGCACTCTCATTTCGTGTTGTAAATTTGTAATGTTTTAGGTATAATATATAATTATCTTCGCGCAGGTTTGAGGTTGGATTTTCTTGACCTGCATTGTATTTGAATTTTAAACAATCTATATACAGGTCATGAAAATTTCAACTGAATGCCTTAAATAAAAGCAAACGTTTGATCGTAAAAGTGTTGATCTAAGACTGAATGCTAGATACGTACATTCCTAAGCATTTAAGTATTATTGACCTAGAATGTATGTGAGATTTGCGTGCCATTATAAATAACAGTAAAATAATTATTTTTAAAACTTCAAATATTGATAACAGTTCAATTAATAGTTAATGCCATGTACTTAAAAATACGATGAGCCTAATTAATGAAACAATTTTTTGTTTATTGTAATAATTTCATTTTAATAACTTCATGATAATTATTTTCCATATTCGTTAGTTTTTAATCGAAACTAGCGAAGATTATATATACTAATTTAATTTTCAAGTATTTAGCAGTATCAAACCTTTTATTTTTTTTAGAATGGATATTCTGACAGCATTCGTTGCGTTGCATCAAACAACGTTGTGATGTACGAAATTTTGTTCGTAAGTTTGGGTTACTATACTTACGAATTAACATTATTTATACTACATTACTTACATAGCACATGATGATGTAATCGAAGTCGAACATTACAACTTCGTCTCATAAAGAAGCGCGCAGCTTTGCTTATCACTTCGTTGCAACGCAATCGGTCTGCAGTGATCTTTAATTAAAATGATTCATTATTATAATAATTTTATCTATGCTGCTAATAGCAATGCTCTATTAAATATTTGATTTGAAAACTTATTTCATTGCCTTTACCTGGTCCTAGCAACGGCTTTGCCTCAACTTTCTTTTAGGCCTTATGTGCATGAAAAATATGTCATCCAAGAAAACAAAATTGCGTATTTTGCTTTCCTATGAGCCTCTACAACAGTGACATTGCTAGCCTCTAGAATAATGCTCACATGAAACAACTAAATATTATCAGACCGGAAATAATGGTTGGAATTTAGAAAATAACCAGTATCAATTCAACTGGTTACTTATGCATAATAAATGGTGCATGTTTAGTATCCGGCTTACTTTTTAAGTATTTCTCAGTTTCTTTTCGACATGATTAAATTGTATTGAACTGTTTCACGTTATTCAACAGTATTGTCTTTATTTTTTACACAAAAACACCGCTTTGATCAGTGCAAAAGTAAAAAACAAGGAAAAATGCGAAGTATACTTGTCGTAAGGATACTTGTCGCATCTCTATTATGTATAAAGTAAATAATAAAAAAATAAGATAAAAAGCAACCTTTATTTCTTTATTTTGCTGTTTGAAATTGACTAAGAACTTTCAAGGGTTTCATCAAAAGGGTTGGCATACAGAGAGTTATCTTATACTGAAGACCTATTCAGTACATCTTATCGATCGCATTTTTTGTCAATCTGATACGGTTAGAATTTTACTATCTCCGTCACATCCCTGTCCATTCAGAGCCTTGATATTTCCTTGACATGTTTGACCAGCAACACCATTTTCATTTATAGCCGTAATATTTTCAATAACTGATTTATCCTTAACTAGCAAATTACTATTTAAACTTTTTCCACTGGATGTCTCTGGAATTTCATTTAGAGCCTTATTTTCTTCACAAGTCACTTCCACGTGGTCGCCTCCAGCTCCAACTCTACATTCACTCATGATAAGCTCTACTCTAGTTGGAAGTTCGTCCATTTCACTTTCGGACTCGGTCGGCGACGACGACGACGACGACGATCGGATGATTTCACTCGTTTTTGTTTTCACTTGGGTTTCGATGTACTCCGCGAACGTGTTGTGACCGGCAAGCTTGGCCAGGTCAGCGGCCAACTGCAGAACTTCTACTTGATGGGAGCGACCGAGTACTATCGATGCTTCTGAAATTTCCCCACGAACCAAGTGACTGCGAAATAAAAAAATATATAAACATTTTAGGTGTTCTGTGGGCTGAACGCACACGGAAGGCGTAACCGTTACGCCTTCTGCATTCGTTCGTTTTGTGATTTAAACCGACACGGTCAGAAGACCTTTATATATTCATGCGAATATATAACGAAGAACGCTTAAAAACTGCCTGTGAAATAAGTTTGAAAAAATAAAAAAATCATATTTATTACCATATCGCCCCCATCATCAGCGCACCAGATCCTAATGTTTCTACCACCCATTTCTGAAGAATCTCATCCGCCACGCTATCCATGTGCCTGTAAAAGCAAGTATAATTTTATTAGTAAAACGATGTATACAATAACGTAGTTTCTTGACTTAATGCATATCGGTGTCGAAACTTTTCAATTAGACTCATATTATTTTTGTTGGCTTTCAAATTTTGTCTCTTGTGCATTATATGAAACAGAACGAGATAGATGATGTTTAGCGTAGTTTTTCTAATTATTATAAACAGAATTCCTATATCAAGGAATGTGTATATATATATCATGAGTAGGTAAAAGTAATGTTTTACCTGAGGCGACACATTATATAAGCGTCCTTGTGCAATCCACCTTCCGTCAACACTTGTACAGCGCCCATCAAGTTGTGTATGCTCAAGAAGGCGGTAGCTTTGCGGAAGTAGACGCCGCCATAATTTTTGTAGTATACTACAAAAAAAACATACAAATGCACCATTTATTATGCATAATGCAAGACAGGGTTTCATGGAAAATTTTGTTTGCTAGCTTTGAAAGAATGTCAAAAATCCACACTGAAAGCGACAAGAAACGTAGTTGTTATTTTTGTCATTATCTCAACATTAGTATATACGATAATGTTTTGGCAGGGAAATTGCGCAGCGCTGCACTGCGTTGGAACGATGCGATGCTGAAAATATCCAGTAGTATAATAGATTCAAAACTAAAAACTGAATTCTGTTAATCACCAATTTTCTCTTCATACGGCCCCCTAGCCGCAATTCTATCCAATTGAGCTATGTACAGCTGCGTGGTGTCTTTCCAATATCTGGAACATAAAAAAAATCTTTATTAAAGATTTAGTTACTTTCCTGAGTTCCATAGTCATAACTAGCGATTCGTTACGTTATGTGTATAAAGTAATTAAGTTTTATTTTTCATATACACCAAATCTTTGGTAAACATTCAACCAGCACCTAACATGCAAGATTAGAATTAAGGCCTGTTTATGCCTGTGGCAGCTTCCTTCGGTTCAAATCAAACAAACGGGCTATTACATGTCTACTGCGACACAGAATAAATAATAGTATCACGCACAGAATAATAACGCCGAGAAGAAAACTTATAAATAGAGATGTAACATCGGTGCGTGAGCAATAGGCAGTTATGGGTATTAGGTAAGCAGCGTTATGCGATCTAAATTGAACATTATTTAGGAACGCCTAATAAATTTTGCTCGCAGACCGCTGCTTACCCTAGTAAGTTGCTCCACCCAGGGGGTACGTGTAGGGATTTATACGGACACGAGCAACGGGACCCCCCAATGTAAGTTAGCCACATTAATGGAGGTGTACTGAAATGACGACATGCAAGCGGACTATCTCGTAAATATCTTTACAGCATATATTGCTCATCGCTACTTATCCAATAAGTGGTTGACTTCAGAACGCTAAGACCTATGGTTCATCGTAGGTTGACCACAGGTTCCTGAGAATTAAACCTTGTGGCCCAAACGTTTGCTACAATACATTATCACTTTGGTTACATGGAGCTCGCATCCGCAAGTCTCTTGAAGGAAACTGAAGATAGTTTTCATACCAAAATCAAAATGAGCTACATTTTGGTCAACTTAATTGGTTTAATTCTTGAATAGGCCTTATCCTTCAAGTTTCAACTCAAAAGCAAGTTAATATTGAGTACTCACTTGAAGGAAACAGTTGGCGATAAACTCAGTAAGTACGGGTCAAGCAAATGGTTTTCGCTCGCGAACTGAATCATATCGTCGATTCTCCCACGGTAGAATAAAAGCATCAGATACGAATCCCAGTCGTGCAACTGCTTGTGCTGCTCCGCTAAAATAAAATGGAAAGTGTTATTCAATTAGTCTGTAAAATATTTCGTTGTAAATACGTAAAAAACTATGTAATTTACTATGGTCTGTTTCAAATCCCTGTTGTTCTAGGACGCTGAAGAAACAAAGTTGATTATAAAGTGTTTCACAAGTAATAAGTACAATTGATATAATTATAGCAGTTTTATTAATTTTCTTCTGAATTTGTTTCACAGTCCGAGTCTCACAGATTTTTTATAAACCCTTCAACAGTTTTGGCGATACTGTGATCTCTACTTTCTCTCTTTTCTAATCACATGCTTTCATATTGGCCCATTTTTTGTCATCGACTTTTAGTAATAAAAGATTAAATTACAAAAAGTCGTAAAAAATGTATAAATGTATTAATTTCTTATTCGTCGGTCATTTTGAATGTATTATTTCGTGCCACGTGACGCTTCACCTCTGCCCACGAGAGCTCAATTAGGTAGAGCTCGCAGTGGTAAGGTGGCAGGCAGAGCACTTCAAACCCGACTTCTCTTGCCAATTTAACGTAAGACATATTTTTCTTTTTTACATTTTACAATTCTGCTTTTGTTTCGTTGTCTTCAAACGGGCCTTCAAATTTATTTTGAAGCCAATATCTTGATTACACCAACTCGACATTGGTATATTCTCTTGGCTTCTAAAGTGATAACTTGCGTCCATGACGATCACAGCATTGGAGTAGACTCTTCTCAATATTTTTGAACCCCTTTTCGAAATGTTCTGCGTTCATGGTCTCGTGATAATTACCTGTGGTCTTATTTTCAAAGAGTCACCGACTCTCTGACAGGAGTCCTATTTCGCCACCTATATTAGTCTATTTCCTTTTGATGTTAGATTTTAAGAACCAGTTGACAGGCCTTCTAAAAAGGCTTGACAACAGTATGACCTGAAAAAAAGAGGCTTTTACCTTAATATTATACAATAGAACTATACCATGTTTCATCTAAGTAATAAATAGGCTGACCTTTCTCTCTGTATTTCTTAATTTTTTTTAGATACTCGGTGCACCATAATGCGACTTATCTCTCGATTCATCTACTCTTTTTCTTTTCGTTGTATAAACTTTAAACGTTCTGACTGGAATTGGATAATGTGTCATCTGAATTGACTGCCTGCAATATTTTATTTAACGTAAGTATCTCGCCCCTCAAATAAAACTGATGCACATTTCTTCTGATACACGTTTTATCGAAATCATCAGTCTTCTCGATCATTTCTTTGTATTCTTTCAAAATACGATTCACGAAGGATTTGCCAATGCCCAGTATATCAGCAGTGTTGGTCTTTATTTCTATTTTGGATGCATATGGGTCTGTAGGCGACGATTCTTGAACATATTTTTACACATTTATAATCATATTTTTTTCTTTTTCCGTCATAGCGGAAAGGTTTCGTGATTTCTAGGTGACGGCCTAGAAAAACACGAAAGCTTTCGGCTATGTAGGTATAAAATTTTAGATGACTTTGATGAGATTGGAGATGGCTCCATATCAGTTTCAAAACAGCGAGTCCACAAACAAAAAAAAAATGTAACAACGAAACTACAACAAACAACCAACAAAACAAAAAAAATAACAATCAAAACGAAATAGCAAACTACAACCCATCCATCCCACAATTCCATAGGTAGCAACAAGTCGTAACAGGTTTGCCGCCTCTGTTTTGCTTCTCGCCTTGTACCATGCGCTCGTGGTTGATGCGAAAACGACAGAGAAACGATAAATGAATCACTTTTTTCGGCGCTAACGTAATACCGGAGGAGCTAAGCTCTAATTTATGTAGGGATTTAAAACAGACCATAGCTGACCCGACAGATGTTTTCTTGTCTTGCATATTTTTGATAATCAGCTGTCAAACGACATGGTAGTAAAAATGTATTTTCAGTATTTAGCTCATCCTAGCAATTCAGTCTCATGAATATACTTTGGGCTCCTGTTTTTACATTAAAACTGCTCACGTCCGTAGGTGATTCCCTACACGTGACCTCTGGATGCTAAAGGAGCAACCAAAAGTAGCAGTAGAACTTGTGCCAAGTTCGTCCGGAGAGGATCCATACCTGGAATCTGCCGCCAAGCAGTAGTGCTCGCATTACTATGTTCCGGCAGAAGGGTGTGGGTGCCGGTGAAATCACATGCGCATGAAATGTATCATCCCTGTCTCGGGTGATGGACGCAGCAGGATGAATGCAACTCAGTCTAAGATCCAATTCTTATACTGTTAATTACTGTATTGTGGGCAGGGGTCGCCACATACCAACCAGGTGGGCCCTCAGCTCGTTCCGTCAATTAATCGAATAAAAAATAATCACTTTCGCTTCTCAAAAGAAGGATACTTTGTTACTGCGGTGGAAAAGGATATAGAGCTGGACAGGATTATAATTACAATAATACATACACTATCAAATATACAGCATAACTCAATACGTTGTGGAAACACAAGAAACAAACAAAATAAGAACAAAAGTTATAATAACAAAATCGAAAATAATTTTCCTCATACTTACATTCCATATCCAAGACTTCGTTCAACTCATTCATTGTGCCGAATATTTTGAGGAAGTCCAAGCCCTTTACTTTTGGCACGCATGTCTTTATCACATCTTTCATGTCAATTTTATTGTGCTCATGTAAATAGTTACTTAGGATCGTTCTCACTGTATTCATGGCATCAGAGTATATCTGCTTCGTTGTTATTGGAAGCAAGAAGCCCTTTGAGCCTTTCACTTTTACTTCTGATGTGGTAGCGACATTTTTTAGGATTTCTGGTACTTCGCCTATTTTGGAAGCTCCTTGTTCTGGTCGGTTTTGCGCTCCTATGTTCTCTTTAGCAGCGGCTTCTAACTCTTTCTTTTCTTTGGCTCTCTCTTTCCTTTCTTTCGCTCGTACAGACGCTTTCTTTTTCTTTATTGGCTCTTTTCTTACTCCTAAAAATAAGAACATTAAATAGGTACCAACATTATGACTATGAATAAAATATTGATAGGGCTTCGGGCAACCGTGAATGGCAATGACGTTCTTCTCTTGCGCCGTCTTTGTATTTTAATAAAGTGAAATGGGTAGTGGTATGGTTTACTATAAACATAGACAGAGATTACGGACCACTTGCTATAATCATGCAAACCCTCTTTCGTTCACTTACTCTCAATTATACGAGCTAATTACCTTGGAAATTTTCCTGAGGGTAGTCGTTAATATCCCATATACGAAGGCAACAATCGCCGCCGCCGGAGATCACTTTGTCCGCCAGGTTCGGCTGTGGGCACCACATCGCACCCAGTGAAGACATCGAGTGCCCGTCGAATATCGCGATACATTCCCCTTCTATTACATCCCAAATCTGTGTGGATTTCTTTTAGTTATTTAACGTATCGGGAAAATTGCTCACATGATCATAGCACTATGGATTTTATAGTTATTTATTTTCTCCATTACGCTTATAGCGCGACAGCGAGGTTTCGATATTTAATAAAATTAAATTAAAATTAAAATTCACAAATTTAACCGTTTTTCTCATTTGATGACTCCGTGGCTTAGTTGGTAGTATTATATATTGGAACTATATTGACAGTATTTTAAGTGTACATTTATTTACTTAATTTCAAGCTTAATGCGTTTTTTACTAGTTCTCCAGTCCAACCTAACTAGGGAGATACGATTCTCATAAAAAATCATACTTTAAAAATTAAATTCATGCAATAATGTAATACTGAACATACCCTGACTGTGGCGTCATGAGATGTAGACAGCAACTGTGCGTCGCGATGCGGGTTCCACGAGACTTGTAGCACACTGTTCTCGTGTCCGGTCAAGGGTGTGTGCTTTTTGAACCGTTTAGTTCCGTCTGAAAACATTCATGTAGATTAAAAAACAAAAAACTCGAATGAGTAGCTCTTTAGCAAACTTCTAAAAAGGAGGATCTCATTTTGGTGTATGTTTATACTATCAAAAGTTCTTGTGTCCGGTCAAGAGTGAGAGGTTTTTGAACTATATGGTTCAGTCTGAAAAAATTCACGTTGATAAAACAACAAAAAACTTCAATGAGTATCTTTTTAGCAGACTTCAAAAAAGGAGGATTCTCATTTTGTTATATGTTTTTCAAGGGCAGGCTGACTAACTAACTAGGCTTACTATGGCAAACTATCAAAAATTAGACATCGGATCCGATCCACGAGTTCTTCTTCAAAGAACACTACCTATACTACAGCGCCACCATTTGGAACTATGGAAATTATGTTCCCACTGGAACCGCTTTTGATGATTCAGTTTTTGTAAAACTGTGATCCCATAGAAGTCTGAAGAAAGAATTCCACCTTAAAATAGGGAATGAAAGCGTTGAAGCGAGCTTGTCTTTTTCAAAACAGACTTGTACAGTAGAATACCCGCGGATTTGCAAAAATCGACTATGTAACATTAGGACTAGACACCGATTGAAGAAACATATGCATGTGAAAGGTACAGTTTCGTTGGCCCTTGAATTTCGCTCTATGGTGGGGTTGTACTCAACTGACCTTTATCTTCATATTCCAAGATAGCAATACTGTTTACTTTGTCAACCGAAGTGACGGCAATGTAGTTTTTATACTCTGACTCTACGCTAGAGCTGGATACCTGCTGCGGATGCCAAGCAATATTGTGGATCATTTTCCTGTAAATAATAAATTAATATAATATTTATGGACATGAGACACAGTGCCATCTGGCCATAAACTAAGCATAGCTTGTACTATGGGACCCACAGAACCATTACTGTTACAATACCTTGCCATAACACAGTTTTAACTGTAGGTAAGTATAAATGTAGGTGTAGGTGCACGGGAGGTAATGTTCTTCTAACTATGTAACTATAATACCATAATTTTTTTGTTTGCCGTCTTTTTGTTTATGTCATATTTCGAATGAATACGATGTATTAATACTTAAAAAACATGTAGTTTTTTAAGTATTGCTGAATAAATATTCTTATTCTTATACCTTTATAGCACTTTTTTATGGCCTATGCCAATATGTATGTTGTTACACAGAACAAACATCTGAAGGTAAGTTCGTCACACAAATGTCTGTCCTGGGTAAAATAGAACCAAAGCGCAGACGGCAGAGATACAACCAACTGAGCTGTGAGGCCAGTCATTAAATATCTTAGTCTTTAGAAGATAACTTAATTACACTTTAACACATTTGGCTTTTAATATTGAGTGACCAGCAGACTATCTTATGCCCATAACACCGTTAAACTAAGTATTCCTTTTTTTTAAGTATGGCAAGACCCTTGGATCTCACCCTGAGTCATCAAAATAAAACGTCTCATGCTTGGGACCGATATGCTTTGATTTCTCATTTCGCTTAGCGGTCTTCTAGTTCTACTGTAATCACAGAAAGATGAAGGCAGCAGTTAGTAAGTGCTTGAAGTTTTTATCGAGTAGCGCAAAACCTATTTGCAACCTTAACCTAAGAGCTGTATAGCACATATAATGTTCCGCACCTGGCCTCTCATACTTACAGGAAGACGAAGGTAGCAACGAGTAAGTGCGTGTCATTGTTATCAAGTAGCGCCACTCCGCCATTAATAGCGCCCACGAGGATTCCGTGTTTGGTATATTGCACTGTACTAATTTCCCATACCAGACCTTCTACTTCAACTATTATCATTTCTGGTTCTGTAAACAAATGATGTTAGTCATGTCACACACACGCGTACGCGCTCACACACACACACACAACACGACGAACACGCGAGTATCGGCAGTCATAATTTTATTATTTTTGTCATTATTTCAATGACATCAAAGTCGATTATGTTTCGGCCCTGGAAATGCGCTGCGTCTAATACTTACGGTCATCAACCTTATTGGCGCGAAACATTGCAAGATGGCCGCCACCGCATGCGTACAACGTCATATTCTCGCCCCAACTCAGCGAATACACGCCTTGAGAGAGCGCTGGAGGTAAATTCTTCGCAGGCTTTTCGCATTTACCGCTCACGTCTAATAGACCCACCTAAAAGAATTTATATAATACTTATATAACTTGACTAGAAGCCTGCTTATTTTACAATGTATAAAAATTTAAGTGGAGTAGATTTGTTTGGAAGAGTTTGTTTGTTTGGTTGAATGCGCTAATCTCTAAATCTACCATTTTATTTTTGTATATCATATACATGACGCCACATTTATGACGAAGGCTATCTAGAATTACGCTAAATTTCTTTAATTTATACGCGGGTGAAACCGCGGGGCACGGCTTGTCATTAGATAATATAAAATATCATGATGATGAATTAAATAGCCCAGCCAGTCTGAGAGAGTAAGCTACATTAAGCAGTATTTTGCTACACGGTATTGCAGCAACAATAAATCAAATTCAGAACAGATTACTGAGCCCATTCTTAGCAATAAGCATTATAATAAGTGTTGAAAAGTCACCCTCGATTCGGCAGTTGAGAACGCAAGTAGATTCTCCTTAGTGGGATGCCAGGCGCACGTCAACACCTTGCCTTGTACATTCTGCCAGTAACATGATATAACGCCACTCGCTAGCTGGTCTTCTAGTTCATTAGTTGTATGCGTCTCCCAGACTCGAACCGAGCCGTCGCCTGCTCCTAATGCCAACCTGAGACGAAAATTAATAGATAATCATTACTCGTATGTGTAAATTTTGACTTGTCCAAGTGTAATTGATGTCTTTTTTTATTTTTATAACAGTAAAACTTAAGAACATTGCTCATAGTAGATACATAGTAGATGTAATATAATTCAGCAGAATATCTTTAACTTTCGAAGTTGTTTCGGCTTGTGTGAAGAGGTGTTGAAATCCTAAAATGAGCTTGAACTTTCTGGGAAACATTTCATGGTGGTGTTAGGGCAAATAGCCATTGCAAGCTAATAAGCTTGATTAGCCCCAAATTGAAATTATACCGCCTATATGTCTGTAACACAAACAAGAGACTGAATTAAAAATATCGAAAAAACAGACTTCCATACCCTCATCCCTTCATTTCTCGCATAAAGGGGATTAACCTCCTGTTGAAAATGGGGAAACAGGTACAAAAACCATTGTATGTGACGGTTTCTTTATTTGTTACTGTATTTTAATTTATGGAAAGAAAATCAAAATATTTTGTGTGCTGACTTTTATTAGCGCTTACAGACAGTATCATCTTTACACCTATCTTGTATGCATTGTTTTACCAATACTATATTTACAGTTTCCCAGCTGCATAGTACAGTTTCCCACTTTCAATTGTAATAGAAACTATTTATCAATTTAATAGACCGGTACTTACTTCCCAGCATCATATGGGCACTGCTTGACCTCGTATATGAACCCCCCACACGACATGTGCACTTCAATCTTCTCGTAAGCCTTCATGTCGTAACTAATAAGGCATCTATCTTGGCCCACCGTCCATACAACCCAATTTGACGTTGGCGCAGCGAGTATAGCCGGAGTTTGGACTCTGGGCGCGTTAGATGTCACACAGAATAGCCCGCGACGGTGCAGCGAATGAACTGCGCGGCTCTCAAATTTGCTTCGGCTGAAAGTAAAGATTTTCAAATTCTTTATAAAAAAAATGTTAGTTACCAAAACCGACAATTCTATTTAATTTAAATTTACATGTACAGTTGGTACATGTAAATTACGGGACTTGTAATTAAAATTCCTTATTTAATATTGCTCACATGAGTTTAACAAATAAATTTAATACCAATCTACAGTACCTATGAAGCCTATAAAATATACTTATAAGGGATACTTAGCTCGGATCTTTTTGTCGCAAGTTTCCACTCTCATTAAAATTATTTTATTTTATCATCTAATCAAATGGGTGAAGGTTGTTCTTAATTGGTATCTTAGACTATTGGGGGCTTTTTAGGGGCTCTAGAAGGGCTAAATAGCCAATAAAATATCAGCTATAATAGGACCTCTGCTTGGTTCTCTGCTATTCGGGGCATTTGAGTAATACTAGCTCAGATACTTGACAGATAAAGATTATTTGACCCCACCAACGGAGTCGGTGCAAAGGAGCAGCGTTTAATCTTTTATAGCAAACTGAAATCTAACCTCATATTTCTATGACAAGTACAATATATAATTGACCAATTTTACTTCAGCTTTATTCTTTCTGTCTATATGTCTAACTTTCATAGTTAAGTCACTTTAACCAATTTATGATAAAACTAAAAGATGACATTTGTATCATGATATTGTATTATCTTGATGGGCGAGGGTCGCCACTTACCATCAGGTGGGCCCTCAGATCGTTCCGTCACATATTCACATAAAAAAAATCTTAACCACCCCAATGTTTTGATAATTGATTTTAAATTATTTGAATTCAACCTTTCGTTCGATCGTTGTCGTCGTTAATATAAATTAAATAAGATAAGGGTATAAATTAAGATAAAAGTAAGAAAATTACCACGGTGTAACCATTGCGAAGTGAGTCTCTAGTTACTTTAAAAACTAACCTATCAATGTTCAGCGGATTTGCTTCTTGTAATTGATTCTTTCCATCTGTAATAAGCAGAGAGTCTGGTTTGAACCAGTGCAGTGACGGCCAATTGGGTCCTCTGCCTTTATCTTTGTGATCCTTCTTGGGGTTAAAAGCAACTGAGCAGGAACCCACCAATTTGCCAACTTTATTCCATATACGGATAGCACTGTAACAAATAATTAATAATTATTTACACACACATACAGATCCATGTACCCAGACTCTGTTAGGCCATTAATTAATTACGTCGTTTTTGTATGATAGCACCTTAGTTATTTATTTTATTCTGTTATTTTAGTATTGTTGTTATAGCAGCAACAGAAATACATCATCTGTGAAAATTTCAACTCTGTATCATGGTTCATGAGATACAACCTGGTGACATTATTTATTTCAATTCATTAGTCTTTTTCCATGTAGGAAAGAATAATTTTATTAAATAAAATAAGTCTGTTACCCATATTTTCCAATTGAAGCTAATAAATGCTTTTGTTCAATATAATCAGCATCACCATCCTGTGTTGACTGTTTTGCTTGTGTTGATTTACTTGCTTGTATTGGTTTTTCTACTGCCAACCCCTTAATACATTCAAGTTTATCTTCAACATGAGCATTATCAAATGCTTCTACCAGAGATTCTATAGACTCCTCAGGCTTATCTTTTATTTTCAAAATATCTTTTTTCAATTTTTCACATTCGGCTAAGAAATCATTTTTACATTCTTCTCTTACTTTCACTACTATATCTTCAGGTTGAAACTTCTTATGTCCAAATTCATTAGCCTCATGGTCTTTATAAATATCAAACATATCATCCTCTTGGATAATGGTCTCTTCTACTATTTTTTCTTTAGACTTTTCTTGAAGTAAAACTTGATCTAAACCACTAGGTTCTTTATTATTTCTTATTCTCTCCATCCTGATTGCTGCACTAAACGGCTCCTTCTTTTTACTCTTCTCTTTACTCTTCTCTTTTTCAGCAATGGTCTTCCTAACAATGACCCGGTACTGTGGGCACCAACTAACTTTGTTGATTTCATCATCTTGCCCACGGACTTTGTATATTAATTTGCCAGCACCTGAAAAAAAAAAACAATAATATATTAAGATTTAAAAAAGTCCTGAACTGAATTAGTTTGGTACAGACATAAAAGTGAAACCGTGAAGGCTCTTCAGACCAATGAAGACCATTGAACATGAGAGGAACAATGCTAACCCTGAGAAAGCCTGAACTAAAAAGACTTGATTTATAATGAATAATTCAACTACATTTATATATTTACACCATAAAAAAGAACAAATCTCACCACTGATATCAATTACAAATGTAACTCCTTGTCGTGTCCCAATAGCTACAAGCAATGGCTTGTGTGGCGAACAGCTAATGCATGTTGGCTTAAAATTCTTCATCAGAGATGAGTATGACTTTACAGCATTTGTGTGTAAATCCCATTTGCAGATATTTCCATTGTATCCTACTGATATGGCATGAGTTGGTGAACCATAACACACTCCACCCAATTCCTAAAATAGATATTATAGGTATTATTATTACAAAACTGTAAATAACATAAACAAAAATTTTTGTTGGTGCCACGCATAATTCAATCTGGAATCTTTTCCAGTTTCTCAAATGGACTAAATTATACATTGATATTTTGGTGATATAGCCAAATAGATTTATGACCAACAGATAATAATCAATTAATGAATAAATTCCTTTTTTATTTTCATAGATGGCATAACCTGATAACCACTCAAGCGTCCGGTCCGCGAGGCGAATTATGTCTGTAACGTCCCGCATTTAGTATTAATAACAGCTGAATTTGCATCTGTTGACGCGTGAATAGGATCGATTACCGCGCGAGTTTTTCGACCCAATCGAAGCCTAGATGCTAAAGCAATTGTAATTTTTTGACTCAATCGAAGCATGGACGCTTGAGTGGTTATAGTAAATAAAAAGTAAAGTAAAGTAAGTAGTAAGTAAAGTAGTTATGCCACCCATTACCAACAATATAATGAAGAGCCTCCTCTTCCAAATAACCTATTTTCTTATTAAATGTATAATTAAAATTATATAATATACTACCAAACAAAATCTGCCATAATATTATCACAATTAATGAAGATTGGAACCAATGTATAACTTAGAGCTTTTAAAAATTTGAGTTATTCTTAATACTATTAAAATGTAAAGGGAACCTTTACAATTAAGTTGCAGTAATTCAGACAGTATGTATCCTAAGCCTCCTATACCTCTTTTTCCAAGCTATGAACCTCATGGCATTGAAGGTTTTTGATGGTCCAACCTCTCTCTTTTGATTCTATAGTCCATTCCTTGACCACTCCTTCAGAGCCGCCTGTAATTACGTTCTTCTTTTCAGGCCATTCTGGAGATAAATCTACGCTTACTATTCTGTGGATTAAATATGTATTGTCAGGTGCTGGTTAGGTAACATGAAATCTCTAAATTAAAGATATTATGAAACTAAAATTCATAGCTTACTTCTCTCTGTGAGCTCTGTTGAAAACATGGGCCTTGAACCGCTCCTTACTGTCGATTGCCCCAGTAAAATCAGCAGGCAGTGGTTCCAAAAAAACAAGGCACTTGCTAGGACCTCCATAAACAAGCCAACCATCGCTGCTAGCTCCCAATATAGACACTTGAAACCAATTTGGAGATGGAATTATAATGGTTTCCTCCATTATCAAATCCACAAATCACTCACAATATAACACGCAAATAAATGCAATCCGGTAAACGTAGCAACGGACAATTAAATTTATTCTACCGACCCGACCGAATAAAACAGACAAGAAAGAAAAGAAACCGACTCGACTCGAACCAAACAGGCCACAGATAACTAATTGAGTACAGGTACCTTTCAGTTGCATCTCGTTCAGCTGTTTCAAAAGGGACCGCTCGACGTCACTGATTTACATGATAAACAGTAATAGCTTGATACATGATAAACAGTAATACAGCATTAATCCTTATCTAGTTAAATACCGTAAATACATTGTTGATTTAATATCTATTACAGCATATGATTTAAATGAATATTTTCGAAGATATTACAGATTTAAAAATTGCAGGACGTAGCGTTTGCGGCGGTTCCGGCCGGCCGGGGCGGCGGGAGCATGCCTATTTTAAATCAAAACTACTGCATCGATTTTAATCATTTTGTGAATGACATAGACTATATATTTTATATCCATGCGAAGCCGGAGCGGGCCGCTAGTTAATCTATAATTTATTATAAACATAACTTTCGTGGTTTTCCGAAAACATTTTCAATTTTTACATTTTTATAATTTATTACATAAGTATATTTAAATATACACCATTTAGTAAAACCATATAACATAAAATTTATTGCAAAGCAAGGTTCTTCAATTATTAATGATACAGGGCCCGAGTGAAATAAATAAATTACACAACATGTACCATATGTTCCGCTTTCGGCGGGACGATGCCGCTCTTAGGCTGTCTGTCCCGCTGTCCCCAGTAAGAGCTCAAATGTCTCGCTTTTGCAAACAAACCAAACGATACTTTATTAGACTATCTACCTTTACATATTATATTCGAACGTGCATACAACTAATCGAGTTGTACACATTTTTTTTTAATCTAACGATATATCGATGTTCGATGTATCGTTTGCGTTGCAATCTATATCTTCTAAATAGTCTGTGAACTGCGTTGTGATAAACGAAATATATCACTTTATTTTCTCCCTTCAAAATATTTGAAAAAAAAAAACAAATAACTTTGCTAACGAATACATTACAAATCTTGTTAAACCAACATTAGTCAGCATCCCGAGCAATTTGAGAACTGAGCCAAGTGGGTGGTGTTGTAAACTCCTGTGCAAAACCAGCCTGTCTCAATATCCTTAATATCTTACGAGTCTCGAGGTACTTCATTGTTATTCATCTAAAATAATCTTCGATAATTCAGTACCATGGCTCATTACAAAGGGGCTGCATCAGAGGCTGGCAGAGCCATGCACCTCATGAAGAAAAGAGAAAAAGCGCAGCAAGAGATAGAACTTCGTAAGAAGAAAATAGAAGAGGATCTGAAGATAGACAACATAGAAAATAAGTTTGCCACCCACTATGATGCGGTAGAGCAACAACTAAAAAGCTCCACCATTGGTTTGGTGACTCTTGATGAGATGAAAGCAAAACAGGAACACATTGTGCGAGAGAGAGAGAAAAAATTGGCTCAAAAAAAAGCGGAGAAAGAGAAAGAGAAACAAAAAGAGATTGAAGCAAAACTGGCTCAGAAAAATAAACAGAAAAGACAGGTAGGTAATTGAAAATTCATGAGTGTGGTTTTTGCAGTGTGTGGCACCTACGTACCCCCCTTCAAACTCAATGGCTCTAACTTATCTAGTTACTCAATTTACATACTCAGGTCATGTGTTTACCATTGAAGTCAGGGATGATTCTGCCATTGAGAGGGAACATAGGATGCTAGCGGTATGTGGGTATATGTTGGCCTGTAGGTTTGCTAATTGCATATGTGAAAAATCACATCCTTTATAATAACATGTTTCATGTTTTGTTAGGATTACCAAAATTCTGCAGTGCCTCAGGCATATTGAATGCATGTCTCAGGAAACATGCCTGAAGCACATGCCATAATACAAAATAAAATAATGTCCATCAGACACAGGATGTTGTTTAGTCCCAATAAAATACTAAGTGTCCTGGCAGACAAGCAAGAAAGTCCTCTGCTGAGGCACTGGGTGTCAACTCTTATTTATTTATTTATTTATTTAGAAGAGCGACTGCGCGCGGCGTCGGAGCCGCGGCACCAGCGCGAGTCCTCACACCGGGGACGGGCGCGAACAGCAGAGGGCGCCGCCGCGGGCCCGGTCTTATAAACCCCAATTGTAGACATATTTATTAGTTAATTAATCTCTTTGTCATTATTGTATTATCAAACTAGCTGTGTTCCGCGGTTTCACCCGCGTTTTTCTCGTTTCCGTGGAAACAGCGCACGCAAAAATAGGTTTTCGATTTTACACCTTGTGTTACAAAATAGCAATTTTATGACGGATCCCTAATTTTGAAAAAAAAATAAAACATAGCCTATAGCCTTCCTCGATAAATGGACTACCCAACACTGAAAGAATCATTCAAATCGGACCAGTAGTTCCAGAGATTAGCGCGTTCAAACAAACAAACACTGCAGCTTTATAATATTAGTTATCAAATAACAATCAATGGATCTTGACATCTGATTTAATGACATTATTATTAATATATTATAATCAGTGAACCTAAATCAAAACACTAGGACCTTCATGTAAATGTACCTGAATGTCAGAGGCTATTATAAAAATATATTTTCTTTCCAGATCCAAGCTCTGTCATTCAGTATGAATGAAGAAGAGGAGGAGAATGAAGATGGTGAATCAAGTGATGAGAAACCGGAACTTAGTTGGAGGGAGAAGGAAGAGCCTGTTAGCAACACTATTGATTTTTAATTTGGTAGTTGGTAGTGGCTCTGCTTTCTGCGCTGTAGGTTGTGGGTTCAATTTCCACTCGAGATAAGCATTTGTATGACAAAAATAGATAGTTTTTCTGTGTCTGGGTTTTAAAGTGAAATGAGACCTAATACAGCTATTTAGAGGTCACAAAACATCAATTTCTCATGTTAACAACAAAAGTTTTTTTAACAGCAGTGAAAACAATACATAGATTAATTTTCAATAAGTATAATTTTTTTTTTTCACATAGGTTCTCAAGAAAATTCGGAAGAATCCAGATGTGGATACTTCATTTCTCCCAGACAGAGAGAGAGAGGAGGCTGACCTCAAACTACGGGAGGAACTTAGGTTGGAGTGGGTGATGACTCAGGCCAGCCTCAAAGATGAACCCATTACAGTTACATTCAGTTATTGGGATGGTTCTGGACATAGAAGAAATGTTACATTGAAGAAAGGTAATTTAAGCACAAAAATCGGCCAAGCCCAGTTATATACTCCCATAAACAGAAGGAGTCCCTGCAAATGAAATAATACATATAAATTAATAACAAATACACTTATTAAATACAGTTTAGTAGCTTTTATTCATTCAAGAAGGACAACAACTATTGACTGAATAAAAAAGAATTAATAATCAATTTACGTAGCCATGCAAATCAAGTTTATTATTTTATTTTTTTATATCACTGCTCTTTTATAAAGCGATGCATAAAATAAACCTGTGTATTTGATATGTAACATTTATATACTTGTGTTATTATCATATAAATTCCCTCGATAAAATATTATTATTAAAGACATTTTTAATAAGTGGCGCCATCTTCATATGGAACTATATCCTAAAAATCACGTTTTTTTACATTAAATATTGTATTGTTTTTTAGTATTTGTTTTTATAGCGGCAACAAAAATACATTATCTGTGACAATTTCAACTCTAACTATCACTGTTCATGAGATACAGTCTGGTGACAGATGGGCAGACAGACAGATAGATGGACAGCGGAGTCTTAGTAATACGGTCTCGTTTTACCCTTTGGGTACTGATAACAAAGTACTCGCCAAGATGCGTACTCATACAGTCAGCGAGCTTACACTAATTAATTCTTCCATAATTCTCTTTTCCAGGTAATTCCATATATCAATTCCTGCAACGCTGCTTGGATACTCTTCGAGTAGATTTCAGCGAATTGAAGACGGTGACTGCAGACCAGTTGATGTATGTGAAAGAGGATCTCATATTACCGCATCATTATACATTCTACGACTTTATTGTAACAAAGGTAAGTAACTGCTGGTGCACATCTCTAGAAAGGCTATTTCCAGTTATTCCTTTTCTACTAGTTTACTGGATAGTATGTCATTGCGCTGCCAACAGATACGAGTGAACATAGAATTAAAAGTTTTGTAAATGTATTTACAAAAAAAGGACTAGATAACTGATAAAAGTATTATATTAATTATCTAGTTCCCATTTACAAGCTATGCCTAGTTTGGGGCTAGATGGCGCTATATAAAATGTCTATGAATATTTATTTCTTTTACTCGTAAAATTTTTCCCACATATTTTAGGGACTTTTTGTCCAAATATACCACGTTTGAGATATGAGATATATACATTAATTTTCATAGACATTTCACAGAGGTCCATCAAGCCCTAAGCATAAATTGTACTGAACCCGATAACTGATAAAATATTTGTATAGTATTTTGACGTAAATACGTCTTTGAAATTGCTTCTACCATCTACATCCAAAATTTAATTACACCACTCGATATCTGAAGAAAAAGTTCGCTCGCGGTAAAAGGGGAAGCACCGCTATTTTGAGGTCGTTTCGTTGCGTCAAACAATGTTCGTTTATGTACATGTATTCACGTAAAACACGGCTGTATCCTCGATACAGCAACACGCCATTTTTTTGTAAATACATAACAAACAATGTTTTTTTCTGCATCTGGGTACAGAAAAAACATTGTTTGTCGCATAAATGTTTGCCTTTGGTGGGAATCAAATCCACGGCCAACAACGCAAAAGGCTACAAGGGACTGGATGATAGATCGTTAGGTTCGTCGAATGCGTTTTTAGAAATACAAAACTAAAAGTGATATAGGTATCTCCTAAAATTTTTATTCGATTAAAAATATCTTCTTCGATTTTTACGTTCTATAAAAATCGGTAACATGGTAAATGTAGATTTACATTTTACTGTTTCTCATTGGAACAATTCGTAAGTATTCTAAAATATTACTAATCAATTATCGTTGGAGATTAACATATCTCCAACGATATAGAGAGGAGTATCCCTAAGAGAATGTCGAAATTAGCGTTGATAAAAGCATTACTAAAATCAAGGAGGTATTATTGTAGTACGGTGAGTTTTCCACTATCCATGCCGTAACCAATATCACTAGTAATGTTTAGTAATGGATCTTTCTTTCTTTCTTTCTAAATACTGGAAGGAACCGGGATTGAAAGGGATTAAGCAGGCTGTTTCTGTTTAGGAAATTACTGATGGACAAGGCGTTCGAGGACTTTGGATAGGAATAGAAGGATAGATATTGGTCGATAGTCTGAACAAGATGGCTTCGATTTTTTTAGGGATATGTATCTGAAGGAAAAATATATGAGTTTAGGATAAAACGAATAATAGGAACTATTTGATCAAGAATGGGAAGAATCATGTTGCAACTGATGAAAAAAAAACATTACGCGATTAATGGACAGCCCCTTGTTTAAGGGTTCTTTCTAGACCCGGAAGGGTAACATTCCTTGATTTTCCGATTTCCTAAGTGCTAAGAAATGTCCAGACTTAGCTGGAATTTCATTTTCTAATGATTCGTAAATGTATCGGCGTTGTGCGTCTCGACACTATTGCAGCGATTCCGTCTTTCGATATATTTATCTCTGTCACGATCTAAGCTACTATGCTTAATTTTTGCTATAGTAACGACTTTTCTGTTCATTGCAGATCTTATATCTCTTGTAATCCAAGGCGGAGGCAGATGCTTGAGGTTAACTACTTTCAAGGGAGCATGTTTGTCATACAGCTTGGTTATAATGCTATTAAACCTCTCAATTTGTTAATGCAAAAGCATTGTGCTTGTACTTGTACTTGTAGAGCGGACTGTTTTCCGCAACTAGGCCGCCAGTGGGCCCTTTTTGCGTGACGGGTGGAGGATGTCACTCCATCCACTCGATGTCCTCCAGGAAAGTAAGCAGCTCACTGATGCCGGCGCAGGCTTCCCGGGGCGACCTCGGTGTCCCGAGGTAGGTTGCTCTTGGAGTAGCCACGCTTACGCACTCTAGGAGCACGTGCGCGGGCGTCTCCTCTGCTTCCAGACATCCTTTGCATAGGGGACTGTAGAAAAAGCATTGATAACCGGTCCAAATTATGAGCATCTTACCGTAGTTCAACCGTGTTCATGGACCTAAAAGAACCCTGCAGAATTGTTTTTACTTTAGTCTTAGGTGGACGTACTCTATAAGAGAGGAAGATCAAGTCGTGATATGAAGAGGCATAAGCCGGACATTGGCCATGATAAGCGACATGAGCTGGAGATGAAAAGATAAATTAAATCTAAAAGAGAAGGGCTTGAATTTGAATGAAAGAATAGAAAGGTTACTAGGTTTAATTAAAGATTTAAAGGACGACGTACGTGAGTCTTGTTTAAGTAAGCATGTGTTAAAATCACCCATAATAATGGTGTGATCATAAGCAGGAGTTAAAGCTTCAAGAAGTATTTCAAAATAATGAAATTAATCTATTTGAAGAGAGGGACAGTAGTACACTTCAAGAAAAATTTTGGTATGGGAAAGATCAATTTCAATAAATAAATATTCGGATGCTGTGCGGATATACTGAAAATTGAATAAGGAATATGAAGTACATAAGTATCGACACCACCACCATCACTTCAAACGCGATCGTTACGAAGAAGCCGGAATCCTGGTTATGAATAAGAGTGGGAGGAAAGACATGGCTTTAACCAGGACTCCGATACTACAATAAAATAGCATGAATATTTTTATGATCAAAGGATGCAAGCAGATGAGATACGATTTTTAGAGACATCAAAAAGGAAATAAATAATGGAACTATAAAGAGTAGGAAGACTACTGAAACTATTGTCAATGCTAAAGCTGCCATCAGAGGATGCCAAAGATGCACATACCAACTTTGTATGCATATTATATATTCTGTAGTAGGTAACGATGCAACGAATAAAAGGACTTCCACGCTCGACTTTACCTTGAACTTAATGCGTTACATGGTAGGTCATTGCATTCATGCCATGTACCTATAATGCATAAATTTTACCGAGGTGAATAATCACGGCAAAATCTTGGAAAGGAGTAATTTGTGTTTAAAAATATGCTAAAAATTGTTTGCGTGCCACAGATTCCGAGAATAATAAGATGATAAGAACGAACGTGACAAAAATATTTAAGTAAACTCCACATTTCGCGTTGCAAAAAATGACATAAAAATGCAGCGCTTTGGAAAACAAAAAATATATGTTCATAATTTGATTTGCCAAAACAAGAATTTACAGTAACTTCATTGTTATACTAAATCTTAAAAACTGTGGCAAATTCATACATTCACGCATATTTTCCCGGTTATTAGCTCCTCATTTCCTCAGTGCGAGGTTGGCTTTAATCTACTATGGGAGCCCAATCCGGATTGGAATAAGTCATGCCTCATGTTTTTGAGTTTTTGGATGAGGAAATTTCTATTTCTTTACTGTTTCGATAGCTTTGAATTGCGCACATACATTTCTCATATTAATATATAATTGATGCACGTGTGTATTTGAACCAAGGTCAGATTGAATTATTTTTTATGTTCATGGATTTTGAGAGGTAAAAATAAGTAGTACTTACTTTTGCAAATGCGAGTGGAAAACCTTTTTTGGCATTGAAATATACATTAAAATTGGATTACTTTTAAAGAAATATTGCTTGAAAGGAATTTGTCACCAAGCGCGGATCCGCCGTTGTGGGTACGGTGGGCATGCCCACAACCGTAATTGGGGTCGATATAATATTTAAATGAAAAGTTTCATTAAAATCTGTCCAGGAAGAATCTAGTATAAAAATATGTGCAAACACATATTTATATTAGCAATTTTCCGATTACGGGAGTCCGTGGCGTTTTTCGGATCCACTCCTTTTTGTTTCAAGATTTTGAAACTATTCTTTAACAATTTAATTCCAAGAATAATTTAGGATTCAGTCGGATACAAAAATCCTGGGGAATTTAAACTTCGAATTCCAAACAGCAGAGACTCTAAATTGGCAGGTGTATATAAATATATAAATTGGCAGGTGTGTGTCTAAATTGGCAGCTTTTGCGGCAACTGGAAAGGTTTGCCTATGGATTTTCTTCAATGGAAATAATATTCGGTAATTATCTGCGTTGGTGTGCTGCATATAGTTTATTAAGAAATACCCAAACTGCTTCAGGTAAAAAAACAGTAATTGTGATCTGGTTGACAAAAAAATTTACGATAATAATCCAACAGCTAGAACTACCAACGAAATAACTAATAAATCCAATCATGTCGGCGTCAAGTATAAGTATATTAATAAAATAACATCAGTTGGAATCATCAACTGATTAATAGATGAAATAGAAATTAATTGATTATGAATATTTAATTGATTTCAGGCTAGAGGAAAGAGTGGTCCATTGTTCCAGTTCGACGCATCTGATGATATCAGACTGGTGAACGACGCTTCTCAAGAGAAACAAGATTCGCACGCTGGCAAAGTACTTCTTAGGTTCGTATAATAGGTATACTTTTATTATAGACTTGTATAATTTTAAGAAGACGCCTTTACGTTCAACCATATTTTTTTTACTTAAGTTCATCATTCTGTCATTTTGCGCAGATCATGGTACGAGAGAAACAAGCACATATTCCCGGCCTCCAGATGGGAACCATACGATCCTACCAAGACATATGCCAAATATACTATCAAGGGAAAGTGAAGTCAACAGTCTGGAATAATATGGTCATAGTCAAGTAATACGAAATAGTAACTTACGAAATACTGTATAATAAAATAAATTATTTCAATTACATTATGAATATCATTTTAGTCCTAGCTATTACAAGCGACGAGTTGTTCAAGAAGAAACCATCTTTGATTTTCTAAATTATTCAAGAAATTTATCTTCTGTTCGCTTAGCGACTCTGCCTCTACAGCTTGTGGTGCGTATCTTTGGAAATGTATTACAGCTCTCAGAAGGTTCCAAATCGAGAACTCAGGCCACAAAACATCGGTAAAATATAGCACTGTCTTTGACACCTGAAAAACGAAATAATATATTGCAATAAGCACCTGAAAGTTTGACTATCTTAAATCAAGGTTATACGAAAGTCTCGGTTGTAGTAAACAAACCTGCCAAAGCATAAAATCCGAAAGTCTGACCTCGCCTGAGGTCCTTACTAAAAGCTCTGCTTCCCGAAGTTCCAATGTTTGTGTGACTAAGGCTTCGTCAATGTCGTCTGCAGCCAATTCCTTATTGTTGACGGCCTCAACGAGCTGCGATGCGGCTCTGCTTATTTCATCCCGGCCTAATAAATGATAATCTTTTAAAGTGTAAATAAACAGGCAGTGTGTATATTTTAACCCCAAAACTTTGCCTTTAAAATAACGAATATGTACCTTCAATTAGCCACTAATTTGTTGTATAGTAAGGAGTCATTTCGTATGTATGAAGTTGTAATCAAATATTTTGGCCTGGAGAAGTACTGCCTCCACATATGTATGGCTATTTGCCGCCAAGCAGTAGTGCATTTGCATCGGTGTGGGTACCGGTGAAATCGCATGCGCATGAGACCTAACATCCCCGTCTCGGATGACGGGTGCAACGGGGTACGACTAGGCTTCAATCGGGAGGTCTAAATCGTAATGATGTTGTTATGGGCTGAGATAATCACTTAACATCAGGTGGGCATGTCGTCACATTGGTTACATTTAATGCCCAGTTCTTCAGTAATGTCGTAACTTTAGAAAGAACTGGGCATTAAACAAAAATCCGATATGGCTCTTATTACAGTCCAGGGTATTAACAAATCTCGATATTTATATGGGTGCCAAACAAGTTCACTCATTTGCAATTATAAAATGTACCTAATTATGTTTTCACTACATTGTATAGAAAATACATTAGGTTTTTATTTTTCCTTTAATATTGATCTCTACTGCCAACAGCTTGAAATTGGGACAAAATGGCCAGAATTGATCAACAAAGAATGTAGTTATTCATAATCAGAAAATACACATCTAGCCACTCAGCAAAAATTTAGAGAACTGAGAAGTGTAAATACAGCCACCATTAGCCTTGACCTTTTAAATTTTGGGCCGCAATAAAGTAGGAGTTTCTAAAAAAGACTTTGGGTTAATGATACTTAAAATGAATGGAATAATTCTAGATTTAGTTCATAACATCCATGGAAATTCAAAGAAATAATGTGAATAGTGTCAAAACCATAACTTGGTGACCCTGAAGTTGACCAGAGAATGGTGTCTCTTGTCTCAAAGACAGTAAAAGAGAAGAATATTTTTTTAACCACTAAGCCAACTTTAGGTCTGAGGGTATTTTCAAACTACCTGCCTTATGTTAAATCAGTCTGACTCACCAGTGTAAGCATATGCAATATTTAGACGTAGCTTATCATTGTGCCTTGTGGCCAGCATTGCTTGTGAAACCAGGACCCTCAAATCATCAGGAAGCAGTGACAGCCTTCCAGCTACATGCACTCTAATACCCCATTCATTTATTTGATCTCTGAATAAATAATGAAACACTTAGACAATTACTGCATTTAAAGGAAGCATGAATGGATTAGGTAGAAATTAAAAAGATTATGGGTGATGATTTGGTTGACCTTCTAAAAGAGAGGTTGATATCAAAAACCAGTCTAAATATACTTACAATTCATCTAAAATCCTCTGAAATTTGTCCCTTGCAAGATCCATCAATGTTTTAACTTCCTCTGGACTTCGTTTGAAATTCTCAATACTAAAAGCATATACTGTTACTTCTGGAATACCAAGATCCAAGCACCACTGAAACCAAAAGTATTGTTTTGTGAGTCACTCTATGTAAAACCTGAAATTAAATTTTGCATAATTACATTATTTTCAAAATCATTAAAGTTCCAAAGTTACCTTCAATGTCTCCGATAATTTGTCAAACCCTTTGGTGTGACCTGTGCTAGTTTTGACACTGTTCTTCTTAGCAAATCTGCGGTTCCCATCCATAATAAATGCTACATGTTGAGGAACTCTTCCCGTTTTGACTACTTTTATACAAAGTAGTTGAAAGAAGGAAACACAGTTTTCTTTAACCCAAGACATATCTATTTATGTGTGACTTTAGGGCACATTCGTTTAATTATAAGAATTTTCCTTAAATGTTGCGTTATAAGTATTCGTTTCGCCGTGCAACAAGTAAAACCGGTAGCGAAGGGTACATGTACACAAATGTTACCTACTGACCATGAAAATCTTTGTAACATTCACAATTTACTTATGAGAATGGTTTACAAAAGAGTAATAATGTTTTATTCGGCACTGTACAACTTAAATTAATTAATGTCTAGAGAAGTAAAACATTAAAAAATATAACCTTGTGAACTACAATCAGATAAGATAACTTATTATGTTGTGATGGTATTCATGGTATGAACCAAACCAATGTAAACATGTTTGAAAATTTTAATGGGCAATAAACTATATATATACTATACATGAAAGTTTAGGCCGAGTTCGTAATTTAACACTTCCGTCTTGGACTACATATGTTTATTTTACTCATTTCTTTCATGAATTTTTTTTTTAACCTTGGTATGTGTTTTTTCTTCAGTCCACAGATATTACATAACAGTTAAGAGCTCAGCTCAGGTCAAAGAGAATATTAATCAGCTCTTAAATTTTTCTTCAAAAATTTTATATTTTTAAGTTACTCGTGAAAGTCCCATCGGTCCAGCCATTTCGGAGATTTTCTGGGACAAAGACAGACAAAATTGTAAATTTTTGTTTTTTTTGGTAACGGTACCGTATGTACCTACTTTTTTGATATTACAAACAGAAACGTGAAATAAAAATAAAGATATCTATTTTATTTTTCACGCTCAAACGGCTCGACGGATTTGGATGAAATTTGGTACCAGGATAACTTGTATCCTGGGTTAACTCAAGCTACTTTTGATCCCGGAAAACCGCTGGACGCAGTGTTGCTATAGTAAAAATCTGGGATGCCGTATGTCACATTCTGATTTGCCGTATTTTAAGGGAAAAAATACTAAAATGTCGTATATAATTTAAAAATGTTTATTCCTCATTTGTTTGTTCTCCATACAGGTTTCTAATCGTTTCTATAACTTCAGATTCATGTAGATTTCCCCGGCTATCTGCTGTGAGTGTGCTAAAAAACGTTTCGTTTTACTTACATTTTTCTTGATACGGCATTGAAAGGCCTGCCGTATACCGTATTTTGTAAAAAAAAAAAACGGTGAATTACCGTATATTACGGCAGTTGCCGTATCAATAACAACGCTAGCTGGACGCAATAGTATTTAAAAAAATCAACAATAGCTCTTTAATACCAAGTTTTGAGTGAACTGAAAGGTGTCGTCACTTTAAGTTTTAGTATTGCCAGTTAACTTTGAAGTCCACAAAAATGCGAAAATTGGTCAACTAATCTAATTAGTTAAAAGTATTTTAAAATAGTTTAGAACATATTCATGAATGCTAGACTTACTGCGGAATTGATGTAGTAGAACCCATACCTTCTCATTTGTGTAATATTTATATTACAAATGTGACAATATCCTGTTCGGGAAGCCCTATTCCGTTCAACATATCATCTTGGAGAGCAAGATACTTATAGCGAGAAGTAGAAATAACAAATTCACTTTTTCGATGCTTTCCTTGGTTGGTGAGCGAATTCTGGTACCAGCTTCTTCTACTTCTCGCCTCTCCTTGTCAATTTTTGAAATTAGCCCTTGGTTATACCTGAAATGGAAATTTTATAATTGAATTACTTAATTGTAATCCATAAGTGGAAGTGGATAGGTTACAAGTGTAAAGCACATAGTAGTTTTAATGTTACAAACATAGTAGGATATTCTTCACCAAACATCACATAAAAAAATGAAACAAGAAAGTAAAAGTAGACAAGTATTCACTAGTAAAACAAAGAAGTGAACTAAAACATTCATTATTATTGGTTATCACAACTGACAATTTAAGCCGAAAGCTATAAGAAGTGTCGCTCGGAAACGCAATACCTGGAGCTTGCTGCCGAGCTTCCTCTTCAAAAAATGATTTCACTTTAAGAATAATATTCCGAGAGTCACTTCTTAAAGCTTTGAAGCTTTCGGCATAAATAACGTTTCAAATTAAGAAATAATGCTAACATTTTTGCGATCAAGACTTTGACTTGACTACCAACATTGTGTCAACCAACGACAAGAGACATCTATCAAGCCAGTTAGGACTATTTTTTCCTTTTAGATCGAAAATGAAAAAGCCATAATAGATAGTCTGTCTGTGCTCATATCATCTGGCAATGCTTGTGTGCTATGCTTGCTTAGTTAGTAATTGTTTATGTCGAGGATAGTTAGTAATTGTTTATGTCGAGGAAGGACGGAAAATCAAGACGTGAAAGTTAAACTTATTTTTATAAACTATATATGATGTTTCGAATAAAATTACAGTCACTAGGTCATCCTAATCCAGACAGCTTTAATTGTGATGGTGGGTAATCGCGTCCTGGTGGTTGGTAGGTTGGTAATAAACCTATTGGATTTTGTGATATTTTACAGATGAAAAGGAATACAGAAGCGTTGTTCTTTGGCTAGAAGACCAGAAAATTAGACATTATAAAATAGAAGAGAGAGAAGGTTTGAGGAATATTGAAAGTGATGGATGGAAAGAATCCTACAATACTTACCAACGCGATCTCGTTAGCCCAGCAGCCGAACTATCTCCTAATGAACAGCTAAATTGGCTGCTCTCGTATGCCGTAAGACTAGAGTATGCAGACAATGGTATGTCACAATTAAAATTGATAAACACTGTTGGTGGTTACACCCTGCCTTTGAAGCATGGGGATCTGGGTTCAATACTCGGGTGGCGTAATCTTTGATTAGTATTGGAATGTAGGAAACTGAATGTTTGTTTTGTGTATTTAGTTTTTCATGATCACAACATGGGGTTTATTTGTGTAACTATTATTAAATTATATTGTTATCTCAAACAATGAACAAACAATTTAATTATAATAATTAATCTTAATTTTTGGTATTTTTAAGGTAGGGCATTGCCCCTCAATGCCCCCTCTTTAGCTTCAGCCAGTCAAACAATAATTAATAGGTAACTATAATCTATAACTTTTTCTGAATGTTCATTTTGTTATAGTTGACAAGTACAAGAATGCAAAAGCCGAACAACCGAAGCAAGCTGCTCCTAATGTAGTATCTTCTAATCCATTGGATAACCTTGATTGTGAGTCTATTCAACTTGTTTTTTAAATATTTTACCCAATTTATATTTTTTTATAATATTTTGTTTCACATTTCAGTTTCGAGTTCAGCATTCAAAGCTGGTGTAGAAAGAGTGTGCATGCTGGCTGGTATAAGTCCACATTCTGACCCGAAGATTCGTTTAGCAGCTCTTGCTAAGATTCTAAAAACCACACCCCACCCAGATCCACCTTCATCAGAGTCAGTGGTTATTCAGCAACCATCTGAGGTCATGCAGCTTTTGTTTATTGAAGATCTGAGAGATTTGCAAACAAAAATTAATGAATCACTTGTAGTAGTGCAGAAGGTAACTGCTGATCCAAGAACTGACACAAAACTTGGTCAAACAGGAAGAAAATTTTAGTGTAAGATGCTGGCATTATTTAATTAATGCTGAAATCCAATCTCAGAACTGATAATATTTTTATTTGAAAATAAACTATTAATATAATTACATAATACTTTAATTTTAACCTACTATTAAAATTGCCCTGTCCTGCATAAAAAAAACATGTCATATGGAGTTGTTTGTACTTTCATGGAGGGTTATCTCAATCTATTGGATCAACTTCAAAACAAAACTTCCCAACAAAGCAGTTGATCTACTTGGTAATATTGGTCATTACAAATATCATGTATTAATTAATAAATATTAAAAATGCAACAACCTTAAAATCAAAGAAAGTTATATAACCTATGACATTTACTAATCTTTGCTGCAATCTAAAAGAAACAGGTCAACTTATTTCCTAATAAAAAAACTCATTTTTTTCTTACATAATAAGAGGTCTTTCAATTTCTTTCTGGTATAGAATTTGAACATTTTTTTTCACATAAGAGACAATTTGTTTGTCTTATCTTTCATATGTTAAGCGTAATCAGACAAAAATAATAGAAATGGAGGACTAATAAACTCTTAATATGTATGAGAATTGAGTCCCCATTTTGAACAAAGATATTCAATATATAAATATAACAAAGATATATACCTAAGTAGGAGTGTTTTGTGATATTATCTTGTTTTGATAAACTTTGTTTGGCATTGGCTTAGATTTTGGCATAGACTTTTTCTGTAGTTATCATAGTTTATCAGGTTCAATCCTCTATGTGAAAACTGAGGACTCTACAGTCTATAACTTGTTTATTTCACTTTCACAAAGTGTGATCCCAACTTTCACAATTATTTGGAAGTGTTTGCTAAATCCTAAGCACACAAGAGTTTTAACAATGTGGCCCTCACACCACACTCAAATCTTTTCATTTTATACTGCCACTCGGCAAGCAACCTACAAGTTCATCCGGCAGTGAAGATGGAGAAACATCAATTTGTTAAAATGTACTTAAAAACAATAGTGGGATTTCTCCATGCAAAAGACCAGACCAGACCAGAAATTCATGAAAAAAAAAGACTATAGATCTGATGTCGCCTATAAACCTTAAGGTTGAAAGTTAGTATACACAGAGTACTAGTTGTGTCCCTTGGTGGTAACACAATAGCATCCCCAATGCAGTATAAAACAACTTAGGAAAAATAAATCCACAAACAATAAGCACAGAACTAAAATGAATAATATATTTATACACTTGTGTCACATACATATGTTTTTCTCATTCAAACTCAACTAAACTTTATCCAATGTACAACTAAAACAAAGCCTAACTAAACAAATTCACCAGTCTCAGTATGTTAGTAACTATTGACATGATGCAATAAAAGTTGTGCTTGCAGACTTGACAGAAACTATTGGTAAATTTGCATAAACATTAATTACCTGACTGAAAAATTATTGGTAATAAATGCTCTGATTATCAATAAACAACGCATTTTTCAACATTTTTGATGCTAGTGGCTTGCAAACTATCTATCAACTGTCACTTTTATCATCATAAGACCCTCATCATACTGGTGATTTGGTAAATTTAGTGCATGCCACCTCCTTTTTCAAGCATCTGAGCAAATCTGTTGGTGATTAGCAAAGAGACATCAATGAATCTTTCCACACAGTTGGATATGCATGTTTCTGTCCGGGAGTCCAGCTTGGACCCGGGTTTGTCCACGCATTTATCCCAACAGAAGTCGTTGAATTCATGAATCTGGAAGCATACAATGAAGCACATGAGTGTTATATTAGAGGGCCACTTCATTTCAAATGCTTGTAATGACGATAATTGGTACAAAACCTACTTATATTACCAAAAATATAAGTAGGAAGTGTGTAATTTAAACTATTTGATTGAATTCTTATTTACCTGTGCATGAAACTGTGCTTTTTGTTTTTCAACCATCAGGAAATCTTGAAGTTCGGCGTCTCCTCCCTTAGCGCTCGAAAAGTCTGGCAAATCACTCATTTTAATTTAAAGACATTAAAATCTTTGCAATGCTGATGAAATGAACTTACTGACATTGAGTTATGATTTTAGAGGTTATATTCGTGTAGTCATTAAACTGGATAGGGCGCTTACATTTTTTTGGTACCTAATTGATGTTCACAATTCTGGCGTTTAAAATAAAAATATTTGTTATTGGAACAGGTTCCTACCAATACGGTGGTTTATCACGGTATCTTGACCTTGAAGTTTTCGTGAAACGCAACGGGCGTTAGAATTTGATGCTACAAAGTCCGATTGACTAAAAGTTTTCTCCAGTTTCTGAAAGTTCTGGGATATGATACTGCAATACTACCGAGCAGGCCTGTGGCCCGCGCGGTATTAGTTACAGACAGTCTGTTATTTTATTTAAAATCGGCCCAGGTCAACATAACATTCGATTTCAAGATGAAGTACCGTACTGTATTTTTAACCTTTAAAAATTCTTCCGCTTTTAATCACCATTTATATTTCGCAAGCATCGAACATATCAGAACCTGAATCGTAAGTATTGTTTTCAGAGGCCTGGGGCTCGTTTCAATTGAGTTATTGGCTGTGGCTGTTAAATTGTTGATGATTATTACAATTCGGTCCATGATCAACAAATAGGATTGTCCAAATATATAAATCAAGTTAAACCGACTGAGCAGTATAAAATAACATTGTTAGTTCCAGAGACACTGGCATGTCAAATTGTAGGTAGTGTCTCTGGAAATTGACACATTGATATTGTATCAGCATATCCATTTTTATTCATTCTGAAAAGTAAATGTACGGAGACGGCAACGGTTTGTTTCAAACACATCGATTTTGGTTGAACCATTTTGATAATTTACACAGCTAGTTAAAAGGTTTGTCAAAAATTTACAGGTTTTAAGCTTGTTTGATGATATTCATATTTTTGTTGTGGTTGACGCGTCGTTAGTTCGTTTACAAGTTGCGTCTTTTCACAGACGGCTGTTTATGTAAGTGAACTCAGATCATTGTTTAGCAGTCGAGTGCTAGTTTTATATCCTTTTTAGCAACAGTTCTGGCGTATTTACCTTGTAAAAAGCCGAATGAAAAAATGACGTGCAGAAAAACTATTTGTGAATAAAATTTGTGCAACTAATTGTTGTTTGTTACTTAGTACGAAAAAAAAAACGAAAACTTCAAATCTCCAATATTACCGAAATCTACTATTTTTTTGATTGTGTATGTGGGGGTAGGGTGCAATAATTTCAATGGTCAAATTTAATAAAAACAACATTACTCCATCGTATGCTGGTGTGGAAAGCTTTATCAAAACAATTGAAAGTCAAAAACAGCGTTCAAACAAAACAAATATATTCTCTTTGGCTATTTGGTGCAGTCAGCTGAAATAACTCTATAGGTTTCATGTTTTCTATCTTGAACGACGAAAGGAAATTTGTCAATTCCATGACACGCCGCGCCATATTCTCCGTCTTTGGTTAAAGCAATAACAGCGCCCATGAAAGTCGGGTAGTGAAAAGCTATCCGATTAATAGCAGTTCTTGCAGCTTGAACTGGCGTGGCTCCTCTGCGCATCTCTTCAACAGCTAGAAAACTGAAATTTGTATAGAGATGATTTGAAAACGGGTATTATTTACTACACATCCACTAAACTTGTAATTTATGAGTAAATATGCTACAATAGAGTCGACACGTATTTCGCCTCTCCACAAGGCATTTTCAGGAGCGCACAAAAAGTCGCAGCCTTCTACTATTTTTACTTTGTACTGAATAATAGCCCTTTTTAGATCATGTTTTGGGGTCCGTGATGCTCGCGTCTGAAGTTACCTTCAGAATTCCTACACGTGGCCACCTGGTGTTGAGAAAGGAGCAACTCAAAATAGTCCGGAGAAGTACTATCTATCACCTGGTAATCTACCGACAAGCAGCGTTGCACGCGCATTGCTGTGTTCTGGTGGAACTGTGTGGGTGCCGGTGAAATCACAGGTGCGGCGGACCTTATATCCATACTTACGTCGGGGAGGACCTAAGTCGTGTTATCCATGGGCGGCGGTGACCACTTAATATCAGGTGGCCGACTGATCGTTCCGTCATTTTCTTTGCATAAAAACATATTAACAGAGACTCTCCTGCTGAGTACCAGTAATTATACTTTTTTTTGATACAATTAAATATAATTTTCTTTTATAAATTAATATGCATGTTACACGATATGTCTTATATCCATGAATATGTATATCGGAGCCAAAAAGTTTTCTTCCAGACAAACAAAGGATGTTAGATGCACTGAGCATGCCAGGAGGAGCTTTTGGCCTGCCTCTCATTTTCAAAAGCAAACTCATGGAAATGTGCGTTTTTCCCATCCTCACTTACGGCGTATAAACATGTTCTTTGAGTATTAAACAGAAATTAACAAACAAACTTGGGGTTTGGCATCGGGATGGAATGGAACGGAACTATGGAACAAAGCATACTCGGTATCAGACATACTAACCGTCTCAAAAAACGTTTATTTGGAAACAAAAAAAAACAGATGGTGTCAAAAAACGGTAGGTTAAAATACGAAGAAAATGTCTGCCGCCAAACACATAGAGCAATTGCGTTCAACAGAGAGTTGTTCAAGGTGGTAGATGGCCTATCAATCTATGCCTAACGTTACTAAAATGGACGAGTGCCATTAAAGAAAAAAAATATACCTATACCTGGTAGCAGGATGACACAGTCTTAGGATACGAATGGATTATAAATCTTAGTTTATCTCATGGGCTGTGTAATGACTATGACTATAAAAGATTCGCTTACTTCTTACCTTGGGAGAAATCTGAGCATCACATCGCCATCGCCGGTTGCTGCAGCCGCTCCGACAGCGTTATCTGCATAAGCACCCGAACCAGGTATGGGGGAATCACCAATCCTTCTGCAACGTAATAAAAAGAACTGATGTTGCTTGCGCGACGGCAGCGCCCCCAAAAAGAAAAGGAGGATTCATTAAATATAAGACGTTTTTTATTTTATTTGGATTTCTTTTATTGGAAGTCAAGTCAGTAATATCGATTCGTAAAATAGCTGTTTTAGAGTGACCAGCAAAAAAAGAAATTCACAGTTAAATATTTGGCGGGTATCAAACAATTTATTCTGCGAATATTATTGCGAATAAATAACAAATTTGCGAAACATTCTAAATACCTAGTATGGCATAAAAAATAAACTCTTACCCCGGAATCTTGAACTTCGCTCCATTTGATGAAGTACCGGCGGCAATATCGCCATTTTTATCAATAGCACACATCCCAATTGTATCATGGTTAAACCTGTCAACTCTACCTCGAGTATTATCATTGATGTACTTGATATCTTGCTTGGTGTATGGACCACAGTATTGTTTGGGATCTGGATTTACGTTCTATAAAATGATAATTTATTTTTAATTAGCAAAAAATCCGACGTAGGGAGATTTGCGAGGCGGAAGGCGGCCAGACTTTCGCCTTGCGAATCTCCCTCTATGATAAATCTTGGCAACCGTGGGGAGCAAAATATTACATAAAGGAAATGTTTTATGAAATCCTGTATAATTTAAATATGAAGGAAGTGTTTTCTTTTGTACAAAAGTGTACACTATTGTAACAATTTTGGATAATTCTATCAGACTTAAATCTATTAATGAAACATTTTACCAATTTTAGGGTTGTCAACACCATATTATTTTCATAATTAATTAACATTCAATTGCAAAGTTAAAATAAGGTTTGATATTTTGTTTTTGGGTCATTTAACTGTGCAGAAACAAAGGGTTCAAGTAAAAAATATGTTTTCTCAACTACACTAATAATTATGCAAACTGTGCAAACATTTCCTTTCAGTGAAATAAAATCATTCCTTAATCTGAAAGCCAGGACAATATTAATAACAATAATAATCACTCACAAGTATGGGCGAATGGTAAATCTTATAGTGTAAGCTAAATTTAAAAGCTGAAATATCACCATCCAAAAGTTTGGCTGACAGTTATCCTCATTGTGCCATTTCTTCCATAAGGTCTTGGATTTCATTGTTGTGAGTGTTTCTTCTTTAAAACCCATTTGAACCGCAAACTGAGTAGCAAGTTCTCCAACTAAGATTGAATGTTTTGTGTGGTCTAGTACGTATCGAGCTACAGATATCACACTTTTGATGCGTCTAAGAGCACCAACTGCGCCAACATTCATAGTCTTCCTGTAAAACAGATTTTCTACATCTATTAGGCTAGCTTTTAGCTGCAGTATTACATGATAGTAACTAAGTGTTTTAAATTAGGTAAAGTTGTTTAAAAAGTTCCCCATTAAAAAAGTGAGAGTTACAATTTCTTTTTTATATCTCAATAGTTATGAGGTCTTTGTCTGTTTCTTTTCTATATCCGTAAAAGGGTAGTAAGAGCTACTATGGACCTAATTTAACTTGTGTGGACAAGGATGTGAGTGAGAAGTTGATTGCTTTACCCACAAATAACTCAGTACTATACAAGTATAATGTTCCCATTGTTAGTTCACTTAGCGAGAGTGAATACATACAAACTACTATAAGAAAAGTGTGGGTGTCAGGGTAAATAGGCACATGGTCCATTCCTGTCTCAAAGTGACGAGCACAATACACAACACAATACAGCAGAGCACAACACATGGTAGGGCTGTCAACACTAAAGAATAATTTTAAAAAATACTCAGCCTGACCCATCCATTAGGAGAGCATCCAAAGTTGTTTCACCATCTTCATCAGGGCTGCCTCCAAACCCAACTGTACCGTCACACTGTTGCTCTTCACATATTGACGCTCCTTCCTCAATTGCATCTAAAGCTGTTCCATTTCTATCTAAAACTTTCCAAGCTGCAAAAGTGAACAAAATATGCATATATGTATTATTGAAACTTTTATCAGCAATTTGTAGATATAATATGTTATGTAATATTAATTCATCAAGCTATCAAGTAGTTTACTTTAATTCATTTTGTAGTATCACTAAGCCCACACCAGTACATTAGCACATCCAGTAGACCAGCATCCTACACCTAGTCAGGACCTACCTAGTGCTTCCTCTGACCTGGAACTCATTCCATTAATCCGGCATCCTCTGGTACAAAAGGATCCTGTACCCACTGGTCTATAATGGTGCTGGATTAGTGAAACACACACTCAGGCCAATGCTATCTTTATGTCTATTATTTCGTATCTGTTCCCCCATGTTCTCACTACATTTGGTCACATCTACGAATTTCGGTAGGTATTCAGTTCTATCATGCTGAATTCCTATAGGATGTTTTCCGTTCCTTCACCGTTTAGAGAACTTAGTATTGCGCACATACAATTTTCAAGATAAATACATATTGGTGCAACATAAACTGTACTGTTGCTTAATAATTATAAAAAGTAAGTTTTACTTTTGAACAATCTATAAATGCTGATCTTTTGTAACTAGCTCAACTCTAACAGGTACCTTGTTCGGTAGAATTTGTAAAAGACCACGTAGTTACAACAATTGGTATTTTGTTTTCACTATTTAACGATACAAAACACAAAAATAAACACAATAACAAATATCGATGCATTCTATCTATAACTCTTTGAGAAAGAAAATTAAAATTAAAATTCAAGATTAACAAAAGAAGAAGAAGAAGAAAATTCGAGATTTTAGCAACTTCAATTCTTATTTTTTTCTTATTTCTTAGTCAGTTCTTATTTTTTTTGCCTTTAGCTTTAGCCACTAATTCTGCGAATGTCCAAGTTAATGTCCTTTCACAAGCTTTTCTGCATTTTAATTTACATATTTATTTATTTAGTAAAGAGTTATGGTAGTAGTTCAAAATTACATAATTTAATAAATAAGCAACGAAAATGTCACTTAGAGCGCGTGTCATCACGTGTCATTGCTATCTAGTCCACAGGCAGGTCTAGTTCACGTCTAGTCATAGATTCTTATGTCATAATTATTAAAATTAAGTTTTAGTACGCTAATTACATGATAGTTTATTGTTCGTTACATCGTCACTTATATACAAATCCTGAGAGGGAATCGAACCCACGGCAACAGAACCACACCATCGTGCATAGAACGCAGACTCGCAGAGCTACTACCAACTGTGCTATGAAGGAGGGAGGCCGGTCTAAAAAACAGCAAGTGCAATTACATATATGTATATATATATTTAGACCTTTATTATATAATTAAAATTATTATGTATTATATTGATTAAAAGTTTTGTTTACATTTTATTTTTATCTTTGCTTAGTTGTGTTCTTTGTAGATAATCTTTTTTATAAACTTAGTTTGCATTTTTATATTATAAGGTATCTAGTTATTATGCACACATTTTTATTTATACTTTGGGAAAGATATTAACTACTCTCCTGCAACACAGTTTTAAACTAACGCAGGCAGCAGGAATCAGTGTTACATGTTACAACTTGAATATATCAATAAGTCTTTGGAAATAAATTTTAATTTGAATTTGAATGTTTAGTATTTATTAGTTAGTACTAATATTTTAATTATCTGTGATATTAAAGATAATCTGTGTTCTGTGTCGTAAAAAATCAAAAAATTATAAACCTAAACGTACAAATTTAAATAAAATGGAATAATTTTATTAAACTCTATACGAGTATTGTAGTAATCTATATTAGTTATCTCAATGGATTTAAATTTGGAAAAGTTTTGCCGTGAATTACCAAAAATTGAAAGTTTTTCTTTATTATATTCAAAATTTAATCACTGTTTTGCTTGGAAAGTCGGCATGTAATCTAAACTAATCATAAATTATCCCTTATTATTTTAGGATCTACATGCACATCTTAATGGGTCTCTCAGCCGAGCCACGATGCTGCAGCTCAAGAGATACCATGCAGACAGGGGATTAGAAGATAAAACGAATGCTTTCTTTGACGAGTTTCAAATAGGTTCTGGCGATACAAGGAACTTGTCAGAGTAAGTAATTTCTTTAATTAATATGTTACTACATACCTATAACCATATAAAGTCAAACATGATATCACCTGAGGAAGAAAATTACATTATATTTATACACTCATACCCCTGCACTGCATTGCGGGTGGCATGGGCACACACACAGAACACCCACCCAAGACCTGAGAATAAACTTTATGCTCATCATACAAAGTCTGCCCTGGCCAGGAATCTAATATGGGACCTCTTGCTTTAAAGGCAAATTTTTCTACCTCCTAAGTTACTAAGCCATCAACCAATGATAATTTTTCTTATATATTTCAGTTGTTTCCAAGTGTTCAGCATTGCACATTCCCTCACTAGCACACCAGAAACTCTAGCTATGGCCACTAAGCTCACTTTACAAGAATTTCAAGATGATGGTTGTTGCTACATTGAGTTGAGAAGCACCCCCCGTGAAACTGATCATATGACGAAGAGTCAGTATGTTGAGACAATCATTAAAACTATGTATGTACCTATTTAAAGTGTATTGGAATCTTTTTATCTACATATATTGTGGAAGATATATAGGTAAATTTTGCCTGTGTGTTAAAAAAAAAGTAACATTCTAGCCTTAATAAATAAACATATTTCAAGGAATCAATAATTTTTATGAAATAAATAAACTTTTATTTACAGTAAATCTTTAAACTTGACAATAGTTTCTCAGCTTATTGTGTCAATAAATAGAAGTTGTCCTATAAAAGATGCAGATGAAATAACTGATATAGCTATAGAATACTATAAATTGTATCCGGATGTAGTTGTGGGCATAGAAATAGGTGGAAATCCTATGATTGGAAAGTTTGAAGACTTTGTACCATTTTTAAATAAAGCCAGATCTGCAGGGTTAAAGGTATTTATTTAATTTTACTACAAAGTTATTATAAACAACACTATTCCAATGCCTATCAACAAAATCGGCTTTTATCATTTTGTTTCAGGTTACCTTACACTGTGGAGAAGTATGCAATCCTGATGAAGTGCTGGAGATGTTGAGATACAAACCAGATAGAATTGGCCATGGCATCTGTATTCACCCTGAATTTGGTGGCACTGAGGAAACCTGGTCACAGTTGTGTCAGAATAAAATCCCAGTTGGTAAGTCAATTTTTAGGATTCATTTTGTTTATTGATTTATTAAGGCACTAAACAGTACACTTAATAAACATGAAAATATACAAACATTTAAAATTACATTGTATAGAATGTGTACCAATCATAGGCCTGCACAACATAAACATAACTAAACTAAGGATAAAAATACGAAAATTAAGTCTTAAGTTAAAAAATCAAAACAAAAATAAATTAAAGATTTATATAATAACAGAATCACATATAAACATAGTTGCATGCTAATTTTTTTTTATAATTGCCTATGGCTTAAATAGATCTAAATCTGTAACATGGGTCTGTCTAAAAGATGTTTTTACATATGTATTGCTGGATTAACCATTAGTGTTTAATCTGCTGGATTCAGATTTGATCCTTATAGAACATTGACTGTTCTATAATGATTGCTTTCTCTTTTGCTGCATAAAACAGAAGTTGAATGTTGTTTAGTTTTTTGTTTAACATCTGCTAGAATCAGCAACATTATAAGTCATCACTATATTACAAACCTCTTTGCCCTTAATCTAATGGACCATGTTCCATTAAACCAAGTTCTGTATCCTGACTTGCATAAGATAGAAAGGCATTTCTGTAACATTGCGATTTTATCTTTACCTTATTTTTATAGAAATATGCTTGACAAGCAATGTGAACACAAAATCCACTCCAGACTATGATTCTCATCATTTTAAGAAGCTTTATGATGCTGAAATTCCTGTCACAATATGTGTAAGTATTATTTACTAAGAGTAGCTCACTAATTGTCATATCTAACTAGTTTACCTAGTGTGTTACACTATCTACCACAATCGTGTAACACACTAGGTAAAAAAGTGGTCTATTAACACTTTACCTAAATAAATTTTCAATTGCTAATAATATGGCAAGAAATAACCAAGATCCAGTTGCATTCAAGTATACCTATAAAAATGGTATATATCCTACTACTATTATAAAGGCGAAAGTTTGTAAGTATGGATGTATGGATGTATGGATGTTTGTTACTCTTTCACGTAAAAACTACTGAATGGATTTGAATGAAACTTTACCACAATATAGCTTATACATCAGAATAACATATAGGCTACAATTTTTGAGGTTTCTATAAAATCTATATATATATAAAAGAAAGTCGTGTTTGTTACAACACTTATAACTCGAGAACGGCTGGACCGATTGCCATGGTTTTTGATTTGTTGGATTTGTTTCCGTCCCGAATAGCAGAATAACTATTAAAACATTGGAAAATTAACGAAAAAAATAAAATCAATTTATCCCCGTATTCTCCACGGGAACGGGAACTATGCGGGTGAAACCGCGGGGCGCAGCTAGTGTATAATATTATGTAGATAGGTACAAAAAGTATAATATGGATCTACCATTTTTCAAAGTATAATATGGATCTACCAAAGGTCTATACTATACTGCAACTGGAAATATAAAATATTGTTCTGGCTCCACTGATAAATGAGAAAAATATAATATAATTTTCAAAATGCAAACATTCAATGTACTTTTTCGACTTGGAAACAGTTTTGATAACTTTAATTTAAAGTAGCAATTCTTGTTTATTTATTTCGCGTCGAAAACGGCTCGTAACGGTTTTGGATGAAATTTTATGTTTATAAAGGGTTTTGCTGTTTACGTTTGCTTTGTAAAAAATTATAAAATACCGAGCGAGTCGCCCAGGTACCAGATCTAAAGAAGTTATTGATTTAAACCTGACTTTTTTTCAGACCGACGATAAAGGTGTATTTGCGACTTCACTGTCGCAGGAGTTTATGCTTTGTGCCGACACATTCAATCTCACTCCGTCTCAGCTCGCCAAATTATGTTTAGAGGCTTGCCAATATGTTTTTGCTGATGATAAACGTCAAAAATTAAAACATGATATACTTAATTTTATTGATAAAAATAACCTTTGATTTGGCCAAAATGGAAGAACTGTGAATTAAATGTTCCGAAAGTATATTTTACCTGTATTTTTTATTTAGTAGCCGTTGCAGCGATTCGCATATGTATGTATGTTTATGTGTGTGTGATGTTAGGTTTAGTTATTAGATAAAGCATGAGGATTTAATTGATGAAGACATTGAGTTGAATGTGAATATTGGATACCTACTTTTAATACCTTTTATATTTTGGATCAGGCGTTACATTGCGGAAGTCCATGTTAGGATAATCCGAACAGTTAAAACAAAAGACATATTTAAATCTATAAGTACTCCCGACTTCAATGATTTGATGCATTATTTTGCTCGCCTTAATGGTGGAATTTATTCCATAAAATTCAAGGTTTATGTACTTACAGCCTGACAAATAAGAAATAAATCTAAATCGGTCACCATTTGGCGAAGATATCCACACCCGTAGTTCGTATCAATAAACCATGCCGTCATACTTGCCCGAGTTATATTAATCCATATCTCGGAAACTACGAATTGCAAGATAAATGGTCATAATCAGATTAATAGTTTGGAAAAATGCGTAGAAAAACATACATACAGCTATAAAAAAATTATACTTGTTTGGAATCCATAATAGATTATCATATGTGTATTTAATGCAGTTCTTATAATCTAATCTAATAAAGGAAAAATATAATAGATCATATTTTCCCTTTATTCTCCTCTAGTATAGAATGTGTATGTATACCGCCGTCCTATAAAACAACACATATTAAAACTCCATCCTAAGGTTGTCTGGCAGAAATCGCTTTCAGCGATAAGGCCGCCCATTGTACTACATCTGAGTAGATTTATGTAAACGGCTATTATATATATGTTTTGGTGTACAATAAAATTTTCATTCATTCATTCTCCTTCGTGTAAAGTCTGTCAAAAACATATGATATGTATACCCTACATTCTAAGGTAAGTATACATATTAAGTATATGATTTCACCAGTAAATTCTAAGGCCTAGAATGTACTGGTGAAATCTTTGGAATATCGGGTGTTCTAAGGAAACGAATGCCTACCTACGCGACGTTGGATATTCGGGACGGACCATCGTCCTTTAGAAAAAATATTTAATCTTTGAGATAAATATCCTAAAGATAACCATAGAAATACGAATTACCACCCACACGCCATCTATTGGATGCATAATCAACTAATATATAATATTATTATTTTTGATAAACGCCTCTATTATCAGACTCTGGCAGAGTTGTGGCATGTTGTGTTAATTTCATACACAAAAGGACGCAACAACGCAAACGCACGTCATGTCATGTCACACTAAGTTTGCTATGCTACATTTAATAATCTGTGTACTAAGTGTAATTTATTCAATAAATTTTTAAAGGAATAAAAAAAGATTTCATAGAAATAAAGTGCATATCCTATTAACCATTAAATTGAACCACATAAAAAGTATAATAAAACTACATAAGAATAAGTTTTGATCAACTTTACAGATAAAGACAAGTCGGTCATATGTAATTAGCGTCGTGGTTTCTATACCTGCAGCTTACTGCAAGATATTTTATTACATAAAATGGCTAGTATTGATAAAATAGGAAGAATTGACGCTGATTCCGAAATGGAGGAAGGTGAAATTGTGGACGAACTGGATGACCTCTCCGATATATCTTCAGAGGAAGAATTCTTGCTGCGTCAGAGGTTGGAAGTCCTAGAAAATTACAATAATGTCCTTGAAAGAAAGAAAAAGAAACATACTTCAGGTGGGTTTGATGCATCACTTCAATCCATTTTATATTTTTTTTGGCTTGGTGGGTGTGAAACATGCAGGTATTATGTATATTATGACTGAATTGTCAATCATGAACAATTCACTCATTTGATCCAGTTTGCAATTGATTATAGATGACTGTAATCATTTGTGTTCAATGATTGTAACATGCTTTCAGTTCAACCAATTGCTAATTATTGATTTAAATTTTTTATCATAATTATGGTTTATTATCCTGAGGTTGACATGCAACCTGCAATACAATTGTTTCCTCTTTCTATGGGATTTAAATATTACATACACACTTTTCGCCACATATAAAGCAAGTAATATGTGGCATAAAGTGTATACAGGATGCATCAGCCTTTATTCTATAGTCTATTACTTATCAAAGGTAAATAAATCCTAACATACTTTAATATGTCAGTAACTACTACAATATTCAGTCACAACATAACATAATTTTGATTTGAAACAACCAATAGCCCTAATTCATATTAAAAAATATTAATTCATATTATTATTAACAAAAAAGTACTAGGAAATAACTTCATCAATGAAATAAGATTGGGTCAAACTATTTATTTAAAAATAAATTCTATTTCCCTTGGTCACGGTATCATGAAAGGCTGGACCAATTTTACAAATTCTTTTTGCGTTGTGTTTGTTATTGTCAGGAGAAGGTTCATATTAATGAAAAAATTAAGAAAAAGTTATAAAGAAAATTTCCGGAAAGCAATGATAATACAATGAGGTGCAGCTAGTGCTTAATAAATCCTTGATTTTTTACAACAATATTACATTTATTGATTTTCAGGATCAAAACTAATACATGATTTATCATGGGATTTGTCAGAAATATCTGCTGCTGAAATAGATGAACCTAAGTTATGTAGTACTAAACACACTGATAAAACTCAAAAGCATGTTAAACAACATAGTAAACAAAGAAGAAGAAAAGAACTGAACCAAAAAAGTTTTGAAGTAAAGCATATCAAGAGAAAAAGAGATCATAGGAAAAAAAACAGCTTGGCTAAAAAAAAACTGGAAATTAAACCTATCAATGAATCAAGCGATGAATCTGAAGATGAATATAGAAACAAGCGACAAAAATTAGCTGATGCAGTAAAGGGACATAGAAAGATAAGTGACACTTCATCACTAAGTGCTAGATTAAAAAAAATGCTACATAAATCTGAAGAAAAAGATTCCATGGAAAATGATATTCTTAACATACATAAAAATAATAATAACCAAATGGGAGTACAGCTTTCACTGCATAATTTAGAAACTGTTGATGAATTAGACTGCGGAAAATTAAAAATCAATGTGCCAAAAGAATATGTAGAAACACAAAAACTGTGTGAACCTATAGATCTCCTTTCTACAGATGATGATGATGTTGATGATGATGTTAAATTGATAACTGACAATGATAGACAGCTCTCTGTATCAAATAACTTATCTGCACAAATGCCAGCTACCATTGAACCTACAACACAGCAAGAAGAGAAAGATTCTGATGAGGATTTAGCAAAATTAAGACAACAAGTTCTCAGCTCAAAAACTTTAAAGGCTAAAATAACACAGAAAGCTAAGCCTGAAACCAAAATAGCATCAGAGGATGAAGATAGTGACACTACAGAACTAAGGCTTATATGTTTAAAGTCAGCTTTGTTAAAGAGAGCTATTGAAATGAAACAAAAGCAAAAGTTACAAAAAAAACTTTCACAGTCAACCCTAGAAGATGATATTCTTAATGAAAACATCTTGTTTCCCACCAAAATAGATTCTGGAAACAATACAGATATTGAATCTGTTGATATGGATATGGAATCTGATATAGAGGAAAGGACGAAAGATGGTAAAAATTACAATATTAGACAAAAGAAGAGTGAAACGAATGATAAAAAAATTATTGACAATCATAGTAGTGCCATACATGATGTAAAAACTAGCAAAGAAGATGAATTAGAAGAAGACGAGGACTTACTAAGAGCAAAACTTCTGACATCTTTGAGCAAGAACTTGCCCAATCTAGTTAGTCCTGAGATATTAAATACCATTGAGGAAACTAAAGTAATGGAATGCAATGTTAAGAAACAAGTGGCTGTTAAAGTCCCTGAAGAAAAAAGATTTATCATTGAACTAGACGAGTCTGATTCTGAAGGTGAACATGAAGCTACCAAAAATTTGACTAAAATGCACATGAAATTATCGGAACAGTCAGATTTTCAACAAAAGCTGGATTTGTTTCTTAAATCAACTAGAATGGCTGTGGAAAATCCTAAACTGCCAGATGTCATACAAAACCCAATGTTGCCAAAGAAGCCTGAGAAATTTGTTGCTAAGGTGAATACTAGTTTATAAATTCATGTTAATTATTGAGAGATTATTATATTTTCAAACTGTTACTTAATTTTCTGTTTTAGGCTGTAAATCACTTGCCAAAGTCTGAACAAATTGAATACAAGAATTTAGTTAAAAGGATGGCTGAATTAGAGAAAATGAAACAATCAAGACAGTCCTTGATTAATACTGCATCTCTACTATCTAAAGATACAAAGCCTCGAAATGTAACTAGTGACATCAACATAGAAGAAAAAATTTCATTATCCAGGTAAACATATTTTTAAATTTGGTTTCCCGAATTTAAAAATATGTGCTTATTCATTGTTTTTAATTATGATTTGTTTTTGCAAGCTATAAACTGATGGAGGGCCCATCCTGTCTGAGGAGGCACTCTACAAACCTAACAGCAGCATTACTACTTAAATATATACTTTAGTCATAAACATTGCCCTTTTTTTTTTTTTTTTTATCGTGTGGAAATGCACTCGCATACCGCCCTGCCACGGGGAGACAGAGCGGTTATGTGGGACTAGACCCACTAAAACCACACGGTGTCCTCCTCTGCCGCTTAGTGGCGGGAACACGGGAACGTTTATACACACATCCGCGAACCCGCCGCGGCTGTCCGTTTCCGGACCCCTCTCGTCTTGGCACCGAGTGCCACTCCTTGATTAGCGACACGCCAGAACACATAGCGTGTCGCAACCACCTCGGGGACCTGGCCAGCGAAAGGGCGTTAGATGACCCCGTATCTAAACGCCCTAGATCCCCATGTGACGGGTCAGATTTGTGGCCCCGTCACCTGTCACTACGGCCGCAGAGGATAGGGAGAGTGGCGCCTCTCAATACCAACACTCCTCTTCCCCTGCGGCCCCACCGCGTCCGCCATCTAGCGGTGGCGACCCCGCCGTGGCCGCGGAAGGTAGGGAGAGCGGCGCACCGCTATACCGGCACTCCTCTCCCGCCGCGGCCCCTAACCCTCAGCTGCGGTGCCGCCCATACGACACCGCAGCCCGCCTCAGTTGCGGTGCCCCCCATAAGGCACCGCCACCTACTGTGGCCGCTCCTAGTCGGCTTGGAGGCAAAGCCTAAAGGAGCAGCCCCTCCCGGGTTCCTCTTGGCTTCACCGTGGGCAGCCAAACCACGGTTACTAAGCCCCCCCGCCCCGACAAGGCGGGAACCCGCGGGGGGGGTCATAAACATTGCCCTGAGAATTCAATTAGAATACATCAAATAAGAGTTGCTGTATGGTACAGCACATATCATCATCACAGTCACTCAAAATCTGCACATTGTATGCATATGCTATATATTGTACATAAATCAAAATATTTCCAGGAAAAAGATTGCAGATGAATCAGCCAAAATGTTAAAATTAAAAGAAGAAGCAACAAAGCTTTCTCAGAAGTATAAAATTGTTGCCACTGAGCTTCACAACATTTCAACAGCTATAACTCTAAATAAAAAACAACAGAGGGCTGTGCAAAACTGCTTATCTAAAATAAGACAGCAACATCAATCATTGTTAAAAAGGTATATCATGATTTCCTATAAACTGGCTTACATTGTTATTTTTGGCTTAAGTTTGTGTTAGTGTAATTAGAACTTCTTACAAATTAACTTTTCAGCTCAACTACTTCTTTACGTTCCAAAGTAAATAGCCACTTCAATAATTTTACCAATAAAGTTGCAACTACTACTAAATCACAAAACGAGAAAAATCTAAAAAATGATTACAAAAATCCATTAGTACAAAAGTCTGTTAAAGTAAGTGTTGTTAATGATTTAAATAATGAAAACAAAGCAATAGATCAGAGAATAAGTATTGAAGTTAATGTTGCTAACAACCAAAAGATTGTTAAAATGCCAAGCCCAGTAAAAGAAAGATTGGTTGAAGTAAAAAAAACAACAGAAAATGAAGCTCTGAACAGCGTAGATAGAGATATTGAAGTAACTAAAACTGCAGAAATTGAAGGAATGGACATTTTGGAAACTGTGATTGATATTAACAAAAATGTTGAAAAAGAAGTATTGAACAGATTAGAGGAAGTAATTAATGTAAAAGAATCCTCTAAAATAGAAATTATTCCCGGACCAGTACAAGATGGCAAAGTGTTAGAATACAATGAAAAAGTAGAAACTAATAAATTAGTAAAAGAATCTATTGAGGTTATAAAAAAATCCGAACAACTGAATGAAACAATCAACAATATCGAAAAAGAAATTAATCGATTAGAAACTCTAAATAGTTGTCCTGATGTTGACAAACACTCAACAGATTATGATAGTAAAAGTTTTGCTGTAAGTGATTATAAATCACCACTTGAAGCCTTTGGAACAATGCTGTAAGTTGTGATAAAAATACTGGGTTGTCTAAATGCTTGCATCTATTGGCTGAATTCTATTATGTTGTGTGAAATATGATGATCTTTTAACTGTATTACATGACTGTTCTTATGTTTGTATATACATGTTTATTTAATTTTTCAGTTTGTGGTAGGCATTATAAAAAAGATTACCATATTGACACCTCTTTGTAATATTATCGCTACAAGCCATTGAAAATTGTTATTAATTAGGGATTCTTGTAGTAAAACAAGAAAATTTAACTAGCCATAACAGTGCATGTCAATATCTTTGAAAGTGGATGGCGGTACACACATTGCTTTGTCTTCGGTGTGATGTAAGTGTGCGTTCAAGGTCCACTCCACTTGAATATTATTCAGATATCAAACTGTTTTGTTATATTTCAGTTGGAAGTCGGATCCGAACGCTATCCTCTGTCCGTTCGAAGTGGGCGGCCAGTGCAAAGATCCTGACTGCAAATACTTACACACAGATCTCTCTAAACAATGACATGATTCTCTACACCACACACTCTAAACAAATTCCTACTAACTATCTACTCAAATCCTACACAATGCAAATATCAACACACGAATTCCTTCTCCCTCTCCTTTCAACAACCCTTGGATTCTCCAGTGATGTGTAAAGTATTTTACCTTATTATTTTTTACTACATCTATGCATTTGTAGGAAATATTTCCGAAAAAATTTTGATGATGAAACTCTGAGGTCTCTTTTTTAATGCTTTGACTGTTAACAATTTATCATGTGTACTTGTGAATTTCTTTTATATAATTTTGTTTTTCGAATTATGCCTATGTAATTTCTTTTGGAGTATCTGATATTTGAATTTAGCTCACTGAACGCTCCTATTCAAATTGCAGTTGGGTGTTGTAGCGGCTGATGGGCTGGGCATCGCTTCACGATAGTCGGCGACTGTGGTAAGTTACGAGTAAACTATTATAATGCATTAGTAGTGCTCCAAATAAAAACAAAGTGTCTGACAGTCTTCGGGACTCCGTAGTACAGTACCAACTCTTCGACAGTGTTGTGGTAATAAAAAACATGTTTTTTAATTCAGATATGTGTTTATACATGTAAAGGTATTAATAAAATTATTTTTAAATTGTATAATTGGTTTTTCATTTCACTAAGGATTTATATATATTATAAAACAAGAACAAAATTACATGAAACTTTTTATTAGGTCATTGTAAAGAAAATATAAATAAAAATACCATTCTCCACACCCATATACACTTAGATAAAATATTAAATACGTAAGTACATACCTATTATAATATTGGAATAAAATTCGATATATTTTCATAAACTCTTGAACAGAGTGATTTTCTTATTCTCTAGTAATGTTTACATTAAACATGCATACTTATTTCATTTGGTTGATACTGATATAATAAGTGCTACCATTCATAACAATCCCAACATAAATAAATAAATAAAAAAATCCCATAACTGTAAATTTGGTGGAGGAAGTTCCTAAAGCTATTGAATTAACGGACTCCCAAATATAACCATAGCAACATCTGTAAAAAAAAGCTAAGTTTTTGACAGATATACAATGTCTTTATTGAGCATTGGATGTGTCAAGTATGCTGGGGACAGTGTCAAAACCGCTCATAAAATTTCTGGGATTGTTGATGAAAGAAAGCAATCATTTATTTAATTCTATCGATGTTACTTGTCAATGTTATCACTTATTTACGTCATTATACCAGTCTAAATATACAAATAGGTAAATAGTTATCAAATAATTAAGAAGGGTGCTAACTAGGGCTAGTTTAACATTGATTTTGGTTGGCTTTTCCACATCTATTAATTTTATATAATATTTCCTCTTTATAATATTAGTGTAGACAAAGATCGCAAAAAAAATCTTAGTTAAGTAAATACTGAAGACATTTGATTAGGCATTACTTATTGTACCTAATAAACTACAAGTAAATAAATATTTGTGCACTTACAACGTTGATGTCATAGTGATACGAAACTAAATCATGCCAAAAATTTGGAAATTTGGTGACTAGGCCGTTTATTCCATCCATTATTAGGCTCTTAATATTTCGAACTTTAATGACAGTAAAAAGAAAATCTGCAAATAATGCGTTTCGATCTGGTGATTGTTACAAGCTTATTATAAAAAGACTGGATAGAGCGTTTTCTAGTCTAATACCAAGCAGCAGAAAGTCGTTATGCCCAGCAAAGTTATTATCTAAGCATGCTACTCAGGGTGTTTGAGAAACATATTGTTCATACCTGAACTACCTAGTTGCCCGGACTATTACGTCCTGGCTGTTACCTATACCGAGTAAATTTATTCTAAGTCTGTGTATACATTATGATTATATAAGCAACTAGTAACCCGCCCCGGCTGCGCACGGTTGTACAGTGTGTTGTAAGGTGGGTCGTAATATAATTTCGTAGTAGGTACTTATTAAGCTACTTTGTTTTATACTATGTAGAGATGGCGATCAGCTTACAACTCGCAGCTTATTTCCTTAGGAAAGTGTCGCGAACGAAAGGTTGTCTGAGGTTATGATTACTAATGAACAACCACAAGTAAATCCATCTCAACATTAAATACAGGTAATTGCGTATATGTATTACAATATTATCGTGTATATTATCGTATTATAGATAGAATGAAAAAGATGTGATAACAAACACACGAACAAGAAAATCTATATATACGTACGTTTATACTGTTTATTGGAATATAAGAATAATTGTAACTTGAAAGAAGATATAAGTAGGCATAAATGTTAAGTAGGTACCTATGTTAGGTGCCGTTTGAATAACTTGATATTTTCAACTATATCGTCATTATGAGACTAGTAAGAGTACAATCAAGAAGTCACATCTACTTAAGTATGATAAATGTAGGTATAATCATCACACAATAATAATACTGCTAATCATCTAATTCTAGCCAAGTATCTGGAAGGCCTACCTGTAGGTACGAGCATAAGTTAGACAGAACCAATGATATATAATATGTCATTGGCCTGAACAGAACAGAATCGTCCGCTAGAAGATGCGATACAATACGGAGAAATAGTGCAATTATTTACATTTATAGGACGGCAACGCGCAAGCGGTATCTCTGGTATTGGCTACGGTAACCAGTTACGATCAGGGCCGTTTGTTTGTTTTGTATTGATACAGGTCTTCCAGGACGGTATCCTGACGACTAAAGCGAAGCGAGCATGTGCACCTACACACATAAAATTTCTTTGCACATACATACATTTCGGTGGAGCTACCTTAGCAACTAGGGCTGACCAAGTCACGCAACAGTACCTACGCAATTATGTAAGTATTTTGGTATTGTGGCGATGGCGATGGCCTTGTGACGTGTCTTGTGTATCATTTGTCATGCCCTGTGTTGTAAAAGTAAGGAGTGAATTGTACACCAGATAGTTTAAGCTAAAAGAGAATCTGGGTTCTACATGAGCATAAAGATAATAACGTGGGATGAATTAAAATTCCTGGAAGGAACCTATCTGGGTGCCACATGTCGACCACCTTGCGCGTGCACCTCGTGCGCCATCTGTGCCTATCCCTCGACGGCAGCCGGATGAGAAGTGAGGACGTAAGGTACCTACAGTTACAGAATGTATAGATAATGTAGGATGGATAAATGCAAGTGGAATGCGCCTATCTGAGTGTGTGCCACATTGCGACGGCTTTACGCGTCTCGTGCGCCATTTGTGCCCAGTGGCGGCCTTCAGCGGCCGGTTCTGCTGCGCCTACGCAGCACCAGCCGATCACTAGCGCGTTACTGCCACCGCTTACCACACACACCTGGGCAGGAGAAAAGGAATTGAGATATTTATGCTAATATTATAGTATTAAAAAAATACTACCTATATGTGTACATATTCTATCAGTTAAATATCTAGTTCCCATAGTACAAGCTATGCTTACTTTGGGATTAGATGACGCTGTGTGAAATATCTATGATATTTATATAGATTAAAATTGTGCATTGTATACAAATTGTCATCACATACACGGATTTTAAAGATCGCCTATCATAAGGTGGATCTTGCTTCCGTAACGGAATTAGTAGCTGCCTTTTATAAATACAGCCTTCATTGGAAGTTGTAATTTTGCGTCAAAGAACTAACGGATATGTTAAAGATGCTGAGAACATTATAGCGGGAATTGTACCCGCAGCAGTAATTTCAAACGGTTACCTCAATGGATGCCTCTTGGAGGTGAGCGGAAGGTAGACTGAATGAGAGGGCTTCGTTCCAGACGGGGCTGTTCAAATCTTTCCTGTTGGTCTTCTTCTTTTTCACCCGCTTGCCGTTCACCAACAAATAGACTTTGACGAAAACATCTGAAGGGTGAAACAATAAGGAATGAATTATTATAAAAATAATATGTATATTTCATGAAATGTTTTGAGGCGAATCAGGTGGCCACCTGGTGGCTAACTTTATTTTTTGAAATTGGGTTCAGATCCATTTCCAATTTCGACACCGATAGGTAACGGCGTGAGTTACTAGTGTTTGTTTAATTGGTTTCCTAGCTCACGTTAAATGCTTTAGTTAAAGGTTTTTGATCGGAATCGTCAGTTTAAATCACACCTAAATAACTAATTTTCAGGTGTGTCTTTACGAAATAACATTAAGCTAAGTCACAGTAGATTTGATTGACGTTAGTGAGATTAGAACTCCTTAACAGCTAGCTATTCAACCACTATACTAAGGGCTAGGTTACGGAATTCTTCAAACCAGGATCAGCAGTTGGGTCTTTTCAAAACGGAGCAGTGGAAGAATAGAAGCCGAAGAATAAATAAGTTTTAGCTATAATCTAGATGCTTTTTTTACCTAAAGGCTCCTTCCCTTCCTGCGGTGGCAATAGATTCCTCGCCTTGAGGACAACCACAGTGAGCCGCTCGGCGGACGGCAGGAACGACAGAGACAACAAAAGCTCTTGCAGCTCTTCTGGCGGCCGGCGCTCTCGGGATAACTCGGCCCACACTTCGGCACCGCCCGCCACTTCCACTTTGGACAAGGGAACCTTGGCAGAGCCCATCACTTCATTGCGGGAGAATCTAGAAGAAGATAAACCAGTGTGATGTGATGAACCAACTTTATGAAAGACGCACGAAGTTGTGTAGACTAACTTACCTATCATAATCGAACACTTGCAACAGTAGGGTCTTGTCCGCAAGTTCATCGTGCGACACCGGGAATTTGAAGTGCTGGTCAAAAAAGGGATTGACCTCGTTCCTGTGTACGGGGGTCTGTCGCACACGTGTGTCTACTTCCGGCATGAGAGTCACTCGCACATACGGGTCATTGAATCCGCCCGCTTCGTACCCGGCGAGATCGTGAGCTGAAAATGACAGGGTCAATTTTGAGTGCCAACTTCGGTGGCGGCCTTTGATCTCGTTACTTTGCCTCACTTTATCGGTGATAGAATCGATTATAAATCATAACCTATCTTAGCTACTCAATCGATCACCTAGAAATTTTTCATACACGTTGTCAGGGGTACACAAAAGGGCATACCTACGGTACCTTTCATCCAAAAATAAAATAATTGACAAAAATCAAAATCGCGAGCGAAGCCGCGAGAAAATTTTGTATCTACGGCAATAAATGGGGGGTACAGGTGCTCGCGTCCGTAGTAGTAGCAGTAGAACTTGTGCCAAGTTCGTCCGGAGAGGTACTGCCACCACATCTGGAATCTGCCGCCAAGCAGTAGTGGTTGCATTACTGTGTTCCGGTGGAAGGGTGTGGCTGCCGGTGAAATCACATGCGCATGAGACATATCATCTCGTCTCGAGTGATGAACGCAGCAGGATGAATGCGACTCAGTAAAGATTTGGATCTCATACTGAGTCGCACGCATTATTGTTGTCATGGACCAGGGTCACCACTTACCATCAGGTGGGCCCTCAGCTCGTTCCGTCAATTAATCACATAAAAAAAATATATATTCCGTTGTTTTGGCTGTGCTGCCGTTGGTAATACTTTTATTTTTAATCTTTCTATAGATAAAACGCTGAGAAGAGGTGGCGTGTTTCCTTTCAAATCCCACAGATAAATACTACTGCTTTACTATAATACCTACCTTCAATAAGATGCACTTCCAAGTCGGACCGATCAAAGTCGTACTTCAGTCTAAGGTGGATTCTGCCGAGCGAGGGGCCGCTGCCTTCCAATTCGATGACTAACGGGGCTTCCCGTTTGGTGTAGAGATCGGGTTGTAGGGCCCCGAGCGCACTGATGGCAGCGCCCGCCCCTGGGCTGAGAGGGCCTATGCCGCTGCTGCTTTCCACCAACGAGTTGCTTCGGTCTATTCGCCTAAAACGGTATGATCATCTTTGAAGGTTTGCAGGGTTGAAACACCGTTGAAATATCATACGATGTCTTTTTTTTAAATATCATGTGATGCAAGGAGACGAAGAAACTTTATATCTGTGTGAACCGATGTCTTTCCGATGAAAGGGTCTAAAAATATTAAATAAAAGTCTTCCTTCGTCTGTCATTCTAACTTTCCGTACGAAATCATATTGTCATTACCGTTTGAGTGTTGAGTGGGTTTCAGTGATGTGCTATGTGCTTCGTTTCAACGTCAGAAAGTACCGGATTTCCAGTTTTTCCAATTTAATTTTACAAATTTGCCGAGGGCTAAGACAAGGGTTTGTTTACTTTTTTACCGACAAGGGTTTCGTTTGTTCTCTATTATATATTTGTGAAGTGACGACCAACATGATGAAAACAAGCCCATCACAAGTGATTGGTCATGGAGAGGTAATTTTTATTTAGAAAAATTGTATATAGGATGTGCTATAATTTGTTTTTTTTTTTTTTATTTACATCCTTAATATATGTTTGGTCTATAACGATATTCTTTGAGAACTTCTGAGATTTATGTTTTTTTTTTTATTTATTTAGCGAGTATTGATACTCATATAATAAATCATATAAAAGTTTTCGAACACGACAAAGTTTACTAGGTATCCATAACTTGGCAAAGTGGGAACTCGTCCTGCCGAAATGCAGTAAGTACGATTCGATTTCGCCCGTACTACCGACTTTAGTTCCTAAAAGTTCCAAGTACGTAAATATATGGAAAGAAAGGATACGAAATACAGTTTTCGAAAACTATCAAAACTTGTATACTAAAGGTTGTTTTAATTTAATAAGAAAAAACTGCCCTCCATATTACGTTAAAATTGAGAACCGACTTTTATGTGTATATTAACCTGATTTGCATAATCATTATCCACACCTTAGGTACCATTATTTTATAGAAGCACAACACCACGAACACTGTAGGTAGATAATTATGAATTTACAAAATAATTTCTAGACGCGAGAAATGCTTATACAGACGCGGTAGCACTTCCACGGAATAACGTTATAAGGTCAATTATTTTAAATTTATTAAAGGCACTTTCCAGGAATCAACACCCAGAATTAGTAAATATATTTTTTGAAATTTATTCTGCGCCCTTATTACAAGTATTACGCGTTCATAAGGTACTTAAATTATACCGGAGCGGGTAGGTATTCGTACGATTGAATGCCAGTAGGTTGATTATATAACTTTTGAGTGATACATTCATCTCCTCCGAATCCAACTCTTAGACCCTTTTATGTAATTATCCGGCTTTGTAACTCACTAAAGTAGGCCGAAAGTGGCAACTGTAGATGAGATTAATTTCTATACTTATTCTTGTGTAGGCCATCACAAACATAATAGATATTATCGAGGCTCATAAAATCAACATATGAATGTGTTGAGTGTTAGAACGGGCTCAGTATCGTTTGTCGGTAGAGGCCTATGTCCAGCGGCAGAGATGGTATTATGTCAATACATTTAAATGGTTTCATAGGCTTACTTTGGCTGAAGACTTGGATCATTAACTCCAACATGTATAAAAATTCAGTAATGACAATGATATTACAGTGAAAACAGTGACAACAAAGGACTTAGTACCTTGGATGATGATGAGTGACAGTGTATATAACTTCAATAGAGACCTAATGACCCGATTACTCAGAGAGGTCTGATAGCAGTATACGCCAATATAGGCTGATGAAATGCATTCATGTTTTGACACCCGTAGGCCGAAGGATGTGGTTGGGCAAGCTATGCGTGTGCTATAGAAAAGGCGCGGTGAGCCAAGCTCAGTGACGCTTACAAGTATGATGGTGACAGTGCACGAATGGCTACAGCAGTCTACCTCGGTGGCACCAGGAGCGGCGACAGGCAGCGAGGCGGCAACACCCGCGGGCTCGAGGGTGTGGGCGAGTCTGCGAGCGATGCGAGAGATCCGTGCGCCATCGGAGCCGCTCGCACGTCCAGCGATACGGCACGGAGAGGCGACGGGGAGCGAGGCGCGCCGGTGCCGGCCTCCAGTGTGCGCCCGTCTGGGGCGAATGTGCGGATTGCCGGTGATGATCCACGATGGCTCTGTAACAAATACTCTGGGTTATACTTTTTTACAGAGAGCTATTTTTTTTTTATTCGTTGTAGGCCATCGTTTGACCGCTATCGCACCTGATGGTAAGTGATGATGCGGTCGAAGATGTAACACGCTGGCCTAGATAATACCTATTCACTCTTCTCTTGAACATACCCAAATTGTACTGCTTGGGAAAAAGACACGCAGGCAGCGAATTCCACTCTGCAGTTCGGATTAAAAAGGAGGACTCAAACCGTAACAAACTAAAAACTAAACTAACTAAAAACAAAGCTTTATGAGGTGACGCCCTGATGAAAGTGGTCAATTTAAGAATCGCATGTGGTGCTGCAAACTTCTTTAAGTACAACAACTTTAATTAACAATTATCGCAAAAATTCTAAACTCCTACAAAAAATACTACAAATATATATTTTTTGTATAGTACAACTTTTTTATATATTTAAAATAAACATCTACGTTCGTCACACAAATACTTGTCCTGGGTGGTAAAAGAACCCATGACCTTCTTACCATACTTCTTACCTTACCTTCTTACACTTATCTTCTTATGACCGTAGAAGGCTACATACGGCTAGTACGACGCTAAACCGAGTCACTAATCGCACTCACTCACTAGACCGCATAGTTAGCTTTGTTCTTTGAATATACAAAACAACTTCCGTTCTTTTACAAACTAGGTACATATTCACAATAATTGGAGAAGCATTGGCACGACAAGGAATGTAAGTTACCTAGTTATTTCCTTCACGGTACCGTACCAGAGCATATGAGGAAATGTTTTATGACTTTTAATATAAGAGGTAATGGCCATGACAGCGCACATTATAGCCCTTACCTTCGGTAAAGTCGGTATACTTACCTTGTTATGAAAGTTACGTTTACGCAGGTAGGTGCTTACGTACTTAATATGATTATATCGGCTGGATTTAATATATAATACTCGTTTATCGGATTACAATACTATAAAAGTTTGTTGTGTAATTTATTAAATATTAGCTTTTATCCACGGCTTCGCTGGCGTTAATGTTGATTTTATCAACCAATTACGGTTGTTTCATACAAAGTTTACCCCTCTCCTCGCCCACCCCGAGTTTTAGCGAGAAAAAGGAGTCTATAACTGTCTCCAGGGTCCCATCCATCTGTATATCAAAATTCAATTTAGGCGTGAAAGTTTAACAAACAAACAAACTCTCTTTCGCATAACACATAAAATATCGAGTTCTATGTAGTTTATACTGAGAGTATATACCGTACTTACAATAAAAACCAGTTTAATTTGTTTTGTCCGTCTTTTTGTTTCGGTTAATCTCCGACTTTGACTTGCAGATAACTGATGTTATATACTACATTTATTTCAAATAATATTTAAAAACATTTACAGCGACTAGTACCCAAAATTTTCACCTGTCAATTCCCTCTTATTGATCATAATCGATTATAGTAAGGGAGCCCATGATGTTAAATGGGGATTTACTCGAGCGTCCGTCGTGGGGACCTATTCTAAAATCTAAAAAAAAGTTATAATAATGTTTCCCCTTCCAGAATCAATTTTTTTTTTTGAGCAATTTTTTTGAGCATAATGTAAGGGAATGGTCGGGCCCACACCCTTACATTACGCTCAAACCGTCAGATTTTCTAAAAACACTCTTTTTAGCTCGTAATTAACCCATCTTAGCTTAATCTGATGAGCTTTAGTATTTGTAGCGATCGATTTTTTTTACTAATCTGATGGGCCACAGTCCTATATAAAGGACTTATATATGGTAGAGGTTCTCGTCGGAATGCCAGGAATGTTCATTATCATGGGCGTACCCAGCTTCTGGCCTAGGAGGGGGCAAGTCAGATTTTTTAGGTAGAATCGTTCGCGGCTTTTTTTCATACACACTACACAAACACACCTACATGAAACATTAGGTATATGTAGTGTAGTGTGTAGGGCAAACAGCCGCAAATGATCCTGCTTTATATTTATTTAACTACGTTTTGTACGTAAATAAATATAAGTAAATTTGATTATGCATGCATTTTTATTTTAAATTGCCATCTCAAGGGGGGGGGGCAGCTGTCTCCCCCTGCCCTCTCCTGAGTACGCCCATGTTCATTATGTTCATCTTCCACGCTTCAGTAAATCCAAAAATCCCTTCCAGGGCTTCTCTACTATTATGCCGTTATCACTTACCTTGATTTAACCGAATAGCTTCTCAATAAACTAAACCGTCTTTTCAACATCCCAATTCGTTTTCATTTCTATTTAAGGAAGTAGGTATGACCATGTGAGTGAATACCGAGCAACATACATGGCTTCCTATACGAGAGCGCAGGAATCTAACAAATTTGTTCTTCCTATTTTCCCATTTCCTTTAAAAATCCGTATGCATCGTCTTATATTCGTATGCATTGCTTCAAATTCCAGACTGATGCACATGAAAACCAACTCAGGTCTTCTAACAATCTTCTCTTTGCTTATCCTTAACAGAGCACATCTTTTAGGTCTAATTAATTTTCAGTAATAGCTGTCCGCTTCTGGAATGAACTACCAGTTGAAATAAAGAAGTTAACATCCAAAAATGCTTTCAAAAGGTTGTCCCGTGAATACTTTCTTGAAAACTGTATTCGTAATTTTCTCGATAGGTAGATTTTTTAGATGTAAATAATAGCGACGAATGTCAACCTATCCCACTATTGTATTTATGTATTGTGTGTGTTATTGTCATATTCTTTGTATTTGTGAATTATATGACACAAATACAATGAATGTCATTTTATTTGTGTTAAACAACTAAAGTTTATTTTGGAAAATTTCATTAAATAAAAAACATTAAAAAGAAATCATTTGTGTTTGTATAAGTAATACTATATTAATTTTTTTTCTACGGATTTACAACAAGTGTAATCAATAATCATCTTTTATTTATGGCGCCATACAAACTGACTTTAACCTTTAACTGCTAGTTACTTTTGTGCTGAAGTATCAAATAAAATAAAGCATAAGGTTGTATCTGCTCCTTAACTTATGAATTAATAATAGAGATCGATAGGTGTTTCGTCCCTCCAAGTAGCATTTTGCCCCCGTTCGATCATTGATGATTCTTATAGGAAAATATGAAATATTCATGTAAAATCAAGTATTCAGTCGAGCATGAATTATAGCGCGGATCATGGTGATTATAGTGAAGGAGCCAAGTTATATATATGATATTTACAAGCCCGTAATAATGTTAATAATAATAATTAATGTCATGTTTAGGTTATATAACATTTTTTTTTTATGTGAATTAATGACGGAACGAGCTGAGGGCCCACCTGATGGTAAGTGGTGACCCTCGCCCATGACAACAGTAATGCGTGCGACTCAGTATGAGATACAAATCTTTACTTACAAATCTACTTACTGAATCGCATTCATCATGCTGCGTCCATCACCCGAGACGGGGATAATACGTCTCATGCGCATGCGATTTAACATAACCCAAACACATTAATTGTAAGTTTTGTTTATGTCTCTATTTGTGAATATTTTTAATATAACAGCAACTCAGATTCAGGTTCAGATTTATTCATTAGGTATTCATTTAGGTACATTTCTAATATTGTACATGAAATTGTACTCTACTGTACACTTATGAACGTCAGGCATCAAGTCGTTCTAATGACAATTTATTATTAATTGTGACATATACAATTAAATCTTTGTTACATTTTTTACCCGACTACGGCGAAGCAAAAAGGAGGAATATCTTACTTGATTTAAAAAAAATTGTATTATAAAATCATTGATCATCATTGGGTAGAACATAGAGAACTTAAACTTATTTGACACCTAATGCAATAAAGTACAATATTATATTATTATCAAAATTAATAATTATAAGTACTTATTTAATTCTTCAGACGAAAATCATTATTTAGGAAAAAAACATAGGACGAAAATAAATATTTTAAGGAACATTTAGATTCAAAGTGCATCGTTATATTACTCTCTCCAAATGTACATAACTAAAATTAAAATGTGAAAACGCAATTAATATCCCCTGACTGTAAACAAATTGCAAATGCAAATGGACGTACGTGTTGAAGGCGTAGTAATTCTGAGGTTCATGCATGCATACATTAATCCCGTGTGGCAACAGACTGCATGAAATGGACACGGCAAACGGATTTTGAGCTCGGGGCATGGAGGCCGCTGATTGGATTACTCACTAGCCCGAATGCTAATTTCAATGTTCCAAGCCGAAATTAGCACCATAATAAATTCCTGGTAATAATTGTTAACGCTTTTGATTAAAGTAATTTTAAATGTATCATCTACTTTGTTTCTTGAATGATTCGGTTGTTGTTCTGCCTTCTACGCTGTAGGTTCGATTCCCACCCAGGATGTGTGTGTGACGAACATACAATATTGGTTCTATGCCTGGGTGTGAGTAACATAGTTACAATTTATAACAATAAATATATACATATATTATATAAGTTTCATATAATGTTCTATCAGAAATTCCGTTCGCATTTATACAAACTATGCTTTCAAATATTTATTATTTTATTGATTTTTATGGTTCCGTAGCAGGGAACATATTACTAAGCTTACAACGTAGGTATGTCTATGTACTAATGGATGCCGCGCGGAATAAAAATTGTACATTTTTCCGGGATAAAAAGTAGCCTATTCCAGACTATAATCTATCGCTGTGCCAAATTTCATCCAGATCCAAACTATTGCATTTATATGCATGAGTATACTGTTAGTTGGATTTTATAGGATAAAAAAAAAATGTGAAAAATCCAGTAAAGTGCTATTCGGACTCAATGGCACTTTACTGGATTTTTCAGATGCACGGGCACGCTACGTACGCCGTACGTGCTTTCATTATGTCAACAGCCAGGGAATGAAAACCATTATATTTGTTTCCTGAACCGTGTGAGTGTATCCGGGAGCCTTCCGGAGTAGAGCAGATAAATTTGTGATCATGGGCAAGCGTAAATTGCCAATTACATCTTCACATCAGGTGAGTTTGCAATGAACCACTAGTCAGTAGCCGACCGAGACAACATATTTAAAAAAAAATATGACTTTGTTGGAATGAGGAACGAGTATTTCCCATTTTCTTTCTAAATTATCATATAAATAAATACATCAAGAACATTTCTAGTAAATCTTTTAAGTAATTCAACATATCGTTAAAACATTGAATGCCGTGCAATGAAAATATATAATTTAATAATTGCACTGGGAATTGACTGCGAAAACATAATATTTATTGTATGTATTTTCTCTTCCTGTGATACTTTATTATATTATGTCTTAAGAAAGAGATCGCATCTTAGCGATAAGACCGCCCATTGTACGTGTTTTAATTATTTGTCACGGTTGTACAATAAAGTATTTTCATTCATTGATAAATTTATGCGGGAGGTATATAGTAAGTAGAAGTATATTCGAGGACCCTTCCAATGCAACTGTACACGTATTTCGCGTGCAATACTCCGGTAACAAAATAAAGGTACAAATATTTTAAAAACTGCCAATATTCATTCTACGTAGGATAAATTTACCACAATTTCGTTACTGTTACTGTACTGTCTGGTACTGGTACTTTTTACGTATTTATTAGTTAGAAGATATTTATTATAATCACACATACATTTTATATCGGTTTGATTTATTAGAACTGTCTTACATCCTGCTAATCTAATCTTAATTCATCTAACAGCGAAACTCTATAACCTACTAACAGGTAACTTAGCAGTTCTGCAAACATATTAGCATTGCAACATTTTGAATTGGCAAATTTTTTTTTAAGTCTTTTCTCAAATTTGGCTGTTAGCTGACATACGTCAACGTAGTCGAACTTACAACGACTTCACAACGGTTTCTAACTATCTCTATTACAAGATACAACAAAGAACGATAATAAATATGTGTGTTTTCGATTCCATTATATTATAACATAGTAATATAATTGCGTTATATGGAAAAGTAATTTTCTATTAGAAGTTTGCAAAGGTGTTTGTTAACATCACCGGTATAGAGCAAAAATAAGACGGAACATAGACAGTTTAGAATAAAACTAAAAAGAAAACTAATTTTTGCTAAGTTCGCAACGTATTTTATTAAATTAGAATGTTTAGGCGGACCATCGAAAATCGTTTCGTGACAAGAGTAACTTAACCAATCAGCACGGATTTTGCAGAACATTAATTAAAAAAAAATGTATTTTAAGGGATAGGTACGCTTTAATTTAAATAATTATATATTTTTTTGTAATTGTAAATTCGTTGCGACTAGATATAACGTCTAAATTGCTAGAAGCCTGAAGTAATTTTACCGGCACTCGTTCAGGAAGAAAAGAACCAGGTGAGCATTAAAAATGTCTTGTTAAAGGAGCTCACGCACGGGTGAACATTGAACAAATGAAACAATTGAAGTTGAGAGTTCATAGTAGCTGAAATTGGTTCTAGAGAACTACTTATCTACTTGTGTTAGAAATCTAATAAATCTAATGAGAAACGTAGCTTAAATATCAAAGTTTATTCTGTAATTGTAAAACACGAACATCAAAAAAAGCAACAATATATAAATTTTAAGAAAAATGGTAGATTTGAAAAAGAAAATGGTTGGTGTCTCGGGGTCTTTGCGGATGAGACTTTCAAATGATTTTTGGTTTTTTATGTAGGTAATAACTATTATTATCAGTTAAGTCAGTAATATAGTATCTATAGTACAAGTTATGCTTAGTTTTGGGCCAGATGGAGCTGTGTGTGAAAAGTACATGATTATTTTAATGTATTTTATGTATTTTAATGTATTGTAATGCTCACCGTAGCTCTAGAGGTGCCACTGTCCAGGCTGCTCTGAGAGGATATAGATGGAGTCCGGGTGAGGCGAGCATGAGGAAGAGAGCTGGCGGCTCGCCCCTCCATGCTCAGGGGCTGGATGCGGCACGACTCCTTCGAGATCAGCATTTCCTATCAAAAAAAAACCTCACGTTAAACTTCGCTAGGTAAAAGGCGGCAAAGGGTTGGAACATACTTATATTAACAAATAAGACTAGCTAACACATGAAAACTGTAATTTGTGCATGTACGCATGTAATGTGCCTAAGGGGCTCGTGTGACACGAAATTTGCTCGACTATGTTAATTAACCATACTTGAGATCTTGAGTTAATTGGGATAGGATGTCGTGCGTTTGATTTCTGTATGGGTAAGGGAGGGACAGATTGATATTCTTGTACTATACTGTTAATCCTAAAATTATAAATCCTAATATTTTAAAATAAATTTTTGCACAAATTTTGCCCCAACCGGGAATCGACCCGGGAACCCACTTGATTTAGAACAGGGTTATCAATTAGGTTACGGATCCGTGAAGTCAGTTAAAAACTCCGTATCGATTAGGTCGTTTCGCAGACACGTTGAAGGGCTAAAGTAACATTTTTTTATCCCATAAACGAAATCAGAATATAAAAAGTTTTATGTTGCTCTAGTGTAGCTGGACAGCAATTACAGTATACTGAATGAGGTAAATGAGGTAACCTCTGCGCTGTGACTCGTAAACAGATTGGATTTTAGATATTAAGCCATTTGCTACTAAAAATAGAGCATTACTGTAGGTAGTACCCGTACAGCATTACAAAATCGAATTCGGAAATTAATCAGTCAGTCAGTCATCAGTCGGTCCAGATTGAATATACCCAACGAACCGCTAAATTAGAGGTATGTTGAAGGAAGTAGGTATCTAGTAGGCTACGGAATGTAGGCGTTCAAACCTTGAGTAGGACTAAATTAATTTGAAAGGCTGGAGATTAAAATGTTTATAAAATATTTAGAATAAAACATTAATTCTTTGTTTTTCCATTCCCCCCAAAAGGCGAAACCGGAACATGTTTTTAATACAAGTGCTTTTTCTTTTCGTGTTAGTCTAGTAGCTGGGACCCACATCTTATTGCGCTGTCCGAAGTATGGCAGTGCTCAGTTAAAATGCCACTAAACGGTCAACCATCCAACTAGAGACCGGGTGGAGGGTTCCTTAACTTGATAATCTGTAAAGAACATCTAGGAAAGATTCGAAAAAGTGCATCATAGATGCGTATGATGGTACTGACAACTCGTCACATTTCCGTGCGAGTTCACGACACCAAAGTCGCAACTTGTACAGTTCTAAACACCGACACCCTGACCACAGATAACATACCCTATTACGTTAGTCTTCTCTTTTTTACTTTTATACAATGAATAGAAGCTTAGCCATACAGAAGTATACATACATGGGGGCTTCCGTGAGACTTGTCGTCCCCATAGCTGTCGGTAGAGTTATGGCTTTGTCCGCTGCTGGCACTAGAAGTCCGCTCCCTGGCGGCGCGGGCCCAAGACTCCAGCCGCTTATGAGCCGCCCACACGCTGGGAGGGCCTATTCCACTCATAGTTCTACTATAACATCACTTCATGTATCACTAAGTCCCGTACCTACTGTTCACTAAATTAACTTTAAAAAATTATAAATATTAGCTTTCCATCAATAGCTAAAGCATAAAGGAGGAACATATTACATGAAGTCGAAAGGACATTTCGGATTGCAAGTGGGAGCAGACGGGAAATTGCGAATTAGAAACGGTGGCCAACCGCATAAGGCTTTCCTATAACACTGAGCAATAGCTAATTCAGGTGAAGGATAAAATGCAATTAACCATATTTTTAAATAACATAAAGGTACGTTAAACTTAACTTTTAATTATTTAATACGCATATATGCAAATAAAATAAATAAATAAATTTAGACGAAGATTTTAATCTTATCTATAAATTAATCTCAGTATATGTCATCCCTTATTCACATATAGAGGAAAAGGTAAGCAAATATTATTACACCAGATTTTATTCTCGGTTCGGTAGCTTTAAGTTGACACTGAAGCTACCTTCCCTTTGTAAAAAAAACCTTATAAAAAATATACGTTTATATATTCGTGAAAGATTCGTCGAAGAGAAGTTTATTTAGTCGTATTTCTTTGTAACAGAAGAAGCAACGATTCGGCCTGACTAATAGAATATCGAGCCGAAGCCCAATAGCAGACAAGTTATTTTTTTGTTTTGTATTGTACAAAATCGTTTGATAATGTGTCTTAAAAAGTTTTGGTTGCCCCGACTACATTAGAATTGGCAAGTTACTATGAATTTGCGTTTGTGACTTTTCTAACAGCTTAGCTTAGCTTAGTTAAGCTTATTATATTTAAATCCACCTAATTAATTAACTACACATGAACCTATAATAGATACCATAAGGTACCAGCTGTAGCAACGGTATTTGATTTTGGTAGTAGCTTTGCCTTCGGTGCTAAGGTCCTGGGTTCGACTCTCACTTCAGAATAAGCATTTGTTTGACAAACATATATTTTTTTGTATGTCTGAGTGTTAACATGTATTATACCTATATATAAAAAAAGTACCATATAAGTATTCTTATAGGTATCTTGTTATCATTGTGTAAGCTATGCATAGCAAACTAAGACCAAAAGTTCTAGATGACACTGAGTGATATGTCTATGAATTTAGAATATTATGCATGATATTTTGAACCCATTTTAGGAAAAACACAAAACAAAATGCCATACCCTAAAATATGTATAATGTTTAATATAAACACGTTGACTTTACAATATTACGGCTATCGTTGAACTTTCGTTGGAGAAGGCAGGAAGAAGCCACAAGCTCTACCATAATTTATAAAACCGCTTTACGCCAAGGCTTTAAAAAGTTTTCTCAACAGTTCTCATACTTTTACGCTGCTCAGAAACAGTCTATACTCATGTTGTGGTATTATATAAGTATTCTATCTGTTATCTAATATATGTTATATAGTTTCCATATAGCTATGCTTAGTTTGGGCTCTGTATGAAATGTCCATGAATATTTATTATAATTCATTATTAAAAAGCGTATCAGTGTAACTTTTAATAACTATTTTAATTTATATCGCGACGGGTCACGGTTTTACTGCACCGCGTAGGTCGCAGACGGTGGACGTACTGCGTGGGCGCCAAGTCTACGCTACTACGAGCCACGCCTATCATACTGTGGGTGTTTGTTTACATATTATTCAACTTCTAATCGACAGCTATATTTGTACTTGTTCACGAACCCTCCAGTTAATTAGAGCGATCAATACAAAATATATCCATCATCGACTTTTTGTTGGTACTGCTTGTATTTTAATACGGCTTCAGTTCGATTTACAGTTATTATTATTTACACAAGACTATAATGGATAAAGTTTAACATTGTTGGCCTGTTTCTTTGCGCATCAAATTCGGTTCTAAGTTATTTTTATAGGAAGTAGGTCAAACAATTAATAAAAAACTTTAACGATGAATTAATCAATCATAGAACTTTGATCATAATGTATTAATTGATATTATGTAACTTTACTTGTTTCCAAATAAATTAATTGATTGTAGAGGCTCACAAATTATATGGGTACCAACTCAGTTTAAGTCTACATTTGTGTTAAAAATGGGGGATTAAACAGATAATTACATCATAAGTATTTGCTACGCCGTAGAAGCTACGCCGTAGCCTATGCAAGTTATTATGGTATAGCCGCTACACTATAAAAAAGTTCGCCGTATATAGATGTGGATATCACGGCTAACTTCTTAGCTGGTTCATTTTAGACTGTTGCAATTTAGCATTAGGAAAATTCCGCGCCTAAGTTCAAATGTATATTGTTGAAATTGACAGTGATTTGAAATTAAGAAATTCTAAAGCAATCGGAGACAAAAAAGCTCTCATGCGTAGTGAATGCTAGCGAATGACTAGTAGACACTATGGCTACTAGGTAAGTAGTATATTGTTGCGGCATTGCAAGTCTATTTATTTTAATAACTTTATTTCTTAACCTTCTGTAGCTGGTACTGTTATTATGTGGTGAGTAATTATAACTTGTCAGTAAATTGTACAATAAAGCTTAGAGAGCCCTAGAAGATACAGTTTACGATATTTATTGCATTGATTCACTCTTGTCTCTGTCTCAGAATGTCTGGCGTAGGTGGCATTGACATACACAACACAAGCATCAAACTTTATGGTGATCACGTAATGTTTGTCACGGTCACGGATTGAGTCCTTCAGAATTATCAAAAGTACCGCCTTTGGGCGTTACAATCAACTAAGCTACGGAGTCCTTTTTACATCTTTAGTTTGTTGTGTTGATATGAATTCTAAAAACCTCGATTTGTTATTTACACGTTTCAGGAGTTCTAACAAGGATCTTGCGACTATATCATCAAGTTAATGCTGGCAACCGAAACTTAAAATTTCATGATCACTCATACTTTTATGCCATTTTAAGGTTTATTTAATACTATTTGAAAATAGTATTATATAAATGATAAAAGCATAGATTACACTTCTTTGATTAATAATTATATATTAGATGCGCCCTGCTGTTACCTGTTACCCGCGGTTAAAAAGTTAATATGAGACGGTGGGAAAAAGCTTACAGAAGAAATACATCACTATTTTGCAAGTCGACAAAAATTACTTAACTTTTTTGAGATAAAAGGTAGCCATGTATTAATCTATGTTCCTATATCTATATCTTCAGGTAATGTAAGAAACTAAACGTCAATCTGTCAATTCTATGAAATTTTTTGCAGATACAGTTTTCTGTTTCACTCACTTTTTTGAGATTTTTTAACTCAAATTTTTCACATTCCGTATATTTTTTAATCATTTTCTTTGATACAAAAAGAATAAGCAAAATAGGTGCAGCCGTTCTAAAGTGAATTCGGCAATTGAGTTTTATTTATATATTGTATATTAAACGCGGTTCCATAATACGACTATACTTCAGGTTAATCCTTAATTTTATTACAACACTTGTGGCTGCCTTTAAATCAAATAGGCCTTAAAGTTATATTATAAACTGTTGCGCCTATATTGTTTTCTTTCCGCTATTTCATGCTATATTATTATAATTAACCATCAAGTCTATCGATAAAAACGTAAAAAAAGTATTAACTCGTAAGAAATACTATTGCACTGGCTTCGCCTAGTAACACGCCAATTAACAATCAAGAACGATTTAATTAAAATTTGTTATTCAGTTTTGGGGAAACTTTAAAATTAAGGCCCTGTTTCCACAAAATAACGTCGCCTTTTTCTGAAATATGCAAAGGAAAACGTATACGACATGAATAATTTAATTTCACGTGCGAGCGTATCAGTACACTATTTTGTTTCAGTCTGCGATCAACAGTTGAACATTTCCATGTGCTTTTTTCGGTAAAACAAAACTCACTCACGCAATGAAATTAACCAGTAAACTACCACATTTAACTACGAGCACTTAGATTTTAAGAGAGTCAGGGACCCAGTTTTAGGGCCTTACGGTGAAAACAGGCACTTAATGCCAATAGGGGTGTGTGATATAGCCCAGTCTAGTTAGCAGAGGTCGCGGCAAGGAGCGATCGACGCGGGCGAAAACTCGCGCACACTGACGCCGCCCGGGCTTTCGGTGTTGCCTGAACCTTGTCGAGCTACTCCACACAACCTATGGTACATACACATTTATTGGTACTTTTCACCCTTGCATATTAATAGGTTTAAAAATTTAAAAGTAAATTATTGATTTCTCTATTCGAATTTTATTTTTAACTCTAGTTTTGAATTTTATTTTTAACCTATGGTACATACACATTTATTGGTACTTTTCACCCTTGCATATTAATAGGTTTAAAAGTTTAAAAATACAATATATCATTGAATTCTCTATTCGAATTTTATTTTTAAGCTCTAGTTTTATTTCTTGTTTAAGTGCGGCTGAGATACTTGAAAACGAGTATTTCCAGACGAAGAATTACAAACTTTGTTCTGTGCTTATTACTAAGCGGATTCGAATGTGAAAAGCATTTTTCACAAGTATATACTGAATCTCGGACGCGGGCGGAGATTTTCCGGAAGAATTTAAAATTGCAAAATATTGTTGTGATGAAAACGTGCAATATTGTTCATCCTGTTAAACTTGTGTTAAAATTTGTTCCATAATGAAAACTTCTGTAAATAGCCAATTATAATATAGTGGCATAGCAACAGTAACCGCCGATAGAGTGGTTCCATCACACGGGTGGCTGCAAAACTAATTAACTACCGTCGACACCTCATCCGCTTATACCCGAATTCGACGCTCATAATTAATTGTGACCTAGACACCTCGAACGTAATGGGTTAATAACTGAAAGTATTGGTATCTGCATCAGTTCGCTTATGACACGAATGGTATCCTAAAAAAAAAAATTTCGTTTGTAAAGTCAATATTTGAAGTAGATGTCGTAGTGAAATTTTTAATATCTTTTGTTTATTATTATATTATTCTTATTTCATAAACCAGTAGTAAGTGATAATGATGTGGCGGAATTTAATGACATCGTATATACTAAACCCTTAATTATGGTTTAGAATAGTATGCCCCAAAAGAACAAATAAACCTGAATATGAAGGATAAGATTTATCAAGTGATGAACTGGAGTGGAAGATCTCATTGACCCGTTATATCAATAGTCACGGGAAATCAGTGGATGTAGTGGCTAATTTATACCTTTTGGTATAAATATTGTCAAATGACATCTACCACAGTTCTTGTAATGCTTGTCTGTTAACCAGGCGGTTTTAGAATCGGCCCCTGTATTACCAGTATTCCCTGTATACCAGGTAGCATAGACAAACATAGAAACACAAGACAAACACTGAGAACAAATCTCATGTTCACCACACAAAGTGTAACTCGGCCGGGAATTCAATCGGGTACCTCTCGCTTCGAAGGCAGTAGAACTACTACCAACTTAGCTCGGTGATATTAAAATATGTATAGGTTTTGAACAATAAATATAGACCGAAAAATATGCTTCCTTAGAAAATATCCTAATATTGTTTTAATGTAAAAGATAGCAACCCCAAGTTAGAGGACGAGATCGTGCGAATCACTTTTTCCGGGTCTAAGCAACAGGTAAGGACAAGGAAAGCTATGGGGCTTATGAACAATTTTTTTCGAGTACTTTTATTGTACGTGAGCAAATTAATCTCTAACCTTAGCAAGTTTTAAGTATTTCGTACGGATTATTATATTGATGGAATTGAGTTAATCTTTCTATGTGTTTATATATATGTTTATAATAAAACTGTAACAGATCCGATTCTTTACAATATGAAGACATTTTGAAAAAAAAAACAAAATAATAATTGAATCTGGAATCTGAAGGAATGATTATAGAATGATTATTACTGTTATTACTGTTAATGCCCAACGTTACAAGTACCACATTACTTCCAAACTGTCTTTGAACTTTGAGGTGGCTTTTATTTAATTTACGAGGAAGGTTTCAGACAAGCTGACCACTATATAAAAATAGATAAGCACTTATCCTGTTGAGTGTCACTTATCGATATTCCGAGTTGGGCGAAGTGTTCACGTGGCTTATCCTACATATCACTTTTTTGTAGAAGATACTAACCATTGTCTAAAGGGATTCCGGCCATCCTTTAAAAGGCCTTTGAACTCATTAGAATGAAATTTTCACGTAACATTTACCTATGTATATATTATCGCATAAGAAATATTAAAAAATATCAATGATCCATATTTTTATCTTATCATATTATATTATTCATTACTCTAAACGAACAATTCTTGTATATATTTTTATTTATTTACTAACAGTTCCCCGCGCCTTCCTCACATTATATAACATTTTTTTACGCGGAACCTTAATTGTTTATTTATACTAGAAATAAATATAATTGGAGTGTCTGTTTGTAATGTCAAAATAACAGCTTTTTACGGTACTTAAAACCAAAAACCATTTTCAAAATTTCGGTCTGTCATACTGTCTGTCCGTCCGTCTGTCTGTTTGTTCCGGCTAATCTCTGAAATGGCTGAACCAATTTTAATACCTTTATCTCAGAAAAAAAGCAACTTAGGGTTGGCACTGTATAAAGTTTTCAGCATAGTTAATTATAAAAAACTTTTTTTTGAGTCAAAATATGCGTTTTTACAAGAGATAAAATTATACAGGTAAACTGATAGTTTACCTGTATAATTTTATATCTTGTAAAAGCACAAGCACAATCCTATCTAAACATAAAAAGCACAATCCTATCTAAACATAAAATTTCATCCAAATCGTTAGACCCGAGATACGCGAAATAAATAAATAAAGATATATACAAGAATTGCTCGTTTAAAGTAATAAAATAAGATAAGATTAATAGTAGAAGTGTAAATCACTGTAGTTAGATATCAGTTTAACTCTGAACTTAGAATTTTTTCAAGAAAAATATTTATACTTTTAAAGTTTGGAATTTACTTGGAAATTCATTTTTATCGAAAGATCTTTATTTATTTACAATATATTAACGTTTTCAAAACTTGTTCGAGACTAAATTTCTGGGGATATAAGTTCTTAAATATTCTAGAAAATTTGTAGGTCAAAATTGGATCAAAATACTAGAATAATATAATAGAAGAATTAAAAAAAGTCTATAATAAGGGCATAATAAGAAGAATTTAGTTTTGTTGTATACAAACATCTAGTTTATACGTAAAGTACCTACATAAATTAATAAATTTTCACAGAACACAAACCAATCACAAAAGGTACATTTAGGTGTGTAAAGGGTGACAAATGGAATATTAGTAGGTTACTGTCCCCGTATCACGTGGCTTTTGCGAGTGTAGTCGCAGGAAGTTCACTTGGCGGTATTACTTTTGTCCTTGCTTCCTTTGTTTCATTGGCTGACAAGGTCGTTTATATCAATTTCGGGCAAAATAGACAACCGAACAGCTTCGTGAGGGATAACATCAAAAAGATCTTGTTAAATTACATATTGGAGTAAATAGCTTTATGGAATATTTTGGGCCTAACTTAATATATACTCATGGGTGTCATCCCCACGCCTCATCTTTTTAATTTTTTTTGAAGAGCTTGAAACATTCTACTAGTGATTACAGCTATCCATAAATCAGCTATACGACTAAGGACAGATCATTATTCTGATCGGAATAAAAAGGAAGGTAACCATGTTCCGTCGATCAGATGGTATTACAACAATCATATCGTAGGTCAATATTTTGGTAGCCTTAAGATCACTTAATTGTAGATACTATTTATACGGGTAGTGACGTTGTCGTTCACTGCGGATGACGTCATCGTTGTTTTATATGACCTTTGACCTGGTTATGCAGTTCTAAAGGAATCAATACAATGACTGATCATATGCATGCGCTCATCTAGGTCATCTCAACCCACATACGGGGTCGAAAAGGAAAAGAAATCTCAAAATTACACAGAAAGCTGGGGAGAGGGTGCTTTACCATTGTGAAACGATTTTATTTATAATTTTATTCCTCGATTGTTTGACTTATATTTTTTTTACAATATTAACAAAATCAGAATCTTCTACGGTACTTCCATTAACCAGTTTATTAACATTATTGTATGTCAGTCAAAACTTTAAATTTAGTCTAAAATAGTGTTCTTTTTTTAATTTTATTAATCGCCTTAAATCTAACAATAAATTTTGATTAATAACCTTATTCGAGAATGTATTCTTCATTATTTATCTATAAGTATTGTATATATCTACAAGTATTTCTTTCTTTAAAAAAAAAATATATATAGTATACTAGCGAATACCCGGCGTATGCTACTACGCTAAAGAAAGATATACATTTTGTGCCAAATGCATTGTTTAAGTGGTCATTATTTCCTTTCTAATAAAACCGGGTTGGGGCACATGGGTTGGATGGTTTCAAAGTCCATAACGGACATAGGTACCTATATATTTATAAAATCCGGTGTATATATAGAAATAGACATTTAAAGTTCAAATAGCCTCAAAACATTTTAGTTCCATTGATAATAGGTATCTCTACCTATCGTCGAATTCGCCTATCTAGGCGAGTTTGAAGTTCGGTGCGAAATACTAGAATTAAACATAACAATAATGCAAAAAATATATTACAAAATCCTTTCTAAATATAATGGAAACCATTATTTTTACGACAACAAGATTCGGAAAATTTCATTTAATAATAATGGCTCTGCGTGTCTGCTTTATCTATCCGAATATTTCTTTTTATTTCAAATTTTTCGTGAAACGGTCTCATTATATTCTGTAGTTTTGGTGGCATTGCCGCGTTGCAAATTATTTTAGTTTGAGGAAAATGTGCCAAAGATGAAGGTAAAAAAATGATTGCGTAACTTTTTGGACAAGTAATAATGCCCCTAAAAGTATTGTTAGAGTATCATTTCAGTTAATCTTTCAACTCTTAGACCGTGAGGTAGTGAACAATCTACAAATAGGTACAAATAAATAAATTGTAAGACTACTTACTTAGTGCCATACTTTCTGATCTCTTTGAAGTTATACTGGCCTCATAGCTCAGTTAGCTCTGCGCTGTAGACGACCTACAACAGGCTTGATTCCTACTCAGGACATTGTATAGTATAAGTACGTAGACAAAACGAACATTATATTGTATCATGCTCGCGAATACAAAATAATCCTTCCCTTAGGGGTTTCTTGATTGTTCTTTGTTGTATGGATGTGTGTGTATGTGTGTTCTACCTTCTCGCACAAACGGCTCAAAAGAATTAGATAAAATTTGCTACCAGGATAGCTTATATCTTGGATTAGTACATACGCAGATTTTAAACCCGGAAACACGCGGGTGACCCCGCGGGGCGCAGCTAGTATATATATTTATGCATATATGATTTAAGCGACAAGCGATGATTTTGTGTGTTTATATAATTTATATATAATTTTTCTGCAGTGTTGCCCAGATATAAAATTATGGTCATCATAATTTAAATACTTGTATGATAAGATAAAAAAATTGGTTTTTCAACATTTATGCTTTTTCGACACTCAAACTGATATAAGGTAAGACAAACTGTAAGACATAACTTATATTTGTAACAACTATGCATAAAAAAATCACCTAGCTTAATTCCACTGCTGGCCGACCAAGCCGCTCCACTGGCGCAGCTCGTATTTGCCTCACTGTAAGTTCGTTTTCAATTATATTCCACGCTCGAGTGATACGGACTTGCGAACGGCCACTTTTGCTTTTATTGCCCACTGCCGTTACCAGACCTCAATACCATTACAGATATTGGACACCATTTTATTTCAGGCCATTTAGATCAATTGATTGGACTTTTTTTCCATTCGAACATCGATCGCACTTATCTGCTTGGTTTATTCGAGAACTCATAGCTTATTTTGGTTCCAACTTATTTATTCATGTTTTTCTTTGCAACGATTAATGGACAGTTCCTATATACCAGTGTTTTTCAATCTGTGGGTCGCGACCCTTAGGGGGGTGGCGAACCTTACTTGGGGGGTTGCTGGCAAAAGGAAAAGGCAGCTCTGGATATTCTTGTGTACTCGCAGCTTCTTGCAGAGTGTAGGTCTTTACATAATGGTAGAAAATCATAAACATAGTTTCTTCAGTTACTAACTTTGTTTGTCTATGGTTCAAGGGGGTCGCCAGAATTTTTCTACCTGTAAAGGGGTCGCGTATTCATAGAGATTGAAAAACACTGCTATATACTAACGGACGTAGGTACCTAGATATATCATATCAACATTGAAAAATGTTTTGACTTTAAGAGATTTAAGAGTTGGATTTAGAATCCCATAAAATCGATACTTTAATACCTTACTTTTTGCCCTGAAGAGTGAAGTTTATTCCATATAAATTCCATGGGATCAGCTCCCTATCAAATAAAAAAGAATCATTCAAATCGTTCAGAAATTATCGAAGATATCCACCCGTAGCTCATATCAATATTCCCTTTCATCAAGACCTGGAGATTACATACATTTTTGAAGTCGGTTAAAAATGTAAGAAACATTTAGACAAGAATGTGACTGCATTAAAATATGAAGTACCTGGGCGACCTTTTTCGTATAAAAAGTATTTTTATACCTAGAAATACAATTTACAAGAAATAAAGATAAACAGCAAAACCCTAGATAGGGTTTACCCTAGATACACAACATTTCATTCAAATCGTTCGAGCCGTTTCCGAGATACGCGAAATAAATAAATGTATACAGATACAAGAATTGCTCGTTTAAAGTAATAAGATACTTTGGGTAAGTAGCCAGGTGAGACGTCCACAGAATCGCACCGAAGTTTAGAAGAGTGGAGAAAGAATGTATTCACTTAACCGCACCGTCATTTAATTTAAATGATTATTAACCTTTTCCTAGTTACACTAATGAGGTGGTTAATTGACAAATTTAAACGACATAAAAGATAAAAAAAACTGAAAAACAATTGGTAACCTTTCCAATAACTTTTCTTTTTGTTTTCTAAAGACTTAACACTTAACACTTGGTGTTAAGTGGTTTACTTATTGCAACTTCGAGTTAAGAGTCTTTTAAAAATATGTATGTAAAAAGTTAGCATATAAATATTATCAAGAAATTGCTTTTTGTGTAAATAATTTCACATCATTGGCAATTCGATTTTGATGTAGGCTATGACGTATATTGTATTGTAAGTACATATTCATATATTTCAAACCCCCCTCCCCCCCCGGTGTTACACGCGGTTTTCCGGGATCAATAGTAGCAATGTGTTAATACAGGATGTAAGCTATCCTGGTACCAAATTGCATCCAAATTAGTGGAGCCGTTTGAGCATGTACTTTTGCCTTTAGAATATAAGTAAGAATAGATAAAAAAAACAAAATTGGGTTCCTATCGCGTCATAGTTACACGATTGCGAGATAATTCAAGTCGATCGACAATTCTAGTCATAAACTAGTTTATTGATCAATGAGACTGAACAACAAAACTGCTAAGTATTGTATAATCCCACGGGCGTGGTCGATAAGGAATTCAGAGCATGTAACAATAAACAATGATAAGGGCGAACGCCGAAATCTAGCATTAGATATTTGGCGCCTGTTGAGCGCGGCAACAAGTGCTGCATCGATCAGAGTGACGCAAGTTCCCTCCCGCCGCCCGCCCTCAGGCTCCTTCCCGCCCCGCCCGACAAAACGGTCCCCAAAACTGATTTACTGGGCAATCTCCTATAAAATTAAATTATGGATAACGGCAGACGAATCCTTTCAGCGGTGGCGCTCCCTAAGGCATAGGCTGTAAAAATGAATGTTGGAATTCAGTGGCGGTAGGATCAGAATGTAGTCGGATAACTACAGCAAGGACTTATGGTAATATGGACTTGTGTGTTTCATTTCGAAAAACCATTTACGTCGAGGCCATTTTCTGTTTATTTTTAAAGACAAACAGTCGAGTATTGATAAAAAGTTGATACTATTACAGATTAATTAAGCAATCCAATTATATTTTTTATGTTCTCGACCTGAAGGCCTAGGATGTTAACTGGTTACCTCCACCCATAATAATCGCAATACAACTTGAGTCATCCACAACCTAAGCATAAGAAGACCCAAGTCTGGGAGACAGGGATATATTTTTCATCTCATGAAAATCACGCACATATCGTCAAATCAGTTTTATTGTTTTCAAAGACAATTATTATTTTTGTTTATAGTACCTTGATTTTACATGTCAGGTAACAAGAACGTGCGGCCTTATTGCTTATTAAGATTGGCCCCGATTCAAATCCCATTTTATATCCGACCCTCGATAGGAAATTCATGACTCAATGAATGTTATCGTTCGCGGCCTGTTGAGCGGCTCTGTCACTTTCTTACTCGCCTAGAAGCGACTCTTAGTGTGCAAGTACAAAACGTTTTGCACAGAGCCGATATTAGAGATTGTTCCCGTAGATAATACACAAAGTAGATAGTACAGAAAGTATTATCTACGGAGACGAGATAATACCTTCAGACGTACACCACGTACATTAATCCAAATATTACTTGAGTGGTGCGGAAGGAGCAACCTAAAGTAGCACTTTTCCCCTTGATCACCCGGAAAGTATTGCCTCCACACTTGGCACACTAATCCGCCGTAGTAAAGCAGTGGTGCTCTCGCGAATAGGTGTGTCTCCACTTAACGTCCGGTGGCGCAAAAATCCAGTATTAAAAGAAGAAGTAAGGATATTATTGTTAACATATTATTTTGATTATATTGATTATACGCGCATTCGTAACTCGTTACTTTTTAGGGAAATGCCACTGAGTGCAATGAGTGTTTGGCATGCGATTGCATTACAACTGCATAGTAAACAAAACGAACGTCGCTTATCGCATTGTCGTCTCACACTCGCCCTACAAATAGTTCGTGTTTTCCCGCGAAAATAAATTCCGTTCACAAAACAGTTATTTAATTAGTTCTCTTCTCAATACTTATGGAAACATAAATGACAAACTTTCGCCTTTATACTATAAGTAAAATTGTATATTCTCTTTAAAAAATTTATATTTATTCTTTGCTACGAAGTCAAAGTAATTTTTTCTTATTTCCGGTGCATTCTTAAACAAATATTTTGTTTATTTTATTGAATAAATATGATCATGCGTTCATGTTTAGCGCTTGTTCAATCAATATCCCTATCCAACGTCTTGGCCATTTAATTGAAACACTGTTTTACACACAAATTAATGCTATTGTCATACTATTGTCTAATTTACAGAAGAGCTTTATACATAACTATTGTCTTCTCCGGACACATAAGGTATAGGCCTTATCTCCTTATGTTTGGATGGACAGGATCTGTGAGGAACAATTAAGATGGAGTGTAACGGCATTGTTAACTCTATCGGTACATCTTACTGATATAATAATAATCACTCACTGAACCCACAGTTGGTAGTAGCAATGCCTTCTGCGCTGCAGGCCGTGGATTGTATGTTTTAACTGGACGGGAACGTCCAGGTAAAATATATGTGTGACGAACATATTATTTTTTTTAGTGGCTGGATGTTAATATGGATATGTATTTACAACAAGTTCATTTTACAAAAATGTAAAAACCCCTGATTTGGGGTCATGGTAATGAACTAAGAACAATATATAATTGATTAATAAATATATATTTATTAATCAATTATATGTTTACAAAGTAGCCGTCTTAGCTAAAATAGTACTAATAATACTCTGACTTAATACTCTGACATATTTAAATTCATTAACTTTATCATAATTTGACACTGAATACATTAATTAATTTGATTTGACATTGCATTATTTAATTTATTTGATTCATTCAATCTGTAATTAATTATATCGTATTTTTATATTGCTGGCTGTCGTGTTATCATGAATGTTTGTATGCTGAAATGACATAGGAGTACAAATGGCAGCACCTATAGTTCTATTATATTATAAGTTTTTCTATCTCAGTTATGTACCTAGGTTCACAAACAATAAATAAAATGAATAAAAATATTAAAATATACATAATTATGTATTCAATGTTGAAAATGTTTAGTTATGAGTATAACTAAATGCTGCTGCTGTAATCGCAGATATGCTAAATACAGCGTCGTTTGGCGATATAAAATGAAAGGTATCAAGTGATTAAATAAACAGCAATCAAACTTTTTAATTAAAACGTTGCTAGTAACTATGAAACAGTCCAGGGGCGCTATGGGTGGTACCCCTTTACTAAGCCAAGTACGAGTCAACTCAAGGAGTATTTCTCCATAAGATTGATTCATTGACTTGGGACAGTTAGTAAGAATAATAAGTATGAAACCGACCGATTGACTTCAGAGGTTTAGTTTCTCAATTCGGTTGTACGTTTTTTCTGTTAGTTATCCGATTTTTTCACTAATTAGATCGATTTAGTTGATTATTTTTTATTTTAATAGGATGTATCTCCAAGGTGTATCTCCAAGGTGGTCCCATAGAAATTTCATGAAGAAATTGGGGATAAAATAAGTGAATGAAAGTATTGAAGTCAGTTTATTAGTTTTTTAAATCAGTGAATTATAATTGAATACGTTTCAGTCGACCTCGCCCTACTCGCAACTGACGCGGAACAGTCTCCATAGCCTCGAATAACACATTGCGTGCTCTCCCGTCCACCATACGTACATCTCCCGTTTGAATCGAAATACATCGGGAGAAGAATTTCTACACTTCATTCATTAAAGAAGCCAATGTTGTATTGCGGAGCCAATTTTGAAACACCTACAGCGGCTGGAATCCTATAGGACTATAAATTTTAAGTCAAAAGTGTCACTTTCATTTTTGTCACATAAAAAAATACCAATTCGTATCATCGAGCGTAGAAAGTGGATACTGCTTTATAGTTTAGCCTTCATGTCTGTAATCGACCGTGATATATGTAAATGATGATAATACTTCATCTCACAGCTATTAATATTCATATTGTACGTGACCTTTGCTACTTTAAGAGGAAGCTCGCGTAAATATAAGTTTGTTTGGGTCTCGTGTGTATGTGTGTTTCCATGACACTTACGACACAGGAAACCCTTGTGCACACGTAAGCGTGTAAGCGTATGTATTTGAGTCGGAATTTGTTATTTAACTAAACAAATCATACAAACCAAATATCGTTTAGAAAATTCATGTACTTTTTTATGAATTAATTGGATTCACACTTGGAAATTTTCTTACTCCTCCTATCAACACAAAGTTATTAAACTACGGATATTTTAATTTTTCATTTTACGATGGTTCATGGTACGACTGCTACGACATCTACGACGTAGAGGCGTAGAGGTCGCCTCGGAACACGACATGTGCTACGTAGAAATCCAGGAGTGATAAAGTGGTGCCATCTATCGGCATTTCTGCGAACAACGTAGGTTCGGTAAAATGTTCTGCATGAAAACGTAAGCCATTTTCACTCATCTAGAGTGTTCACGACTGAGTTGAGTGGCGATAGAGGGAGCTTTCCTGAAAATTACTTTGAGCATTGATGCCCAGGGGGCCTATTTCACGCCCAATATGCTTCATTAAATTATTTGCATCCTAATCTGAATGTAATTTTTTCGTGAAACTTTGTGTCACTGAAAATTGTATTTAAAGTAAAATGTGACGTAAGGCCTATGCCTAGGCCTATCCTATGATAGGGCCCGTTTCTTTATAGAACGAACTGAAGTAGGCAGTAGGTCCAGTTGCTCGCGTCCATAGGTGAAAAGCTTCAGAGTCCCTACACGTAACTCCTAGGTGGTTGTAAATGAGCAACAAAAAGTAGCAGTAGAACTTGGGCGAAGTTTGTCCGGAGAAGTCTTGCCAACCAAGCAGTGGTGCACTCGCATTGCTGGTTTCCGGAGGAAGGGTGTGGGTGCCAGTAAAATCACATGTGCTTGAGACGTAACATCCCCGTCTCGGGTGACGGGCGCAACGGGGTGCGACTAGGGTCTTTTCATACTTTGATTGGGGAGGCCCTAAGTCGTATTGCTGCTATTATGAGCGAAGGTAACCACTTAACATCAGGTGTGCTTTCAGCTCGTCCCGTTACATAGGATACAAAAAAAAAACTGGTACTTATACACAACATTGCTACGGTAATCTGACTATGGACGACTTGTCGTAGAAGTAATTTTAACTTGGCCATAAGATCAAAGGTAATCGCAAAGTCCATTTTAAAAGTTATATGTTTTGGACATAAAATTATAATATTTTTGAGAATCGGATGTAAATTACCGGAATTTTCTTTGATGTTCGCCTGGGATTTCGGCCATTTTTGCGTTAAGAAAAACTCAAAGCCCAAAGGCCTACCGACTTCTTGCTACGGGTTTATATTTTGCGTTTTTTAATTATGTTAACACACGGGAGATTGTCACAAACTCCTTGTAATTTATTTAAAAATAAACGCAACGTTTAATCTAGGTCGTTTCTGTCTCTATACCCTTTCTCAGAGTTAATTGGTTCTTCAATTAAGAGCTCTTAAGATGTGACAATGTAATTAAAAGACTAAACGCTTGGTGGAATGTATATGGCCTCTGTGGCATAGAGGTTTGAGTAACCTACTTAAATCCAAGGGTCATAGTTTTAATTAAGGCTCTAAAATATTTTTATCATGGTCTACAAATATTTTTGTCTGTTTCAATGTGCTTATTGAGGTATCATTGCAGATATATTGTAGCTTCTTAAGTTTACAATAAATTCAATGTAGACAGACTCTTTATTGCATACCAGAAAAAAAATACAATTTTAAAACAAATTAGAACAACAACAATGTTGGTGTGATAATAGCAAAATCAAAATAATGTATCATGAGTGATATTTCAAGCATATTCCTCTATTTTATAGAGCATAAATACCTCATGCGTTGTAGAAGAGAAAGAATCTAGCTGCTACATTGCCCATAGCAATGCACCCCAAACAGCGGGTCCCTGTTTACCTCAATTGGTTATATGAAATACTACCTGCACCCCGCGGTGTTAGTCGTCGTTAAAACATAAGAGGATGAAAAGAAACTGACTTCACTTATTCGGGATAAAAAGTACCCTATGTGTTAAACCAAGGTATTCGCTACTTTTATAACAAATTTTACTCAAATCCGTTCAGCCGCTGAGGCGTGAAGGAGTAACATACAGACAAACTTTCGCATTTAGAATATTAGTATGATTGGAAATAACTTCATATCGTTATCGGCTGAAACCATGCGGACAATTTTAGGAAAGACAATAAGAATAAGACAAGGCACGCCTTTGTTCTCTGGTATAAGATATTTCTACGGGCATTGTCTGCGTGGGGTCACTCCTGGTGAATTATGGGTATTGCCATAATTGAATTATAGTATCTTCGTGATCGGTACTTCGTTACTGAAGGTCGTGATCACCATGAAGTAATTTGAAATTTTGTTGCGACTGAACTGACGGCCTACCTCTAGCGATTCCTATCGGTTCGGGCCGCGCGATCGCTTTCCTTCCACGTTGCCGATGACGACCATTTTTTCTAGGTTTCCGTCATTGCGTCATGCTATATGGCCAAAGAATGAAGAAAGAAGAAAAATATAGTATGCGGCGGTTACATATTGTAGAAAGGTCTTCTATTTATAGTTTGGCGAGAATTGATGCATTTTTGCGTTTCGCAGTCACGATATTCGTATCATTCGCCTCCAGCATCACATTTCGAATGCATCAATTCTCTTTCTCCTCGTGCTAGGTCCAGGTGTCAATATAGATAAATTGGGAACACCAAAACTCTGACCAGGCGGATCTTTGTTGTCCATCTTATGCCACGATTCTTCCAAACTTTTTCCAACCTAGTCTTTGCATATCTACCCATTGCTATCCGACGTTTAATTTTCGGCACACAGCATCCATTCTTGCAAATGATTGATTCCAGGTAAATAAAGCTGTTCACCGTTTCGATATCCTACGAGTAGCTCGGTCCACTACCATAAGCTTGGTTTTACTTCTGTTGATACTTAATCCCATTGCTTCTTCTTTTAGTCTTATCTTAGTCTAGTCTTATAATAATTTATATTCTATTAAATATTATTATAATTATAGTTTTCGTAGCACATGAAGTCCCCCATGCCTCTACGCCGTAGAAGCCATAGCTTAAACCATGATGTGAACACCTTAGTAGTAAAATGGAAACAAAACTTAAACTTAACTTCGTTGTTTGCTCTGGATATCTTTTGTCCAATTTGATTTCTAATTCATCCATTAGTCACGGATTACGCAACAGCATTTTATAGTACCAGATCCAACATACAGAACTATATTTCATCGTTTTATGATCAAATGAATATAAAATCGATGGATTAGATGATGCTGAACCAGACTAGGTGGCCATTGACAGTAAAAAATATCACAGCGTTGTATAGATTTCTTTGATGTCTTTTTTGGATCTCGTTCGAGCGATAAAACACCATTCACAAGAAGGTACATCATAATCGATATAATCGATACACATAGTGTTTTTGACTGAGATATTGGACTAAAAAATATATCGATGAATGAAGCAATTTCTTACTCACATTTTGAGCGATATTCATCGGAGCCAACATGGGCAGATCTCGTCTCCTTGGTCGCCTCCATATGAGCACCAGTAGAGCAACAAGCAACACCGTTCCCGCGCCGCCAATCGCTCCCAGTACTGCACTCCATGCGTTCCCGTGGTTCCAAGCTTTCCCATCATCCCACGAAGGCACACCCAGCCTCCCTTGAGGATGTAAACCATCGTTTTTAGTTTCACGCGATGGCGTATCTATTTTCCAATCTGTTTCGTCTCCGTAATCCCACGACGAGGCGCGCCAACGCTGGTCTGCCCACAGCTTATCTGTCAGATAACAAAATTAGCGATGTACAATAACGTTACATCGATCGAAAGTAAGGTATCGAGCTAGGGGTGGATAACAGTGTTTGCATAGTTGGCTGACTACTTTGTTTTGATATTACGTTTGTCTTTTACGCTTTGTAGGAGGGATAGGAATGTTTATTGGATTCGTTTAAGATTTCCAACACGATCAACTATCTTTAGCCTTTAGATTTGTAATGTATTTAAGACTGCAAATTTTCGAAACACAAGCAAAATCTCCCCAAAAACGCTTGATATTGGTTTTGATGTCATTATTAAATAGAGCCGGCATTGTGAAATATTATATTCAATTCTAATTCTAAATCTTCAATAAACACTTTTCCTTAGAAACATAAGGGCCTCGAAATTCAAATGATTATAAACATAAAAAGCCAAGCATTACAATCTAACCCATTACCATATCCATTTGAGATCCTACAACGATCAAGCTATTTACTTATTACCTTTACAGGGCAATAACCGCGAGCATTAACCACCCTTCCATTAAAGCACTCTCCATCGCACTATCTCGACAATTGCTGTTATGGCTATCGTTTAGGTAAGGGAACAGAACCCATCACATTATGCAGATGGCAAACAGTGCTAAGGTTACGCGCCAATAAAAGATGACGCACAAAACTTTGTTTAGGCGCCATTTAGGAAAACATAGGAAATTACGTTTTGGAAAGGTACATAATTATTATTTTAGGTAAAACCATCCAGTTTTATGTCTTTTTTATGGACAGTATAGACAAGCGTTACACTCATGTACGTACTTGGTACGTACATTATGATAAAAGAGCTGCACAATCTGCAAATATTTTTCATTTTAGGTAAACGTGTCCAAAAGATCAAGAATAAACATAAAAAATCGCATCAAAAACGATCCATTCATTTGGAATCTACGATGCCACAGACAGGCACACAGATACAAAGATGCACATATACACCGATAGACATTACAAACTTATAGCAGCCCAATTTTTCGTAAAAAAAGGAAGCTCTGTTTGATTGTAGTTCATTGCCTGAAGTGGCATCCACTTAGTATCATTTAGTTTTCTAAAATATGTAAAAAAAAACAATGAAAGAAATATTAATATTTCTCATAAAATTCATACAATACGAATTCTGTGACAGCATTATATTAGTTTCTCGATCGCGCTAATGAAAACGGCATCATCACAGTATTTGATAATAATGCGGCGCGGATCTAAGCAAACGGTTTAACGGTATTAAAAATATAAAATAATTAAATATTCATGGACATTTTTACACAGCGCCTTCTAGGTCCAAACTAAGCATAGAATACTATTAATACATTAATACAAATAAACACCCAGACACAGAACAAACATGTTCGTCACACAAATACTTGTCCTGCGTGGGAATCGAACCTACCAGCTACACCGCAGAAGGCAGAGCGTGAACTAATTTGTGAGACTTTAATTGTGAGAAGTTTATTAATCAATGACTGTTACTGTTGAAGGAAATATAAATAAGGTAATCAAATTAATCTTGTGTATCCTTATATATATTAGTAGGTATCCATTTCGAAATGAGTTGTTTAAGAGTACCTCTTTATTGCACTGAGTCAGTACAGCGAACTGGTCACTCGCTTGTGGACAGAAGGCCGGTGCCCTTGCAGTGAGAAAATGAGAGGCTGCCACATATCACTAAAAACGGTTTATATTTCTCTGTGGACTCCGGGGCTTACTACGCAAACTAGGCCATAGTTTGCTTAGGGTGCTGCAAAATTGTATTCAGGTAATGAACCAAGTCCAGTGAGTAATCTACCTAGATCAGTGTTGACATCCATGGTTTCTATTTCTTTGTAATCGTGCTCCCCAGTGTCTCGAGTCGTAAGCTTTCTGACGTAATATTCTGGAAATTTTACTCACCCCCGTTATAATGATATTAGAGCAATTATAGATACTAATTATGTTCACAAACTTTAAGCTCGCTAGAAATAAAATGTTTGCTTAGTGCATCAGAGTTGGAAATATGAGCAAAGTAAGCCTTGCTGTTGGACTTAGGATGAATCAGTTAAACACTAAAGTTATGATCAATACCAGGAAAGGAAGGGTCGAGCTTGATGGGTAGCAAACACACTACTAACAGAGTTTCAGAAGTACAAAATCAAGGCTATCGCAGAGGAAAGAATCCTAGAGTTCAAAGGTTCAAGACAGCATATGACGCTCAAAAACTGGTATGCTATGTACTGCCAATGTAAATATCAAATGGGAGTGGTGGCAAAGATATGGACTGAATTATACCATCTGCTAACCAAGGAAGAGTAATAAAACGATGGCGCGAACACAAGGACGTTTTTTACGCCAATTGGTAGGAAAAGGCACTGGATGGCAGGACTTAGATGGAGCTATAAAAGCAATTTCCCCCGCAGCAACACCAAGTAAGTTTAAAAAAAAATTACCGCTACAGTATTCTCGTCGGGGCATTACAATATTTGGCTTCAGTGTGTAGGACGTTTTAAATAATATTATCATACGAGTAGCTATTTGCAACAAGGTGGGTTTAAAAGCAATTGCGAAAAAACTAAAGCATCGTTCAACCAGCCCTATAGACTATGCCGCCACGGGATGTGGTTTTGGTGTAGTACGCTCTAAAAGAAGTGCCGTGCGAGTCAATCAAAACTTTATACGGCATACCAAGTAATTTAAATTCTATGCGGCGCCGCATCTCCTTGAAAGTTTACGGTATAATTTGATCTTCCAGTTTATCTTTTTCTGTCATTGACCTTTGGAATTGCTTACCTATTCAATACACAGCCTTGAATGTTTTTTTTTGGTTTTCTATTTAATGAAAGAATCAGAATTAAAGTATGGTAGGCGCATTTCTGAATACACTTTTTGGCTTCATTTTCGTGGCTTCGTTCATTTGCCACGTCTATCATTGTTCATTTGCAAAGTTCGTCCGGAGAGGTACTGCCACCACACCTGGAATCTGCCGCCAAGCAGTAGTGCTCGCATTACTGTGTACCGGTGGAAGGGTGTGAAATCTCATGCGCATGAGATTTCACCGGCATCCACACCTTTCCACCACACGTAATTCCATGGGTGACGATCCCCCAGCAGGATGAGTGCAACTCAGTGTAAGATCCAAATCTAATACTGTTGTCATGGGCGGGGGTCGCCACTTACCACCAGGCCCTAAGCTCGTTTCGTCACTTATTCACATTAAAAAAAATGAGTATCTAATAGTAATAGTGCCCCGCTGAATTTCTGTTTACCCCAATGAGGAAAAAGCGTGTACGTATATTCAAGGCGCCCACGGATCTTTGCAACAAATAATATATTTCATAATGGAACATCCCATATTTAGGTCGCCACCACACCAATATGACGTGACACGTTTAATACGATTTGATCGAAATTCTAATCAGGCCACAGATATGTGGCATGTTAGATATGTTCACATCATACTTTTGAAAAAATCAGGTTTGATTTCAATTTATATTTCGAAGTTCATATTTAATCATTGAGTTTACCTAAAAACTTTGTTAATTATTCGACTAAATCATATATTAAATATGAGGTGTGAAGAGATAACAGTTAGTATTTCAAACTTAAATTTCAATACGAATAACTTTTTGCCAGACTCGCGATGGTTGTCACTGAGCAATGGAAATTCTATCTAAAAATAGGAGTGTCTAATAATTGTATACAAAATCATACGTAATGAATAACTACTTACCCATTAGTGTCAAGTGAAACGTCCAGTAAGATAAACACAAAAGACGCGCGGTGGGCGGGCGGTCTAACGCGACTGTGCGTCGGCACTGCTCGCCTGTCATTAGGTACTTGTAGGGATGTCACTGGTTGACGAGGTTATATATTTCTAGTTCGGACTGCTTTCCGGTAATACCCGAAAAGTCTGAGAACGCAGACAATTTACACTGTATTTAAAAACTAGCTGCCCGCTTCGTTTGCTTTTTATGTGGATTTTTATTTTATAATTTATTTCTGGCTGGATAATTTATATGCACATTTCAGGCATTTAAATAAAATCATGTGCAACGGCATGGCCTTTTAGTAGTATGCCACCCGTGTAAATATCACACATGCAAGGAAACCCGTTTATCAGTTATGAAAATATTTTTCTAAAAAGTCTAAAAAGATTGACTACTTATATGTATACGATAGATTACCTAAAAAGCAAAATAAATAACATTACAATGTAGAACAAAATGTCTTAAAGAAACATTTCGAAGACATGTGATATCTACCAATCTGGAATGGTTTCCTGTAGCAAAATGGACTGTTCATATTAGATTGTTTTTTTTACTGGACATAGATGGCCTTGAAAGCTTGATGCGGGCTTTCCTTATGCTGGTACGGAATAGAACGATATAATCCGAGCTTGATATTATGTTTCGGAGTCAGTATTTCGCAGTTATATCGGAGTCGGTGCTCATTACATCCCTACATACGTGTTTACCGCCCTGAGGCGTCTATGTAGCGATGTTATTATTGTCGTATCGCAACACAGCGCGATACAATCACAGCTGGATATTACTACCCTCATCATGTTCTGTAGCTTTTCATTACTGTTTTCTTTATTGAGGCTTTTTATGTGGCTTCTATCGCTGCTAAAAAGTTAACTCTGTATTCAATGTTGGTATATTGCGTATTGAATATGTTTCACTTACTCATGTCGAACTTTCAAGACCCCAGAACTATATAGTGGACTAATTATTATGATGATGTAAAATACTTATTAATTCACACGGTTAAGCACTTGATAAATTAATATTTTTGCGAATGCCTATGTAATTTGACTAATAGAGTAATTTGAAAAAATTTCAAAGGTAAATCCCCCGTAAAAAATTTACTACGGGAGCCCTATCCAGATTGTTAGATGTCACATGTCTTCGATAATTTGGTTCAAAGACATGACCGTTTTGGTAACGTGATTTGGTACACTTACATTTTTCAAGCGATAAACTCATTGATACAACCAGCGACCGTGGACACTCGATGTCTATAGGTATCGCTGGATCACCACGGTCTCGTAATAAATATGAACAAGTCGTCAGAACAAGAACATTAATTAATATTTTAGCAATACTATGCTAAATGGTAGGAATTTTTATAGGTGAAACAAGAACCTTATTGAAAGCCTTTGGCTCTACCTATCATTCGATCCCGTGCGATTGTTATTTAACGCTAAACCCGTATTCTTTCAACTTTGAATTCTTATATTCTTTTCGTTTTATAATATTACTTGCGAGTATTAGAGGATAACATACAAAGAAGACTTCTCAACAAGCGATAATGAATATTGTATGGTACATTACTATGCGAAGAAGTAAAATGAATTGAGCCTTTATTAAACATGGGCGACCGAACTTCGCTCGGTTTTTTTTTGTGGCGGCATAAAAGTGAATAAAAGGCGGTAAATAAATTATTTAATGGTTAAAAAATATTTTCTGATTTAAATTCCTTTTTCATAAGAAATACAATACAATAAACAAGTAAAATAAGCAGCAAAACCCTATCTAAACACAAAATTTCATACAAACCGTTAGAGTCGTTTACGAGATATTTGAAATAAATATACAAGAATTGCTTGTTAAAAGTTCTAAGATATTAAATGAGACACCATGTATCAAAAAAGTAATGGTTAATTATACGTTTTAATTGAGAGTAGACCATTATAAAAATTTACGAAATATAGGTATCTCTAGGTATTTCAAATCATAGAAATAATTTTTGCCCGTAAAAGTACGAATACACCAACCCATCTCCTTCATTTACGTGTAATATAAATTCGTAATATAATTGTGTGATTTTTAACCTTTCGCAAGTCACGCCTTCGACAAGGCCACTTCTCGAGTGAACGCTCCAGAAGATGCTTCATGGAGAGGTGAAACACGTGTCATTTATTAGAAGATTAGCGGAGAAGTACTATAAACATTATCCCTTTTCAGATCATCTTAAGATGAACTTCCGCAAACGGCTGAATCCATCAATTATGATTTTTATCAGAATTCAAACAAGGGTGAGGTTTTATTGTTTATTACGTGATATTAGACTGACTTGAATGTGTTTTTTTAATTAGACAAATTTATTGTAAAGTCGATGAGTGTTGGTGGATATCTTGTTTAAAAAAATAAACGTTAAAAGCTGCTGAAGTAAAAGGATATATAAATCTAATACTCACGTTTAGACGTTCATTGGAGTTAACAAAGTAAAGCTTGACTGATGGCTGTTTTCATCGCCTCGCTGGAATCCTAAACAGCTAACGTGCCTGCGAATAATTTGCATTCTGTCTTCTTGAGGTTCTGTAGCAAATGCAAAAACCTTCGCATTTTTTTTAAAGTATAATTCTTTAACGCATAAAGAATTATTAAAGTTTTAAAACGTTGATTCTAGTAGGTAAATGCTGTTAGATTGTTGACTGGCTTCAAAAAAAGAGGAGGTCTTCAAGTCGGTTGTTTTTTTACGTATCATAGGCAATTGTGGACCGATTGGTATGACTTTTTTATTCGATGATTTGATTTGCAGAACAATCCAAGAATCATCTTTACAATCTACTATTCTTCAGGATAATACGAGTAGTCAATATAGAAGTAAGTATTGATACTTTTAGACTTTGGTGATTATAATAACTAAATAAAATTTTATTACTTTAAACGAGCAATTCTTGTTTAAAATTATATTATTGTAAACTTATTGTTAAAGCATATACCTAATTTGTCTTGTCTGTTTCTAGTTTCTTATTTCTTGTTATTTTTTAGGCTATGTAAGCCATCATTTTTGACAAAACCAAGTTTTCCGTGGTGTTCCTAAGGCCGAATAAATGAGTATTGAGTATATATATATATTTTTGCTAAATAGGTATTTATATATTGTAAATGCCCATTGCTCCTGACCCATTTCTACACCTTTTTCTTTTTTGATTATATATCTTACCTACGACATTCAACATTATTTTTCTCGCCTTTCACAGTGTTACATTTTGGCGTGTTTCATTTTGGAAACACTAAAGGTAAAACTAATAACAAATCAACAACGAAGAGATAAAAAAAAAACAACAAAACTAAAACTTTCCAACGCTACTTATGACAGTACTTTTGACAGTATGTACTTTCCACGACAGTACTAGACACATACCGCCATTTTGTACTTAAAAATGCTATCTGCGTAACCACCCGCGTTTCAGCCCGGACTACATCCAACGGCTGCACTAGACAAAAAGTGTAGAAATTAATGGGGGCGCCACTTTTTTGCTCGCAGCCATACAAATCCCCGCTTGTCATGTCATACGTCTACCTAACCCCAGAGAATATATACATATTAACACCCACACAGAACAAATATCAATATTTGTTACAAAAATGTTTGTCCTGGGTAGGAGAATCGAACCCGCAACCCAGCGCAGAAAACACCCAACTGTAGTAGTTGCACTTGCTTTGACACTCAAAGCTTAATGTCTTGGATTTTCACTACAACACATTTCACAGAACTTATTGAATTAGTTCACTGATATTTTGGTAGATGGCACTTTCAGAGTAAACTTCGCCAGGAAGGCTTTCAATGTGTTCCTGAGCCAATCTTTAATTGATTTAAATCTATGTTTAGGTACTTTTTAACTTTTGTTTTACTTGTATATTTCAATCTGATTGCGCTTTAGTTCTTCACTTCCTATGTTAGTATATTTAAGATGTGACAAGTGAGTTAATTGCAACCAAAGAATTCCCACAACAAGTTATAAAAAAAATATGGAAAATGTGTTCAAAGTTGACTACATGCAAGATCAACAACTGCAGTTGAAAGGAACAAATTATAATTAAATATTGGTGTTGAATTTATTGGCATCAAACTAAATTAAAATTGACTGTGGTAGTTCTTAAATAACTAGTTTTTTAACCCTAAGAAACAACATGAGATGGATGCCATTTCGTTTTAGTTTGGTTTGACAATAACATAATCAGCTGATCTTAAATATAATATTGTACTATGAGATTATTAATATATTAAAAACATCACAAATATTAATGACTAGCCGATAAATTTTTAATTCTCCTAAAACAATATTTGGATTATTAAGTTATTAAATAAAACTCTAAATTGTTTCATTCATTCTGTGATACACTTACTAACAAACTGTACATTTTTTTTTCTATATAAATACTAAATTTAATTTTATTATGTACAGGTATAAACTTTAATCTTATTAATTAGGCTGCTTCTTCTGCTTTCTTTTCAAATGGAAATGTTTGTTTGTATCTTGCCACTCCAAGGACTATGAAACCTGAAATTACGAAATAGTTAAAATTATGTTAAAATAACCATTGACATTTTTTTTTATATGATTAAATGACGTAATGAGCTGAGGGCCCACCAGGTGGTAAGTGGCGACCCCCGCCCATGACAACAGGAATGACATTAAATTAAGAGTATAGATAGATGGTATTAATCAACTGGCCTCACAGGTCAGTTGGTAGTAGTTCTGCCTTCTGTGCTGTTGGTTGCGGGTTCAATTCCCACCCAGCACAGGTATTTTTGTGACGAACATACATGTTTGTTCTATGTTAGGATTTTATAGGTATTACAATTTAAAAAAAGTGGTACATGTATTCTATCAGTTATCTAGTTCCCATAGCATTGTTTAGTTAGGTGCTAGATGGTGATGTGTCAATTATCTATGAATATTTTTTTCTTTTTTCCTTTTTTTTTGTCAAATTACTTTACTGTAATCTGATAATATTACAATCTAAAAATTACTCATTAGCTTTATCCATATGATATAATAGGTGTGTGAATATGACTCCGCCCCTTTTTGTCAAAATAAAACACATTTGTTCGCTTACAAAATTAAAAAAAAAATTATTGAAAGTATGCTCCATCTGCAGCTACAACCTTCGCCCATCGTTCAGGTAGTTTTCGTATTCCTTGCTGGAAGAAGTCCTGGTCTTTTGAGCTTATCCAGTTGTCAATCCAAATTTTGATACTTTCACATGAAGTAAACTTTTCTCCAGTAAGGTCTGTCTGCATCGTCCGGAATAGGTGGTAATCCGAAGGAGCTATGTCTGGTGGATATGGCGGGTGGGGTAACACTTCCCAGTCCTGTCCCTCTAAATATCTTTTTACGACTTCTGCGGTATGCGGTTTGGCATTGTCATGCTGAAGAACTAATTTGTTATGTCTATTCACCCATTCTGGTCGTTTTTCTTCTATGGCTCGCTTCAAACGCATTAGTTGTCGTCGGTAAACTTCTCCATTAATAGTTTCAGAGGGTTTGAGCAACTCATAATATACAATACCTTTCTGATCCCACCAAATACAGAGCATGACCTTGGCACAGTGAATATTTATTTTTGGCTGTGATGGGCCTGGTTCGCCTGGTTTCACCCAAGCTTTTTTGCGTTTAGGATTTTCGTAGTGTATCCATTTTTCGTCTCCTGTGACTATCCGATGCAAAAATCCTTTTCTTTGCTGTCTTTGAAGCAGCATTTCACAAATGGTTTTCCGACGTTCCATGTCTCTTTCTTTTAAATCATGTGGAACCCAGTAACCGGCTTTTTGAATCATTCCCATCATTTGTAAACGCTTTGCAACAGTTGAACGATCAACATTTAATGCTGCAGCTAATTCTGATTGAGTTTGGCAAGAATCTTCCGCCAATAATGCTTCCAATTCAGCATCTTCAAATTTTTTTGGTGGTTTTCCATGTTCTTTATCCTCAGTACTAAAATCGTTATTTTGAAATCGTCGAAACCATTCCTTGCAAGTTGTATTAGACGGAGCATGCTCACCATAAATCTCCACAAGCAAACGATAAGTTTCCGCTGCAGTTTTCTTCGCAATAAAATAATGTAATAACACTTCCCGCAAATGACGTTTATTTGGAATAAAAACCGACATTTTCGAAAAGGTGAAAACAATTGTTGCTTACACTTCAACCAAATATCATAAAATGCGTTAGATAGCTGACATTCAGTACTATCGAATACAAGTATGGTCATTTATTAGTACACGTAAACAATACTAAAAACGACATTTGTTGAGAAAGGGCGGAGCTAATGAGTAATTTTAATCTAAATGAATTTTTGCACTTTTCTCAGTCTGTAGTTAAGAGGAGGACACTGTTCATTTTTACAACTATAACTCTCACTGCACAATAGAATGATTATGAAAAGTCCCCATTGATCCCACATGGACATGTCACATATGAACCATTACATAAGGTATAGCAATAGGTTGGTCAACCAATATTTTAAACGATGGCATTTGTTAGTAATATATAATTTTATTAATTAGGTATTCAATATCAAAGAAGTGATGAGTATAAAATTCGTCAGTATCTGTGTCCACAAACCGTTTTCTCATTATAATGGAACATTGGTTGGTATATAAAATGGTTTAAATATTATCGCACTAAACACTTAGTTGAGCTGAGACGTCCGGGTCATCAACACTGTTGTTTTTATTGGGACAAACTGGATGATGTAATAAATACCCAATCTAGGAAGGAATGCTGCGTATGTACGGCAAAGGCTCTTTAATTAAAGCAAAAGTGCTTATCATTTTTAGTGAGTGATCATGTGTACTTACCGAACGAAAGACATGAAATTGTGTATTTCCCGGCGAACGTCTTATTTTTGTATGCAATGTTAGCGAGGTAACCTCCAATGCCAATAAGTCCTGCCGCGCTGGTCAACCGGCATGCTGAACAGTCTCGCGGTGTTTTAGCGGCTACTTCTGTACTCATTGTGGTAAATTATCTCCGCTGTTTTCGAAGAAATCATGCACTTTGAATATTGTGTCACAGACTATGATAGTGTGTGTATGTATTTTGTTAAGTTTGTTTTGATTTAGTAACAAAGTTGCCAACTACCAGAAAAGAAAATAGTAGAAAGTTAGAGTAATATTAAAAATCGATTTTCAACAATCGATTATTATTTCAATAATCGAACAATATACTTTTATTGGAGAAATTACATTTTAAATACGAAAGTTTTATTAATATCAATACGATAGAATACTATATTTAAAATAACATAATTTAATTATAGACTATATCGTCGTAGGAGATGACGGCATCATATTTTATAATTATGCCATTAGGTTGGACTGCACTAGTCTGCAGCCCGTAGCATACTGCCTACCACCAACGTATTTATGTAAATATGCACGATTGCACTCACTCTGCTACCTTAATATGAATGCTGGAGAGCATATAGTGTAGATATGTGTACAAAGATTTTGTACACACCTGGACTACCACCACACCTGGAATCTGCCACCAAGCAGTAGTGCTCGTTTTACTGTGTTCCGGTTGAAGAGTGTGGGTGCCGGTGAAATTACATCATTCCTGTCTCGGGTGATAGACGCAGCAGGCTGACTGTTGTCATAGGTGGGGGTCGCCACTTACCACCAGGTGGGCTCTCAGCTCGACAGAACGAACTGAAGACTAAACTCATTCATATAAAAAAAAAACTATCAGACAAGCGGCTGAGCCAGCGTATACATTTGTCGATGATTTTTCGAGGATGGAAAGTATACAAGAAATAATTTTGACTTCTACAAAAGCCTTAGAAGTAAATACGTTAAAGATTATGGGAAAATATATCCTGGATATTATTGCATGGTTTATAATGAGACATTATTAGTTATCCAAAATATTAAAGTTTACTTTGTCCACCTATCTTATTTATTGTGGGCACAATCGTACTAAGTACTTAGAAATAAACATTTGTCACCATGCGACGCGATGGTGCAGTGACCGGCAAACTATTTATTTGGTAATTCCAAGGTAAATAAAGATGAGTTGGAAGCATTGTTAAATGACACTAACATTGACATTTGTATATAAGAGCTGAGTCCTTATATTGTACGACCAATTAATGTCAGCATAGGAATGTATAGCACTGTATTTCACGACCAGTAATCCAAATCCTGGCTCCACTACGGGTCGTACAATATTGTGCTGTGAATTATCAACACGTGCCACCAAGCAGTAGTGCCTACACTACGGGTCGTACAATATTGTGCTGTGAATTATCAACACGTGCCAGTATTGTACGGCCAGGAATGTACAGCCTGATAATTCTTGTACATGGTTTTGAAGTATCAGAATGCGAAATACGTGTCGTACAATACTGGGCTGTGCAATATCAACACGTGTCAGTAACGTACAACCCGGTAATTCTTGTCTACTTTGATGTGATTGGTCGAGAGTCGTTTTTCGAGCCTCGTTTGCACGTGCGATTGACACTTGACAGTGTAGGTAGTACTTCTTGTTAACCAAAATATTTTTTACTCCGTATTGGAAGCTGAGTAGCACTTTCCGAAAGATTATAGACGCGTACACAATTGCCCATAAAAGATCCATTGCCCTTTGTAATGGTCAATTTATTTTTATTCGTAGTGTTAATATAATGAACATCCTTATTTTTCTGGTAACTTGAACTCTATACCACGAACTCATGCAAGCACATCACAGCTGGCCGTGCCGCAGCGCGGCGGGATCTCCGCGTCGCGTGCCAGGTGAATGATTAGGCGAATGAATTTGACGCTTGTTCCTTGCAAGCTGGTTTAAATAAATAAATAATGAATGAAATGATAATAAATGAATGAATAAATATGCTGTTCCGGTTAGTGACGGGAGGAACGCGATGCTACTTGGATCTTCTCCTATAATACTTTTGTATGGGAGGACCTGAGTCGTACTGTTTATGGATGTCAGCTCATCCTGTCATAAAAATAATAAAATAATTTCATTTCATAATGCTCGTGCAAGTTTTCCTTACCAGTGGAGAGATTTTGGGATTTTTGATATAATAAAATATTCGACCCCCAGTCAATTCACGGAGTAGATTGACCTAGACTCAAGCTAATTTAACTTTATCCATTTACTATTCGCTCCCGCCCGGCACACGGTGGGTTAACTAGATTGCCTGTCAAAAACTCTATACCCAGTAAAGTAGGTAGGTAGATATACAATGTTATTTATTTAATTAAAGGCAACAGTAATAAAACTATTTAATTATATTACTATTCTTATCAGTTTAGACTCGTTAATAAGGTAGGGTCCCGCCCTTTTACTAAGACTCCGCTGTCCGTCTGTCAACAGGCTTTATCTCATGAACCGTGATAGTTAGACTTGAAATTTTCATTCGTGATTTATTTTTGTTGCCGCTATAAAAAACAGAATAATATAAATATTTAAGGGGGCTGTCATACTAAAACGTGACTTTTATTTTTTGTTCGTTTTTGCTCGATATTAATAACGGCAACAGGTATACGCTTGAAATATTCATAGAATATTCAGTTATATATTCACTTTAAAACAAAATAATTAAATTAAAATAAAACAAATATTTTATTTTAATTTAATTATTTTTATTTTATTATTTAATTATCTCATACACTGGACATCATTTTTTTGCCGTTTTTAAAGCATAACTATTTCCCCGACTTTGTATTTACTGAAACTAGATTATTTCAAAATTATCAATCCGGAAGATAACTGAATATTCGATGGTATGGTGAAGCAAAACAGTAAACTAACAAAAATTACATGAGACATCAGCCTCATTTGGAAAATATCATAAAATATCGTAACTACACCAAAGGGCGGGACACCAAGCAGGGAGTTGTTAAGAAATTTTTTTGGCACATGATTTGAGACATGATGAATTTAAAAAAAGTTTTTAGTACCACAACAGATAATTTGTCATACAAACAATATTTCTTATTATAAGTACTTAGGTATCTTGAGGGAATCTAACCCGCGACCTTTGGGCATTTGTTTCACGAACCACTTAGATAGGTTGCGTAAACCGAGGCCGTTACATAGAGAATCACGATTTCTCCGAACAAGGAGTCATCCTAATCTATTAAGTGTTCGGGATTAAAGGCGTGACATTAAGATGTGATAATTCCCATTATTGCTTGGCAACGAGTTAGAATTTTGGTACCTTGTCAAACTATATAGTTTCTGAGACCTCATTGGGCATGGAACGAATAAAACAAAAGTAAAAAAAAATATGGTTTTCACATTGCTTGCGTCCGTGGGAATCCCTACATGCTAAAGATATCCCCCTTAGAGCGTTTATTGACTCTGAGCGGACTGTGGGGATTCCCACGGACCGAACGAAATGAGTAGCGTTGAAAAAACACGGTTTAAAAAAATAGAGATAGAGCTCTGAACGGTAATGGAATCGAAATTGGGATTCGATCGACTTTTTATCAACAAATACCATGTTTCATTTGGTTGGACATCTTCCCTGAGAGCGATAAAAAGTCAATCCGGTGTTAATATCAAAGAAACTGTTTCATTTGAAATTTCAGTTTCAGTTGAAATTCTTTCATATATATATTAGGATTTTACTTTAGTTCTTTTTTCGTGTAAGTGGTCAATTTTATATTCGGGGGTTTCGAGCCGCCAGAAGGCCCCTAACATGGGGATTGACATCACTTAGCGCTTAGTACAAATGCCACTAAACGGTCAATGCCATAAACGGTTACTTAACTTTGGTGATCTGTAAAGATCTAAGCATATTTCGTCATGAGGACTTCATCAAACAAAACCGAAATAACAATTTTAGGAGACCGAACAAGCAGGTGGTTCATTTTTATTATTGACTAGCAACCCGTCCCGGCTTTTCACGGTTGTACAATGTGTGACGTTGGTGGTAATATAATTTCGTAATACACCATATTGATCTATCTTTTTTTACATCTTTACATATCATTCAAACTATCTTTTGTCATCTACTATTACATGCATGTATTATACATATCAACCTTTTGGAAACCATTCTATAAATGAAAGAAACCGTATCAAAATCCGTTGCATGGTTGTGAAACAGACAGATGGAAACAGCGATTTTACGGGAGATTCATATCGTACCTACTGTGGTATCTCTTGCCCTTAGCGACGATTTTAAACCATCCAATACTAAATAAACAAAACCTTGTATCAAGCCAACATTTCAGCACATTTTAAATAAATGGAGGACTTCGAGTTTAGTAATCTCCGCCTAGTAAAGTACGACTCACAGCACATTTGCATTTTTCCCAATTGAGATCACCTTCAAAGCCACTTCGCACCTTGTATCGCTACGGGTTTACATTCGTTAACATCCGATGAATATTCCATGTATTTTAACTCTACTCATAGACCGAGAACACGACGAGTTGGTCCACTTTTTAGGACTCGTAATGAACGTTGGTTGATGAAGACTATTCAAACAAATATAATCTAGACTGGCTAAAACATGAAAATGAAAATTTACTTTAATTCTACACAGTCCTACACAGTGCGAAAGGAGCTACGAAAAGTAGCTGAAGAACTTGTGCCGACTTTGTCCGGAGAAGTACTGCCTCCTCACCTGGTAATCCGCCGCCAAGCAGTGGCGCACTCACATTGCAGTTTTCCGGTGAAATTACTGGCACATGGGGCATTACATCATCGACTTGGGACTTCTCATGTAGGGATACGTGAGTCGCATTGCTGTTGTCTTTGGGCAGCGGTAGGCACTTAACTTCCGGTGGGCCGACAGCTTATTACGTCAATTACTATCGCATAAAAAAAAATATAATAATTTTGTCTTGAGATCTATGGAAATAAATAGAGTTTGAGAGTTTGATCCGGCAAAATGCGATTCAACTCGTGTTCAGGGAGTTCCGTACGTAGATATCCGCTAAAATAAACGTGACTATTTAACCTTTTACTCATTATATAAGGTTAGGTTAGGGTGTAGGTTTGTGGAGCAAAGTGGTCCACACACAGACAGGTTAATTAATTATATGATTTTAACAAGTACTGATTTAAAAATTGAATAGATAAACCGACTTAAATACTTTATCCTTACTTTTCTCTCAAATATACAATAAGATTTAATTCTCAGATATAATCTAGACTTGCTGTAACATGAAAATTTACTTTACTTTGAGATGCGCCTAAGGAGTTTCTGTGACAGGGCTGAAATATGCTTAGTGCCACCAAAGAGGCAAAATAAAAGAATCATTTAAAGCAGTCCACAATTGGCGAAGAAATTGCCCAATAGACGGCTCCGTGGCTTAGGTGGTAGTAGCCCTGCCTTCGAAGCGAGGGTTTCGATTCCCGGCCGGGGCACACTTCGTGTGGTGAACATGAAGTTCGTTCTCGGGTCTTGGGTGTTTGTCTTGTGTTCCTGTATTTGTTCATGCCATTTGCGACACAGGGAATCCTAGTGCAGGGGTATGAGTGAGTGAGTTTATGTTTATGTTTATTAAAGACTCGAATAAAAAACCTCGTCCTGCTCTGAGTTACTGCTCGTTACTGAGTTGACGTAATGAGTGATTTCTCTTATCATATCATTTCTAAATGCAGTTGTAGATTCATATTATTGTATGTATATTAATACTTTTCAAGTTTAATACAGAGTGAGTAGGTATATGAAATTGCAAGAATAAAATACAAATAAAAAATATAATATTAAAAAAATGTGTTTATCTGAGGCTCTGTAGGTACAAATCTCAGATACAGACTTATCGTGGTAAGTGATGCCAAGTCGTATTTTGGCTTCTTTATGATATACATTCTGTATAAAATGAAGGTAATGATAAAAAACTTCAGAAAGCTTTCTATTTGTCATATTCTCATTATTATGTAAAACGTTAGAAGTTGGCGAAAATTGTCACATCAAGCGTAGAATTCAGTCTCAAGGGCTCTTTTCTGAGCCCGATGTGACTATTGTAACCAAAGTATTTCAATGTAACAACGCCTCTCTACAGCCGCTTTACTAATCGTTTTAGAATCCAAATGTGATTGGATTATATTGTACATTGACTTTATTATTATTTAATTTTACAATTTGTATTAAATATCATTGTTTTGTTTGTCATTTTGATTTCGATATTTTTTTTTTGTTGTTGTAAAGTTAATGTTGTTTTGAACAATTGACAAGGCTTATGTGCAGCCGCTACATACCTGTAAGCAATGAAACAGAGTGTCCAAAATGTATCCTAAGGTTAATAAATAAAATGAAATGAGAGTTAAGAAAGTTATTACATGAAGTTAAAACGAGCACATGAAAAACTTTAAGCATCGTTATTAGATTTAAATCAAATTAATTGCATTTATTTTAAGAAATCATACTCATGTCATATTAATTGATATCAAATTTAAATTGACCAATTTAAAATGCGAATAAAACTTCGAGTTCAAATCATTCGAGCTTAGGGGTGAACCCTTCCTTTTTATTTTGCAGTCGGTGAAAAACGTGCAAGGTTCATGTTTTTAACCGAATTAAAAACTGTTTCTTTTATATTTGTTACGCAATTTCGTCACCAGTTGTGGACCGATCTGTTTATTTCTTATTTTATTTGATAGGTGGTCCCTTAATAAATAAAATTAAGAAAAAACATTTTCCACTAAGCTCCAAAAATAAGGGATTGAAGTAGTTTTAGTATCATCATAGTATTTTATCAACGTCATCGGTTTATAGTAATAATTATAATTTGGTTCAAAAAAATACGTTATGTAATATTATGCGCCTAATACATGTCATATTAGGCGCAGAATAGGACCGCTGGGAACCACGTTATGCCGTAGGCACAAGTTAGATATAAATTTTCGAAATACTAAGATTACGCAGAAAGTTAGTAAGTATTTCTTCTTTTCATAAGGTTTACAAATCCACTTCCATTGAACATATCCCTAAAAGTCCATAAAGTAATCACAGAGATTCACTTTTAGAAAATGATTCAATTTGATTGGCTTCATATAGCGAATTGAAAGGAGTGAGATTTATATTGCTGGCATTGTAAGTAGCTAAGGTCTCCGTTAAAGAAAATTGGAAACATGCGGTCTTGTATGTAGCTATGACTTACCCGTGAAACCGTGACCGGACCGGCACGGCAGTCGTCTTTCGCATCTCAAACTCGGTCGACGCGACTCACTACAAGGCATTGCCGGCCAAGTTTTACGAGTCACTTTGTTTATAAACATTTCAGTTTACTAATATGTTCCGTAAGTGTGCCCATTTACTGGGCGAGTGTAGTGTAGTGAACGAAAGTCCTTGTTAGGACCAAAGGGCGAAATTTGAACAAGGAAAATATCGAATATAGTAATAACAATGATTGTACTGCAGTTATATTAACAATTGAAAGTGAGACTAACGAGGATTACCTATTTGGCGAATAGTCTCTAACAGGTAAGGTTTTCCATCGTATGCTTCCTGCTCTTATAATTATTGGCGGTAGTTACTGAGATAATGTTTAGTGCTTTGATATCATACGGTCTGAGGATAATAGAATAAAGTTCTCTTGTTCAGGTACCTATAAATAAAACTCAAATAACAATCGAATGTCTAATTTATTTAAAAAATGTTAATTATTAGGCATTCCTGATACAGCGAAATTGCTGTTGATGGCAGCACTTTTTGGAAATAAACGTTTTAAATATACCGAATTACCATTCCAAAAAATATACAAATAGATTTTTAATTTATGAGGGTATCCGGTGTAGTGATGTATATTATTCGAAAATTTGTCCAATTGTTTATACCTACTACTGAAATGATTACCACCTGATGGTAAGTGATTACCTCCGCCTCTAACAATAGCAATACGACTTAGGTCCTCCGACCCAATTCGCATCCCGTTGCGCCCGTGTAGTATAGGGTTTGTATCCACCGAAACCGGGATCCGTTTCCCACAAAAAAAAAAAAAAATGGTTGTCACATATTATGTTAAACATAATATTATAGGATAATAGTATTTTATTTTTTGACTTTTTTCACACAATAGCAGCGTAGTCTGAGTAGCGTAGAACCACAGAAGAAATAATAGTGCTGAGTAGAACGCGGGTTATAAGGTACACTCCAATCTCAAAGTCTACCTACCACACCTTGGGGGAATATGGCCCGTGTTTATTTAATAATCACGACTTTATAATGGCTTGTTCGTGCTCGTATATGTGATATATTATTTACAAAGTAAGTTATTTAGTTGGTGACAATAAAGTTGTCTACATTATTAAGTTTATTATTTTAAGTAAGGTAAGTGGCGACCCCCGCCCATAACAACAGCAATGCGACTCGGTCTAATACGAGTATTTGGATCTTACACTGAGTTGCATTCATCCTGCTGCGTCCATCATCCAAGACGGGGATGATACGTCTCATGCGCATGTGATTTTACCTGCACGCACACCCTTTCACCGGAACACAGTAATGCGAGCACTGCTTGGCGGCAGATTCCAGTTGTGGTGGCAGTACCTCTCCGGACGAACTTGGCACAAGTTCTACTGCTACTTTTTTACTACTTTTCCTTTAGCACCACCCACCCCGTACCAGCCTCTAATGTTCCCACTGCAGGGACACCGGCCTACTCTCGATAATTGAGAGTGAATGGGCTTTGATCTACCACGGGAGCCCAATCCGGATTGGTAGATGTCACCTGTCGTCGAATTTTTGGTTCTAAGACTAAGCCGGTTTCCTCACGATGTTTTCCGTCACCGTTTTGAGAACGTGGTATTGCGCATATAATTTTTTTCAAGTGAAAAAACTCATTGGTGCACGTGTGGGTTTGAACCAGCAACCTTCAGATTGAAAGTCGGCGTCTATGCCCCTGGGCCACCACGCTCACCCAAAATACCAAAATTCAATATGCATTTATTGTGGTAACCAATCAAGTAAAATTACCAAATTGAAACAATAAGATATGATTAAATAAAATTTAATCAATATGTAATTCGTATCTATTTATTAGATAATGAAAATTATTATAAATCATATTTATTAGATACGAAACTCGGTCGCACGTACTAAACACCCAGACACAGAACGAACATCTATGTTCGTAACAGAAATGCTTGTCAAAAGTGCCAATCGATTCCTCGACCTACAGCGCAGAAGGCTAAGCTATTACCAACTGAGCTGCGAGACAAGCCGATATTGCCAGTAGTTTTCACTTTTCGCGTGAATCTATTTAATTTGTATAGCGTGCTATATCAACAAGTGCTAACCTGTGATTATGTTTTTGCGCAAACAAATTAAATGTAGAAAATAAATATGCTAGCGTTAAGCTGTCTTTATCTTTGCGGGTTTATTAAATTTTTCTCATTTTGTAAGATGTTTCGCTATTACATTCGATACATCATTTTATTTGAAATTATCTGGGGTTGTCGCTGCCAACTCGTCTACTCACTACTTGTCTCGGATTAGCTTTAATTATAACCGAGACGAGTGGAAGATACTTCAATTAAGGTTAAGTACCTACTTATACGAAACACTGAACAAAAGTCGAATAATACGCCTAATTTTGATTAGTATGGACTACTGAAATTCTTCGAATAAGTATAGATACCTATTCGTCTACAGCAGAAGCGTTGAGTATTTTCCAGACCCGTAGTGCAACTTCAAGTTGAGTTAAGAATAGCTGAAATGGGATTAATGATTCATATAATCGATTCGATCACCTCAAGGTTTGGTAACTTAATCAAATCGTAAAATTTTCACTTAAACTTTAAAATCACTAGGTATAAGTTTTATCTACTTACATTGCCTTTCACGACTATAATACAACAAATTTTGTACGTATAAGACGCTCAGAATTCAAATGTAAACTAAAGCATGTAACTTCATAATAGTGTGTAAAAAGGGTCATTGATTCCCGCTACAGCCTCTAATGTTTCTAATGCAAGGGCACATGCCTATTACATGTTATTAATGCAATATAGCTAAACATTTTTCACTATTGGGCCAACACATTCTCATTTTAAAATTCTGTGACGCAAAAAATTCTGTATAAAACTTAAAAATTGGCCTCTGTATATGCTGTATAAGTAATTTTGTGCCCTATATAAAATTACAGTTTTACCATACGTCAATTTTCACTTTACCATTCTTCAGTATTTGACCTCACCACTACTGGCTATCTAATTGGTGCCAATTTATCTTATCTAATACGTCATCAATTCAGAATTTGAGAAGTATTAATTCTGAGATCAAGGCCTGCCGACACGTAGGTATTTATTTATAGAACAATCAAAACGTCATTTTTGAAAGCAAAGAATAAGAACATTTAGTACAAAGGAAAGGGACGCAAAAAAATCTATGAGTAGGTACCACTGCAACTACATATTATTTTGTCTTTTTTCTTATGTAACTAAGCTTACCATTTCTGTTTCCTTATTTTTGTTGGCCAATCGGTGTTATATATATAAATTTATTTAAAATTTCCCCATAGCAATTTACACCGCCGACCAATGTAGCTTACTTTAAAATTCCTCTCCATCCAAAGGTTGCCTGGAAGAGATCGCTTCTTAGCGATAAGGCCGCCCATTGTACATTAACTTGTCTTCAAGTAAGTTATTTATATTTGTTCATAAAGTGTGGTGGACAATAAAGTATTTTTGTATTGTATTGTATTGTATACAAACACCATTAATAGGCCAATAGAATATGTAAAGAGTTTATCTATACTCGTAAATATTCACCTGTTGTCAACTCGCTTGAGTTAGTACTAGTGTTGCTAACATCGTGCCCCACTTATAGTAGGTACCTCTGTTACACCGAACCAGTTACCGTAATAGTCTACGTGGATACTACACTGCACTAAATTAGTAATTGAACGTGTTGACTTACGGTTGCGAAATACATTGTATGGTTTATAGGATGCAAGTTTCGTTTGTTCTAATATTCTAGATTTTCTCTATCTAAGATCACCATAAGGTCTATGTGGAGGCTTTTGATCAACTAAAGCTCGTTAGAAATATTTTATAAACTACGTAGGTAGAACTATTATTATTTTACAAATAAATATATAAATACTTAACACCAAAACATTAATCCTGATGTGGAGAGAGGCTATCTACCCACAACACAGGTTTTAACCTAGGGTGGGGGATAGTGATCTTTGCATCAATTTTGTTCGTACATATTATTATAAAATAACTATGTAATGTATAAGAACTCAAATTGTTACTGTATTATTATTAAATTGATGCCATGTACTTAATTGTTTGTTCAAATAAATTATTATTATTATTAGTTATAAATTTGTCTAAAGTTTACCACCATACACAAAAAAGTATCTCTGAGGTAAGTTAATTACATTGGTACGTATTGCAGTTTTAGTACCTGTATCAAAAACATTCAATGAGGATGAAGTAGAATTAACTACGATAATGACATATTTATAAATTTTTTTATTTGAATATTTGACGGAACGAGCTGAGGGCCCACCTGGTGGTAAGTGGCCACCCCCACCCATGACAACAGTAATGCGACTCAGTATAAGATTTAGATCTTTCACTAAGTCGCATTCAAATTGCTGCGTCCATCACCCGAGACGGGGATGATACGTCTCATGCGCATGTGACTTCACCGGCACCCATATCCTTCCACCGGAACATAGTAATGCGAGCACTACTGCTTGGCGACAGATTTCAGGTGTGTTGGCAGTACCTTTCCGCACGAACTTGGCACAAGTTCTAATGCTACTTTTGGTTGCTTCTTTAGCACCATCCAGGGACTACGTGTAGGGAATCTAAGGGTACGAAAGGGTAAGATACGAGCAACTGGACATAGTTAGACCATTATGGATAACAGACACATTCAGTACCTAACTACTATAGCATATAAGTTAGCATGTTAAGTTCAAACGTTCTCAAAATGGCGATCGAAAACATCTTGATATGTCGCAGTACCAAAAAAATCGACATTAAGATTCTCTTCACTTATTCTTGTCAAGAATAGAATGGTCTCATTGCAGTACAAATCTTCCCAATATCAGAGGCTGATACGGAACTAGGCTAATAAATAACTTACCAAATACATACACTAAAAAAAATAATTACGTTCTGGATGTTGCCAAGTTATACACGAAGACAAGGCCGGAAAGTCGCGTGTACATAATGTCCAGTATTATTGCATAAAATTATTTAGCTACATGGAAGTGTAAACTGCGGTGAAAGTATTTGTTTATACCGACACCGACAGTGTTGCACAGAGGTTACATCATAAGGACTTGATTACGAATTCTGGTCAGCTTTGCAAAGAAGGCCGTGAGTGCAAGTCAAGCGGCGACCAATTACGTATCTCACTAGAAATCGCTATCGAGTCGCAATTCGATTCTAAATTGGGACAGAACACGAAACGACCTCTTTGAATTTGGAGTGTGGCAACCTTGTTAGCGATCTTAACGGTAAGAGATCACATTTCAGTGAATTAGGTACGTGCTACTACGAATAAGTTCCTTTTCTTTAAAGCACAAGAAATAATATACTCTACAGCTATATTTATACGGCTCCGTGGCTTAGTTGGTAGTAGCCCTGCCTTCGAAGCGAGGGGTCCCGGGTTCGATTCCGGCCAGGGCACACTTTTTGTGGTGAGCATGAAATTTGTTCTCGGGTCTTGGGTGTTTATCTTGTGTTTCTGTGTATGTCTATGCCATCTGCTGCATAGGGCATCCTAGTCCTAGTGAGATATGAGTGTGTGTTAACGTTGATTACGTTGATTTATCATTCAGATAACCAATATTATAGGTAGATGCGCTAAAGTTGATTTTCAAATACTTGTTTCTATCACGAAACCATCAAATTTTGATGTCAATAGCTAATAAGTTGTTTAAACTGTCATAACATATTTTTATTTCTATATTACTTAGAAGTGATGAGATCAGGAAAATAATTAAAAAACACATAAAGAAAACCGTTTATGTATATAAAATTATATACCTATACGAAAAGGTAACATTAGAATCAGTTTACTATTGGCAAAGGTATAGTGTAACAAACATACAGTAGACCTACAACCGATTTGAGTAACTCTGAACTGTTAATCTCTGAACTGTTACACACTTTCAACATTCATTTGTTTTAACATTCCAGTGCCAGCTTTGCACACTCAAGAAGTACACTCATAATCCGATCGGCAGTTTTATACAATATCCCCCATTGTACAAAATTTATGTTGTGTAAATTATCTGTCAATAATTGTTTTTAATGAAATTCACACTTTTTACACAAAGCTTTAAACAACTCAGTGTACTGAGATGTTTGAACGATGGTATATTTACCTACATTAAAGTAGCCTCTGGATTTCACACGACTGAAGAGCACAGGTCTAGTAATAAAACAAAATATTATAAATAGGTGATTAATTTGGCTTTACAAGGTATTATTTGGAACCTTCAGTAAGATTGGGATAAAAACGCTAATCTTGATTTTGTGTTTTTAAATAGTTTCGAAGCCAACATACCACACTCTAAAAAGTGATCAATAGGACTCGGTAATGAGCGAAAGGCGTGTTGGGTATATATATAAACATGTACAACGTGTAGTACCCGTGTACCCACATTTCGCTCCGCGGAGACACTTGACACCCCTGATTACATGGGTTAGTTAGATCCACACGAAAAATCAGCAGAAAAGGAAATTTATCGCAAAAACCGGGGAAATTGCGAGACTTGAACGGAAATGGAAAAGCTTTGAGGATAATCACGACGTCACTGCGGGTTTCAGATATGGCTCAGATAGCGTTTCACGTAATTTCGGCATTTTCAAGAAGCTATCGTGAAAAGTTTTGTATGGGTGTTTTTTATTTACAGCATTTCAAAAATAAATATTCAGACCGTCTTTGAATGTAGAAAAGAGGAAAATTACGCTTCAAGTTTCTGATATCGGTCACAGTTTCCTTGTCAGACATATGTGTCTTCGAAGGCCGGAAATGGAAATTCAAAGGAGTGGTTTGCATATGAAGCAACTTTTATTATGCTCATAAAATATATTCACTTGTCATAAAAATAAAATACAGGTTAATTAGAAGTATAGATAGATAGATATTTGATTTGGCTGAAGTTGATACAGCATGGGCTAAATTGTTTTGATTGGTTTTACCCTCTATGGTATTTTGCATTAGATAATTAGCACAGTAATAGATGATGTTGAAGTGATTCTACATACCTACATAATTACTATGATATATAATTATTACGTAATTCCTAGAGAAGAAAGGGTATAAAATAGAACTTACTTATACCATATTTACATTTATATTATTTTTACAGTATATTATTTTTTGTTTAGAACCGTGCAATCTGTCAAATAAGGATGACCGTTTTTTATATAACGTGGTTTCCGTAATTCATTTTGCTACATTTCTTTATATGTCAGAAACAAAAGAATTGGAAAATGAGTTAATTGAATATGAATATTATATACTGTGGCTGACCTTTGTACAAATTGCGGGCCATTTTGATTTTATCATTGGAGTCAAAATTGGAGGCAACCAATTTTTACAAATTAAAGTAACAAGCTATTGCCCCCAATGTAATACGGTATTCTCTGCTCGTTATAGCGATACTATTACAAGACGACGTAATGTGCTTTCTTGCATAAGGTCTGGTGTTGCAGTTGTCTATGGGCAACGCTTACCTATCCACTTTTCATCAGGTAACGTGCACACAAACTGATCAGTCTTGTCAGTCTTACATGACAGTATAGACTTAAGTTAGTATTAACTGCTCCCCACGGTTAAAGTCAACATGAGACGATGGGAAAAAACAGATTTTACATTTTCGGGGTCTATGTGTTAATCAAGAGAATAGTATTATAATATCTGTGTCCAGGGTGTGAGCTACGTTTATAACAAATTAGTCATCACGTTGAGGCGTGAATGAGTAAAAAACATACATACAGACAAACTTTCGCGTTTATAATATTAGTATGATTAGGTAGGTACTAAGTATATTCTTTACTCGGAGGTACCTAGTAGGTACTTGTACCCTTGCTACAGTACCTTAGAATGTAAGTAGTTGTCAAAATTAGCACAATAATAACTATTTCAATATTTTATAACCATATGTATAATACCTAAAGATGAATGTTATCTGTTATCACGAATTTATCAGCGTTTCAATTAAGTAGGTAATGAATGTACTATCTAGATTATAATTTGTTAGATTATGTTAATCTTAACTCTTTTGAATATTTAGTGTGGTGGAGCGTCGGCCGCGAGCCGGTGTTGTAATTCAACTGTAGGATTTTTTTAATCGTGGTGAGTGAAAATTCGTACAAGCTTATATTAAACTTTGATAGAAGCATTAGTAATTTAAAGGGTTATATTTTATATTGATGGCTTCGTGGCTTAGTTGGTAGCCGTCGTGGATTCGATTCCCGGCTGATTCAGAGTTGTTAAGATTAATAACATTAAATGTTTCCACCGATTAACGACTGATTTAATAATATGTATAAAACGACTTGCTTCCTACTAGTATCGTCTTCAGGCGGCTTGAAAACTCCGATATTAGAGTTGATCACATGAAAGAGGAAGAGGAAGAATACTTTCATCCCTTCATATGTTTCACCATTCGGGGTAAAAAATATTTAAAAAAAAAATGCAGCAGGCCCTCCGGAGATCCTCTTAGTGGGTGACTTAGTCACTATACTAAGGCTACCCGCCTTAGGGAACCCTTGGGGGGACATACGTCGCACCCTATGTTAAATCTGAATTCTACAAATTTAAATCCATTTTACTTAAGGTGTCAGAGTTTAAGAACGCTAAATGGTTTAAGTATTATATAAGCGCGTCGAAATTTAGATTCACAAGTGGTGAGCGCAAAGCCGTGAGCTTCCGGAATATCAAAACACATCTTTTTACAAATAACCGTTTTTTATAGTAAACTATGAAAATTAAATACAGCGCCATCTCGTCAATTTTTATGGTACTTGATTGGTAATGGTACTGTCACTTGAAAAATTTATAATTTCATATAAAAGCTCGGTCGCCCAGGTGCTTATTATAATTAATCCCATTGTCCGACTAATAGAAATTGGATTGCTATGGTGGCTGACATTTAATCCGATAGTCGAGTTTAAATCCGGACGTGCATTAATAGTATATCGCTTGAAATGATTTATACGCAATATGACTTTCACAAAACAGCGAAGCAAAAGAGGAATCCGATCATCATTAACTCCCAATTCGAATTAGGCTTTCGTGGTAAAATAAAGCTAATGCACTCTTGCTTGTCGATTATAGGCATGCCAGCTCGCTAGCTAAGTTGTAACCCTGCCCTCGAGACATGGTCCCGGATTCAATTTCCGGCCGGGACAAACTTTTTGTGGTTCTCGGGTCTTGGGAGCTTGTCGTGTGTTTACGTCTTTGACCATGCCACTTGCGACATTTTCTATTCTATTCTACATCTTAATGCAAGGAGTGTGTTCATATTAATATTGTGTTCCGGCAGGGGAAACGCTAGTCTTATTGATAGGATTGATTCAAAATCTCCATTTATAAAAACTATTATAGGAAGTTGTTTCAAAATATTATGAAGTTGATAGTCATGTTGACAATGGCCGGATGATCGCACGAAGATAATTGGGATGTGATCTCTTTGAATTTTTTTGGTGAAGTAATCTTTCGTGACAATCGTTTTTCTTGACAGTAACATTTATATCCTTCAATAAACAAATAACGTGCCTACATAGGATAAATAAAATGATAAAATACAGATAAAACGATTAATTATTTTAATGCTATTGATAAAATAACGAAAGTTGGACATATTTCAGTAACACGTATATACGCCACTTTATATAATAGCAAACTTTTTAATTATTTGTTAAGTTATCTACTAAGCCCATTTTACCCATAAATATAATGCAACGCAGATTTTTCTGTTCTACTAAATTATATCCATAAATCGTTTTTTTCTCTCACAAAATCTTGTCCAGAAGATTACGAAAAGACAAACAAAGAAAAAAAATCTGTGATTCATTGAGATTCACGTAAATAATACTGATAAGTTCATAATTTTTAATCAATTATATTATTTACCAAAACTATAAAATTAGATTATTTAGTTCCAACTTATGATCTAAGGTATACAACACTTGGGTGTGGTCTGAATCTACGATTTATAAGAAAAGTAATGAAAGAAATAGTGATCTTACTGAGAAATTACATACAATGACGGCTCCGGGGCTTAGTTGGTAATAGCCCTGCCTTCGAAGCGAGGGGTCCCTGGTACGATTTCCGGCCGGGGCACACTTTGTGTGGTGAGCAGGAAGTTTGTTCTCGGGTCTTAGGTGTTTGTCTTGTGTTTCTGTGTTTGTCCATGTCATCTGCGACACAGGGAATCCTAGTGCAGAGGTATGTGCGTATAAACGTTTATTAATTATAATGCAATGTGTATTCTGTGACAAACTTGATTTCTAGATCGCGCTAATTAAAACTCGGGGCATTTGACCACTTTGCGGCCTAGGTCAATAATAGTAATAGTGATATTTTTTGGTATCACTAATACTGTTGAAGAACTATCCAAATGAAGTATAATCGAAATATTAAAGTATTCAATAACACTACAAATAAATTGATAAGCCATTGGTTTTAATTACTTAGATAAGATTCGAATATAAAAGATGAAATGCCTCATCACAAACCAATTTATAGATGCGTTATGGTTGTTCAATTTTCTTATTGAAGCGTGATTTGAATACGTGTCAATAAGTAAATAGAAAGGCACGCTGAATTAAGTGTGTAACTAGTGTCAGTTAAAAAATTGGAAGATAGAACCCCAAGCGTATGTGCTGTTTGGTAGAAAGGTTTGGTGAAAATTGCAACGTCGCCGTAAATAATGAAAGAAGATTTTTAACTAATTTTAAAATTTTCGGTGCAGTTTAGCAATCACCGGCCAGGTTATTCGAACTTTTATAAAATCAGAACAATTTTATATTTTTGTAGCGGAGTTAATCTGATAAAATTCTTTCCACCGCCGGAATATAAAAGTAAAAAAATATGAGTCAAACCTTATCTGCCCATGTATGAGAAAGACCCCAATCACATCGCATTGCGGCTTTCATTCTGAGACAAGGTTTTAACGTCTGTAATTCAACATATTACATATATATTTTATATTCAATGGGTTCTTATTACCTGATGTAAAATAATGTTGGCATCTTGTCTTTGGGAGGCTTCCGTCGACTGGGACCACAAGGTATTGGGACCGCGGTCCCAGTCGACGGATAAAATTTTTGAATCCGTCTACTAGGACCGCAAACAACGTGACATAAATTGTGAAGTCGTCGTTAGATACGGATCCGAAATAAATACGTCAATATTTAATGAAAAACATACGAGTAAAAGGAATTATTTTTAAACTTCAAAACCTGATGCTATAACAACAGCATAAACAACATAGCAAACCCAACATTGGACCATGTGTCATATTCGTAGCATGAATATTTCTATGTAAGAAGACGCAGCGGTGTCATAACGTACCGAATGGTTTGGCTCTTAGGTATTTCCCCTAACAAACATCCTTTGTCTCTGTCTGCCCGTGGTATTCTGTTCAATCCACGAGGCAACAAAATTCCAAAAGGATTTTAAAGCGTTTTTTGTTTGAAAGATGTTTCTTAGACATATTGGGTGGAAGTCATCAGTTCTGAATATTTGTTCTGAAGCAGACATAAGTCATACTTCTCATCATAAAATTTCAAAAAGATTAATCAAGAGCGCGCTACAGTAAACTCAGTAAAATTAATTTACCCATAATTTTCTCCGGATACGTGCTGTACCACTTCTTATATAATATTTAAAATATTTCGTTTGTTTTAGGGTAAAGGAGTCAGCACACCATCATGGCTCAAGATAACAGTAACTCTACCATGGAGATGGGCACCAGTGATCAGGTAAGGTTAATAATAGTTATTAGAATATATTACTATTATAAATGCGAAAGTTTGGATGGATGTACGATACTCAATCACGCCAGAACCGCGGGTAACATCGAAGGACACAGCTATGCTGTGAGTTTACTTATGTGAGTAACGAAAACTAACTACGGATTCCCGATCGTCTTCTGTTCGCTATCGATTAGAGTTCCGTACCGTAAAGGCAATCCTATTCCTATCCTAAGTCTACGTCTGCCTAGCTTACATTCAAAGAGCTCTGTGTATTTGAAACCACAAGCCGCAGCGAACGGAAGTTTTCGCGTAATCTGTCAATATGGTATATGTATTTCCTGACAAATATACACAAATACAATTTGTGGTACTGAATCCTGGGTCTGAATCACACTTGGCGGATTTTTTCTCACATGTTTGATCTTTTAGTCATCTTAAAACGTCTATCAACATATTTATCGCAATTATTGTGTTTTATCAAAATATTTTGATAACCTACGCAAGATCATTGCCATTATAATATCGTAAAGAAGGGCAAAATGAGTCTGTCGTATATCAAATACATAAAATTGGGAGGTAAGAACCAATACACCTACTCGTAAATTTCGGTTTCTTTTTTTATTTGTTTGTAAAAGGTTTTCTTTTTTCTCAAAGCCTATTGGTGAAGGCCTTTCGAATCGTATTCAATAAATGGAGAGCCTGTAACCAAGAGACAAGGATACGATTCGTTGAAATTAATTAATGAAGCGCTTCATCAAAGCAAATTTTTTTACTGGCCTTATTGATTTTTGTTACTTTCGTTCTGCGCTGTAGGTCGTGAGTTCCTAGGTGTAAAAACATTTGTGTGTCATACATTTTGTTTGTTCTGTGTCTCAGTGATAATATGCACTACTAGCGGATAACAGCGTATGCTACAACGCTAAAAAAAGAAATACATTTTGTGCCTAATTCATTGTTTTGGTGGTCTAAATCCATCTTAGCATTATTACCTTTCTAATGAAACCGGTTTGGGGCACATCGGTTGGATGGTTTCAAAGTCTATGGCGGACATAAGTAGAAACATATTTATGTTTTATAAAAGGATAAGTATGTATTTTATTTACAAAAATAAATACTACAAAAGAAATAAATAAATATTCTATCAGTAATCTGGTTCCCATAGTACAAGGCTATGTTTAGTTTGTTACCTGATGAAATACAATTAGTTTAGCAAATACAGATGGCATTGTGTGAAATGCTCATAAGTATTTAATTTATTCCTTTTGACTTATAACTATGTCACAATTACAGATTTATAATATTTATGGTGATCTCATCTGAACCAGAATAAGTATAGATTTTTTCCTGAATTCATAAGTGTAGTGTTTGAAATCCGCTACTCAAGTACGTTTCGCCTATAGATGATTTTGTATCAGGAACGATTTCTGTTTTATCAGTTGTGCGTGTCGTTTCAACATGAACATGCTGAACACATGCGAGCAGTGATATGTTAATAAATAATAAGTGAATTGTGGTTATTTGGTTCCGAATGAAAGGATAAATTGTGTTTTATATTCGTAATAATTTAGTTAAAATTAAATTGGATATTTAAATGCATAAGTAAGTATTTCAGTGAAAAAATAATGCATGGTTTCCCAAATATTAATGCTATCTTGTTATTGTTAAAGCTTATTAATGTACATAATGACGTATAAATTAATAAATTATAATTATATTGTAGACCCATAGTATATAAAAAAATTGCTTGAATTTGGCTAATGCTGGTTCCGAAAAATGCATCTTAAAATGTTTTTGAAAATATTTTTAGCAAGGGCTATAAGCGTTATTTGACACATCTTATTTGGGTAAATAGTAAATATGTACGACACAGATTTCTTGACTTTTTTGCTCTTTATAATAAAAATATAAATATAAATTACATTTGCACTAGGATTCGCTGTGTCGCAGATGGCACGTACACACACAGAAACACAACACAAACACCCAAGACCCGAGAACAAACTTCATGCTTGCCACACAAAGTGTGCCCTGGCCGAGAATCGAACCTGGGACCCCTCGCTTTGTTTTTGGCAAAATTATTTGCAAAATAATGTCCTAACTAAAATTATAAATGCGAAAGAGAGTTTGTTTGTTGTTAATGAACTTTGACATAGATATAGATGGGACTTTGGAAACCGTTATAGGCTACTTCCGATTCAACATAAACAACATTAACCCGATCAAAGCTGCGGGTAAAAGCTAGTTAAGTATGTTTTTGTATGTATTTTCATATAAACCTAGTCCTGGCAATTACGAACACAATAAAAAGCGGTCAAGTCGTTCTCAAGTGATGTTCTGTCATAAATACATACATCAGGCAATTGATTTTTATTTATATAGATTCGCTTACTAATCTTATCATGTTTACTATAATAGCACCAGTAGTGACTGGTAAGAGTTTGGACAGAAAACAATATATGAATTTGTTATTTGTTGTATTGAATTTCAAAGAGTTCATTAAAACATCTTGAATTATTATTATAAGGTTTAGGGGAATCCCGCAGATGTAACGAATGTTTTTTTAACACATCGTTTTGCCATGATACTCAGTTAACCCTCGTATTAAAGTTTTTGTGAATTATTTTTAATATTATTGTAATTATAAGAAATAGGACTTAATTTAAGGCTTTTAATAAGACCATGTCTTAAAATATAAGAGTTAAACAATTTTTCGCCGATAGTATTTATTGAGTTCTATTAAGTTCAGTAGTACATTAAATTTTTTTTTACCTCATACCTATTTCAAAAGTTAGACAGGGTGAGACACATACTTTATTCTATTAGTTATTTAGTCTACGATTAATCTAATGTTCATTAAATAAGGGGAGTTTACAAATGGTCCCATGTTGAGATAAACGGAAGCAATCACGAATTCTGCCTAATTTCCTGGTCGGCGTCCTTCCAATGAGGAAGTAGAGGCCCCGAGGACATAATTTTGCTCATAAGCTATATTGTTCATATTATGTTGAGGAAAATGGGTACAACAGAACAGTGATTCACAAGATAAATAAGCAATTAATGTTGTTAAAGGTGAGCCGTTTGCCCTACAAAAGAATGTATAGAGGTGTCTCATAAGTAATGTCAGTTTTCATAAGTGAAAATTCCTACGCCTCAATTTAGACATGTCGTAACTTGTTAAGACTAGTCTCTAATTCTATGAAGAGTGCAATTGCTTTACTTTCTTATAATCATTTTCTCTTTGTTTATTGATGACGTAGTACGTTTTTATAATAAATAGTATGGAATTCGATAAATATGAAATTGGTGTATTGTTAAGACATTATTCGGTTTCACATATGAAAACCGACATTTCTTATGAGACCACCCTCTATAAAATGGTTTTTTGTCGATTCTGTTTTAGTCGCTTTTGGTTTTTCAGTTGATTCCGTTTTTCGTTTTTACCTAATACTCCTCATGATGATATAGGCCCATCAAATTGGGAACTAAATAATCTCTAATTGTATACGACCTTTCAAATAGTTTTTTATCTGTGTCATACTTAAACAATATATATTGTAAATACGGTAACGATCACGTACTGTGATAATGGGTGTATAGGCCAACAACTGTGTATTCTGTGTCAACAATGTACCTTTATTGTTAAGCGTGACGTCCAGATATCGGGACAGCTGCGCTCACCCTGAAGAAGGCTTGCTCATCCGAAATATTCTCAGTCTGATTCGACCAGTATTTATTTAGTCTGATTCAACCAGTTCGTGACCATCACCACAGTAAAATATGTAGCTGTAATAATAAGAACCTAAATAGATTAATTAGAGCAAAGAAAAATCATCTAAACTATTCTTTTTATTCTAGGTGTTGGTCCCGTCAAAAAACAAAAAGAAGAATCTAATAATTGGCTTTATTGCGATGGCTATCGCAATTGGTGTTGTCATAGCCCTTGTGGTTGTATTTTCTGGAAACGAGGGTGGGGTGGCTGAGCCAATAGTGTCCACCACGGAAGGAACAACGACGGTGATTCCCCCTTCGCCAACGGCACCAGTTACCACGACGACCGCAGCTCCAGGGACGACCGTGCCTCCGGTAGAACAGACTGATCCACCTTTGGCAGAGCTGGAACTACAAGACATCATCAATGGAGATTTCTTACCCACCTTCTTTAACGCTTCCTGGACTTCAGGTAAATTGCTTATCGCTAGAACAGGGTAAGAATGCAATAATCAAGGTTTTTATTTTATTTTCGTTAGTCCAAACTACATATAAGCAAAGCCAAGAAGAGGAGTACATAAACATACCTGCCTAAGTTATACACCAAATTCAAAGCAAAAAAGTCGAAAGAGCCATAAAAAACTGACAACGCGGTAGTTATTGTACAATGATGACTAACAAAGACTGTTGTAAAGTAGAAACAATAGAGTTATTAACGCACGAAATGTAGAGTATTTTCTTTATAAGTAATTAATTACAGGAAACGACATGTTGTACAGGAACGAGAACGGAGACTTGATACTGTATGACATTGGAACGAATAGTACCACGCCGCTCATCTATAATACTTCTGAGGTGAGTACCGTAAGATAGTATTGCTACTTCAAGCATCTTTTCAATTGTAACTTCTCACCTGATTATTATTCGAAATCATTAAAATGAAATGGGTAGATTGTTGTAAAATTTAAGAATGTTTATTTTCACAAAAATTTTCCGATTTTAAAATTTCAAAGTTAAATTATACTATCCGTAATTTAACTTTGAAATGTGTATTTTATATTTATCTGGTGAATATTTTACTATTGTGATTATTGTAAATATTATCTAAGGTTTTTTAGTTCGAAAAGGACGAGCCTCTCGAGTCTTAAATACGGTTAATTCAAATGTTCAATTAATAGAAGTGCTAGGCAATTATGAAATTATGAATTAGGCTATGAATAAATGATTTTTTTAATTATATTAGTAGATGGTTACTATTAGACTAATTAATGAGATAACTAGCGCCTACTTTTGTGGTAAAAACCCTGTGTTGTGGTAGATAGTCTCTTTCGTCCATAGCGTGGGTCGGTGGTGAATGATTAGTAGTTCGATTATCTGGGACAACATTTTTCCCAGCTGTCCGATCTACAGCTGGCAAGCTCGGACAAGCAAATTCGATTCCCAACAGTTCAATTGCGGGATGTGCATTGATGGTTTGTATCTCGACAAGATAATTCGTCGCTATTGTCATTTATCTAAATTAACGGAACAGTACTGATTGAATCATCCTATTCTTTTGTTCCTGCGTTTCGACCAAGTTTTCAATCTCTGGCTTCCGAAACTACGCATTGCAGGCAGGAAGCTACTGAGTTATGTATGATCTTAATTTCTTCTCTCTGGTCTGTTGGGAAACTTGCTGATAAATTTGTAATTCAGCGGGGAAACGCAAGAACAAGCCTATAAAAAATTAAGTTTAGTTAAGTTTATTAAAAAAATTAAACGAGCTGATTGTTTTTACGTGTACTCTAATATTGATATTATTTTAAGTTTAGAGATAAAACTAAATTTTTCAATTTCTATTCCCCAATCCCTTCATAAAAGTATTCAGTTATAATGATCCTAGAAACGATTCTACTGATTTCCACCAAATATTCCATGGCATTCAAACAAATTACTGATTTAAAAAAAAAAATCGACTTCAATTTTTTTATCCCTTATTTCTCGCCCTTAGTGAATACACCCTAATATAAAAAAGAAACATCTAAATCTAAGAAGGTTTATTGAAGAATAATGCAAATCTTGAAACTTTTTAAACGTTATATTGTATTTATATAACAAAACGACAAGATATTATAGCAGCAGCTCAAAACAGCTACTACTTGGACATCTTAACAAAGATACATGGACACACACTAATTTCTTACACCACAATACATAATTAAAGATGTTCTTTTTCTAATAATGTGTATCTTTCTTCTATTAGATTCTTCAACAATCATCAAGAGTGAGGCTGTTGTCTCCAGATGGTAACCACGTCGCACTTTCTTATAACGTTGCACCGGTAAGCCATATTCTTATTATCAGTGGTATTTTATTTCGCAAGTTAAGAACTTTAGTTGTTCAATAAACGAATGAGATATAGAGGTCACGGGATCGACCCCCGATATAGAGAAATTGAACGGTTTCCTGTAAGAATTTTTCTATGCGGAATATCCGTTTCGAGGCAGGGTTTTCATTTATATTGATTGACATAACTTTATGCGTATTAGGTGGTTAAAACAGTTGACAATAAAAGGTGATTTAATTTACAATAATATACGGTTTATATATAACTACGCAAATAATTATATGATGTTAATAGACTAATAAATAAAGATTTTCATTTATAAAACGAATTGTTGAATAGGTATTTAAATTAGACGCTAAAATTAACATGATAGTAGTGTCTGTCTGTATATCGAGAAAATGATGAATATTAATAGAAACTCAATTATTTTTTTTATAATACCGGGCAAGGCAAGTTGTTACCTATTCTGCTATTTCTATTAGAGTGATTGTTTATTATATGGACCAGCGTTTGACTGCAATTATAATTTCTTATCATAATTAATTCATAAGTCCATTAGTATTTCATGTGTTGTAGATGTCTAATGGCTCATACTGGCACTTGCTCGCCAACACTTCTCAAGAATGGCTTTGCAGATTTTATAATCCCATACTAGCGCTGGTGTAATCTAGATTGTGGTGAATAGGCACGTAATGTACTGAATTGTTTAGTGGTCCTTTGTCTTTGGGCAAACAATCGAACAAGCGCAAATATTTGAATAGCCGTCGAGTGAGAGGTTTAATTTGAATTTACACAAAACGTGATGGAACCGTGATCTGAAATAATGAGTTTTGCGGGGATATTTTTGACGAACGAAAGCGCACAAAATTTATGGAGGATTTTTGTTGTTAAAATGAAAAATTCAGTAAGTCTAAAGAATATAAAGGCTATTTCATCAAAGATTAACAAAGGAAAGACTGCTGCTAATTAAAACATAAAAAATGTGGAATAGAATAAAACCATACAAAAACTTTACATAAATACCTTCTATTTGTTTGATGATTAATTAGACGCTTTTATTCTACGTAGAGATGATGATATTATGAAAGAACCCCTTTCATAACATTACTTTTTTTGTACGATTATGTATTAACCCCTGACCATTGACAAATACCTATATAAATTTTGTTTGTCACACAAAGATTGTCCGGACCGGGGATCTAATTCAGGATTTGATCCCCTTTTGTTTCGAACGCAGTCTACTCACCTATAGTTAAAGAAGAGGGTAGAATGACTGACCCCACAGCTCAGTTGATAGTAGATTGGTAGCCGATGACCAGTTTAGCAGTCAGTTATTAATACAATATATTGAATTGACAACGCCTGGATATACATTACCCTATAAATTTTTTTTATATATATCAAACGGAACCGGAAATTAATGGAAATTTCAAAGAAATAATTGATATTCTATTTCCAGTCATCCGTTAGTTCAAAACTGAAACTGGCTGTAAGTGATCGTAAATAATGCATACTATGCTCTTTTCAGGTATATAGATACAGTTTCTTAGCCCGCTACTCAGTAGTGGACATCGTTTATGGAAACGATACTGACATTTCTCCTTTAAATCTACCCGATGACCAAGAACCTTACCTCCAGAACTTCGTGTGGGGTCCGTCGGGGACTTCCCTGGCTTTCGTTTACTTCAACAACATCTACTACCAGGCCAGCCTGAATGATGATCCGGTGCAAATCACCATCACTGGACAACTTAATGTTATCTACAATGGCATTCCTGATTGGGTATATGAAGGTACTTGATATTTACTTTTGGGTTGACACAGATACATTCTTAACAAATAAAATAACAAACATTTTACGAAAGTGTAAAAAAAAACAGAAAATTCATTCAAATCACTTCATTAAAATTGGATTATTCGTTCGGGAGCTACGATACAGTCACAGATACACACTACAAACTTATAATACCCCTATTTTTCGTCGAGGGTTAAAAAAAGTACTGTAATGAGCCTAAGGACCTCTTCATTGGATCATTTGAAATTATTTTGTATTATGTTAATGCCTTAATGCCAAGTAAACCCTGTCGATTTTACTACGATATATCAAGTATCTTAATCGAAATTTCAATTTATGAAAGTTTAAGAGCAAAGAGAATTAACTAGCTTAAATAGTTTAGTAGTAGAAAAGTTTTTTCTCGGCTTATGGGTGTTTGTGGACAAACATGGGTTAGCTTATGGGTGTTTACCCATAAGCCGAGAAAAAACTTAATGCTCACCACACAAAGTGTGCCCCGGTCGGGAATCGAACCTGGAACTGTTCGCTTCGAAGGCATGGCTACTACCAACTCAGCTACGGAGCCGTAATACTGATAAATTTGCAGAGGAGGTGTTCGGAACCAACAACGCGCTCTGGTTCTCAAAAGATGGCTCCAAGTTGGCGTACGTGACTTTTGATGACACTAACGTGCGAGTGATGAGGGTTCCACACTACGGCGTGCCCGGCTCCCTCAACTATCAATATACGCAGCACCACGAAATACGGTACCCTAAGGTAAGGATATACATCAACTATTTCAATAAAGCCTAAACAAACATAATACTTTTAGCAACGGGGCAGGCAATTTTCAGAAGTGTACACCTACTGAAAGGAAGCTAATTCCCCGCGTTCATTCAACCGTACCGACTGAATTTTGGACTATTTAAAATTAATATTCCATACTTAATTATCTTTAAAAGTTGTTATATTACGGTTACTGGTAACATGTTATGTTTTTTGATACTCTATAAGGCTCGTAAGTTATTGGTGGAGAAGCACCTTATTAAATTCTAAAATATTCCGAGCTGTGTTCCGAGGATCCGTTACCCATAAATTCTGTGTACAATATCAATAATTCAGTTTGCTAGAAGCACCGAAGCAGTGTGTATAGTTAATTTTGAATGTGACTATACGGCTCTAATGAATCTTGTTAGAGTCAGCAACTACTTAGGTCCCTACACGTCGCTTGTGGTAAACTCAATTTATTCAGTTAATTACATCTCTTTACAACGTTACGAGAGTATGTGTGAGTACTGTACTACTACGTTTAGGGCCTGACTCGCATGATTGATGAGGGCAATGTATTGTAATACCTTTCTTGTTCGCGGGACCCGGAGGCTGAATGCTTGATAAATTTATTGCTCTCTGCCGGCGCTGAAAGTTGCAATTATAGCGAAGTATCTAAGTTTTCAGTTACCTCTTAGGATAAGTACTCTAGTTCATTAACTGACTTCCTCCAGCTGCTGCCCCTGGGCATTATATCTAGCCAATTTACTAACGTGTTTCGACAATGTGTTACGATTTTAAAAGATTGTAAGTTATAACTAAAAACTTAAATGACTTACACATATAATTGCACATCATGCCTTCAGTGCATAACATATATAAATTTGTGCAATTAAGAAAGAACTACTCTCCGGTATCTACCGGTTACAGCGGAAACAAAAACATCGGATCAAAGGGAATAAAATTGATGCGGGATACGGGAAAACTTTCCGGTTGAGATTAGTTTGGCGTTTCATTACAATTTCATACGAACAATGTCAAACACATACGTAAAATTTACCCAAAGTTTCTCGTCAGATGAGGTACTAACCTGATGGCAACTGGGAATAGACCGAATTTGTGCAGTCAATATTCTTTCGTCATATGATAATAATCTACTTCTATAATCTGGGTGTGCGCAAAAAATTTATTATTTCCTTTAGTCATCATCATCATCAGTAATATTTAAATTCGATTATTATACTTATGTTTTGACTAAGCCCTTTTACAGCTGAAATTTGTTGACATCTGTATTGAGTATGTAGACATGTAATTTTTATTAATTAGTATTGTTAGTATTGATGCTTTATCCATGGTATCTTGTCTGTTTCTAAGCCTAACATATGTTTATTTAGACTTTTGACGTAACAGAGTGTTCCATAGTGTACCAAATTATCAAAACAAATGAAATTAACATTATTATCGGTTTTAACGGCCTGTTACAATTAAAGAATATTCATTAATCTGCGCAAATTTTATTGCACTTATTGTTGCATTGAACTTCTAGTCTCAATTACTGGAAGACATTGCTGACGTAAGTTGCATTTTTGGGAGAGTAGGTCAAACTATGTGACATCATGAATGCCGTTAAAAATGTTCTCTCCAGCTGCTTCGATTTGCGGACTTATTTTTAGTATTCTTAACTCTGTGTATCTAAAAGTATCGTCTCTTCATGTGCCGTGAGTGTACAGTTCTGCATTGCTGCAGAATTTAGTACTGCTGATAAGATACCTATTACGCCATAACGCTTCGATATCTCAGTGAAAGTACTTGAGAACAGGTTTGACGCAGCGTTGAACTGCAGTGCTCGAACGAAGGGCCTTGGGCTATCGGTCCTGCATAGTAGGTATAGATAGAATATTTGATCTCATTATAGCAGTAAAAGTGTTAATAAATAACAATACGATTTTGATGAAGTTTAGTATTAAGTTAACTAAGAAGTTTACTAAGTCATATCGTATGAAGTATTCTATGTCGTATCGCATTTCAACTGTCATTCAGGCTTGAAGATCTATATGTTTAAGATTAGATTATGATAAGAAGGTCTATATGTGCTTATAAATTTACTTGCTGGTGCAAGTGAAAACAAGACAAGTACAAGACGTGTGTGCGTCTTTGGGCAAAAATATCGGCATTGTGGCTGTACCATCTCCGCCAACGAAGACTATAGTTATAATAGTACTGTTTGATTTAGGATGTAAAGTAGCTTACGTGTTTTGTAGGTTAAAATTTGGATACTGGCTATCCTTAGGATCACACATATTTTCAGATTTAAAATGTTAGATTATTAATGGGATATTACTCGTAGTGGAATTATAAACCATTCGTTTTCAATCCACATATTCCAGCCAGCCTGAGGAAATACTAAAATTTAAAGAACGAACGTAGATATTTCAGAGAATTATTTTTCAGACAAAAAACAAACTTCGTGAAAAATTAAGCACTGTATCGCTCAATGCCTTGAAGTGAAGTGGAACTGATGTCGCAAAAAAATGATGCTGACCTCATTGACCTATTTTATGGAAAGCGAAATCAATGAGACGAAATCTATACCCATTCGACTCACTTTTCAATGGATTTCATCGAATCGTTAATCGAAACCGTTATGCATTACTGGCTGGAATATCGTATTCTACATCACCAAAATCAATATAAAAGAGAGAAGATTTCAAAAGTACGAGTCGGTATTACCTTTATAATGTGGTTTCCATACGAAAAGCTGGAGATGTGTGAAATATCCCTAAATATAATTTATTTTACACTTAGAGTTAGACGTAGATAAAGTTTTTTTTTTCCGATTCCAGCCCGGTACCACGAACCCTACCGTTTCCGTCACACTGCGAGACCTCGTGACTGGGATTTCCAACGTGTACACTGCTCCTTCCGACATTGAACAGTAAGTTATTACCGTTTCATATATTTATTAGGTAAAGCCCAGATAAATGCGTCGCTGAGAATAATGCTGGTATGCTATATCTATGTATTGTATTTACCAGATTTTCTACGATGGCGATCTCTCTCGTTATCTGAATTTGGCAAGTTCAACAACGATTTTAATTTATAGTTCAATTAAATAAGGTCATCAATTTCCATATTTCTTTTTGGATATTGATTCTGTCACCCTGGGAAACACTTCGTTCCTGGAAATTCACGCAAATCCGCAATGACTGCTTCGCCTATACCTATATCTGTAACTGTATACGTACTAGGAGATAAGGCACTAAATATATTTTGCGGTTAAAGTACATAACTATAATTTCCGCACTTGTAATCTGGTTCCCTTGAACGCCATAAATCCATACAAAATCTGTAACACTTAAAATCGATCGTACGGAACTTTCCTCAATTGTTTTCAATGACCCGATACAGTTTCCAGGTCTAGTTCGACACCATTTGTTAAAAAAAAAACAAATTTCATATTGTTTCGCTCATAATGGCTGCCGGAAAACGAGAGCCAGGATTGGCATTCCATTTTTACTATTATATTTTGGTACGAAGCATACATGAATATTTTACATGACATTGCAGCTAAACGTACTGTTGTCGCCGAAATGTTAAAATGTCTGGCCGTGATTTAAGAGTTTAGATGGCTGGGGTTGGGGAATACGGCCAGTTATTTATCCCACATTGCTTGTCAACTAATTATTATTAAGAGATGTATAATTATTATTACAAGACTACATCTCTTGTAGAAAAAGACATGTCAGAGGTCATGACCTCTGCTATTTTCCACAAGATTATAGGCGCACAATACGAAGCCAGTTTCTAACATCTTCTAAGGAAATATATGAGATAAATAAATTGCAATAAATTGCTTGTAACTTATCCTGTCAATCGTTTTCCGGCAGCCATTTAGGACGGGACAAGATTAAATTCAACTTGGTTATATCAGATGCTGGGCGAACTGAGATTGCTCACAGTTTTTTTTTCATGACGACCGTATCTGGATTTTGTCTATTTTCGACTACATTTTAATTAGAGTATTGTACTTTATGATCATTCCAGACCTATCTTAAGGACGGTGAGTTTCGTGACGAACACCTCCGTCGCGTTGATGTGGTCCAACAGAGTGCAAAACATGTTTAGGGTCGTATTGTGCACACATGGACAGGAAAATTGCTCACAGGTATACAACCTATTATTTCATATCTCTTTTTCTATGTTCTTTTTTATTATTTTTTCCCGCTTTCCGTAAATTTTTTCCAAACTTTCTCTTCATAAGAACCTTCCTCGAACAAAAAAAAAAACCGGAAAAAAAATAATTTAGAATTGGTCCATCTGTTCTCGAGTCTTGCGCTTAGCGTCACATTTAGCCGTGATGCTAAGCGCAAGCAGCCGTGATGCTTTATTTTTTATACAAATAAATAAAATTTAAGCATCTGTTTGTAATGTCAGAAAACCGATTTTTAATAATTGCATTTAGAAGTATTTACGGACAGACAAAAAAATAAAAACTATTTTTGAATTTTTTGTGTCTTGTCTGTTTGTTCCGGGTAATCTCCGAAACGACTGGACCAATTTTGAACTGACTTTCACTGGCGGATAGCTGATGTTATAAAGAGTAACTAAGGCTACATTTCTATTACAAAAAGAATTAGGGTTCCGCACAAAACAATTATGCCCTAAGGCTCTATTAATAGCCCAAACATCTTAAAATAAATAACTATATAATTATATAATTGCATTCTCTTCGAACTCTTAAAATCTAATGGATTTCCAGAATAAGGTTACTCGTATTTTTGGTTTAGTGTTGAAAACATTGGTATTGTAGGTGTCCATGGGCGGCGGTGACCACTTTCCATCAGGTGGCCCGCAAGCTCGTCTGCCAACTATAACATATAAAAAAAAAAAAAAAACATTTTGGCTTATATTCATCTCAAATTTACTAGTCAGACCGTCACATTTGGTCTGGTTTTGTCAAAATATTAATCCAATAAAACGTGTTATGTTATGTAATTCCATTTATTCTTTCATACCTTTCCGTTTCACAGCATCCTACAGATACATGCATAATTTTACGCTTTTTCAGATCTACCAATATACGGAGTCAAACGGCTGGGTTGAAAATCTTTCACTAATTTTCAACGACGCTGGAACCTCATTCATAACTATTTTACCACAAGTAAGTCTCTACTACATTATGAGAAGATAATAAACCTAAATTCGTATTCTTAACGTTTGCAACTGGGGAATCTTACTAACCTTTTTTAATTTAGGTAGTTAGTTACTAGGTTACTTAGTAATGTAGGTAAGTTAACCTAAGATCTTCTCGAAATGGTTCTTCCCCTGGTGCAAAAAATAACCATTGAGGATAACGGCGGTTAAATATTCAGTCATTAGCCCTAATTGACATAGTCATGCGAAATTCTTAGGGTGTATTCACATGAAACGCGTTGAACGCGCGTTACCATAATGTGCATATACGAGTACATATGATCACGCCTCTGACTCATTGGGGTAAGCATAGATTTCCACTTGCTCCGATCCTTGATCTTTTTCCTCCCGCCATATTTCTTCTTCTTTCAAAAAAGAAGACATTTATTCATACAGACTGTACACATTGAGAAACGTTTCTTCATTCACATCTTTACACGTTGCCTTCAGAATTTAAAATATTCTAGTCTGATGACACCTATTTTAAAAAATACCACTAATTCCTGGATGGTGATAATTCATATATATATATATTAACAAGAACGTGAACTAGTGTCTAGAATATTGTTTCTAATTCCCATCCACAATTGTAAAATCAATATTGTTATATTTATCTCACAGATCCTTTTATGATTAAACATTACTCACGTAGAACAGTTTAATTCCAAACACAATTCGTTCTAACTAAATCTTTGGTCAAAAAACGTTGCAAGCACTCTTTCATAGTCATCAGTAACTCCTCCATAATAATTATTAGAAATTATTTAACATTCTTTCTTTCTGCATATTGAAATTCTTCACACTATTTTAAAACTCATGTCATTGTTTTTGTACTTTCTGGGGCACAAACTGACCCATACATGGACCAAACACCTTACAAATATTTCGCTAAATTAAACTAAGTATTAACCAAAGATCAGTCTTGGACTTGAGCATTAAAATTCATTGAAATATTCAGCCAAATATGCAGATCTGCCAGATAGAATGGTGACCATACTATCTGCCTCTGGAGGTGTTAAGTATACCAGACAAAAGATGAAGATGATTTCCAAGTCAACATTAGACCATGGCAAATTTATCTTGAATTTGATTTTCGTTGCTGCCTAACAAACTCAGTTTTGTCGTTGAAGGTTCTAGCTCATTTTGGGTACATTAGTACGTCGCTGAAGTAGTTATATATAATGACTGCCAGTAGCTTGGCCTTCAGCTCGTTTAGTTTTTTGTCCAATTTGAGACGATATTATCTTCGTATTCGTATACGAAGATGAGCGTCATACATTTGTCGTTCGTACGCTGCGAGGCATTTTTCTCCTAGTCAGAAGGCCCGAATTTTGCATCGACTCATGAATGTTATGTTTTAGAACATCCGTGTTTAGCAGAAATGGACCACTGCGCTTAAGATTACGTCAGGAGTTCTGAAAATAAGAAACACTTTGCTACATTTCTACATTCTGCTAACTTTTTCTTCCAGTAAAATTAAAAATCCATAATAATTCGACAACCAAAACCCAACTAACTAACGAAACGTTTTTGCTAAAATGGATTAAATTATATATTTTCAGGCCATCAATGGAGTTCTATACAAACAAATTGTTCAAGTTTCGGAATCCAATGTTCAATTGTGGACGAATCAAACCCGCAGCAACACTGCGCATACCATCGTAGAAATATTGTTGTGGACTTCTCAAGACATCATGTAAGTTCTAACTCATCATAGTATTGATTTTGGGAATAAACACTTCCTAAAGGCAGGTTTGTCTACTCACTATTCCCGTAAAATGCAATACTTACTGACCTAATAGTACAGTAATTTTATAATAGCAGTCTCTATAATTTATTTTTATATATATAAACCAGACTCTGATTCGCGCCCCGAAGGTACCGTACTACCAATTGAATTTTTCAAAAACCGGGTTTCGGTTATTCTTTGAGTACGGAACCCTAAAATATATTGGGTTCGTTTAAAAGTTTATATTTATTGTATTTTATCTTTGTTTTATTGATTAGGTCAAGGCAGAAATATTTTATCGTAGGTATTATCAACCATATCAATTTTATTGAATTGAACGTGAATGATTCCTTACCGTCTCAAGGTTTTTTACACCTGTAATTTTTCTTGACATTGTTGTGACATTATTACCTAACGGCTGATGTAGTTATTATAGGTTTTCGATTCGGTTTCCGCGATTTTCCGGGAATTTTCTGCGCAAGTTTCTTATCTATTTTATTGTTCTATCTATCTAGCAAAATTGGTCCAGCCGTTCACGCGTGATGCCGTGACGAAGGGAAATGAAAAAAAAAATATATTTATAATATATATTACAGCGATTTCATGACCTTTTTATAGAAATAAATTAATGAGTTGTAGGTATGCCTGACGATCAAAAAGTCACACCAATAATTGAAATAAAAATTATGAAGGACGCGTTTGGAACATGTAACAAACAATTGGGGCTTTTATAATTACCAGCGCCATCTAGTTTTCTTCTGATTCAGCTATAGAAGGCCTTGCATTACGGGTTTACGGGTTCTACAAAAATGCGTGAACCCTGAATAAAAAATGTTGTAAGCTGAAACCGCTAGAGGTCGTTACAGTAGAGTATTACAGTACAGTAGAGAATACTGACTTTTTACTAATATTAAGAAGAATTTTAAATGCAATAAAAATAAAGAGTATTTGTATGATTTCAGTTGGTACAAAGCCACTCATGTAAATGATTCAGCCGAACAACACATCTACACTGTAGATGGATTAAGAAATGTGGAATGTTTCACGTGTAACATTCGTCGCCCCGATGGAAAATCGTGTCTTTACAACGAAGCAAGCATCAGTTCTGACGCATCCAACATCGCCATCACTTGCGCCGGACCTGACGTTCCTCAGGTCTTCATCTATTCTACCGTAAGTACCTACTACTTTCTTTTATAAAACAAAGAAACATGGAGACATGAGCAGCGCTTCTTCTTTTATACTAGGTACAACTTTTTTCTTTCCGTGTGAATAAGTGGTCAACTTTGGTGTCGGAGTTTTCAAGCCACCCCAAGGCCTCAAACATATTATCGACGAGTGTAGGCTGGACCGACATCTTAACGTGCCCTTCGAAGCACGGCAGTTTTCAATTCAAATGCTACTAAATGGTTACCCATCACAATGGTGACCAGTTCCGGGATGAAGAACGTCTCAGCAAGCTTCACCACAAGCGCTTCTACTACTTTACACTACTGAAGTGACGGGACGAGCTGGAGGTCCACCTGATATCAACGGGTTACTTTCTCCCAAACAATAGAAATAATGGCTTTGATCCTCCTTAAGTATGAGAAGACTCAACCCGTTGAACCCGTCACCCAAGACGAGGATGTCACGTCTCATGCACCTGCGATTTCACTGGCACTCACTCCTTTCCACCGGATCACAGCAATACCGAATGCATCACTGCTTGGCGGCAAACTGGGTGTGGAAGCAGTACTTCTCTAGATGAACTTGGCACAAGTTCTACTGCTACTTATACTTCTGTGATAACTATTATTTCTTCAGGTGCTTATGATTATATCACATTACTTGTCTTAATTGCAGAGTGGTGCCCTTGTCAAAGTATGGGATGACAGTGCCGACATCGCGGAATTGGCTGCACGTCGTCAACTGCCCACAATCGTTCGGCTTTCAGTTCCACTTGGACCTGGGCTATCAGATGCTGATGTCCAACTATACGTGCCCGAGGATTACCAGAACCGCACCAATATGCCACTTCTAGTCTACGTGTAAGTAACTTTATGTAGCTTCTGTGTCAAATCTCAGGGTAACAATAACAATGTAACTTGGGTTTTTTTATCAGTTATTAAACGGTAAATTATCGTGACATATTTATTTATTTATTTAATAAAGACTCCCAACACAGGAAACAGAATATACAACTTAAAATAATCAAAGGTCTTAAATAATAGTGATCCCGCAATTGTAGGGTGTCACAGCATATTAATAGAGGCAACTAGACAACAGTTAGTAGGACCCATTTTGAAAAAGGGCGAGAAATAATGGAGAAATTATTCAGGTTGTTTTTTTTTTTCGATTCTATATAACAGTCATTTGTTAATTTTGTGCAGATACGCCGGCCCAGACACCGCTCTTGTTACGAAACAATGGAGTGTTAGCTGGGAGAGCTCTCTAGTCAGTCGGTGGGGCATCGCAGTCGCTCAGATCGACGGCCGAGGTTCCGGTCTGCGCGGGGTCGAGAACATGTTCGCCGTCAACCGGGCTCTAGGCACCGTCGAGGTCGAAGACCAAATTACTGTTACGAAGTAAGATATACTTAAGTGTTAAGTAGAATATAGGTATATAGACGTAAGGCGTAGACATTGATTCTGGAACCTAAATGTAAACCGGAAGAATTATTTTCCCATTTTCTGATTTTTATAGTTAACTAGCTGCGCTCCGCGGTATTGACCGCGTTCGGGCATCCCACAGGAATCCTTAACTTTTACGGGATAATAAGTAGCCTATGTGTTCATCCAGGGTCTAAGCTACCTTCATAAGAAATTTCATCCAAATCCGTCTAGCCATTGAGTCGTGAAGGAGAAATATTAGTGTGATATCACAGAAACTAATATTATTTGATAAAATTTTCTAGATACCTTCAAGACACGTTTTCATGGTTAGACGCAAACCGCACTTGCATCTGGGGCTGGTCGTACGGCGGATACGCGGCTTCGCTGGCGCTCGCTCGAGGTGGAGACGTGTTCCGTTGTGCTGCAGCCGTCGCTCCCGTGGTGGATTGGAGGTTCTACGGTACGAGAAACATGTAGTATTTAAGTAGCCTTCTGACCTTCTGACTGGCCTCATAGCTCAGTAGGTTTGCTTTCTGTGCTGTAGCTCGTGCGTTTAATTCCCACTCAGAACAACCATTTGTGTGATGTTTGTTCTGTCTGGTTCTTAATTGTTTTTTATGTACCTATGTACTCGTATTTACAAAAACAGTACTATATACGTGTTTTATGAGTATCTAGTTCCCATTGTTACAAGATATGCTTAGTTTGGGGTAGATGGCACTGTGTGAATTAAGCATGAATATTTATTTAGTTATTTATGGTATTACCGTACATACGAGTACTATGTACCCAAAGTGCATAGTATGATTAATTAAGATTCGACATATCAGCTTCAAAACAACCACTCTAGGTGGATGCGTAGGTTGTGTAGCTGGATGGTTTAAAGATTTACTCCAGCTTGCTAGTGTTGATTCTTTCAGGATGTATAATAATAAACCTTAAGCCAAGAAAGAATCATGATTAACCCTTTTTAAATTTAAATGCGTCCCATAATATATGCATGGCCCGGAATTGAAATGGTTTACGTAACTCATAATGTTTCATTGTTTCAGACACAATCTACACCGAGCGGTACATGGACGTTCCCTCAAACAATGTTAACGGCTACGCTGTTTCTTCTCTACTCACTGAGGAAGTTGTAAGTATTACCTTTTGTTGCTCCTTTAACACTATCCAGGGAGTAGGTGTAAGGATTCAAAAGGCAAACACCTACGGATCCCCTCGACCTCCCAAAATGCTTACACTAGACTTGTGCGTAGTGTTACCTAAAAATGTCTTTGACCTGTGTCAGGGGAAGAGACGGCGGACCAAACGAAAAAATCATGACGTATCATCGAAACATATACGACGCAAGTCGACTTAGTCGACAAATACTAAGGGTGTTGGATCGCCTGTCTGCCGGATTTCCTTGCGTATTTCGTGATCCATACTATTAAGGTTAAAGGGGTGATTTCTAGTGGTTCTATTATACTAGGTTCTATTATACTAATACTTAGTTGCCTGCATGACATTGGTACTGGGGAATCAATATGGATAGCAATATGGTCGTGTGTAAAATTACTCAAGACAACAATTCAGGCTCTTTCCGCTTACTTTTTGGATTTTATTCTTAACCTATGAAACGTTCAAAATATGTTTGTATTGTGAATGTAGTGTATTGGTTACAATAAATTATTAATCTTATAATGAAATGATTTCGATCAAAGTCTTCTTGGATATAAAATATTAGTCACATATATAATGTCAGAAGCGCTTGTACCATCGTTTGATTTGATATTTTTTTTACAGGTTGAAGCTTACCGCAACAAAAGTTACTTCCTCGTCCACGGCACAGCAGACGACAACGTGCATTACCAAAATGCCATGTTAATCTCCCGCTTGTTGCAGCGAAGAGACGTCTACTTCACACAAATGGTATGTAATCCATTTGATGGTGGCTAACCCAGTACCCACTTTTGTAGAATTGGAATCGGTGCTACTTTTTATAAATGACGATGCAGCCAATGAAAATAAAAATAACAAGCTTTTATATAAATTATAATATAAGTAATGATACTGGAACCCTCTCCAGTATCATCACTTGACAAAACAAATAAACACAAATAGTAGGTAGACTATTGCACATGTATTGCTTTGCAAAATTACATGTATTTATTAATCTGTATCATACATACAAACGACTTTGAACCCTAACTTTTCGCCTTACATTTCTTATTCACTTGATTAAATTGACCACTAACCGCCGGGCTTACATTGGATTCAGATCAAAATAAACCTAAAACCAGGGGAGTGAAGTTCATTTCACATCAGAAACAAAACAGGCCGAGTGGCTAGGCTTGACACATGGACATCCTGAGTCCGGTAAAAACGACAAGCCGTTTATATAAATTATGGCCTCTTTAGAGCATTAGCTTTTCTAACAAATGTATCCTTTGGGATGAAATTAAGCCCTTTAGATATTGCGTAGGCTACTTTGATTTAGTTTTCGGTATAATAGATCTAATCAAGTAATGTACACCACTAATCTAATCTTTAGGGAATCTTTACTGTACATGTAAAAAAAGATAACAGATGGCTGTTATTCATAAAAATAGAACGATGTATGAACGTAATGCAAAAAAAAAACCATGATGTGAAACAAACCCGCAAATTATGACTATGTAAATATTTTGATTATATGGAGATTGTATATCTTGAGGGTTTCATAATTTTGCATAAATTCCATATCTTGAGATTCTAGTGGATATATTTATAAAGTACTCTATTTTTGGCACTATTGCTAATGCTACTACACCAATTCTGAAAAGTAGACAGTAGTAGTCTAAAAATACCACGAAATACGAGTATATGAATTCTCGTATTTCGTGTTTTATTTGGCATTTGTTTAATGTTATTGTTAGGCAAACACAAATACGGCCCGCCTGATGATGAGCGGTCACCGAAGCCTATATCATCAGCAACACCTGTAGCACTGTTGAAAAATATCCAACCCCGAAGAATTCCTTTTATACTTCTTTTATAGCTGTCTTTGTCATATTCTTTTACCGGTATCATTATATATCGTGTATGATCCCGATATATAACGATCCTGGATCGGGAATGATAATAAATACGACCGTTTGCTCTGGGTTTGACTAGTAAACTGCTTTATTAATATAAGTAAATATATGTGCTACGTATGCTATAGTACATGTTTGATGACTCTGCGGTAAATACGAGTCGGCTCGTACATATCGTGGCTTTTCTTCAAGTGTGGAGGGCGCTACAACTGAAGTAGCGAAGTGTAGCTAATGCGAGTGACCTTTGTCGCGATAAAACCCTTTGATTGACCCTTTTTAGTGAAAGTACCGCAGTACCAATAGCATTTGTGTTCGCCCGAACACATAGTAATTCGGCGAACTTTTGGTCACACTTGTAACAAAGCGAATATCCACCGAATCCTGATAACGTGGCCGCAGCAGAGACAGTCTACTACAAGTTAATTTAGGTCTTTCCTTTTTCAATCCACTTTAGAATTCGTTGTCAAATTGTATTAGTAACCTGCCAAGTTGTTATTTAAATATCATTCATAATAACAAATTTTCGTCTAAGTAAATTGAAGAAAGTTGTACTTTCTGTTGATGTTTACCACTTTGTTTACCGAATTTATTTTCGTAGATCGTGACATAAATTAAAACTTCTATGTTTTATTCATCGTAAAGCCTTTCATTTGACATTTCCAAAACCACAATAGTATTTTAATATTAATGTACAATATAATAATAACGAACGTTGGTACCGAAAATGAACCCTATTTAACCAATTTAAAAAAGGTGGATGTTGTCAATTCGAGTGTATTTTTTTGTATGCGACACCTTCACTAATTGTGGATTTGCCGATTATTTATTTTGGAAAATGTCTCCTCTAGGAAGAAAAATAGGGGATGAAAACATTAAAAGTTGGATACGATTTATAAATCAGTTACTTCTTCACATCTGTTTTTGTTAAACAATAATTAAGTTTGATTAATCATTAGTAAACAATAAATTTTTATTGCAGAGTTACACAGATGAAGATCATAGCTTGCTGGGAGTGAGGCCTCATCTCTACCACGGGTTAGAAAAGTTCCTGCAAGAGCACATGTTGTAACCATTCCTTCTAAATACCTCATAAGTCAGAAAATTTCGAGTTAAAGTCAAAGCTAACACACAGTACCAGTACCAGTGAAAATACAGGAACAATTTTCGAAACATCTTGGGTTTGAATAGATGGCGGTTGGACAGAGAAGGCAGTCCCTTCAGCTGTCAGCTCATTATACCTCAATGATACCTAGTCACCAAAAGTGGTGTGAAGAGATCTGTGAGACCGCTTTCAATTCCAATCTAACCTCATCTTTAAAATCGTGTGAATCGGAGTGAATTATTGCTTAATTATAACTAGCTTTTCCTGGTATGTAAGCATTTAACGTAGTCCACAGCACAGTCATGAAAGTGTTGTAGGTCCTAGATCATTTATAATGTTGTAATGTAACCTTTTAATGATAAAACGAAACAAACGCTGAAAAAAAAATCAGAAGGTACTTCCATGGAATGTAGTTTTGCAATGTGGATCTGTTCGCGTCTTTCTAACTGTTACAAAAACTTATTCTTTTTAACTTATCTTCATTGCAATAAAACGTTAGGCGTGATATATAACACCGGGGGTCGTAAACACAATAGGGCGGCTGAATGGCTACTAGTGTATGTACACACTTCACCCGAAGAATTGACGTTATACGAGAAGTAACTTTATCTTGAAGCGAGGCTTAAGACTCTGATAAGTCACTCAGTCACGTGCCAGAAACGATCGTAAACCTATAAATTGAAGTTGCTAAGAATAGTTTTATATAACAGAAAGTGCTAGTGAAACAAATAGGCTTCGTACCTAACTTTTATAAGAGAGGAATAGTTTTCCGAAGTATTAGCTCAAATAAGTATTTCGTCGTCGTGATTATCGTTACCTGTTCTAGTGCAATAATTATGAACTTATAGAGTACCTATAATCTAAATGTTACCTTTACAAAATATTAATATGTAAGACTAGATGTTCTAATTAACTCAACGTTGTAAACCATGCCAAATTTTTGCCATCCTACGGGCAACGTTTTTAAACGTTTGTGACTACAAGATCAACTTTAGTTGTAGGTACATTATTATTTATTATACGCTTGACATTTTTAAACATGCACATCAATGACATAAAATAATATTTATAATGTCATATTTTTCATTTGCGACTGTAAATGAAGAATAAAATTTGTAAATATAAATGATAGTTTAAGTAACTAAGTACATAAGTACAAAATTCTAATAAATGTGTTTTTTTACATAATATTTTTTATTTAAATATTTCTTAGCTAATAGCCTTTTCTAGTATCATTATGGTTTGTGTCAGCTTTTACAAAAAAGCTTAGATACAGGAGAAACTTCTTAATTTGTAGTTACAGGCACCCTAAACCATTTCAAGGTAAGTCCCGAACCAACTTTTCTTTGACGATTTCCGTATGTTGGGATTAAAAGTTACACTTGGTATCCTACTCATACACGTATTTATAACTAGACGTAATAAATAAAACGCTAAGTAGCTTAGTTGGTAGGAACCCTGCCTTCGAAGCAAAGAGTTCCGGGTTCGATCCTCGCCGGGGTCTTTGTGTGACTGTGTCCATGCCTCTTGCGACAAGGAATCCAAGGATCATAGGAATCCTAGGCCTTTGTTCTTAACTTTGTGTACTTGTGACAGAGAGTGAAATTTGTGGCGGAAAGAACTGATGGCAGACTTGATGTCAGTGTTACTGCCGCTAATCTACAATAGCAATGCGATACAGGACCTCCCGAACCGAGGAAAGTCTCGTCTCATTTGTTCTTCACATTGGACTTATTGAGACTATGCTTCACGTTCCGCTACAAGAAATCATACAGAGCACAAGATATTTTGACAAGGAAAGCAAAAAAGTTATATCCGATTACACAATTTGGAAAATGGCGGGCGGGCTTTGTTGGTAGTAGGTTTGAAGTGGGGGTCCCGGGTTCGATTCCTGGTCTCACATTGTATGGTGAGAATGATGATTTTTCTCGCGTCTTGGGTGTTTGTCTTGTGTTTCTGTTTTTCCATGCCTTCTGCGACACAGGGAATCCTAGTACATGAATCCTAGTAAAAAAAAATCATATCAGTATTGCGGAGATTTATTCTTTAAAGCGTGAAACTCCTAACAAAAATCAAATTCCAATGTTATGTCATTTTACTTATACTCACTTTGTCTCTGATAAAGGAAAATAAATGGAATGAAAGTAGTGAACACCGATGGTTCCAGACACTTCTCGATTCTCATAAGTTAAAAGCTTATTCTCTTCAGAGTTTCCATTAGCGGCAAATAAAAATCACTTAGACGCCCCATTTTCGAGTCTCGTGTATTATTACGGTGATATTTGTCGATGTGGACTTTATTATATTCTAAGTTTTAGACCTTTGTTTTTTCACATCTATCTTGATTTAGGAGAGTTCCACACAGGTAGTGAGATCTTAACTTTAGAATCATCAAAAAGTTTATTATATAAATGATATACAATTATTAAATACATAATCTTAATTAATACTTAAATACTTAAAAATAATACTAAGTCAAAGGTAAACACCCTCCTGCTTTATTTTATTCTGTCGTTCATTTGAACGACACTCAGTAATGAAATATGATAACCCACTGAGAAAAACAAATATTTTTTTCTTGAAGCACAATAAATCTTCAGTATCATATATGTTTTGGTAACTTTTTGTATATCCTACATCTCATACACTTCAAGGGCATACAGTATGTTTTTATTTCTTAAAGATTTAGGACATGCATAACTAGTTTTGCTTTTGCTATGTATGTAACATGCAAACTTTAAGAATAATAATCAAGCAAGGGAAACTTAAAATGTTAAATTTCTGAAAATACGGTTTATAACTGTTAAAGACCATATTTTTTTTTGTGCTTTGAATGCTAATTATTTATGTTTCTTGAGTTGCCCGTTATTAAGCCGTATCTTAACGTGGACGCTACAAATGCATGGTATGGGCTTAGCACAGCTTATTGATTTAATACCTTTGATAGCATGTACAACGCGTAGGAAAACTGATAAAATTTTTTAGGTACATTTTCTATGTGAGTTTTCCAAGTAATTTATTTGGGTCAGTTTCCTCTATTTTGTCATTTCGATATTTATATTATGATTACCTCTCCGATTGGTTTCAAAAAAAAACAAAAATCCAAAACTATACTAAATGAGCACATGACTCGGATTCAGTCCTCATACAAGATGTCTAAGGGTAAAGTCTGCATCCCACAAGCGTCCTTTACTATGTCCAGCAGTGGACGAGTATAGGCCGATAATGATAGTTACGTAGGCCACTTCAAGAAGGAAGCCAAGTGAAGAATTTAGCTGTGGTGGGTCGGGGGAAGTCTTTTCGACGTTTATAACACAATATTTAGAAACGACAGTTTTCAATCAGAGCTTCTAGTCCATCAACTGCTGTTCTGCAAGCTATTGGGTGGGTTATACTAAGAATGTAAATTATACATATAGGCCACAGGATTATTCAGAAGTGGAATTGAGGCAAAAAAAAAAATACTAAAACATTGTAGGGTCAATTAATGTGGTTACATAATACAATTCACTAATGAACTTGTAAGTTCTCGTCACGATATCGGAAATGCTCTGGATGGATGCCAGCGCAGCCATCCAATTAACATGAAAGCCTATGGATCAAATTATTTGTTACCAATGAGTGAACTGGTAATCAGAACGGTGTAAATTGTCACTCTCCTCACATTTTTTTTATGTGAATGCGTGACGAAACCGTCTGAGGCCTCCCTCCTAGAGGCCTCAGACGGTTTCGTTCTACAGCTATTTTTGGTTGCTCCTTTAGCACGACGTGTAGGGAATCAAAGGGTACACACCTACGGACGCGAGCAACTGGACCCCCCAAATCTCATGTTCAGTAGAAACACTGTAGAAACAAAGGACTGCTTTCAACTTGGAGAGCTTACTTCTTGGCTTAGTAGACGGCTTCTTGGCTTAGTTGGTAGTAGCCCTGCCTTCGAAGCGAGGGGTCCCGGGTTCGATTCCCGGCCGGGGCACACTTTGTGCGGTGAGCATGAAGTTTGTTCTCGGGTCTTGGGTGTTTGTCTTGTGTTTCTGTGTTCGTCCATGCCATCTGCGACACAGGGAATCCTAGTGCAGAGGTATGAGTGTGTTAACGTTGTTTTTGTTTTTTGTTTTTGGAGAGACTGGTAGCCAGGTTAGGCTACCACAGGAGCCTGATCTGGACTAGTAGTTGGTCACAAGTCTTCAAAGTTTTAGTTCGATTTCATGCCGGTTACCTCACGATGTTTTCCTTCGCCGTTTTTAAAAACAGGGAATTACGTTAGTCCTATCTACTCGTATCTATCTATACGTATAATAAAAATGTAACAGATCCAATTCCGTACATTGATAATAGAAAAAAAATTTTGGAGGGCGCTTTATTGTCGATACTGAACTGATTTTTTTTTATTTTTGTCAATCTTAATATCCATTAAGCCTATACTTAAATACTATTATTATACTATTACTGTCAAGCTATAATGATATAATAACTATTACTATAGCTTAATGAATATTAAGCCTATACGTATAGGCTTAATATCCATTAAACCTATACGATATCCATACGTATAGGCTTAATACCCATTAAGCCTATACGATACGATAAGGCATCCGCCTATTGTTAGTCAAACCACTCCAAATGAATCAGATATTTCCTAATTTCATTATTAATTGAATGTAAATTCGGATAAAAAGTTATTTTCAGAACTATTTACGTTATTATTTTTCTTCTATAAATATAAATTGGTTTGTTCTGAATTTTTATAGCATAGGTGTACCTATGCTATTAAAAATAACAAACAGGGTTTTTTTTTAAATAAATTAGCCTTATTTATTAGATAGTATTCAATTTTTATTTAGGAAGTTACTGTTGTTTGCTTTGAATTAGTTGTAGGTACATTTGTTGGTTTTACTTTTGTTGTAAATTTAGAAGGTTTATTCTATTAGATTCTTCAATTCTAAATTATTAGTATAAATATGAAGCGTGAGAGATGACAATTTTTGTTCGTATAATATTATTATACGAACAAAATATATCATTCCTATAATATATTTGTTTATACAGGAGTTTCTGAAGTACACTTCAGAAACTCCTGTCTGAAGGCAAATTGTGTGCATGCACCTAATTGACATGTTTTTAGACTAATTTTTAATGATATTATTGATATATATATAATAGCAATAATAGTTTTGCAACATTGCTTATTGTGTTACTTCTGCAAGAAAAAATATTCAAAAATATCATGTCTATTAAAACGGTTACCTACGGAAACTCTTTCAATAGGTTTAATAAGTGTTCGATTTACGGTAATTAGTCAGTTTTATTACCCTTTGCGGTAGAAATAATTTAATATCTTTACATGCAAGCCCCTCCTGTTAATTAATTACTGTATTTTTTATTAGTATCTACGTAAGTTTATATATATAATTATTTCCTATATAAGTACCATTATAATTGTTAAACGGTCTCTTGCAGAATATTGTGATACCTGAACGGGTGACTTAGTTCTAAGTTCCATGATTATACTAATACCGAAATGAACACTTGGTTATGCAACCAAGTGTTCATCTTGAATCTAGTCCAATTGAATCTCAAATGAAAGAAATGGGCGGCGAATTTTCCGTAACTCAGGCACCTTTTCAAATAATTTAAACATGTTCTCCTTCATTAGACGCGTCATTCTTTCCCACGAATACTTTCTCCAAATGAAGATAGATTGCCGTTCCGAATAACACTTCGTTAGTTTCTTTTCTTTCTGTTCACTTTATGTATTTACGATTCAGCTGCGGTGAGAGATAGCTGGTGGGATAAAACTATAAATAATATTTACAAATCAACGTTAAAGTTAGAAACATATTCGACTGACAGGCCGAGCTGAATGCCACCCACCTTATGTAAAGTGGTCTACCTCTACCCATAAAACTAGCAATACAACTTAGGTCCTTCTCGACCGCAGTATGAGAAGATCCAAGTCACACTCCGTTGCGCCCGTCAGTCGAGATGAGGATGGATCATCCGCATGTCATTTCACCGGCACTTCACCGGTACACAACAATGTGAGTCGAAGGTCGAAGGTAACCAGTACCAGTGGAGTCAGTAATTCTCCGGGGGAACTCACCACAACCAAGGTGTGTGATTCAATGAGTATTACGGACGCAAGCAAAATGAAAAATATGGGAAAACACTAACAACGATATTCTATTCAATATATAATCAGAAGTACCAATAAATTTAGACCTATATGAGGTATCTATTTTTATTTTGCATCCTTATACTCGTAAGTTGTTTTTGTGTGCTAAATTTATAAGTAAGGAATGTAGGTACCTACGTCAAAAATGGATAAGTCATCTTTTGTCAAAAATAGTTAACTTGATATTATTTTTATAGGAATACTAACTGCTCGCCATAATTAACCATGCGATGTCGACATTTGACGTAGATTGTAGAAACAGTGAACAAAGCGGAGGGCTCTCCTTATTATCATCTTGCAAACAGAAAGCAAACGAATAATCGCAAAGTCGCCGAGCTAAATTTAGAAATCCAACTAACTAGAGGTATAATGACACTGAGACCCTTTTACATTAACTACTACATTAAAACCAGTATAGACTATTTTCGTATGATAAGGGCGATTATCTGTGTATAATCACTAGCTCCATATTGTATTACTTGCTAGGTATACAATTTTCTAACTTTCGAAGCGAAATTTGAATTTCACCAACTTTATTATACAAAATATAATTTGCTTAAAACAGAATTTCTTTTCCTTTTTATTAGGAAAATATACGAAGTTGAAAACATTTATGCTGTATAAATAACATTGAATTTACGAGGCCTGTTCCAAATGAGTGTCCGTGACGAATACGTACTAACGATGAATTGGAAAAGGCTGGTTTCGGCATACGGCCCGCATTCAAGATGAAGGCTTTCGTGAAAAACGTGCCGTTCATTGATTATGGATCTTGTGCCGTCTGTAGGCTATAGCGTTCTTAGGGGACGTCCTTCTATCCACTCACACGTGCTACACTCACAACAACACAGTAATAAGAATTGGGCAACCATTCGAATTATTACCTCTCTCTTCTTTTAGAGTTTATGAAAGGCCGACCCTAAATTATAGTTAATTATTATCAATGTCAAATAATGTCTTGGACGGTTCCAAGAAAATTTCAATGGTGCCTATTAAGCGTTATGGATAGCATTTTTTTAAATAACCAAGCTTTCGTCTTTTCGATCGAAGTATGTTATTCGATTAGGAAATTGACGAAATCTTAATATTTATATCTAATCAATTAGTTGTACATATATTTAAGTAATAAAATGAATGTGTTTGTGTTTGCATGTAGTTTTGTTTTATTTTATAATCTATCTGTGCACTACCGACTGTTGACCGTACTAAGACCCTCTAAGTATAATTGGCGTCACTATCATCAATACTCGTTCGTTCACTCTACTCTTATGCCCACTCCACTTGTTCGTCCTCTCGAATCGTTCGTCCTTTCGATTCGTTCGTCCACTCGAATCGTACGTCTCTCACTCTTTCGCATACATCAGGTGGGCCGTCAGATAGTTCCGTAAAATTAGTCACATGAAAAAAAGTTCTGCCCAGAGATAAGTGATAGCTACAAAAGCGAACGAGCAGTAAAAAATAATAGCTTCAACGAATTGCTTGCGTCAAATTGGTCCTTCTGCAGAAAAACAATTTGGCCAAGAAGTGTGTCTCGGTCTGTACGCTGAGGGTTTCGTAAGTCATAATAAAACATATTGAAAATTTCAGCTGCTTAGCTATGACTCGGTAGAAAGTAACAGACCGAGAGACTTTGTAATTGCGGTTACTTAACTCTTCAGATGGAACCCTAAAAATCTTCTAGGTATCTTTGTTAAGCCTAGGGCCATTCATTCTACGATACAATTTTTTTTTCTACATTATCGAATTACATAAATAGTTAGGCTAACTAAATTTCGTATCGTCTCGGGAAAAAAACCTTATCGCCACGACGCATAAGTGCGACAACTTGATAAATTGGATCGCAGGTGCGGGCTTGACCCTTTCTTTGGTTAAACATGATTAGTGGGGAAGGGGCGTAAATTTAACTCCTATTTCATAGAAAACGACGTTGTTACCTATCGGTATCTACAGTACCTATAGAGTGGAATCTCTACTCGTTTTCAGAATCATCACACTAATATTATAAATGAGAAACTTTGGTATGTATGTTTGTTGCTATTTCTCGATTCAACGGCTTTGGGTTTGGGTGAAATTTGTTACGAAGGTTCTTAAAATACTCCCGAAAAAGTGTAGTAATTTTTTAGTGACTTGCAAATTACACTTTTTTCTTATTTCCTTTCTTACCTTAACGTTTTCCTACTTATACTTTTTACCGTTTTCTCCCGTCGTCTCATGTTTACTTTATAAAGGGAAACACCGCAGGGCACAGCTAGCTTTAGGAAATCTTATTGTAATTTTGGATGAGTTTCCAACTTTATTTATCGATATTTGCGTCGTGGCAGTTTTACCGTATCATTTTATTTGATGTGGTCGTGGACTGTTGTAATGAGTCTAATTTATAGTAAACGTATTTCATGTGCCACTAAAAATTCCAATTAGTCTATAAAGGAAAACGATCAAGTTAATGGTCTTTTACGGTTATTAATTCTGCAATGTTTCATAAAGTTTGGGTATTTCAGACATCTGTCGCTTACTCGATCTCCCGGGACTAAAGTGATGATCCAGGGGGATTTCTAGAAATGACTGTGTTTTTGCTATGAGTTAAATTAAAGTTGTTTTTAATAGAGCCCGGGGTGTTGAATAAATTGGTAAAGCCTAAAGACTTAAGAATATTATACTATCCTGCGTTTGATCACTAATTAAATAATATATAAGTTACCTATTTTAAGAATAAATTCCAGAATTTGAATAATCAAATGCATGAATCGTGGTGCATTGTGCAACGCATGTTTGCGTTTATGTGCTTAGCATACAAAGTAATATATGTGGCTAGGTATGCTGAAAGTTTGTTGGAGCATTATAATTTAACAAGACGTGAACAAGAGCTAGTGGAGCATAAACTTGATCCAATATTTATGCACTGTGTGCAACAGTAGCATACACATGAATGAGTACTGTGTTATTGAAATAAACTAAAACAAAAATATACTCAATATTATGAAATAGAACTTATAAACTTTGAAACGTAAATAATAAATGTAAAACATTGTGAGTTGTCTAGTGGTACTATTCTATTCGAAGGTTACTGGTCCAGATCCAGAAACGCATCACAGAGATTGTCGCTCGAAATATTTTATGCGTACTTCGTTCTCAGAACGATGAAAACTATACATTTTGGAGAAACCGGTCTATCCTAGAACCATGGTACTCTACCAGGTCGGTGTCCCTGCAGTGAGAACATATGAGCCTCGTAAAAAATGATAATGATAGGATAGGCCGATGTGAAATTAGATACCTACTACTATACCTACTAAAACATAACTTTATCTATAATTTTTTTTAATATTACTTGATTTGATGTGAATAAATATGATTAGTTGGGTGACTTTGTCTTGTTAAACTATTTGACTTCTCATCAACACTAAACTGGAATATTCTGCCACTATATTTGAAGGCTCCGTAGCTATGTTAGTAGTGATTCAATCGTAAGACAGAAGTCCTGGATTTGATCCCCGGCAAATATGTGATTTTTCACTCACATAAAGAATTTTCTGGTGTTTCGATGCCCGTTTGTATAGTAAGCATATCTATTCTATCGTTGCTAATTCAAACAAAGTAAATATAAACGTTTTTTTATGCCGAAAATGGTAAGAGGATTATTTTTCTGTTACGTTATTTTTTTAACAAAAATGACGTATTGGTATTTACCTAACGAAGGAGCTTCCGCCACTTGTATTCATAATAAAAATACCCGTTCACAATGCGAATGACTGCTTTGAATACCTGTGTAAAATATCTGAATAAATTTCGCTATTATATTTTCGTTAGAATACTCGATTCAATTTTAATAAAGCCGTATATACTTCGTTGATGCGAGTTGCAGAGCTACAATACAATTGTGATAAATTGAAAGTAACTAATTTATTTATTTTGCAACAGTCATTTACAGAAATTGGTTGGAACTTTATAGAACCTGGCTATACTGGGTTCTAATAAACTGATCAAGTGTTTCAGTACAAGATCAACAAGATCTTTTACGGCGCTCATACTTTGATATTAAAATAAAATGTATGGACTAGTTTGAATACAAAATAATGCTGTATATTTTTCAGGGAAGAGACGTTTGGAATGATACGTTTGGAATGTGGGGCCTTAAGTGTAAAACATTTATACCACCGATAAGTATGCTCAAACTATTATATTTCCGAAGCCAGAAAGGGTTCCCATCAAGTATATTCACACACGGTCCCCGATGATAATAAACATTTTTGGCAGCAAAGTGCTATCACAATTATAAGAGTAATTAAGGTAAGCAACCTTCATTTTATATGCATCTAGTGATGTTCTGTATTATACGCTACCTCTTAGAGATGACTTAGATCTAAGCTACGTTGTTGAGCTTTGCTAACACGCGTGGACACATATATCATGTGTGTCACAATATTAATATATATAAATCTCGTGTCACAATGTTTGTCCTCAATGGACTCCTAAACCACTTAACCGATTATAATAAAATTCGCACACCATGTGCAGTTCGATCCAACTTGAGAGATAGGATAGTTTAAATCTCAAATTATAGTCGCAATTTTAATTTATTGCAAATTATAATATCATATGACAAAAACGTTGCCACAGCAACGCGTGGCCCGGTCAGCTAGTATACTATAAATATTTCAATGTCACGCTCTACTGTAGTATCACCGCAGCAGCGTCGCTATACAGCTTGAGGCCATGAAAAATCACTAAACTTCTTTGAAAGAATACAGAAAATTTTTGAGTGACAGGGGCACGAGGCGAGGTCAGGGAGGGATGGTGTATATATTTTTTTATTATAAATAAGCATTTTATGACCCATGTGGAGCTCCTACTTAGGAGATGTCACGCCTGCTTTCATGACCTCTGTGCCCGACAATCTCAAACAGAAGCACAGAGTTCTTGAGGATCTGAATCAAGCCAACAATTAAGGACGTAGAAATCTCTAAATACCTACCTAAATAGTGTAACCTAGTATAATAAGGTACTGTTGAAACTAGATACGATAGGATAATTGGAAACTAAATAATTATACTGCCCGTGTGTAGACGGCGCCGTTAGAGATATTTACTAACAAGGAATGTTTTCAAAGTATCCGGTTCCTACGAACTCGCTAGACAGTCTCTGTTGTGATTAAACGGAATGAGATGGGGTGGTTGTGGGGTGGATGAGAGATTATGAAGCAGTCATAATTATTTAAGTGTGGGTACTTACTGGCTTTTAAATGATAAAAGGTTTAATTTATGTCTGTTATCGTAATACTAAATGTCCGATTAATAGGCTAGATTTTTTTGAGAAAGGAAATAATTTATGACTAGCAAAAATAATAAAATTATTATATTATACAATACAAATATAACATCTGTCGTATACTTAAACGACATATAAAAACATAACACATAACATTGGCTATAATGGCTCTGCAAAATGTTTCTTTACGAAAACTATTGCCAACAGTTAAACCCACTTTTTATAGATGTAATATTATGGCTTACAGTTCTTTAGCATACGATATAAGTATAATGATATATAATCAAACTCAGCATAAATCCAAAAAAAGTGTATCATTTATTACCGTATGTATTATTTATTATATACCGTTTAAATTTTGTCACACTCGGTAATCGAACAAATGATCTTTCATTTCATACAGTTGTCCAAACTACTTCAATTTAGTTCTTGCCAAATATGAATTACCGCAGAAAGTATCAAAGTGTTTAAATATAAAAAGCAATGTATTCGGCAATTTAATAGCATAATTATCTACAACTTGTTTCCAAGATCATGAAAATGGGTTCCAGTAGGAAAATTATCACGAAAACTCGATTAAGAAAACTTTACGCGAGGAAATCGCCCGCAATATTATAAGAGACGTAATGATGGCGACAGCTGAGCACGAACAAACTTAGATTGGGCTTGTGACTAGTGATATCTCCTAGTTTGAATGAGAACTTTGACTTGTTCAAGTACGAGATGTTTATGTGTAATAGCAGAAATTTTGTGGCCTGCCGACGCCATTATATTTAAATTATAAACGCTTCTGCATGACTTTTTATCGGTTTCATTTAATATAGGACGATAATTAAGTAAATATATGTATATAATAAAATTTATTTTGGTCAAAAAATAGCCTATTATAATAAAATTGCAAAAAAAATATACGGGACGTTGGTCTGAAGATGGGTCGTTCTGTCGTCCGATTATACTTGTTGTAAAGCACCATTTTCTGCTGTTAATATAAATGGGATGACTATAATGCGATACATTGCGAATGTCACCTGCCAACGTGAATTGTACCGTACACAGAGTAATTCTGAACAGCAACGCCAGTGCATTATTTCTTGGCGGTAAATGTAGGTATGATGTGCATAGCTGGGCTCCATAAGGTAAGCATTTTTTTAATGGTCATCACTTCTTTAATATCCCGAGCGAAATACAATTACTGTCAATAAATAAATTTACAATTACGAGTATTATCAAACGCAAACCTATATTTAAAAATTAGTACAAAAAGTATAATAAAACTGTCTTTTTAAAATCTTTTTTCATCTATAGAGTATATATTTCTCATAGCTGAATATTTCATCCTCGAGAGTAAAATTTAAACTTATATCCTACGTCTAATACCTAGGTTAATAATTTTGAGTAACATTTTGGTTACTTCTGGGTCAGGTTTTGCAAGTATCATTTGACCTATTTAAATTCGTACTCACATACCGTAGCGAGCGACTCAGATCAGGTCGGATGGTTTTGTACCAAATTCCCTTAGAAAGCGATCTCTTTTTAAAGTTCCTTCCAAATTCCTGTGTATTTTTTCTTACAGTCAGTAATATCAGTTAAAAAGTGGTAGATAATCAAAAGAAACGCATTTCATTGAACCCTCAGTCGCCAGGCGAACAACTTCTTCTTTCCATACTTGCGAAGGGATCCATTATAATAAACTCTACTTCGAAGGGATTTCTTGTCTCCTTCTTCTACACGGGTTGTCAGTTTTTTTTTTGAGGTTATCCATAACATCAGCAATACGACTTAATCCTCCCCGACCGAAGTACGAAGACCCGAGTCGCGCCCCTTTGCGCCCGTCACCTGAGACGGGGATGTTACGTCTCATGCGCATGTGATTTCACCAGCATCCACATCCTTCCACCGGAACACAGCAATGCAAGTGCATCACTGCTCGGCGGTGGTTCTACTGCGTATTTTTGTTGCTCTTTTAACACTACCTACACGAGTGTAGGGATTTAAGGGGCATGTAGGTACCTACAGACGCGAGCAAATGAACTCCTTAAAAACGTTTAATTGAAGCATAAAAACTAACTGTAATTTGATATATCGTCATCGTTAACTGAGCTAGAATATGTTTACTTGTGCGTATACATTTTCTGTGTCTAAACAATACTTGAGATTTATTGCAATAATTTTACTTGTTCCGCTGAGTTCTGAAAATAGAGTTACGTGTAGCTCTACTACAGTCTTATTGTTACAAATTAGTTCAGCTCAGCTCATTGAGCTAGCATAATACGTTTCCGTGATCATTGGTCTAAGTCTAAGTGATGAATACGGTATTAATTAATTCCGGTGGTGGTCAGTATCCCTACCCGACCGTCCGTGGGGAAGAACGTCTGTGCGTGGATGTCCGTGGTCGTCGACCAAGCGTGCGTGTTAGTTACACGTAGTAAATTATTTTCTATGAGGTAAATCATCCATAACAACTCGCCAGCTATTGCTTCAGCTTCAATACTTATGTTAGATTTTTGTTTTTAAAAATATTGCTAAGTCAAATAAGGTAATTTGTCTTAGTAGATTTTTCAAATGATAATTTAGGGAATTATGTTGCTCGTGTCTTTAGATGAATACCCTCAGAGTTAGTCCAAAGTAGCAGTAGAACGTGTGCCAGGATCGTTTGGAGAAGTTGTGCCACTACACTTGCTGTGTCCCGGTGGAAGGGTGTGGGTGCCGGTGAAATTACAGGCACAACAGGCGCTACATCTTCGTTTCAGAGTGACGGACGCAACGCAATTCGAATTGGTTATTCTCATACTTCGAAACACTTAACATCAGGCTGCCAGCTCGTTCCGCCACTTCCATCGCATAAACAAAGATAAATCAGAAAACGTTGTACTTCTGAATGCTAACCTAGCAAGACTGTAATTGCCACATGAAATCACTAAAGTAGGTATTAGAGGTCCCAATTTTCGTTAATTCCTAGTATAAAGAAAAAATAAATTTGAACCATATATCCGTATAGTCAAGGTTCATACTATTGCGATTTACGTGGTATCTGAAATATTTACTGGAGCGTCAAAAGGGAACATCGCCGTGAGTAATGACGCGAGGACGCAGAAGGCGGCGCGGCGTCTCATTAGAGCCACTCAAAGTGAGCCTTCCGCCTCCAGTTGTTGCTATTGTTCGGCCATTTACGAGATGTACTCTTACATCAAAGCAACACGGTTAATGGCTTCCACAGACTTAATCCCTCTAATACTTTAACGGTGTATCATTAAAAAAAGCTAAGTGCGATACTTCTTCTTCACTCAGGGGTCCATACCAAGTGTATAAATAAATACAATAAATGTTTCCTAAATATAAATAAACATGTTTAGTGATGCACTTATTCCTGATTTACTATTACACTGAAGAAAAAAGGCTTTCGCCAAATAATTTCTAAATCTATTTTCACGTTCGCTGTTCTATTAATAAAATATTGTAAGGAATAACACGGCATAATGAAGATAAACATAATGTTATAATATAGTAATGAATAAACTGAAAAAAATAAGTAATAAAGAGAACCTCTTTCATATTAAAGGCTACATTTAAGGCTACATTATTAAGTTTACCTTCGACCTGTATAATGACACCGCTTCGTTAGTTTTATCATTACCAATCTTCTATCTAATTATCTCGTAACGTATTATACTGGAAGTAGGTATACTTACTTGTTCTTCTTCTGCAGCTTTTCATGTGAAAATGTAGCTAACTCTCGTTTCGGACTTTTCGGAAACTTATTATTCGTGTTACCGAGATATTTACCATGATTTGTGAGTGTGACGTAGTTACGCAAAACTCACAAATCATGGTAAATATCTCGGTAACACGAATAATAATTTTCGGAAACTGCCTGAAAGTCGACATGGCTTATTACGTAGGCGGGAAAAACATTGTAAAGAGTCCGCCGAAGAACGGAAGCACTCATTTTAAATGTCACTAAACGATCAATATTATATGTTTGTATTAACAAAAAAAAGTACTTTATAAGTATTCTATCGGTTATTTAGTTCCCATAATACAAGCTATGCTTAGTTTAGGGCTAAACAGCGCTGTGTGAGTCGCAAAGAATTACTTATTTTTTAATAAACATTGGTTGAATGGGAAACGTACTAACGTTTTTCAAAGTCCTGAAGAATTTCCACAATAATAGGAAGAATACAACTCTTTACGACGGCATTGAGGGAATGAGAATAGCTGCAAAGCATTGAATCGCGCCATTGAGTCCATTTATTGTACCTAGGCTATTTCCCCCCCAAGTGGCTTAAGTTACTCTTGATATTCAGTGAGGATTTATTTATATCTTTTGTGAATACATTCCGAAGGTTTTTTTTTAGATTCTGACGTTAGGTCTAAGGAGAGCCCTATTAATAAACAACGTCAACAACGTCTGTCTGTCTATCATACTTTCAAAAGGTTATATAAGTCATTGCGGGCAAGTTATTCACAGAATATGTGTGTGGTGTATCATAAAATATATCTAAGATAAAACGAAGAATAAGATAATTGCATCCCTTATTTATAACCTTAGAGGAGGAATTATATTTATGCGACCATTTTGAAGGTAAACTCTAAACAAAAAAATAATCATAAAAATTGGTCACTCTGATCGCTTTACCGTTCTTTAATATAATTTCCTATACTACGGTATATTTTGTGACTTTATTGCTCATATTTTGTTATAATTATAATTATATAGTTATGCGTTATCGTACCGACATTTTAAGGTGCGCTGCGAAGTACGGGAAAGCGCTCAGTTCAAATAACACAAACGGTCTAGCATCCAAATATTAACCGAACGAGGAGTTGCATAACGTAGATGATCTGTAAAAAATATATAAGCAAGCTTCACCAGGAGCGCTTCACCAGGCCATTAGGATCGAGCGAATAATGACATTTATAAAGTCCTGGTGATTACTTATACTCTATACTATAGTTTTTACTAATAGATAAAATCAATAAATACATTTATTTTTACCATAGAGAAGGAGTTGCATGAGCCTTTGCATTCCCGTCTCGGGTGACATGCGCAACGGGATACGACTTGGGTTGGGTAGTTATGGGCAGAGGTACCCATTTAACAGAGGTGGGCCTTCATTAACAGAGTTCTTTGAGAGTTTTGTGAAAATAATCCATCGGTACGTATCCATCTTGGTTTTAATGATAATAATGATCTCAGGCCCGACTTATAAAAGCGCGATACATTTTAAAAGTTGACTAATTACATGTCTGAAACATAATATTGTTCGATTTGCGAATATTTATTTGAAAAGCTCAGAAATCCGTTGGATGTCATAAACCGCCGCCACACCTAGGTAGGGGTAGAAAATCCTTAGGTCGAACGGGGAGCACTCGTAGTCGCTATTTCAGGATAAATATTGTACAATTGTCGTCAATTGATTGGCAGAAGGCATTTGGGAATTCTACTACTTAGCGAATGTTTGCATCATTCATAGAAACATTCCTAAACAGATACATTTAACGATTTTTACATCACAATTATGAATTGTAACTCTGAGACCCTTTTTAATTAGCATGGAGTATAAATTTCCAAGGGATTTCTGGAATCCGGTGAATTACGTTCCATCCAACTTGATACGTGAAAAGCTTCAAACTTCAACCTTTTTTGGTGTAACACGCAATTTAAGCAAGCGTATGCTGTGAAAGATAATAATAATAATAAACGTTAACACACTCATACCCCTGTACTAGGATTCCTTGGGTCGCAGATGGCACGGTCACATAAAGTGTGTCCCAGCCGGGAATCGAACCGGGGCAGAGTTACTATCAACCAAGCCACGGAGTCGTCAACTACGAGTACCTCTGACATCTTTAATTATTTCCTCGGTTTTTTCTGTTCGTGAGCAGTTTTTCCTACTAGTAGTTATTGGCTGTTTTAGTAGGCTAAATATTATTTAATTTACTTAATTAATTTTTTTTTATTTCTTTGGTAAACAATGTACAGTGTATCAATCACATTATATAATGTATATAGTGCAATTAAAGCTGCTCTATGAAAAGCAATTTTTCATGAGCTAACAAATGATGTATCACTATTAATTTTAATCCATACGGATTATTCTATGATTTCGTCAAATTGAAATTGGAAACACAAATGTATAATATTGTTTGACAGTTTGAAGATCCATTCATCAACCGATTACGGTGAAAGGAAAAAATTACCTTGGTTACTATGAAAAGATGCGAGTGGCTAAACTTTAAGATAATAATTAACTAAACTGCAAAGCTTGTAAAAAGTGCTAAATGATAAATTTTGGCTATTTAAGTTATGCTGAATATGAGATAGCTCGTCACTTCTTGGCCTTTGTTTGTTTAGGTCTCTAAGGCCTGGCCAAACATTTTTGGGTCAAAGATTTTCTTACAAAATTCCCAAGGATTTTCTAGGTTTTTCTAACCTTTCTATTTTGTTTTGTTTTATTCCATTTTGTAGGTACGTGATTTAATATAAACACCAAAGCTAGGTGCTTGATTAATATAATAGAATGGCAGATAATATTGTTAGTGGCTGCCAATTGCCGCAAAGTAATTATCCAATTTAATTATGTTATGCATTAATATAAACAGAAAACGTTATGCAAAACGAATGAAACTAAGCTATAAGACCGCACGATCATATATTATTAAATGGTGATAAGTGGTTTTATAAGTTTTCAAGGGAAATAATTAAGTCAATGTCAAAAATATACATTTCCAATTCGAATTCCTTTTTTAAATCAGTTTAATAATATTAAAAAAAACAGTAATTGTACCACTTTATCTGGCTTATATACCACTAACTAATAAGCATAGTGGGCTGGCTAATAATGATTATTAAAGCAATGAGATATTTTTTCCCTTACGGGATGGCAGGTGCATAATAAATAAACACCATTTAAACAGTTATTTTAAAATCCATTATATATAAGTATTTACTAGGTTTTGCCCGCGGCTTAACGCGCGTAAATAGAGACTTTTAAACAATAATTTATTTCTGCATGAAAGGTACCTATGTCCTTTTCTGTACCTCAGTGTTTTCAAAATGTCGTGATGATAGGTTGAGTAGTAAAGGTATGAAAGTGTAACAAACAACATAAACTCACATTCGCATTTATAATATTAGTCTGGATATATTATTATATTGCTTTCGTCTTCGTAGATATACAATATTTGAAATAACATTAAAATTTACGTACTCGTTTATTAATATTTATTTTTTTTTTTTAAAGATTTAACTAAAGAAATAAGAAATCACACGTAACTGTTTTGAATGCGAGGTTTCTTAAATATCGTTATCAAACAAACCTCTCTTATGTTATTATTTTCACGTACTTTACTGCTTTAATTCATTTCATCTTGTTACGAATAATAGATATAATCAACAAAGTAAACACGACACTAAAATACCATACAAAAATACTTTATTGTACAACAAAAAATATTATTTGAACCCGGAACCTTATAAAATAAGGCGGCTTTATCGCTTAGAAGCGATCATCCCTTTCCTTTCAAAAGTTGCTTGGAGGAAGGGCAACATTGAAATCAACTTTATCATAGAAACACTATGATTTTAAAAGGCATCATATGCTACAAATAATAACCTTTTTCTCGGTTGATAATCGGCCGACTCTGATGTCAGACTTTTCATGTCGTTTGAAGGCCTCCTATAGCTTATCCGGCCCGGGGTCCAGATTCAGTTGTAGGACCGATATCGTACCCTTTCTTTCAAAGCACGTAAGTGCTCAGTTCCAAATGCCACTAAACTGTCATCCACCAACTTTAGACCGGGCGGAGAGTTGTTTAACTCAAATAATCTGTGAAGGTCAACCAGGCCAGCTGCGCCACGAGCGTTTAAAATAAATATAAAGGATAAAACAGGATCGCACCCTGCTTGCTGCCAAAAGCAAGGTGGTTGGGATATGCCTTTTATATTACCTATTTATTATATATGTAACGTAGCTAAGCATCATGTAAAGCTAAAGTGTGTGTTTTCCACCAAGTACAATAGTACTAAACTAATCCAGGATGAATTTATTCAAGAGTGCACAAGTCCTTATCGGTGGCTGCAACTAAGTTGGCCAACTTGCAGCGCTGGGTACATTAAACTAACTTTAAGTGCCTATCTCGCCGGGAGCGGTCTTCTGTAGAACTTTATGATTTATGACCCAAACTTTATATGCTGAATGGCAATCAGCGTGACACGTCATTTTCAACCTTCATGATTGATCAAATACTTTTTACTTTTTGCTTTTCATTTTAAGTGATCCTAGCGAGCTGGCTGTTTACCAGATTATAAGTGGTTATAATCCACCGCCTGAACAACAGCAAAACGACTCCGGTCCTCCGATCAAGAAGATCGAGGCCACATCAGTCTCCACCGGTACACAGCAGTGCGAGTGAATCAATGCTCGGTGGCGGATAATCAGGTGTGGCGCCAGTACTACTGGACGAACTTGTCATAAGTTCTACTGTGACTTACTTAAAAGTATTTACATATATTGTTTATTAGAATTAGTAGCTTATAATACTAATTAAGCTAAAAGATATTGAGCTAAGTCATCAAGTAATTTGATCTAGAAAAAAATCGTAGGCTATAATAGAAACTAATTGAGTCAGTGTTCGATTCAATCAGTCTACATAATGGCTCATAAATGAATCATTGAGTCTATTCATGAACATGAATAGACTGTAATCTGTACCTATAACGTATATAAGGTCACAGTAAACTGGATGAGAACATTACACGCGCAATTGAAACAAAAACAAAACATCTTATACTTGCTCGACACATGGAGTTACTAAAGCACCCAGTATTGCTTTATTTGTATTGTTAAGTGCATTAAGTTATACTATTAATATTAATTATTCGATGATTATTTGAACTATTTGGGCACTTGGGGAACTTGAGGATCCGAATACACGGTACCAGATCTAGGGAAGCCCTGTTTACATGTCGAGAGTCGAGATCCACTTAAGGTAATTTTAAACAAATATTTCTTCTTTTCGTGTAAGTGGCCAAAGTGGCGGTGTTTCCGGATCCGGCGGGAAGTAAGAATAATAAAACACTTTTTCGTACACAAAAAAGTTTTTTTTCCTCTTCCCCTGCGGCCCTACCGCGTTCGCCATCGAACGGTGGTGGCCCCGTCGTGGCCGCGGAAGGTAGGGAGAGCGGTGCACCGCAATACCGGCACTCCTCTCCCGCCGTGGCCCATAATCCTCAGTTGCGGTGCCCCCCATAAGGCACCGCCACCTAAAATGCCGGTCCTAGTCGGCTTGGAGGCAAAGCCTAAAGTTTGGACTAATGCCTAAGTCATGTGTGCCTCATTTATATAGTTTTTTTTAACTTGTTTTTTTTATAGTCCAAATAAATTTTCTCATTTATTTTTATTTCTTTCTTATTTCCGATTTTCAAGCCATGATACAATATGCCCATGGTACAATGCTGTCGGAATAAAATTAATTGTGGAAGTACTTCCCCGGGCAACCTATGCTGTTAAATCACTAGCTGAGAGAGTTCGAGTTTCGATATTGTTTCTATTTGTAGTATTGGAACGTTGTTTGTTGGAAATATAACACGATTTGCGTCATAACAATTGCCATGAATTTTTATTCTTTCATGCTAATTTCCCTTGTGACATCTACTTTTGCACAATCCCAAACCAAATATGTAGGTTTGTTTTGTAGAAATACGATATCTGCTGAAGTTCAAAACTAGGAAAAACAGTTTTGAATACTAACGAATTTAATGATACCACTTCATTAAATTCGTTAGTTTGCGGATGTTCATGTTAATTATAGCAGCTGAATCTGCACTGGCACGTGACACGAAAACAGAAACAAAAAGTTGGTACTGGAAGCTCGAGAATATTATCATCCCTCAAGCGTAACTACGACAGCCTAATTAAAATTGAGGTTAGCTGTTTCATGAATTTAATTGTGAGGTTCGTGATGTTAAATTTACGCAAATAGTTAATACAATGTTCCTATTTCAAGCAGCTTGCCTGTTCCTAGTTGATTATTAGGTCTATTAAATTGAAGAATTTTATTTATAATTTTATTTTAAGGTTTGATAAAGACAGACAGAAAAACTATGATAAAAATATTTGTCGAGAATGGTTACGTAACTTTTGATTAAAAAGTCAGTTACGATCTCACCTTTTTTATTATTACTATGGTTATGACATTCAAATGAATAAAATCTGGTTAATAGTATGTTTAGGTAGTCAGAATGAACATTTCAGACAACTTAACAACTTTGAAAACAGTTGTCTTATTTTACATAATCCTATCCTGTGACATCATTAAATTTACAAAAGAATCTACCGTCAGTCGTATTCAAGCGTACCATTAAACTATACCATTAAAAATTTACAATAATAAGAGGGATTTAATTGAAAAATTAAACTTGGACTGAATTTAACACAATAATTGTTTCGTAGTTTAACTTTAAAAAGGTATTGTTATTCTAATAATATGATTATTTATGACTGATGCAAAGTTTTTTGTCAACTAATTAGTCGAACATTATATACTAAATAGTATGTCATGTTCATATTTAATCGCGCCCGTATAAAAGCCAAATATTTATTAGGTGGCAATACATGTTACTACTCGTATATAATATTTGCAATTACTAAAACAATTGCTAGTTAGTCTGTTTAAAAATTATGTGACAATACAATTTTGCTAACGTATAATTCCATATTTGTTCAGATAATGTTAAATCCAACAAAATAACAATTGCCACTGTATTGATGTTTACATTGTATATGTCAAAAAATATATTATATGTATATGTAACAATACTTTGATAAATTATTCACGTTAAATATGTAAGTTCATTGATGAATGTTACTTTGAAAACTTTATTTTATTATTCTGATTTTAGTGCTGGGCTTTATCTCTGGAATGGGGGTGATCATCCATTGAGCAATTTTGTTACAAACTTGCTTTCATTTGCAATAAAGCTAGCTGTGTGCACGCTGTTGAAATATTACTATTTGATTATACCAGACGGTAATTAGATTCCAATGTAGTACTAGTGATAAGTGAAAACAAGAAGTTGGGAATAAAAGTATAAAATAATAAATGTGTATTATTATTAATAAGCAACTAGATGCTCCAGTAAACAACAAAATTTAAATTATTTCATGGTGACTGTGTCTTCCAGACTGTGTCGCCACGAGGCGACTATCTAGGCCTGACTCTTGATAAATTAAGAAACACGCGTAGCGAAGCTTGCCTTGACGATATTTACAGATCATTTCAGTTAAGCAAGTCTGATCAGTAGGATGGTAGATTTTTTTGCGACCTTACCAAAGTTATAATTCAAGTTCCTTTTAGTGGACATTAGCATTCAGAAAGATAATAATATGATAGTTGCTGCTTTATTTGTATGCCAGCAACTAACATATTTATTCTTATTACCGATGTCCACTAGCTACAGTATACTGAAAGATGAACTACTTCGATAAGTGTTTTTGTATTACAACTGCAAAATAGATAATATTATGTTCATTTTTATAAGGTTCAGTGATTCTGTAAGGCTCTAAGTATTCAATATTTTATACGTTATCTCTGCTCTTCTAGATTTGTATTTAGATTACGCACGCCTCACTTTTTTACTCACCTATCCCGTCTGTAGCGCTTAGGTATGAGCGGAGCGTACGTAATAATTTGTTTCTAACTCCCGCGGTGTTGCCCTCGGTGGGCCATCCTATGGGAACCGCACGTTTTCCGGGATATCTATGTGCTATTCTAGACTAATCGATCTCTGTGCTAAATTTCATCCAAATCCGTTCAGCCGTTCTGGAGTGATTGACTAACAAACATTTAACCATCCATTTAAAGTTCGCACTCATAATAGTAGAAGATTTACGCTTAAAACCGTGCAACTGCGCGTTTCGTGATTAAACTCAAAATCATAACCCGCATTTCCAAAAAAATCTCATTTTTATCCTTTAGAATTAAGTATAATTTGGATATGTCAAAATTTAAACGCACGACTAAACTATGTGTTGTTGTGTTATAATTTTATTAGTGCATGCTGTGGTCTCCTGTAATTGAATGAATAAATTGACTTAAATATTTGTAAATATTTTTTGTAAGTTTGTGTATATTTCGTTGGTAATCTAATATATAAATTATCATACTAGTAATATAAATGAGGAAGTTCGTCGGTATGTATGTTTGTTACTCCTTCACGCCTCAACGGCTGGGATTGGCTCAATGGATTTGGAAGAAATTTGTTATGAATATATCTCATACTCTTGATTAACACGTAAGCTACTTATTATCCCGAAAAAGTGAAGTAATTTTTTTAGTGACTTGCGAAACACACAACTTCTGTCAGCTGTCTCCATCATTTCATATTGAATTTTTTACCGCATGTTACAACGCAGGGTCAGGCCTAGATTGTCACTCTTTTTGTGAACATACAAATATTTTTCATTAATTTATTATAAGTTCTCGTATATGGTGCTAACATGTAACCTGTAACATGTAATGATTTTATTGGGGGCCCAGATTTTAAACTGTGCGAACCGGCTTCTTCTGCAATACAAATGGTGTTTCATCTGCAACATTCCCCATAGCAGTGACATAATGCTGTGAAATAAACTAACACCCAATTATTTTTGGTTATTTTTGCGACTAGTCTTCTGCCCTATCAGCTGGCTAATCCTATGGGTTAATTCGATATCTTTAGTCCTTTGCCAGAAAACCGCACGCCTATCTTAACAATTAAGTCGCTCCGCTTGCCGCTCGTTTCGTGATGTGTCCGTAGCTGCATCCTTCTCGGGATCTCATTGTGTAGTCACCGAGGGACGTTTGTTTTTTCTTCTCATTTAACTTTTTGGAGATTAAACGAAAACAAACTACTTGTGCCTTTCGCTGAGAGCATTGTACCAAAGTTAACATTGATAAGTGTTATAAAAGCTGAAAAAGTTAATTTCTCTCCGCTTTGTTAGCAGTTTTACCGTCGTAAAATATCAATTTTCATACCTAATGTAGATTTCTTTATGAATATAATATTACCATTTACAGTGCGGAAAGCATGGTGATCGCGCTTGGGTTTTTTTTTTGTGATTAATCTCTAGTCGTAGTTGTGAAATAGGTATTGTAAGTTAGGTAAGTACATACTTACCTTAGAAGATCTTTCCTTAAATGTCTTTTGAGCTATATAGAGGATATATAGTCCATAAAGAGGAAAGATTGTTTGTATATTTGTAATGTACAATGCACAAGAACTATTACACCGATTTAAAAAAAAAAACACATTTATTAAGCTACATTATCAGCGATTAAACAGAATTGAATTGAAAGATGATGACATTCGTATCATGATAACTTTATTTGATATCCTGATCCAACATTATAGTTTCATAATCATACATACCTCTTAAAATTATTCGGATCGGATCTTTCGTTTGAAAGTTATGACTGTTTACATAAAATGACTGTTTTATAGAAAAAATCTAATGTTTTTTTTTAGAGAAAATTATGCAATAATCTATGAACAATCTAAAATTGTACACTTGCCGTATCTGTACATTAAAGATTTTTGCAAAATAATAACCGGGCGATGTTAGAAATAAGTAATAGAACGTAAAAAAAGCAATTTTTGAAATTTTGATCTGTTTGTTTGTTCACAATTCTGATTTAATTGATCTTTACCTATAAATACGGGGTTATCAACTAATAATTTGTACACTAAGCCATTGCGTTTAAGTAAAGGAAAATAGGATCCCAAATGTGTACTTTTAACTGACAGTTAAGAAGTTTGGATGATTTTCCTTTAGCTTTCAATCTTAATAAAACTGTCAGGAGTCGAACTCTCTTCGTAGCTCTTTATGTAAATAAACTTTTGAGTCAGTGGTTCTTAACATTTTTGTGAAATTTTAAAAGCCATGCAAGCAACGCAACTGAAGGAAAGCTCTTAAAAATAGCATTGTTTTATGAAATATACAATATATAATTATACATATTTGATAACACTACACTATGTGTACGGTAAAATAAGCTAGTTTAGAATAAAAACATACTAACTAAATATTCTGTGAAAGTATTATACAAAAAGCTTGCATTTCTTGTTATCGACATCTGCTATGCTATGCATTTATGCCAATTCGGTTCTGCCGCTGACGTCCAAACTAATAGCACATTGTGCGCATTGTAGACGATTGTTTAGAGGATCATTTCTCGTAAAATCTAAATCCACAGACCAAGGATTAAGAACCACTGTCTTAGGGTGATGGATGTGTAATTTAACTTTAAGATTCAGTACCTTAAAGTTAATTTCATTATATCTAATGCTGAAATCGTTTTAATTGGAATACTTACGAAGGTATATTTCTTATTTAAGTACCTGCGAATGTGTACCTGTGTAACATATGAAAATGTTCATGTCATATTTTTATATGCCTACAGAAATCCCTTATTTAGTATTTTCGTGGATTCCGATGACTAAGCTTGACAAATAGGCATTTACATGCGTATGACGTAATTTTTTTCCTAATTCAAAACTAATAAAACTCTCGCCTTCTACTACACATTTTTGCCAAATACTATTCATTAAGAATACTCTTAGAATACTGTTCACAATTATTTTGTTGTTTGCAACAAAATCTAATTTAATCCAAAATCTAATTTACTCAAAAACCAAGACCTTATTCATATTCAATGCAAATATATTTCAACAATATTATTATATTTTCAACAATATATAAAAAAAACATATTTAACTATATTAATGGTCATTTCACACAGCGCCATCTAGCCTCGTACTAAGCAAATATTGTAATATGAGAACCAGATCACTGATACATTTTTTATGTAGCATTTTTCTTGTAAATACATATTTATGATACATATTAACACCTAGACATGGGAAAAACACCTATGTTTGACACCCAAATGGTTGCCCTGGGTAAGAATTGAACCCGCAAAAAGCTGAAGAAGAAGTTACTACCAACTGAGCAGTAAGGCTAGTTAAAAAAAAAATAAAGCTAACTCTAATAAAGAAATAAAACCTTAAGTTATAAATTAACTAAAAGTATTTCAAGACCGCAAACTTACTATGGCAGATCACGTGGATCATATTTACAAATAAAGCTTAAAATACGTTTGGGGTTGTTATCCGCACCTGTAAACCTTTCTCTGACCTCAATTATATAAATTCAGTTTACGTCAAAAAGTTTAAATCTAAGCTTGTATTGGAATCAATTTGTAATAGTTCTAGTTGTATTTGGTTAGAAAGAATTCATAAAAAAAAATATAAGCAGCTCAACGAATGCGAAACAGTTTTTCGCGATAACGAAAGTGGATATTTTGTAAATGTTCTTATAGATTATATAATATATATATATGTTTAAATATAGATTTCAAAAATAATAACATATTATAATAATAACAAATATAACTTATTTGCATAACTAAACATGTTGTCAAACTTTACGGCATATATAAATTATAATTAAATTTAGTTAAATATTTATAGAATGCCTAGATTTTGTATATAAAACTATGTAACTTTTCCCCTCTCATAATAAAACATCTATTGTACATACTTATTATTATGTAATTTTCAATGATCTAGTTACTGTTTAAAAAAACCTTAGTGTTGCTATTCCTTTCATTATATTTCTCTTGCTAGTAATTTGGCATTTCCAACTGAATCCATATATTTTTCTTGATGGATTAAAAAACATTTGGCACCGAATAAATTTACATGAAAGTATCGGCAGATGTGCCGACCAGGCTCAGCGGTTTGTTCGACGAATTTTCTTTATGGTAACCGATTTTCGGCATGTTCTGGGAATACTGAACTTTTGTTCAAAAAACTCCCTAAAAAACTTTCTGCTGCGTTACGGTAAAGTTGAAATAGAGGTTTGGTAACTTTGAATAAACTTCAATCATGTCGGGTGTTTGTATCTACAGAAAAAGTAGAGAAACCAAATGAATATATAAAAAAACATGGGTTCGATTCCCAGTCAGGGTCAGCGTTTGTGGGACGAAAATAGATGTTTGTTTTGTATCTGGGTGTTAATATGTATTGTATAAGTTATCTAGTTCTCACAGTACAAATTATACTTAGTTTGAGGCTAGATAGCACTGTGTATAATGTGTATGAATATTTATTATTCTCCTCCAATAATATAATTTATAACATTTCTTATGTAACGATAATAATAGCATGTAATCTGAATAAAATATTAATTTATTGAAGCATCTGAGATTGGTCGGGAATACGGCCCCAGAATACCACAATAGAAACCACTTCCGAATTGCTTAGGGATCGATGCACGCTACGTACCTACTTTACTGTTGTTTATGGTTCAATAAACACACAGATTCGGAATAGCTGGCATCTGACTGCATACCTTATGCCGCTGTTGGAAATGCCAACTGAGTAAATGATACTGCATAAATCGGATTAATATCGGATTTATATGATTCAGAAGTTAAAATGGCGCTTTAGCAAAATTTTCAATTTTGGCCAAAGACGGCCCAGTGGTAAACGTACCGAATTTCCGAAGGTTGCTGGTTCAACTCCAAATATAAATAAGTTTTCCTTTTCAAAATAAAATACTCTATCACGTTCTCAAAACTGTGAAGGAAAAGATCTTGAGAAAATTATCTAGTTCTATACCTAAGACTTCGGCACTTGACATCTAACAGTCTGCATTGGACACAGTCGTTTGTCGGTGTCCCAGCAGTGGGAAGGTTCGACGATGGAAAAAAAATTGAGTCACAAAATAAATAAGTAGTAAGTACTGCTTATTAATAAACTTAAAGAAAGAACTGATTCTACCAATTGATATTAATACATATTCAAAACCATAGTAATTCTTTCTGAAAATCAGTCACTCAAATTTAATCACCGGGAAATCTAAAGCTACTGAAAGGTTTCTCCGACAATAAATCCGGATTACTTCACAAACTTGAATTATCTGAGGAGAAGGGGACGCTTTTATTGAAAAACAATACGCTGAAACTTCATAACGACAGTTCCGAATAAGAGAAGTAAAATGTTAAATAAATCCATTCAATACTCGCAAAATCTGTAATACGGAATGAAAAACATTCCAATCCATTCTGTGCTTACTCGTCGCTTCGTGTTGATCCAATTCAATTTATTTTATAGAGTTTTCGCACTAAGTATGAGGACTTAAGTGAGGATTGACTTGTATTTATGTTGTAGGGCATATGAAATTCTTTTATATTTAAAAAAAGTAGTAAAATGAAATAAATACATTATATACTCTACAAAAATAAAATTAAGAAATTAAAACAATACAATTTTCTTGTTCTAAATAAAGAAAAAAAATATAATAGGGCTAAATAGTATAACTATACCCGCAAAGACAGGTAAACACACATACACTTTAGATTTTGTGGGGCCAAATATTCAATCACAGCATAACGCAGTCTAAAAACCGGAAGTGATATTATCAAAGTACGGCGCTGATATTCTGATTGGGCCCTTAAGTGATGCCGCAGTCAAATCGGGATCATCAAACCATCACTTATTAAATATAAAATTAATATCCTATTTCATATGGCGTTAAAAACCTTCAGAATTCCCAAAATTTTATTAAGGACAAGTTTTAATAGTTTAAAAAAAAACTTGTGACAAAAAAGATGCGAAAATACGAATGATCCCTCGATTTACATGCAGCGTTAATTCCAATTTCACTGCAAAACCCATAGTTTATATGCTTATACCTAGTACTCAGTTATTATTAGTATAAGGTTAACTTAGATATTTTTGTCACCATTTCTATCGATTTGTCGCCGAGGCTAGTCAGTGCAGTGACCGTGAAAAACCAATCGGCCTCATGACAGACTGCTAAATAGATCTTGATAGTACAGCCAACATTGAACCTTAACCCACACTGATTTGGTAGATATTTATAAAGACTATAGTGAAAAGCTATAACACGAGTGCATTCCACATTCAAAGGTCTCAAGTCTAGTGGAAAATTGCCGAAAGGTGGAATATTGTTCGGATTCCTCATGTAAATATTAACGGACGATTGACTCTGACGTCAATTTATTCGTGTAAAAATGTTGTTGTAATTATTTCTGAGTTTAAAAATTGGTTGAAAAGTCTGTTGAAGTTGGGGCATATTGGTCCTAAAAAAGAGAAGGCATACTTTAGGCAAGCTTTAGTGAATGAGCTTTAAATTTGAATTTGTTGTTCTAAGATAAATATGTTATAAGGTAAATATAAATATGTTCCTATGTATTATTTACTCGACAAACGTAACCCACCTTCTGTCTCTATCGGGTAAAAAAGTGGCGTTTCCAGGTATTTTTTTAAAGAATTTAACGGAAACAAAGTCTTTTGTATTTAACTTTGACTTTGATGGCAAAAAGAAGATAATATACGGAAACTAACAACAGTTCAAATACTGACCAAAAAGGATTAATGGAAATTGAGCTTGATGGATGTATTTGGGGTTCGGAGAAGAGAGTAGGGCACTTGTTGTGTAAGTCATTGCAGTTCAGCTCACGCGTTGGATCTCGGTGAGTACGTGCAGTGTATATAATAATATTCTAGATGAGAAATTTAATCTAAGCTAAAGTTTATGAAGAAAATATTCTCGTTTGTTTACATACCGATCTACCGTAAGGTATTTTACATTATAAGTCACGCTAACCAGTTTTAGTACAAAGATAAATTATTATCAAAGTGTGGAATTAAATTACGTGGGTCGCTCTTTGTCTTAACCGGGTTCTATATTTATGCTGAATTGATCTATTTATTAACCTCGTAAACCTCGTAACCTTTCTATGTAAACTTTCCCAGAAACCAGTAGCCCAATAGTACCTGAGAAATTACTTTCATTGTAAAGGCACTATTTTTTTTGCATGGTTTTTTGTTCGTTACCTAATAAAGAAAAAAAAAGTTAAAGAAAAAAACTGTGATTTGCACCGAGAATTCCATACCATTGAATTCCCTTTTTATATGTTTGGAATGTACGATATAGTAATACATAGACTAAAAACTAAAGCACGCTACGGAATTTAGTACAAAAATTTTTTAAAGATTCTTCAAAAGTAGAACAAGCAAACGTTATTCGTCTAGTAATAGGTTTCCTATTATTCTTTGAATGCTAATAAATCAAAGTTTTGAATAAATTCTCCCACGCGTGCTACCCCTGTTCATAACTGAAGTTCTTTTGCAAAAGAGAATATTAAAACCACTACTTCACTCGTTGAATCGAAAATATTAGTCGACTTGAACGTATCTACTGGTGTTGGACTGACCATCTGGCCAATATTGGCTTCGGTTTTATAAATTGTAGTTTTTGCTTCCCCAGAGATATTGGATAAACCTGTCAGTTTCCGTTTTTGCGCACTTTTAACTTTTTGACCGAAGCGCTTTTTGTAGCTAACTGAGACGTGTTACTGGTTCAATTCGCACTAGAATAATTCGAATAATTCTGGATTCTGAACCTTAAAAAGAAAAAAACATTTTTGCAGTTATATATTGCAAAAATATACTAATAGTTACTAATGTAATTTATAGTTACTATATACCCTAAGAGTAAACGAAACCTATTACTGAGTCAGTCCTTCTGTATCTATGGATTAAAAATTGTTCCGGGCAGAAATCACAGCAGAGATTCCTTTATTTTTCTCCGAATTCTATTATTATTTGTTTGAACTGATGTAATTTTCAATAACGCTAAGTAATTATTTGCGGATGTGTTCTTACAGAACATATCCTAACATATAAAAAACAAAATATGCTATGTACTTGCGGATTCTTCGGTGTACGAGTCCAAAAGTTAATTTTTTTTTTTTGCCTACTTTGGATGTCGGACAATATGGATAAATGGGTGTTTTCAGGCCCAACAAACAGCCCATGCGGATGCGGTGCCCCCACATAAATCATGTCCCACTAACAGTAGTGCCCATTGTGCCCTACCACCTGCACACGAGAAGACCTACTTGCAACAAATTGGTCTACTTGGAACAAACTAGTTGCAACAAACTGGTCTAAAATAATATAACGGTAGATAATTATGTCATTGACACGAATGAAGAAGATTAGAAATTACTATCACATGTACAAAATGATATATTTGGTCCAGTTGCTCGTGTCCGTAGGTGTACCCTTTGATTCTCAACAGTATCAGAAACTACCCGCGCGAAGCCGGGGTGACTTGCTAGTGTATTCTGATGTTTTACTACGAAATAATATATATTTCAGTAGATTGCAGTGGAATTTAATTTAAATTAGCACATAAAAGTATTTACAATAAAACGAACATAAAATATAATTTTCTTCAAACTGACAACTAAATATATAGACATCTAATCAACAACTACTCGTTGCCTAAGATACCATAAGTGTCATTTTAACATTGTCGATTACTAGGTTCTAGACAACACCCCGGTGTGTGAATATGACTCCGCCCTTTCTCAATAGATGTCGTTTTTAGTATTGTTTACGTGTACTAATAAATGACCATACTTGTATTCGATAGTACTGAATGTCAGCTATCTAACGCATTTTATGATATTTGGTTGAAATGTAAGCAACAATTGTTTTCACCTTTTCGAAAATGTCGGTTTTTATTCCAAATAAACGTCATTTGCGGGAAGTGTTATTACATTATTTTATTGCGAAGAAAACTGCAGCGGAAACTTATCGTTTGCTTGTGGAGATTTATGGTGAGCATGCTCCGTCTAATACAACTTGCAAGGAATGGTTTCGACGATTTCAAAATAACGATTTTAGTACTGAGGATAAAGAACATGGAAAACCACCAAAAAAATTTGAAGATGCTGAATTGGAAGCATTATTGGCGGAAGATTCTTGCCAAACTCAATCAGAATTAGCTGCAGCATTAAATGTTGATCGTTCAACTGTTGCAAAGCGTTTACAAATGATGGGAATGATTCAAAAAGCCGGTGACTGGGTTCCACATGATTTAAAAGAAAGAGACATGGAACGTCGGAAAACCATTTGTGAAATGCTGCTTCAAAGACAGCAAAGAAAAGGATTTTTGCATCGGATAGTCACAGGAGACGAAAAATGGATACACTACGAAAATCCTAAACGCAAAAAAGCTTGGGTGAAACCAGGCGAACCAGGCCCATCACAGCCAAAAATAAATATTCACTGTGCCAAGGTCATGCTCTGTATTTGGTGGGATCAGAAAGGTATTGTATATTATGAGTTGCTCAAACCCTCTGAAACTATTAATGGAGAAGTTTACCGACGACAACTAATGCGTTTGAAGCGAGCCATAGAAGAAAAACGACCAGAATGGGTGAATAGACATAACAAATTAGTTCTTCAGCATGACAATGCCAAACCGCATACCGCAGAAGTCGTAAAAAGATATTTAGAGGGACAGGACTGGGAAGTGTTACCCCACCCGCCATATTCACCAGACATAGCTCCTTCGGATTACCACCTATTCCGGACGATGCAGACAGACCTTACTGGAGAAAAGTTTACTTCATGTGAAAGTATCAAAATTTGGATTGACAACTGGATAAGCTCAAAAGACCAGGACTTCTTCCAGCAAGGAATACGAAAACTACCTGAACGATGGGCGAAGGTTGTAGCTGCAGATGGAGCATACTTTCAATAATTTTTTTTTAAATTTTGTAAGCGAACAAATGTGTTTTATTTTGACAAAAAGGGGCGGAGTCATATTCACACACCTATTATTATACATATAAACCTTCCTCTTGAATCACTCTATCTATTAAAAAAAACCGCATCAAAATCCGTTGCGTAGTTTTAAACATTTAAGCATACATAGGGATATAGGGACAGAGAAAGCGACTTTGTTTTATACTATGTAGTGATAACTGTTAAATTTACGCCCAAAAAATATTAAAGTTCATTTGGATGGATGGAACCTTGTCGTTGATGCACTATGCACTATGCATTTAACAATTATCAACAATTAACAATTAAACAAGCTAACAATTAATTAAATACTTACTTCCCGGAGAAATGTTAAATCACAAAAAATAAAATTATACTTCGCTGATGAGCTTCACAAAAAGCTCAAAGGGGGTAAGTTCATGAAACATCAGAGACATTATAATAACAAGCAATTACGCAAACAAAATGTTTAACAAACCCCATTGAAGTAAAGTACTTAAAGTAGATACTTACGAAGAAAATGGAAAATTGTTTTCATTCGACTGAAATAAGCGCCAGACGAGGTGGACCGAACTTCAAAATTACGCGAAATTGTTTCGAAGCTAAAGTAAGCTGTAGGTACAGTCCTGCTTCGTTAGCTCCTGCTAAGTTTGCTTGAGTTGTTTTTTCGTACTTAATTGAACATTTTGCTTTAAGTTTACTTAATAAAGAGTACATAAATCATAGTTGGTTTGCATAATAAATATATAGGTTTCCATCGAGTTTTACTTCGCATACCACTATGCCTGAAAACGTATTGTACCGGTTATTCCCTATGGTGCCAAAACGTGGACTCTCAAGGTGAAGTTAGTACTACAAACTCAAAGTCAAAGTCAAACGTAGGATGCTACGTTACGCCTACGCTCGGAGTAAATCTGAAACATTAATTACTACGAACGAATTTTTAATGGGGATTGAATGGGGAATTAATTGGTGCAGTGCCGGATTAAACAAAGGCGGAGCCCGTAGCAAATTCTATCGAGGGGTCCTTGATCAGCTATATGTTCTTAAGTATAATGTGCTACAAAGTTATATAATTTTATTTGCCATTTATAAGTTACAATTTTAGTGGTGTTTAATGGCAATTACTGTAGATTGCTATAGTCGCATCAAGTTAATTCAATAAATCACGTCTTAAAAAGTTTCACTGAAAACTTTACGCTCAGGCGGAGGTACTTGAGTTGGGAAACGTGGGGCTCTCTTTTATGCGGGACCCGTAGCAATTGCAATAGTGGTTAATCCGGTATTATTAAAGTATCAAAGTAAAAATATATTATTGTTTTATAATTACCCCAAGATCTTATAGTACCTACTTGTGGACATAAAGTGTTGATCTGATATTTATGTTTATCAGTGTGAAAGATGATATTCGTAAGAAAGGAGTGAGTACTGATATGACGTCTGACAGAGGAAAATAGAAGAAAAATACATGTTGTGCCGACCCCACTTAGTGTGGGATAAGGTCAGGAAGATGATTTATTATTTTTGATTTCTGATTTATTATAATTACAAACTCAACATATACTGAGATATGAATATTATGTATTTTTACGTGTAAGTTTTGACTTATTCAAACTAATATATAAAACTTGATAAAAGATGTTATCTTCTCGCTGCCTGAACGCGGTTAGCGAGCGGTTTATTCCATCTTAAACGTGTGTGCAGGAGTGCAATGGTTGACAACCTTAACCTATGACCTTAAATCAGCTAGCTGGCTTTGGTATTGGATACCTGGAAAGAGTGACAGACAACAAAATCCACATTAAAATTATTCAATTCGGGCGACAAGCGTTCATACATTATTCACCAGTCTATCCCTGAGTTGTAATTCCACCGCAGATGTTTTTGTTGTTCTAAGCTATACTGGGTGGTTCTAAGCTTCTTACGAGGGGCAAGATTCGAAGGATTATGACTCTCAAACGTAAAGGTATAACTATCACGTCATGTTATCGAGAAATAACTTCACAGCATCTAAGACCGTGAAAACGGCGTACGCGCAAAAAGACGCCTACATGATTTATAGGTCTATCCAGAAGTGATTTTTTATAAATTATTAATATATTAAATCAGTGGACAGCGACCACGTCTTCACACATGCAAATTATTTAAATATATCATATTTTTGTTCCTGGCATTTTTAAACTTGTATCATTTTTGATTACTTGTATATATTATAATATAATATCTCATTATGATTGACATAACCTGCCTAGTTACATAAATGTTGTGTCTCGAATGTATTGCTCGTAAACATTATTGTAATTTCGTGTAAACCGTACATTCAACTGTACTACCGTACACTTTTGCTTGTCATAAAATTTTGTTGTGGCCGTTTTCACGTGTCATTGAAACAAGGCCATTAGACCGCAATTTTGACAGCTATTAGTGGCAGCTTTACTGTGCGTTGGTAGCGCATAATTCGCACCGTGCACCTACTGTGTGATGTAAGAGTCGCCCGCGCCAACTGAATTACAGCCAACAAAGCGACCGGCACTCTGTTTGAATAATTCATTGCATGTTTTGTTACCGCCACGCCCTGATCTCCGAGTCGGAAGGCAAACATTCTCCAGGTAACCACGATTCGGAATTATCACTCGCTAGACTAGGATGAATGAAATGTGTATGAAATAAGTAAATATATTAATGAGAACCTTTGTTATTTTCGTTAGTTCTCAAATATTCACACTGCTGGGATAAAGGGCTAAACTTTATAAATGGGTGTGAATTGGTTATTATCTTTAGCCACAAAAGAAAAGCACAATAATATAAAGTTTTGACAAATTTCTAGTCCTTTTATATGATCATACGATAATTGATAATATTTTTATCAACTTAGACATATTAAAATAAATGTGTGGCTAATAAATTAGATTCTGGCCACTGTGGTCAATTCATGAAATTTTTACAAATCAATTCTTAAAAGAAAAATAAGTTTTGTGCCAGTTATCACTGAACGTTTAAAATTTTTAAATTAAATTTGATTACATGTTTGCCCTATTAAACTTGTAGTTTGGGCCCAATGATTCTTACAATTCTTTCTTTAATATTTTTAATACAATCATGGTATCTGACACGCCAACTTTTATTAAGTGGGTATAAGTAGGTATACATAAAAGTAGAATAAAGTTGTGTGAAATATATAGTGAAAAACAATTGAATACTAGTGAGTCATTTACAGATTATGTTAAAAAATTCTCAAAGATTTTCAAAATAGTATGTCGCGAAGCTAAATCGCGGTTTATAAGTTCTAAAATCAAAAATAGTGTAGACAAAGTTAAAACAACGTGAAAAATCATTAACAGTGAGACTAGAAAGTCCAAATCTCATATAGACACCTACAACTTGAGTGGAGCACAGACATCAAATAACACAATGAAATAGCCCTGGCGTTTGAAACCTTTTTTACTGACATTCCAGTCTCTAGTTGTAGTTGTTGAAAATCTCTCACGTAATGGAGTCTGCTAATGGAAATTATCCAATTATGTTCCAGAGATTTTAAATTTGAATATGTAAACTGTACTGATATTTCCAAAGCATTTATTTTAATTAATGTAAAAAAAACTAGGGATTGTAAGCATCGTAAAATAACTATTTAACGCATTTGCACCTGAATCAGCTATCATATTTAACTAACGTGTTGAATGTGGGGTATTTCCTGATTTAATGAAGTATAGTAAAATAAACCCTACGTTAAAATCTGGTAGTACTTTAGACCGATATCAGTACTGTCAACATTCAGTGAAATCTTTGAAAAGCTGATGATGATATTGTAAAGGATGATGGATTGAGATTGTATTGTTTGCAGATGACCCCTTACTTTTATTTAAATTGAAATGGCAACCACTCGTTATTGACTAAAACATGAGAACTGACTGTAATTTGACATATCTCTGTGCATGGAATGTGCCTAAGGACTTCCTGTGACACGTTATAAACTCACCAATATGTTTACTTGTATGTGTAAAATTTGACGTGTCTAAATGATACTTGAGATGTAAAGGAATAAATGAGTTTGAATTTTAAACCGCAATCCTTAATCATAAGTATTAGTTTAAATTAAAATAATCCACCGGTAAGTATTGTACTCGCATGAGGGTAATCCTACTCTACCCTCAGAGTGACGGGCGCAACGCGTTGCGACAAGGGTCTTCTCATACTTCGGTAGGGGAGGTTCTCATATGGGTGTGTGAATATGACTCCGCCCCTTTTTGTCAAAATAAAACACATTTGTTCGCTTACAAAATTAAAAAAAAAATTATTGAAAGTATGCTCCATCTGCAGCTACAACCTTCGCCCATCGTTCAGGTAGTTTTCGTATTCCTTGCTGGAAGAAGTCCTGGTCTTTTGAGCTTATCCAGTTGTCAATCCAAATTTTGATACTTTCACATGAAGTAAACTTTTCTCCAGTAAGGTCTGTCTGCATCGTCCGGAATAGGTGGTAATCCGAAGGAGCTATGTCTGGTGAATATGGCGGGTGGGGTAACACTTCCCAGTCCTGTCCCTCTAAATATCTTTTTACGACTTCTGCGGTATGCGGTTTGGCATTGTCATGCTGAAGAACTAATTTGTTATGTCTATTCACCCATTCTGGTCGTTTTTCTTCTATGGCTCGCTTCAAACGCATTATCTTATCATATTACCTATTACCTTATTATCATATTACCTATATTATCATATTACCTTAGTCGTATTGCTATTGTTCATAACATCCGGTGGGCTGCCAGCTCGCGCGGTCACTTATATCGCATAAAAAAAGGATTATAGTGAGGAAAATTTTATCAGGGTTTGAGACAGGGGTCTTTTTTGGATTTGAGCCCATGGCTTTTAGATTAAAAGTCGAGATCCATATATTTAGATGGCCACGGTCTCGACCTTTATCATATTTTGGCAGTAAACCGTCGCTAATGGAAATAAAAGGCCACAACGTGACCGCACATATTTTGCTGTAGCATTTATCAGGTAGGTATGTCCCAGTAGATCTCTCAAGGCCGAATATTTTTTGACTACCCTCAAAGCTCAGTTTGGTAGTACCTCTGCCTTCTGCGCTGTAGTTTGTGAGTTCGATTTCCACCCAGGACAAGCATTTGTGTGACGAACATAGATTTTTGTTAGGTGTCTGGGAGTTATTATCTATTATATGTATGTATTTACAAGTATAATATGTAAGTGTTGTATCAGCAATCTAGTTTCCATAGTCTCCATAGTCAACGCAGTCGAAAACATTTTTCATCTCTTCTGATATTGATTTACTCAACCTGACATTATTACATATCTTATTAATACATTATACGATCAATTCTTGTATATATATATATATATATATTTATTTCGCGTATCTCGGAAACGGCTCTAACGATTTGGATGAAATTTTGTGTTTAGATAGGATTTTGAAGTTTAAATTTACCTGTATAATTGTATTTGTTGCAAAAGCTTGTTCTTTTAATAAAAAAAAAACCAAGTGATGTTCGGTCGCCTTAGTACTTTCATATTTAAGTCTGGAACCTGTCTGGTATATTCAAATTAAAATACATTAAAATAAATTCATATATTGATTCAAAAAACTGGCAGACTCACTGATTGACGGATTTAACAAAGAAATATATGGGATAGCCAGTTTTTTGGAAAAAATCGATCAAAATGGGCTCAATAGATGATTTTAATTGGTTTGTACCAATCGTTGTGTCATAATAAAGTGCTATGATGATTCGACTATGAATGATTATTACCGAGTTGATAAGATTGTTGATAGCAAAATATCTGATACGCCTCCGTGGCCTCCACACGCAATGTTCTCCTAACCCTTACTATTTTCTCATGAACTTGACATTCAAACTATTTAGACGATAGATCGTACTCAGTACCCTCGACGCAGGCTTAGAGCTCAATGAAGAACCATAAGTACTATTTTTTTCAGTCTTGATATCTTGAGTTAATTTTCTATAAATGTAAACATTTGACGATGATTATTATTGTTATTATTATTTATTTATTGTATTTTATCGTCAGAATTAGCTGTGAATTTGGACATTTTACAGTAAATGATACTGATCATATTTTTTTATTTTATTGCTTAATTACCTTATTGTTTTCCCCAAGGATTCTAGTCATTAACTTTTTATTAAAACCAGCTATAGCTGGCATATGGGCATCACCAGTATCTGCAATCATAAAGAAGACTCAAGAAATGTAAACCAAAAAGCATAAAGTCGTGTGGGAACCTGAAACAACAGCTATTAGCGTAAACCAAGTTTGTTCGTATCAGTTACTGTTGATATCACGCCTCGGTAAAGTTTCCAGAAGCTATCTTATAACACCCTTTCAGCCTTTTAGACCCATTTCACTTGGGTCGTATTCCGAGACGACAGAGAACAATAGTAGTGGCTCCGTCCATTAGTATTATTAGTCAACCTTGCCCTTCAACCGGGCATCAAAGCGGTAGCACGCTATGGGTGGAAAACATTACGTGCCTCCATATGAAAATTACAAAGGTGACTGAATGTTAAGCTTTCTTTTATTTTTGGCTCTGTATGTCTGAGGTCTAGAGAAATTTCTTTGGTGTAACGTATCGCCACGAGAATTACAACAATTTGAACGCGTTTTATTATGTAATTCAGTTTTTAAATCATTTTTATCCAATGGTAGTGTTTACTGGAGCCGTTTCGAGGGTTCGTTTAAGCTTTGAATGTTTTTTGGAGGGGTTTGATTAAATATAATTTCCAAAAATAAAATTTAATTAATATCACACTAAAGTTACATAAACTGTTGTTTTCTTGTGATGAAGTGAACACTGCTTCATGTAGCTATGTTCATTTCATATCATCTAAGTTAAGCACATTCCGTCCGACCCCTAGTTAGATAGGTTTAATTACATAAGCTGAAGGCCTTCGGGCTTCTTGAAAGTTCCAACTCTAGAGTTGGCCACGAATATAATATTCATATTATATTCATATTCATATGTTTTATTACCGTAGGAACTTTGTAGGACACTTTGTTACATCAGATTACAATGATTTAAATCCTACTACTATTATAAAGGCGAAAGTTTGTAAGTATGGATGTATGGATGTTTGTTACTCTTTCACGTAAAAACTACTAAATGGATTTGAATGAAACTTTACCACAATATAGCTTATACATCAGAATAACATATAGGCTACAATTTTTGAGGTTTCTAATGTGAAAAAACACATTTTTTGCGCTTACATTGCTTAGTTACCGTATTTCTTACTTATTACTAGACTAGACGGGACGAACCTGAAGTCCACGCGAACGAAGTCGCGGGCAAAAGCTAGTTAACTACAATATAAAATAAGTCGTCTTATGAGACCAGAAACAGGTAGGAAACACAAAAATACTAAAATACATCCATAACAGAAAAATAAACAATAATCATTAAATTTCGTATCAAAAATTAAATCGTCAAAACTAATAATAAGTATATGATACATCAGAAAACAATAAATAAGAAATCACTAAACAATACGCAATATTCTGTTTGAAAGTAAATTACCAAGGCAATTTGTGAAACCCGAACACAAGTGGACGCCTGAAACTTTGTTTCACCCACACGATCACAACTTCCCGATTCCCAATAATTTGCGGCACTTCTGAAATTGCGTCGCCCGATGGGCAGACTTTGCTCCAACGATCTACTGAACGCAGTTATTCCACCCCGGGGATTACCCCGATTGGCAGCGCATATCGAAAATACCAAGATTAGTTTATGAAGCTTCGCCTCTTCGATTCCCTAACCAATCTTAATTCACTTTCCATATTAGTTCCAGAAAAAGAAGAGCTGAGAATTTTCAATGCAAATTTTGATTGGTCAGAATGTAGGCCAAGTATTAGCTAACCATTTTGAGACCAGCCCAGATTATTGGAAACACAAAATGAAAGAAGTTAAATAACTAACTAGGGTAAAAAGCCTTGTAATATTTTTGTCTTTTTATTTTGTTATATATCTCTTAATTTAAAATGATATTTGCATAAATAAATGAAGATAGCCAAACAAAATTGCAAAAACTGTCAGCATATTTTTTTTAGAGTTCCCTAGCCAAGAATGGCGAAAACGGGACCCTTATAGTTTCATTATATTTGTCTACTCGTCAGCCTCATTAAATAACATTCTAATAGTATGGAATCCCTAAAGTACGAGTAAAAATTGTACCAGGTAGTTTTTACCCGACTGCGCCAGATATGTGTTTCGAGTGTGTTTATGTATATTTCTTTGGCACACTCGTAGCCTAAACGGCTTGAAGACTTAGCTTGGGAGGTGTCGTTAGATTCATCTTAATTGCGAGAGTGACAATTAAGTCAACTTATACTTATATACATAAAACTTATATAAGACTTATATTAAATGTAATTTAGAATTTTTCACGCAGTCGGGTTTTTTGTTTTTGTCAAAGTAGCCAAAAGTGACAAAGGACGCCAGAAGTCATGGTGGCCAAATGTGCCATTTTCTTGAACAAATTGTTTGTAATATGTGATTTGTCGGTTGACAGCATCGCCCCGTTACCACATGTGAAAGCTTCGTGTCTATAAATAGTGTAAATGGAAGGGAGTAATTGACATTTAAAATGTAATGTTGTTAATCTTAAATCGACATATAAATATAAAGCTCCAAAACTTTTCCATAATATAATGATACGAATTTTCGATTTAGACCGTGAATACGCTTTACGACTAACACACGCAAATTGAATTGAATTGTGAATTGTGAAATGTTTTATATGTCATTTCGGGTACCTTAAAAATTAGGTTTATTTTAAATTTTTGTTTACTTGTTCGTACTTGAAATAATGCATATTCTTTTTGAATTTATTACTGAAATTATAATTAATTTGTCAATATCGTTCAATTAAGTCCCAGGAACCTTAATAATATTGTTTATTTTCGAAACAAAGCTCCGACAAGCAATCTTGATGACAAAGTTCTTCATTACTCAGTCCGGTTATGTAAGCACTTAACAAAAACCTCTAGAAATTAATTTGTCGGCTCTATTCATTCAGAGTTAATTGAAAATGGAAACCTTATTAATTATTCATTATTGTTGCTGTTTGGCAGAGTTTGTTGAAGAAGTTCTGTACATAGATCTGCCAATATATCATAAAAGTCATAATAAGGCTCAATTGATTGCTTTTGAGGATATAAGCCTTATTATATCGATCTGCTACGGCGTATGATTCAAAAGCTACACAAACATTAAAGTAGCACAAACAGACAAACCCACACACATACGTTATATAATTAATAGTACAAAGGCTTAGTAGTAAGTAGGCTTTGGGTATAGAGGAGAGGAAAAGGAATGAAAGAAAATATAAGGTGTTTCATTTCATTCGTATCTCTCAAGCTATGCGCACTCTAAAGGGTGTGTTTTATCTAGCGTAAAAGCGCTTAAAGCCTGTTGACCCATCGTAAAATATGCAGCGAATGGGATTCGTAGGCGTAGGAATGACCATCCATTTTCCATTTGTCGTCGGGATACGAACAGGGGGCATTTTGTGACCAGCGTCAATATATTTTCACGAATACCGGGCTTTACGGCCGTGCCGTACAACAACGTTACCTATCTGAATGTAAGGAGAAGAATTGTTGCAATGTGTGTGCTGTTCACTTTTGCCCATAAGAATAGCAATACAATTAACCACTTCTATGTTACTAGCAGATGACTGGAGAATAAAATATATTTTGACGATATTCGTTACAAAAAATTAAGTATACCATCACTTAATTTTAATTCCTTGGCCACATGGCAAATAGCGAAATGGCGTTAATAAATTAGGCTTCATCAAAAATAACATTCAGCTATCTAGTGTAGGTACTAAATAAATAAATAAACAAAAAGAAAAGAGATATTTGGCCCTCATGGGGCACCCAGAATATATGAAAAATGTGACGGCGTCATGCCTTTTGCAATCACGTCATATGAGGCACTTCTACGGCCAAGGCTCGTCAAAAGAAGTTGCACAGTAATAATATTTTTCTGGTTCTTAATACAAATATAGAAATATGATTACAAAAGATGTCTAAGACACAAATTAAAAGGAAAATAATAATTATATTTTGCCTTAAATGTTACCTATCCATTGTCGGTCGGATTCGCTGACAGGATGTAATTCGGGAATACACAGAACAACATAATAATGAGATACATGAGCAAGTAATCTTATTAATTTGGGGCTACCAACAAAGAAACAAAAACCGATTAAGTTAACTCGCAAACCAAGTGTTTAATAACAGATATTATGTTCATAACATTTTTAGTAAATCACAAATTTTTCACCTTATGTATAAATAAATAAAAAAAGCAGGTTTATTTTAATTTCATACTGAAACCTCGTAGGCAGTATGATATGTGACAACATGGTGTATTGTTTTTAAATTTCACTGAAGTAATGTGCAAATTCCCTATTTTATTTTATGATCACAGAGATTGCCGGGATCATGATGGTACTCTGTAATAGAAGGTATATTTACAGCTTTATTTAAAGCTTACGGCTATTGAAGATGAAACACATAGGACATACGTACACAATTCAAAGTAAATAATTATTATAAGATCTGAGAGAAATTTCGGTAGAGCAGTACAAACATACAGAAAATAAATTATAACTGAAGCATTATTTTGTAATTCATAAAATATGTGATATAACGAGACCGACGCATAAGTAACGACAACTCTACTCTTACTCTGGGAAATGATGAAATAGAAACTTAAATGAGTGAATTATATCCTGTAAAGTATGAAAATGACCTTTGGCTTTTTGGCTGTGAAATAATAAAATACTAATAAAAATGCCGAACATGCACAATTTGTGTGATCATCAGGTATATTTTGTAGATTGTCTTCCCAGTTCAGTTAGTATAGCTCAGCGTTCTGTACTGTAGATTGGATGATTGGGTTGGATTAATGTTCGTTCTATGTCTGGGTATAAAAATGTATAATAAGTATTTAAAACTTCCTATTAAAGATATCCTATAATATATAGATATGTGTCAACAAAACACACAAATTATGGTAAATATCAGGTTTTTCGAAATAAATATTAATTAAATAATCTTAGTAATATTAATATTCTATCTATAATCTGGTTGTCATAGCTATGACAGCCAGATTATAGAATTTGGGGCTAGATGGCGCTCAGTGAAATGTCCATGGTTATTTATTTATTTACCTATATATCAAATATTTTCTCCTAACAGTCCTATTTTGCGATATAGATATATCGTATGATATTCAAATGATGTTATAACTTACGCGGCACACGACATAACAATCTATCTGTGAAACCAAATTCAAATTATCTGACAGCTAGTTAGAATTCTCGCGCGAGTTGATGTAACATTCGCAAATAATCGTAACTCCAAATAGCTCAACATCGGCTTGTTTAACATTGTACTACTTCATTCAGCGAAGCTAAACTGTATGTGATTAATTCTGAAACAGAAAGCAATTTGTAATAATGTCGCGTGCATGCACTGCACTCGAAATATGGCCTTCCATTGCAGGGACACTGGCTTTTTCTCCACAACTAAGAGAGAATTATCTTTGGCACCACGGGAGCTCAATCCCGGTGGATGAAAAGGCCGAGAAATCATTTTCTTCATTGTCTTGAGAACGTATTGTGCACATAAATTAACAAGTAAAATCTCATTAACACATGTTTGGATGGAAACCAGCGACTTATGGATTGAAAGTCGGGGTCTGCATCTCAAACCTCGCTTAGAAACATATTAGCCATTTTGTTGTCCACTGAGTTTAGAAGGTAATTTTTAAGAAGACGAGCGCGATTCCCTTTTTTTTAATATTTGGTTCTAAGAAGCACGTAATGCATTTATTTATGAATGTCGGGAATGATTCCAAACTGAATACTTTCGCTTCTGTATCAAAAATCCTAACACGGCTTAACTACTAAACCGATCATCTTATATTTTGCATACATGTTGTAAAGTGTACGAACAAAAAAAAAATAATGGCCAGAAATAAATTGAATGACAAAATCTACATTAACACTAGTGAAGATGCGGACAAGTCATTATGATTGAAGTAGTTATTATTGTTATTGTTGAATTAAACTGTTACACAATATGTTGCAGAAACAACTGGCCATGACCTAAAAAAGTCTAAATCCATTCTACTTAGTGGTTTAAAGCCTTTGGCAAAATGAAAAGATCATTAGCCAGGAAATCCTAGTTAAAGTTTGCCTCAACGATTTTTACCGTTTATCGTCACTTTTCACTTCACTTGTTTACTCTTGGATTTCACCGCTCTGCTTTTGGTGGAATTGGGCTTAGTATGTTAGACAAATTAGCTGAGAGGAAAGAGTGCAAAACGAGCACATGACGGGTTTTTTAATTTAGTTCGCCAAATTATCCGACAAAGATTAATTATGCAGTTGATTAAAGAATTTTCGTGCGCATTAATCATTTTCAAGTAAAATTTTGTACTAAAATTGGAAAACGGCAATTTATGTATGCGGCCGTCTAGGTGATGGTGGCAACTCCTGTACTGGAATCACACCTGGTTATCTGCCGTCAAGCAGTGGTGCATTTGCATTGCCGTGTTTCGGCGGAAGGTTCGTTATGCCTTAGTGATAGGCGCATCGCGATACGACTATATATAGATAACTAAGAACGCATAATTTTGTAGGTACAAATTTATTTAAAAACAAGTATTCTTTTTAATACTCCCATGGAAATAAAGTATTTTCACTTTGACCACAGATTAATTTTATTTACATTGTCATTTTTAGAACCAATCAAGTGTTCCATATCTCTCAAAGCCAAGATAAGAGTACCTCCGAAAGCATCACATAATCAGGCAATTTCGTTTCACCTGACATCATAAGCCTGGATTATCTTAAGCTGAACAAGCTCACCGTCTACTTTGATTTTGGTTTTTATATGGAAGTGAATTCTGGGGGGACGTCTAAAGGGAGACGTTGACTAAAGTTTCTGTAGTTCTGAATTTTATACGTATTTTAATGATAGCGAGCATCAAACAAGAATTTCGTTTCTGAAATTTGGTAACCTAACACTAATTAGAACTGGAACGCGCCGTAGCCGAATAATGTGCGAACTTCTAATTTAACATAGTTTACACTTAGAAGTTATTATTCACTTGGCTGGGCAAATGTTATTTTCAACCGACTTAATCAGTTCGGTGTTTTTTTTTAATCTTTATTATTTTATAATTGTAATCTCAATACACCGTCATTATTATTTAGATGTTTCTTTTTTGGTAGGTACAAAATATAATAGAAAAAAGTATTGAAGTCAACTTTCTCGATTTTTTTAATCGATCAATAATTGTGTTAGTCGTACACTAAACACAATTTCTTACTTAGTAAATTGTTGCAACTGTAATTTTTCATACCTGTTTGAGGAGTTATACCTGATGTAGTATTTACATACTAAACATACTAAAGATATTTTGCCTTAATGGCAAACATATACGTTTTACCTCTGTCTCTCTTCTTTGAACCTTTGTTTGTGTAACAATTTTATTTGCTGCTCTCTGTGTTGTTATGAATTCTAATTGAGATCAACCTTGCAAAGTTGTTTTTAAATTATATTCAAAAAAGCTTAAAATACACACATGCCGGGTGTGTACCAGGCCCCATATCTGGGCATTCTAGATTATTTTATCATAGTGTCGGAAGGTTATATTTGTTTGTTAGAATCTTAACAGGGGGATTTAGTTTAATTAAAAAAAAATACACTCTTAACTAGATTAAAAATTAAAAAATTTAAAAATTCACCTCACGTTACATTTTGGGCAACAAAATAATTCTCGGTTGTTTGTACTCGACTAAATTTTATGGAGTTAGAACTTTCTCGTAGCAAAGTTGCTACAAGGAATAGAACTTCCAGCTCAGTATGCTTATACGGACGAAAATACCACAGGGAAAACTAGAGAAACTGGCAACATACAATAGCACGATGTTACATGAATCCCAAAGGATTTTCTAATGCCCCAGCTATTGTTTGTTAAACAAACAAACAGCGAATGTCATTCGTTGTTTTGAGTGATGTGAACGTAAAATTAATGTGTGAAAAAGAAAAAAAGTATAAATAAATGGAATGAACTTGGCCTTAATTCGGTAGACCCTTATAATCAACTAATAGATTACTGGAGATAGATAACATTGTTATTTGTTGATAACAATGTTGCTACATCAATATGTCTCCAATCACCTGTTAGTTGATGATATGGTTTGACTGTTAGTCATCTATTGCATTACCGGCATTTTTGACACTGCAGGGCTTGATGGTTCTTCTTATTTCGTGTGAGTATGTGTATACCTTGATGGTGGAGTTTTAAGCCGCCTGAAAGCCTCCAACGGGCCGACAACTTAAAGTTCCTTTCGAAGCATGGAAGCACTCAGTTAAAATGCCAGGAGGCGGTCACAATTGATAAATATCAACGAAACTTGATAGTGTATTTCGGTTTAGGAGACTTACAATTAAATAAAATTAATTACCAAAGTCTACAATAAATTATAAATTGTAAGTGCATTGCAGTATTGCTATGCAGGGTGCTTTTCATTAGTATACGAGAAGTGTCTAGTATATAATACTAATGTTAATGATGCAGTAAATGACTAAATAAATAAATAAAAAAATTGCTGGTGGTGAATGAAATATTTTTAGGATAGAAGTGATAAATAATAAGAATGTTGCCATTTGTTCTGACAGCCGCTTGCGTGTCCGCCCCGATCCATCACAAAGATTGCTCGAGGATGATTAATTATTGTGCTGCTACATAACTGAGTAGTATCAATTAACAACAAATTAACAAAAGACGAACCGCATTTACACCTCTCTACCAATAAATACAATTAGTTGTATGCTTCAAAGCTGGTTTCTATTGGATATGAGTTTTTATTTCAATCACACCGATAAAAACGTGCGATAAACGCCTGTTGCTGAATTTCAGATTGATTTACCTTGAGTACAAATTTATGTACATCTTACACATATTTGTGCCCGTTGTGTAGACTTTAATCCATACGATGCGATTCCGTGGCTTAGTTTGAAGCCAACCTGCAAGGTATACTTTGTGTGCTTAGGGTAAAGTTTGTTTTCCACCCGTCCTCCCGTTTGTTGTCCACCCGTTTGGCTCACGCTGGCACAGCGCGAGTGATTTGTCATTAGTAGTAGACCTTGTGCTTATTCTGATTTTATACGAAGAATATCGAAAAATCGTTATGTCAAAACATAGATATATTTTTTTATCTATGATACTAAATTTAAGAAACTAGTTTTGTAAGTCACTCAAAAGTATTGTTTTACGAATATAAAACGACCAAGGAAACTTAATCAATTAAGTAATCGTGTTTTCGCTGAACCCAAATCCTAGATATTGACGGCTCCGTGGCTTAGTTGGTAGTAGCCCTGCCTTCGAAGCGAGGGGTCCCGGGTTCGATTCCCGGCCGGGGCACACTTTGTGTGGTGAGCATGAAGTTTGTTCTCGGGTCTTGGGTGTTTGTCTTGTGTTTCTGTGTTTGTCCATGCCATCTGCGACACAGGGAATCCTAGTGCAGAGGTATAAGTGTGTTAACGTTGTTGTTGTTGATATCTAAAGAAACATATTTAAACAAAGATCTGCACTCACTTGTATCGAGCTGAAAGCTACGCTTTCAAGCTAATCGATGCAAATGGATACTTGAGACTCAACTGCGCCTTAACGTCGCCTTAAAATTCAAAATACTCTCAGCATTTTGAATTTTAATCTAGAATAGCAGATGTTCAGACTGTGACGCCCGTGTAGTTTGCGACATGCGATGAAGTTATTTGTTTCCTCTGTACCCATTTGTACGTAGCTAAATATTTATTTACGTACTTCATCATTTTTTATACAACACTTGAGTGGTATTTGGTCTAACTCATAAACAGAAAAACAATATTGGCCAATAATTTCTTATAAGACGAACAACTGTAATATATTTAAATTTGGACAGAATATGTTGTGTGTTTGTAACTCGGAGGAAGATACCAAAATATATCTTTACCTACTAAAATGAAAGGCTTCGGCTTCGGCTCACGTACTTAAATTTTAGTTCTTAATAAATAACTGATAGGCCGAAAATCTTTCTTTATGCTGTATAAATCAGTTATACGTGAAACATAGACCATCAATTTCCAAATAATTAGAACCAATAAAAAATGTCTTTGATTATGTATTTCTAGACAAAGGACATAACCTTGGTTAGAAAAGGAGCAACTTAACTTGTGTCAAGTTTATCATAAGAATGCCACAATACCTGGTAACCCAACGCAAACAGCGCTTCTGCGTTGTTGTGTTCCTGTGGAAGGATGTGAATGCTAGTTAAACCACAGGGTCATGAGATTGAGTCTTACGGGTTCAAAGTTAAGTGTTCTTATAGTTTAGATTATATGATGTTTATGGATCGCTAGCGGTAAGCGCTTCACATTAGGTGGAATCAGCGCGTTTCGTAAATACAGTCAGATAAAAAAAAGTTGTTACCGTACAGTGTGAACTTGGACACGAACATTAGAGAGACGTGCGCAGAGTGTGGATAGTGCTAAATGTTTTCCAATAGCTGGCTGCGAGCCTCCGTAGAGCTCGACCATTCCGTTGAAAAGCTCCGGGGGCGCCTACAAAAACTATTTTCAATTCCCAAGGCGAGGGTAAATTTAATTTAAAACGCGCAAACTGCAGCTCTTCCACGAGACCCAACGAAATATTTACTCACTAATAAACAGAGTGCGATTCGGCCTCGTTCACCATGAGTTCCGTACCACTATTTTATATTACTTTTAAGGATATTATACGATGTTGTGATATTCTGTAGATATTCAGCCGCCTGACTATTACGGTTTAAAAGATATAGCTATTTTAAGATAAACAGTTACACATTTTAGGATTTTGTTACCTTTACCTTTTAATCTCGGGATCCGAGATTAAAAGAAATCCAAATAAGTTGTGACATAGTTGAGGAAATATACTTGCGACCATATCGATGAAAACACGATTTCTGAAACTTTCTCGATATAAAATCGCAAAGCTAAATCTATATTAGCTTAACAAGATATATTGGATTATGAAATTTGATTTATTATTTTACTTATCAGCGTTAATATGGTGCACGAATGTATTTGAAATTTGAAGCAAGATTATTATTAATAACTAAGTCATCATTGATAAGTAAGTCTCGAATATGATTGAGTTAGCTAACATTTTAATACTAATAGGTACAAAAAAAACTTTCAAACTTCTGCTTTGAAACAGATAACTTCCATTAATCCCCCGACTTGATAAAACGTTTTGCTGAGCATGATAAAACTTTTCTCATTAACACGATAAACTGCCCACCTTTATCTCACTAATGTTTGTCCGATTATTGACATAAATAATAATAATAAAATTAAATAGCCTACTGCAAGAATTTAACACAAAACGTTTCGTATATTCAATTGTTTTTTTAACCGACTTCAAAAACGGTGGAGGCTGTTTTTTATGTTTGTTACGTCACGATTTCTCCGTCAATTGTGGACCAATTTGATGTTTGTTTGTGTTGCTATAGAAATTTCATGAAAAAAATCCACCCCTTTAATAGTAATTATTGGCTGATTTGAAAATTTTTTTATGTGCTAGACCCGACAATGTTTTCCTGTCACGATTTGACAATCAGCTGTCAAATGGCGTTGTGGCACTATCCCATAATTTCATTTTCAGTTTTTCTTAAATAAGCTACTTTTCCCTTATTTTTTCCAAAATCGCCTACCGTTGGGCTGATTTCATGAAAGATCCTGAATATTATAAAATTAGCGTAACAAATTAGACGTTTTTAAAGTTTTTTACTTATTATGCCAGATCAAAAATATAATCAAATTCAAGCACTTTATAAAATACTTTCATGAGCGATCACCATTTCCTGAGCAATTTCATCAAGTCTTCGTTAATAGTACCGTACCCCTTTATGATCTGTCCTCACCGACGTCAACGCTCGCAAATATTGAATAGGCACTATATCTATTGTAGCTATTCACGATATGTAAAATGGTATAAAGTGTGACTTACTGCCAGGTTCGGTGCTAGAATAACTGGGGGGCTGCAGGTAATAGTCCTTTTAATAAATGTTCGTTAATCATACTAATAAAATAGCGTTAAAATAAATGTAATAACACTTTATTATTCGTGTGATTAACGAAAACTGGCTGTAAGTCATTTTATAAAGGCACAACATTTTATGTGTGTGTATGTTAGCTATCTTGGTACAAAATAAATCCGTTGTGCCGTTTGAGTGAAAAGGATTAAGAAAAAAACGCACGCAGAAACACGCCTTTATAATTTAAGTGTGATTGTAACTTGATCTAGGAATTATAATTGTTAAAATTCAGGACGAAACCTACTACTTTTGACACTATTTATTCTAATTACCTTTTTTGAGCAACATTTAATAATTCAAAAATTTGAATAGTTTATTTTTGTTATATATAAAATTGTAATAGTTTTTAAATAATCGTCACTTTTGTGAAGGTCTAGCGGGAAATAATTTTAGCCGCGCCGATATAACACGTGAAAGTATTAAAAATAAGTGAGTGCTTAAATTACTACCCCCCTCTTTATTATGGGCCTGTTAACAGCAGATCTACATTGTAGATACCTACACCGGAAAGGAAACCCGACGTGCCCACACTAAATCAAGTTAATAAATAATGCAGGTATCAGAAGAAAAGAGACACCTTGATTCATTTCTGGTATAAGAGAAAATTTGCTTACGGCATTGAAAAAGAGAACTATAAAGACCTTTATAATAGAGCTGTATATAAAGTACAAACGGTGGTACAGAACCTTCTGTGTGCGAGTCGGAAGTTAGCCAGAATTTTTTTAAAGTTCAGTGCTTCACACTTTTTTACAAGGATATATATTAGGATATCCGCCATTATATAACTTAAGCACAACCTATTTATGTTAATTCATACCAGATTAATTTAACATTACTACAAATGATTACACAGTAGCAGTATAGCAGTACATATGGAACATTTTAATGATTTGCTGATTGATTCGCTACTCCATTTAATAAAAATTTTGTGTTAATTGTATTGAGTTTTTAGATATATTGTTACTAAGATAACTTTAATGTTAACGTACTTTCAATAACCCCCATAGTACTGAAATATGACACGAGTACGATTATAGGTATTTTTGCTGTATAACTGTACTTTTAGTTGCCTAAATGGAAAGCCTATATATAATAAGACTTCAAAATTTAATCTTGAGGTTTTAATTTGGTCGTTAACGAACACTGAATATTGTTTAATGTCAAATGAAACTACAACTTGAATTTAATAACTAAAGATTTTCGAGAATGTATTCATAGTTCTCTTTAAGGATACCAAATATTATTTTGATTCAGTTGTTGTTTGTACCTATAGAAATAGTCTTCTAAAGTTAAATAATTAAGTTGCTCAAAAATCTATCACTTATGATGATAAGTCGCAAATTTTCAGTTCGGGGTGAACCTTTATTTATATTTACTTGTATAATCAATGGTTAAGTGGTCATGTATATTTCCCTCATCTTAATTATCTTGCCCTTTCTCCCACCCTATTAGATATTAGAGGCCCTATCAGTGCCTCTAACAACATATTGCATTCATTGAGAAATTTCAGAAATTTTTCGTTATATTTGGAGAAAGGTTCAACAAAAGATACGAGGGTTCCCAATATGCGGGGTGCGTTATCTGTCAATAGTGTGAATTTATGGGAATTCGTTGTATACGAGGAGCGTAATGTTTCTGAACGATATATTGTGGAAGTTACAATAAATACAAACTACTGGCTGAATGGAGGGCAACTGCTGTTCCATAACTTTTTCCATGAATATTTCGGGGTGCGGTCGGCCTGAACCAAATTGCTCAATTTTATGTTTATGCGATATTGAATTGATGAGTTTTAATTTCGTCCCCCCGTCCAGTCCAGTCAAGATATCTTGACAAGGGACTCTAAAAAACTTTGATCAACCCGAAGTGATTAAAAAATTTGATAAGACTTGAATTTTTTTTTACGCAGTAATTTATACCTTAAATTACATAGTAATATTTACCTTCAAAGCGCAATAAAAACATGTATAAGATATGAAATTTGAAATCACAGTTTTAAGTGATATTTTGCACTGATACCTACTAATATTATGACATCCAAACAAATAAATAAAATTGAAGTGTCTGTTTGTTATGTTAAAATACCAGCTTTTTAATAAATAAAATTGAAAGTTTTTACGGTATTCTAACAAAAAAATACAAATATTCTCCCTCTGTCTGTCTGTTTCTTCCGGCTAAACTTTAAAATGGCCGAACTGATCTTGACGGGCCTTTCACTGGCACATGGGTGATGTAACTTAAAGTAACTTAGATTAATTTTATTTAAGAAAAGGTAAAGCGAATAAGGGTTCCGCGCAAATAATTGTTAAATTCCATGCGGACAAAGTCGCGGGGAAAAGTTAGTTACTAATATACCTGTTTTTGCGAACATTCTATTCTTTACTTTTTCGCATTTGAGACGCTTATAGCATATGCTGTGATAAAGTATAACTTCTTCTTGTCACGTAATAAATATATATACTAAGTAGGTGGCCACATTTAGACGAAACCTAGCCACATTGGCAATCATGTCACGTGTCTCTGTGTACGGAACGCCTTGAAAGGTTGGCAAGACGTGCACGTTGTCAGTCGCTTGTTCAATAAATCGATTTGCAAAGTAAAACTCGAGTCACATCTTTTACGGTTTTGCCGTACTGTAACCGAGTATGAACAATGAAATTTACACGCTGTAGGTATGCTCGCTTTAGCTGACAGCGTGTTATTTGCTATATAGCTAGTGAATAGTCAGTACTTAGTATTAAGTATGAGTATATTGCATCGCATTTCGTATTACTAACATCGGTTGGGTTTGTAATGACCCAATGAATACTGTGCTCAAGAGGGTGTTGCAGTAGAAGCGGACCGATATGTATAATAACATATTAATGAACTTGGATTGGCTTAATTGGGCTATTGACTTAATTTTTATATTTACTTAATTTTTATATTTACTCAATTTTTATATCTTTTGGTCGTTATAGTATACAGTCCAGAATAATACAATACGGTGGAATGGTGGGCACTGGTGAAATCACAGGTGCATGATACGTACCACCCCCTCTCGGGTGACGGGCGCAACGGGATGCAAATTCAGTCTTCTCATACTTGGGAGGGGAGGACCTAAGTCGTATTACTTTTGTTATGAGCGGAGATAACCATAAATATCAAGTGGACGTTCAAGTCGTACCGCCACTCCAGAAGTATAAAAAAATATGGAAATTTATTACTAGCACCTTCAGACGTTTAAAGCTACAACGGGATATGACTGGGGTCGTTCTATACTTTAATAAAGGACCCAAGTTTTATTGGTGTTATTATATCATCATATTTAATGTGACCTACCTATCCTGATGGCACTTTCAGTTAAAAATAATTTATTATCATAAGAACATAATACAGTTAATTTATATAACTAATCCAAACCGAATTAAAAAATTCTTTCACCAATGGGAAGCTATATTATCAGCGGGTAACATAAACTATATTTTATTCCCGTATTCACACGGGAACGGGAACTACGCGGGTGAAACTGCGGGGTGGTAGCTAGTAAATTTATAAATTACTTTTACACAAACGTTTGTGATTGTTATCCTACGTTATCGTTATCCACACTAATGGGTATCCTGGGTGGGAATCGAATCCACGGCGCAGGCAGAGCAACTACAAACTGAGCTGTGAGGCCAGTCGTAAATTAGGTTATGCTGGCTTATTATTATAGTAAGAATTGACACTCAGTTCAACTGACATAGATAACATTGAGATAATGTTTCTTTCTATCACAAGCTCCTTGTGCGTTGTCTACAAATCACACGATGTTACAGTTTAGTGTTTTATGTTTATTATTATTTTGTGGTTCTATTAAATCAAGCGCTATCATAAATATATTTGAAAATGACGAGTGTGCGTTGGGTCCGAAGCTAATCCAAGAAATAGCTTCGTACAAAAATATTACCAAAGACATAATGCAAGCAATCATTCAAAATTACGGACCAAAAATGTATACCGTGTAAGTGTTTTGTATTGTGATTAAATTTTTATTGTTACTTTTTTTATTTGTCAGAACAAACTTGCTAGTGGCCAACCTATAAAGTGGTTACTACCGTCTATAAAATAACGCAATACGACTCAGGTGCTTAACGCCGACTTCAGAAGCGCTTAGTTAAAATTACATTAAACGGTCACCCATCCAGCTTCTAACCGGAACGAGAGAGTTACTTAACTCAAATGATGTGTAAAAAGCGCTTTAAAAGCGCGATAAAACAGAGAAGAGTTACTGACGAGACGCCATTATCACCAAAGACTAAATTAGATGTAAGAGTACTGCGTAATTATATGTGTGTTGAAATGATACACATTTTTCTGCTGGCTTTTAACTCATAGCTTAGTTGGTAGTAGCTCTTCCTTCTGCGCTGTCAGTCAGGGATTCGATTCCCTCCCAGGACAACTATTAGTTTGTGTGTGTTCTGTGTTTATATGTATTTAAAAATGTACTATTTAAGTATTTTATCAGTTATCTAGTTATCAATTATCCAGTTATTCATATTACAAGTGATGCTTACTTTAGGGCTAGGCGGCGCTGTATGAAATGTCCATTTAGATGTCTATATTTGACTTCTTCTAAGGCCTGTGACTTTGTGACTATTTTAAGTACCACAATTCTGCCAATGCCCGTATGTGGTAGTCGCAAATCAGTCAAGCAGTTTTCTTTTTTTATCGAGACTCACGAACAGCAATTTAATTTTTTATATAGTTAGATGGCTGTATAATACTATTGGCTGTATAATATTTTCCTTAGCGAAATTTGGCTATCATTTATTATAATTCATTTCTAACCCCATTTACAGTTTATTAATACTTTTCACATTTATCGTTACAATGCATATCAAGCACAAATTTTACATCAAAACGCGAGAACATCGTCCCTGCGATTTAAGCTTATATGACAAACTATACAAAACAAATAACTATTGTTAAATAATACATCTGTCTTACAACATTAACTAACTAGTAACTAACTAACTCCTAACTCTCGTACAGGTATGAGCAGTTCATCGACAATTTTGGGGCACGTCCATCTGGAACTGATGTCTTGGAGCAAGCCATCGACCACATGATCAATCTTACTCATCTGAATGGAGTCAATGATGTGACAACCGAAGCCGTCAATGTAAGTTAAGCTAAACTTGCGTATAACTTATATTGATTAAAATATTTAACTCAATATCTAAATTCTGTTTTTTTTCAGGCACCCCACTGGATTCGTGGTGAGGAATCAGGCAGATTGTTGCAGCCATACAGAAAAAATATTGGCATACTTGGATTTGGCACTAGTGTCGGTACTCCTCCTGAAGGCATCACAGCAGAAGCTATAGTTATAAACAGTTTTGAGGAACTCGAAAAGATAGAGAATAGTAAAATTAAAGGAAAAATTGTGGTATTTGATGCTCATTATGTGACTTATGGAAAAACAGTCGTATATCGATCTCAAGGTGCTACAAAAGCTTCAAAAAAGGGTGCCGTGGCAACCCTTGTGAGGAGCATTACTCCTTTTTCAATTTATTCTTTACACACGGGCGCCCAATTTTATGGTGAAAATGTTAAAAAAATACCAACTGCAGCTATCACACATGAAGATGCCGATTTAATGAGGAGATTGCAAGATCAAGGGGAAAAAATTATTTTGCACATCAAAATGTCCAGCACTTTTGATGTGAAAAACTCTCGCAATACTATTATAGATCTCAAAGGCAGAGAACATCCTGAAAAGGTAGTAATCGTTTCAGGACACATAGATAGTTGGGATGTAGGCACAGGAGCCATGGATGACGGTGGAGGCATGATGATAAGCTGGTTCGTACCGGTTATTCTTAAAAAGCTGAAGTTAAAACCGAAAAGGACTGTGCGAGCAATATTATGGACGTCAGAGGAGCCCGGATTAGTAGGCGCTGCTGCGTATCTAAACAATCATATAAATGATTTAAATAATATAAACTTTATAATGGAGTCTGATGAAGGCACGTTTAAACCACTGGGATTGGACGTGGCAGGATCGAAAACTGCCCGGTGTATGATTGCAGAAGTATTAAAGCTTTTTAAACCAATTGATAAAATGACTGAAAGTGGTAGCCCGGGTTCTGATATTGTTCTGTTTATAAATAAAGGAATCCCTGGTGCCTCTTTGTTGAACAGCAATGATCGTTATTATTGGTATCATCATAGCGAAGGGGACACTATGAACGTTCAGAACAAGTCTGATGTTATAGAATGCGCAGCGTTTTGGGCTGCAGTATCTTTCGTTATAGCAGACATATCTATGGACGTACCTCGGAAATAACATTAAAATAAATAATTAAAAATATTTTATTAACTTATAAGCATGATACAAAGTCCACAATGGATAATAATATAAATTTTAAAACTATCACGGACATCACATCTCGGTAACTCGAATAGTAAGTATTTATGTTACGTATTGTTTCATAACCAAATTAACATGTGTATGGTTTTCATGTGTGTAATAAAGTTACACACATGAAAGCCATAATAAATTTTAATTACTTAACCTAAATTAATTTATAATTTATTTATTAATGTAAGCCACCTGGTACTATACTTTTAAAGCCAGAACTAAATCAAGTGTCTTTATTAACTTCGTAGATTAGTCATTTGACGTCTTTGAATATGAAATTAAAGGGCCCTTTGATATAGTTAATAGAGGTCTGAACTACTTTAGGCGGTTCGCCGATCCATTCAATATGGAAATTCTCAATCATCCTTGCCAAAAATGTTTCCAACTCCAATTCTGCTAGTCTTCGACCTGTAAATACATTTGATATAAACGATTTACAACAATTTGTATCGGATTCACATGTTTTCTTAAAATTTGAAGCGGAATCTAGAGGGTATAAAATAGAAGGCATTTTTGTATCGCTCCATGCCGCGTCGGAAGCGTCCCTCCCGCTACATCGCCAAGCCGGGTCGGACGATGTCGTATTTTATACCCTTACCCTTTGATACCCTTTGATTTTCTTCGTATAAACTATTTTTTGCCCATCTCTATACGTTTGGTGCCATATTTATTTGGTACTTTCGTCGGTTTCAGGTAATAAATCATTTGTGAATTCCGAACTATAGGAATTCAGTCAGTATTAACTAAACTAGATTGGTGATTAGGTTTTTGGATACTCACCAATACAACTGCGAACTCCAAAGCCAAATGGATTGTATGCAAATGGATGAGCGTTCCTGTAGTATAGGGGGTCATTTTTGTCTGCCAACCATCTCTCCGGTAAGAACTCTTTCGATCGTGTGAAGTGTTCCTCCATTAAAGACATGTCTTGGTGACTAAACGCTACTTGCATCTGAAAATATTAAATTACTTCTTATGCGATATCACGACTTTTATTTCACCCAGTGCAACAATCGATACATTAAACATCCATCTTCAAGTGGCAGTGCTGTACAATGACTTGGATCCGTTCATAACATCTCGACATCAAAAAGCAGTGTAAGCAGGTACACGGGTCTCCCGGTGGTACGAATAGAGCACCCTACATTAGCAAAGACTGCGCCAAGTTCGTCCGGAGACAAGTGCCACTTCACCTGATAATCTGCCACCAAGCAGCGGTGCACTTGCGTTGCTATGTTCCTGTAAAAGGGTAGGTGTCGATGAAATTGCAGACACTTGAGGCCTAAGATCCCTGTCTTGTGACAGGAGCAATGCAACTCATACTTTAGTAGAGGAAGATCTGAGTCGTATTTTCGGGGTGGCAGTAACCACTTAAGATAGGATAGGCCATGTGCTCATCTCGTAATTTTAGTCGCATAAAAAGTTATTGTAACTTACGCCAATAGGTATTTTGTATCCCAAAATATTGTACTCCCTAGTCGTTTGCCGCATGTTTCCGGAGACAACAGGCATCATTCTTATGGCTTCCTTAATGACTGCTTTCAAGTACGGTTTTTTTTCTGGACTTGATAGTAATTCTTCTCGGAGTTTTTTCTGTTTTTCTGGGTTTATTGCGAGAAGATAAAGTGCCCCTGTTATTGAATTTGAAGCCTGTAAAATTATAATCACGTGAAAAAAAAAACATAATTATTTAAAATTAAATATTATTCTTTTGTCCTCTTCTTTTCTTTTCAAAACATTCCGACTTAAATTCTATGGGGACTAGGGCTGCAGGCAGAGTCATGAGTACATTCCCCTTCTTATTATTATTATCTTTCTGTCTGTAGTAGGCCCGTGTATCGTTTGTCCCCCCCAGGGCAACCGATGTATCTGTTGCAGATTCCCCTTCGTCAACAAAAAAAAAAAAAAAAAAGGCCCGTGTATCGTTGGAATAAGAATATTAGGTAAGATCAAGAGCGCTCCTGTTCTTCAGATGACAAGTTAAGAAGTTAGTCTAGGCTATACTAGTGATTAAGCCATGTCAAGCCCTAACACTAGCCCGTTGGTTGAAAGAGATTATAAAAGCAGTAGTGTTGTAGTATCGTAGTGTGTAGTAGTGTCGTGGAAAAGAACAGGCCTATACTCAGCAGTGGGTATTGTGTCGTGGAAGAGAACAGGCCTCTACTCGGCAAATTATGACAGTTTTCTAGGTACTTCTGGCGATACCATAAGTTTCACTTACCGTATCGACTCCAGCGAACAACATATCAGATGCCATGATATAGGCGAATGACTCATTTATTTCCAGCAACTTTTCCAAAATTCCTTTTTCGTCATCAGAATTATTTTTGTGTTGGAATTCTTTTATCGCCAGGTTAATGAAATGTTTGGCCAAACTGTTCAAAAAGTAAAACTAATCATAATATTAATATATATTCCCATCTTTTTTGAGGAATGCTGATTATGAATCAGTTGTCTGGCCTAGTAGCTCTGTCTTCTGCGCTTTAGGTCGTGGGCCCGATTCCACTCAGGACAAGCATTTATGTGATGAATATGTTCTGTATTAATATGTATTGTACGTATTTACAAAATTAAAAGTTTTTTTTTTATACTGGACATATAAATATTCTATCAGTTCCCATAACATAATACTTAGTTTGGCTCTAGATAGGGGTGTATGAATTGCCCATGAAGGGCTAATATTGCGATCGAATCTGATGTAACTAAAATTAAAGACCTTATTTATAATTTTAGTAAAATTTGCAAACGATATTTAGAGAGTTGACAGACTCTCTAAATATCGTTTGCCATAGGTGATCTGATCCAATATTTCAAATGAATAAGTCATGCAGTTCTTCATTTTTAGGATGCCTAGTTTAAAATGAAGCGATATTCAACGTTCCATCAATATACCTAAATTCACGAAGCCCTAAGGCTTTCTTTACATAAAGTAATCAATTAATTTTTAATTAAAATTAATTGAACGAGTAAGCAAAGTGAGCGGGTCACTAATTCGACTTGAATGTATCGTTATATGTTGGTATGAATGTACTTACTTTGGTTTGATCGTTAAAAGCTCCAAACCTATTAAAATAAAGGTTACGGACTAACAATTTTGATTGGAACATCTGTCCTTAGTGACAGTTCTTTCCGATTTATACATTGTCCACTGCAGAGTAACCGTAGGTCGGCAGTATAGCATTGTAACACGAGTCAAACTTACTTCTCTTGTTCCTCGTAAAGTCTCATGGCTTCTTTGAACGTTGGTGTGGCATATATTCTCCAGAGAGATGGTCGGAATTCCAGTTTATCAGCAATTACAAACAATTCGTGTACAACTTCGATAAGTTTACTGGCAGGAGAGTCCTTAGAAAGATTGGGGTCCAAACAATTTATCCTACAGCCCAATGCAACCACCCCAATGGACTCTAGTGACCATTTATTAATTTCCTGGGCGAAATTTTCTTTAATCGTGTAATTCTCATCTCTCAAACTCTTGAATCTGCAAAATTTAAACACTGCAATCTTTCATGCTGTTGTTTCAAGTAAATAATGTATATTTATTTAATTTAACTTTTGGTTTAAAATTTCCAAAAGATTATGTTAGTGTACCAATATATACAGTACAAACCCATTTATCTTCTTTCCTTTTTTCTTTTATTGGGTGTGTGAATATGACTCCGCCCTTTCTCAACAGATGTCGTTTTTAGTATTGTTTACGTGTACTAATAAATGACCATACTTGTATTCGATAGTACTGAATGTCAGCTATCTAACGCATTTTATGATATTTGGTTGAAGTGTAAGCAACAATTGTTTTCACCTTTTCGAAAATGTCGGTTTTTATTCCAAATAAACGTCATTTGCGGGAAGTGTTATTACATTATTTTATTGCGAAGAAAACTGCAGCGGAAACTTATCGTTTGCTTGTGGAGATTTATGGTGAGCATGCTCCGTCTAATACAACTTGCAAGGAATGGTTTCGACGATTTCAAAATAACGATTTTAGTACTGAGGATAAAGAACATGGAAAACCACCAAAAAAATTTGAAGATGCTGAATTGGAAGCATTATTGGCGGAAGATTCTTGCCAAACTCAATCAGAATTAGCTGCAGCATTAAATGTTGATCGTTCAACTGTTGCAAAGCGTTTACAAATGATGGGAATGATTCAAAAAGCCGGTTACTGGGTTCCACATGATTTAAAAGAAAGAGACATGGAACGTCGGAAAACCATTTGTGAAATGCTGCTTCAAAGACAGCAAAGAAAAGGATTTTTGCATCGGATAGTCACAGGAGACGAAAAATGGATACACTACGAAAATCCTAAACGCAAAAAAGCTTGGGTGAAACCAGGCGAACCAGGCCCATCACAGCCAAAAATAAATATTCACTGTGCCAAGGTCATGCTCTGTATTTGGTGGGATCAGAAAGGTATTGTATATTATGAGTTGCTCAAACCCTCTGAAACTATTAATGGAGAAGTTTACCGACGACAACTAATGCGTTTGAAGCGAGCCATAGAAGAAAAACGACCAGAATGGGTGAATAGACATAACAAATTAGTTCTTCAGCATGACAATGCCAAACCGCATACCGCAGAAGTCGTAAAAAGATATTTAGAGGGACAGGACTGGGAAGTGTTACCCCACCCGCCATATTCACCAGACATAGCTCCTTCGGATTACCACCTATTCCGGACGATGCAGACAGACCTTACTGGAGAAAAGTTTACTTCATGTGAAAGTATCAAAATTTGGATTGACAACTGGATAAGCTCAAAAGACCAGGACTTCTTCCAGCAAGGAATACGAAAACTACCTGAACGATGGGCGAAGGTTGTAGCTGCAGATGGAGCATACTTTCAATAATTTTTTTTTTTAATTTTGTAAGCGAACAAATGTGTTTTATTTTGACAAAAAGGGGCGGAGTCATATTCACACACCTATTAGTTCAGCCATGTTTTAATTGAGTTTTTATTTAAACCAAAAAATATAATAATATACGCTAAGACATCATTCATGAAAAACAGTTCTTACCTTTTAATCATATCCAGAGCAACTTCATCCAAAACTGAAGTGTACAGTTTTATTGTTTTTGGTTGCAGTAGAACTGGGTTCACTACTGATCTCAACTCCTTCCATTTTTCTCCGTGACTAAAGTAAAAACATTACAATGCACTATCATCTTCCCTTTTCTTTAAATTATCAACCAATTATCTTTTCTTACAATGGACAACTTTAGCCATAACTACTTCATACAACTGTGTTAGATTTTTATCTATTTGAATACGATACATATATAAATGTATGCAGCTAACAACGCTATAGAATCTCAACGAAAGTGCCCAGATAAAAAAAACAAACAATATACATCATTGTAATAATGGATACGTGATTGAATAATATAATAGAATATATATAAATTTCTCTCTACGATACATTATTAGTAATGCGAACACACTATCGCTAAAAACTCCTTTGAATGTTCGGTATTGAACAAAATGTAGTAACAACGAAAATGAGGCCAATAATGGTGCACACACTATCTGTACTTACTGTAGTCTGTACTTCTGTACTTGGCGAAAGTATGCTCGGTTTCATGAATTAAATGTAGAACTTACTCTGTAATTAATCCAGTAGGTCGTCCAGCGATTCTGTTCTTTTTTAGGTTTTCTCTGTAGTATTCGAGAGTTTTGAAGCCTGGTCGTATAGGGAACGCAATGTTCTCCGTTCGTAAAATCTACAGAAACAATATTGACCGGGTGTAAAATTATTATTAAACTAAGTTGTGATATTTTTATTGCGTCTACACGTTTTATAACAATACGCTTATTGTGTGGGTTATAATATGTATTATATTTAAATATACCTAAATATATTTACAAAAAAGTACTTTAGATGTATTCTATCAGTTCCCATTGTACAAGCTAAGCTTAGTTTGGGGCTAGATGGCGGTATGTGGAATGTGAACGAATATTAATTTTATTAAAGGCAATCAATGAATCAATTAATATTAAATTGGTTCTAAGAGTACATACAATTAATATATTTGTTAAAAAAGAGGCTCAATATCAAGCGTAAACAAAAGGAAATTCTTAATTTGCAAAATGAGCTGGCGTATAATGAATATATTGAACTTTACATGTTTGTAATAGATGCAACTGTTCCTTCATGTGCCTTTAACGTACCTGCGAAACACTTTCTGCATCATACAGGAGTATAAAAGGTTCTCGTCCGAAAATTCCATTCATCAAAATTATTGGTCCATATTCATTGTACAACTTCTGCGCTAGCTCTAGACCATTAAGATTATAAAATTTGCCTGTAAGGAAAGTTAATCAAATGAATGTACATTCATCATCTTTAGTTAATTTAGAGACGTTGGTGAAGTGACCCCGCGGCCAAGAGCTCATTAAAAACTGACAGAATGCAGCGCTGTTTACTGCTAGAATTTTGTCTGCTTTGGTGGCACTCCTGTGGAATCCGCACTTACTGAAATGCCCAGTATGCTCAGATTTTTGGACTATGGGAAATTGAATTGCTTGTAATAAAATATTTCTGTGTGTGATCTTGGAGTTTAATAATAAAGAAAATTATATCCATAATACATTAATTTTGATTGTCTTCTTCTCTTGTGAAAGTGGCCAGCTCTGGTTACGGAGCTGTCAAGCTACCCGAAGGCTTTAGAAATGGTTTATCGACTCGGACCAAATCTTTCGGGTTGGGACCAAAATCTTAACGTGCTTAACGGAACGCTTCTGTTCCTGCGGTGACTAATGACGGATGAAGGAGCTCAATACTCGCTCATTTAGTTATAATTGTAGCACAACTCTGACATTAATAAAATTGCAATGAATAGATGGGCAACGAATACGAATATCTCAATTGCTTGGGAGATTGAGTGAGGTTAGCTAAGGATTGACCGTCCACATTTTTACCAACTTCAACCAGCTTATAGAAATATTTAAAGGATAATTGTCACATGTTATAACAGCCGCTATCCACCAGGAGGGATATGCTTGCGAAATAATGTCAATAAATAAAATGATATGCTTTAGAAATTAATTAAACTAATTATCCCACAGATGTATCGATGAAATAATTATCTTGTTTTGCATTAAACAAACAAAAAAAAAAATATCGGAATACTTGCATCGTCGTAACAACGTAATCGAGAAGAGTTATCGTATGTCCTTTGAATTTTAAAATGCTGTTATGTGAAAATAATGAAAATATATAATTTAACGATTATTACCTGGCAAATGAGTATTGCATGACGTAAACAAGTTTCATTGTAATCATTGAATTCGACGATAGGATGCCTATAAATAATTGCCGAAAGAACAGGCGACAAAACAATTTCGGTGTAAATGGGCGTTCACTCGACCAAAGGAATAAGGTCAAACTAACTCGGCCATTAAAACAGCTATGACGATCAAGTAATAGTGGCGGTCAATTACTGCAATTGTAGTCATTGTACCGATGTATTCAAGCCCAACGCGTCTTGCAGGCGGAGCGATAGTGACCGTGGCCACAATGGCGGTCACGGTCACTAAAAAAATCGCTTTTTTAAAAGCCATGTTTCATCTATTTTAAAATCAAATGCCATTGATTACAAACCTCCTGGCAAAAAGTTATGAAATGATCCTATGATAGGCAGACAACTTGGTCCAGGAATTTCTTTCCAAGATTTCACTTTCTCATCTTTCACTTCAATTGTGTCGCGAGCTGCTGTTATCGTTCTGTAAATATTAATATCTACAGGTTTTTATGATTTACATAGTTGGCAAGTAGATTGGTTTGCCTGATGTTAATAAAATGATTATATTTCATTACAATAACAACTGATTTATCTTTTATTTAGTTATGAGAATACCTAAGCTACATCGCATTGCGTAAATCAGTGGTAAATATGACATTTCTCATGTGTCTTCGCAAACAAACAAGTGCTTTACTACTTAGTGATAGCATCAGAGCTTGCCAATGTTGGGTGTTGAGCTATTTGTTTTTTTATAAGCAAATCTTTAATAAATTTAGAGAAAGTAGGCTTATTTGATAACTCACTTCCATTAAAATTTCAATTTAAAAAAACAGAATACGAGAGAATTGAGTATATTTATAATAGTATTTGTTAAAATATACAAAAATCATAATAAAGCAAACGCTCAAACATCTCACTTTATTTCTTCTGTAAATCACAATTAAAATACATAAAACTTACCTTAACAGCAAATTTCTATTCATACAAGAGAAACCAAAAAATGGACGTAGCGTAGTATTCATTTTGGTAGACTACAGTCAACAATTAGGTGCGTATTACTTATTTCGAACGTTTTGTTATTGTTTTCCCAACAAACATTTCTCAAGAGTGTCTATCACTTCACGATAAGATTGGTAACTCAATAAAACAACTACGTACATACGTGCATGCAGCTACAACGCAAATACTGAACAGAACGCGATTCAGACATACGATAACCTTGATACTACTAACCAAGTATCTAAATGAAATTAGATCATGTAGAAATGTTGAATGAATGATGCGTATTTTATCTATTTACAGGCAGTTTTACAAACGTATGTTATTATTTAGTTATGTATAATAAATTAAATATAATAATATATTATTTCGGTTCTATAAATATACATTGCTAGGCTCTCGCACCGCGTTGATTGTGTTACTTTTACATGTATAGATATCAAGTGCTGCTGGACCAGACGTGATGCTGGACGGACGTATGTCACTAGTTGCTTGCCCCGCGTCAATTATTTAGATAAATATCTAAATTTTGCCTCGTCGCGTCGCGAGCCTTCGGGCCGCGGGCGTCGCAGACCGATAGATTGGCATATATATATGAAGGTGACAGGATCGGCTAATACTTGGTATGTGATCACGGTAATGAAGTCCCAGGTGGACTTAAACTAATATTATTATTATTAGTTAAAGTTTTATATATTAAAGTATTAAATTCTGACCCCCTTAGCTATTTTCAAGGGGTTTGTTCTTGATGTCACCCCCTCCAGAATGCAACGTGTTCACAGTATTTGAGTTTCAGTGAGCTATAAACAACGGATATTACTCATTTATATTTATTATCTAAAGGTACGTAAGAACCCGCACAGTAAAAAAAATGTGAATAAACATTTATTGCGTGCATTGTTTTTCACACATTAACACGCCTGCAGTAAAACAAAAGGAAATACGATATAAAAGTGCATTATGCGAGTAGTTTCCTGTCTGAACTCTTGTTAGTTTTATGAAAACGAGTAGTTTTTAAGCGCCATCTCTAATTAGAAATTAATATGTTTACCTGCTAGGCGAATGAGGTCTAACTAGTATACTATTTAACAACATTAGCGTGTGGCGCTACATTATTGGAGAAAATATAGTGGGCGTGGCTAAATCAGTCTATTGTTCAATGTTAACTACGCTGCTCTGCGTCTTAAGATGATTTAAAATGTCCGTGGACAAACGAAACATGTGTTTATCCCTTTTTAGATTATCATTTTTACAAAATCTTGACTCTATACCAACTTTAAACTGTATTTGACATATCCGCGTAATATTATATATATTACGAATATGAATAATGTATGAAAATTACTCACAAACAGAACATAGTGTATTGTTATCAAATATTCAAATAGACGATGTAGCTGCTTAATGCATCTGGCTAATGTATCAACAAAGCTAAAAATGGTGCAGCGCTAAACAAAAGACAGAGACTACCTACGTATTTTAGCCTAGATACCCACGCTAATGGGTAGTTAGCTTAGTGTTTTACTCTCTGGCTTAGTGTTTACTCCTGAACGTCCGTGATCATATTAATTTATATAACGACTAGCTGAGCCCCGCGGTGTTACCCGCGCGTGATCGGGATCAAACGCAGCCTATGTGTTAATCTGGGATAAAAGCTACCAAATTTCGCCCAAATCGGTTGACCCTTTTGAGTGTAAAGATGGTACAAACATACACACGCACACATACACACACACACACACACACACACACACACACACATACATACATACAAACTTTCGCCTTTATAATATTTGTAAGATAATTCAAATATGACAACATTCCTACGCTATAGTTTCTGTGTACTTTGTTTCAGCATTATATTCCGTAATCTATCACGTTTACGTCTTTTGAAACCTTACAAAATGTTTTGGATATAAGAAATTCAAAAACATGGCTGGGCATGGCTCGTTCATAATACTACAACTCATCTTAAAATCTAATTGGAATTGAATTAGTTCTATTCACAAAAGGGCGATTATAATATTCAAAATCTACTTCATCTAGATAAACAAATAAATAAAATTGAAGTGTCTGTTTGCAATGTTAAAATAACAAGTTTTTAATTAATGCATTTGTAAGTACAAATCTAAATACAACAATAATAACAAAAAAAAAAAGTTTTTAAGATTTTTGTCTGTCCGCCTATCTGTCAGTCTATTTGCTCCGACTAATCTCTGAAACGGTTAGATCGATTTTGAGGGTCCTTTTACTAGCCGATAGCTGATGTTATAAGGAGTACCTAAGCCTAAGTTACTTTTTATAACATTAGCTTACTTTCATTTTAGAAAAAGATAAAAAAAAATAACGAATCAGCGTAAAAAAATTGTTACTTTCCACGCAGTCGAAGTCGGGGGAACAGCTAGTTAAAAATAATCCTTCAGATACAATGCAGGTTACTACTGAAACTTCCTTATCTCTCCAATGCAGACCCGCATTCGGCTTTGGAGCTACCTTGAAAGATTATTATAATGGCATGTCGAACAATATCTACAGAACATTGTTAAAGTTTCGCACGTGGTAAGTAATAAAATACTTGATTGAAATTGGTTTTATTAAATTGAATTTACCAGTTTTATTACTGCTGAGATTGGAACCAGGCCCTTTTTAAACAAGGTGTACTATGAACTAAGTGTAATGCCGTATTATCTTAAAATAATTGATCCTGTAATTTTTTGCCGGTCATGGCACCTCCCACCCTATTTGAAAATATTATATAATACTAACATTCAAAATCCTATTTATCCTATTCTTCAACTTTGATTTTCTGTAGTACTTATGTAAAAGTGAAATTAAAATGGATTGGCAACATAGTTAATCCACAAGTGGGGACTGGCGTAGCTTCACTCCGGTGTTCAAAACGATATTTTATTATGCCAAAATAAACCTATAACGTGGAACCTTTTCTTATTTTCATAAATTCTAAAACCTACACAAATGGTGCAGAAGGCGTGTTTTGAATTTATTGCTCGACTAGCGCGGCAAATGTTCAGATTAGCTTTACAAGTTGTTTTGAACCTGAATCAATTTACCAGGAAAAGACTTCAAAGCCAAATCCAAAATAGGAGATTTGATGAGAAAAATTCATTTGGTTTTTACTAAACCTTAGGGAATCACTGTATAGTATATACCTATGTATGGCAGATTTTTATAAAAAATAATTAGACATGAGAAATAAATAAATACCAAAATACAATCTTTATTAAAATTAAAAGAATAAGAAAAAATCCACGTAATAGTATAAATTGGTTTACTGTACTGTAATCATAATTTCATTATCTGAAGTAATTTTTTTTACATAAATCAAGGATGTATGAAGATCTGAACGTAAAGACTGTAGATTCTTTTGAAATATTGACAAAGAATGGTAACTGTCATCTTATCTTGAATTATATCACCTTATGGTAGTCGTAGACTTATCGTGTCTGACGCCTCATTGACATAAACATTCGTAACATGTCAGTACATAATTATATGAGCATGTGATATACATTGATAAACATAAGAGCACGTTTAGAAAGCAAAGTGACAATCATAATGTAAACACTAGGTATACAAATAAACTCACTGTGCCCACTACTAAGTTCCATAAGGTTAGCAATTCTTTTAAAGGTCAATGTGTATGCTTTCTTCAAAAAAATCCCGAGCAAATTAAATAACTGTCAATAAATATATTTAAAACTTTCATCAAACGTAAGCTAGTCGCAAAAGCTTACTATAAAATATTAGATTACCTAGATGACAAAAACGCTTGGGAATGAATTTGCTCAACTCTACACGCAGAACCATATTTGCGAATATGTAATATTGTCTCCGTAAGGTTTGTTGTCTGTTAATTCCCCTCAGGTTGGTCGGGTAGAGTTGGAACAGACGTAAACTTAACCAATAAGATTAGCTAATGCGTGAAAACTAACTGTGGTACATCATGTATCTGTGTGCATGTAATACTTAAAATCTAAAGGAATCAATGAATTTGAGTTCGAGTTTAACTCTTCGCTAAATAATTAAACCAAAGTAGCTCTTTATTTCTCCGCTAACTTTTTCTAAGCCACGCGACGGATTTTGATACGGTTTTCACTAGCATTTTATATGTATAACACATTGTAGTAAAGAAAAGCCGAAAATATCTATGAATTTCGAATGCTGGCTAAACCTTACAAGGTACCGTAGACTTTAACCTTAGATAAAGAATATTATCTACTACGGAATTATTACAACCTACGTCACACACACTATACAACCGTGCAAAGCGCTCGCTAGTCTCGCGGGTCTCTAGTTAGGTATAAATTATATACAATGTTTTTGAAGGGGAACTTTGTTCGACTGTCAGTTAGCTGACTGATAAGCGCGACTGAAACTTTTAACGACGACACTTCGCACGTAACGAGCCGTCGCAATCTGGTGGAATAAGTGACAGTTATATAATAAGAATTTAACAAGAGCCGTATTTACGGACACAAATGAAATAAATACTAGTCAAATGCAATATTTTTCCTATATATAACTAAGGCATATAATCAATGCCTCAGTTTAGGTAAAAGTTGTATCACTAGTTAATTTAACTTTTTTGTCATATCCTGAATTTTTATCAACTTTGATAATATAAATGAAACGGTCAAAAATAATATTTGTAATCAATATATTAGTAGTAGGTCTGAAGCGATTATGAATTTTGTCTAGTATTCTCACAAAATGTTACATCCTAACTAGTAATATAAATGCGAAAGTAACTTTGTTTGTTACGCTTTCACGCCTAAATAGCTAAACAGATTTTAAATATGACATTTTCAATGCATTGTAACGTTATCAGCAAGTAACAAAGGCTATATTTTATCTCCCTATTCCCACGGGAACGGGTACTACGCGGGTTACACTGCGGGGCGCAGCTAGTAAATAATAATATATTATATACTCCTGAAAGTTTCATAAAGCGCCAGCTTCTTATACTTCGGTCTTATTGCTGTTATTATGGGAGGTAACCACACCCATAATAACAGGAATACGATTTATATGTGACTAAAGGTACTGAGAGCAATCGTTGCCTTTATCTATCAGCTGTCTTTAGAACAATTTGAATAGGTACAGTAATTGTGCGATCTTCGAATTTTTGAATTTTATTAATATTGTAATAATTGGACCCATTAAGTTAAAACTGTGAAGATGTTTGTCCAACTTTCAGTCGTGCGTCATAAGCAATAGGTAAAACGGGGGTTGCTAATTCCTTTCAGTGAGGCGCGAGCACGCCTCCCTGCTCTGGCAATATTGAGAGTCAGCGTTGAGTAATATCAACAAGATGGATATAAGATCCAGCTCACATTAGTGACACGACGGAATCACTTATGAGATAAACTTGCTTAATACCTTGAGAGCATTCAATTAAACATTCAAGTATACTAAAAGCAATCTACAAAAGCAGGGAACGGGTCTATTTAAATATTACAATGTATGATCAAGTTTGCAAAAACTAGTGGCGTTTGAGAGCGTGTTGGCCCAGGGGCATAGACGCCGACTTTCAATCTGAAGGTTGCTGTTTCAAACCCACAAGTATACCAATGAGTTTTTTCACTTATGTGTATGTATCAAATTTATGTGCGCAATACCACTTTCTTGAAACGGTGAAGGAAAACATCGTGAGGAAACCGGCATATCTTAGAACCATGAATTCGAAGAAATGTGACATCTACCAATCCGGATTGGGCTCCCATGGTAGATAAAAGCCCATTCACTCTCAATTATCGAGAGTGGGCCGGTGTCCTTGCAGTGGGAAAATTAGAGGCTGATATGGAGTGGCGTATCGTAGAAACTGAAAAAATATTGGAGATAATTATTGATAATCAAGATTTCGTTAAGACCTGAAATAAAAAATATTACGTAAAATAGTACTATAAAAACGTATCATTTCGGTTGGCGTTATTATTATCGACTTGTATGAAACTTTCAAGATAAAGTTAAAATAAAGTTTTTAAAATTAATAAGTTGTTTATCGTGATGAATGTTAAAAATTATACTATGGGGATAAATATTGGGGCTACTTGCTCCCGCAGTAATCAATAACGGTTGTTAAGATTAAATTAGTTTTTTCTGTAATGAGAAAGTATGAGTAAGTCAGATTAGGCAACGCAAAATCAGGAGGTGCTAAGCCCTACAGTTTCTCCCGCATAGTTCCCGTTCCCGTGGGAATACGAGGATTTTTTTTTTTCGACAATTCATGCTTCATGGAAAACGTTTAGCTTTATAATTAATAATTATAAAACTGAAACGTTTGTCTTTTTATTTATGTTTTAAAATGGCTGGAACATGACGATGATTGTTGAACATCGCGCCGACTGAGAGATTGACTGACGTGCGTTGCGTAAACCAACAGAGTTGTATGAAAACATACAGACATTATAGATAGACAGATTCCGTTTTCGCCGTTTGACTGCGAAACTGACTAACTGAAACTGACCTTACAATCAAAATAAATTTCACACAGTACCTGTTAATTCCGTCCAAAAGAATTACGTAACCTAATCATTTCATACTTCACATAACTAATACACACATAATTTCATATTTCGAATAACACAAACGGTGCTTGCTGATATCCATAAATAAAGGTCAAAATCATACTTATTGTTCCAGAAGTTTCTAAATACTCATATTGAAGTTTCAAAACATTATAATTTATATTTGGGTCTGATACCTACAACGATCCGTGTATAGAGCAACAAAAGTACTAAAGTTTGTACAATATCCTCATAAATTATCGAATTATCCCAGTTTACGCGTGGCCTAGCACAATTTGATGGTATTATAATTTAATCAAGGAACAAATTGTTATTTGACGCTAGATACATGATTTTAGTTTTGTGTAGTTAGAATACAATTACAATTGAAGTTGACATTGTTCATTTTTCCGCAACGGTTGTTGGACTACAGAATATGCGAAGCATCTCTGTAATGTAAGCCTTTAGATCGGACTGAGAATTAACAAGTCGAAGACCAGTCATGACCAATTCTACCAAACACCAACTGACAGTAAATTATGAAGTGATGCATGTCTATGTCTATGTCTACCTCAGCCAAATAGTTTTTTCAGGTGTGGCAAGATACAGAGATTACAAGACGTATCGAAAATGCCTGGAAGTTGGTCGATGAAAGAGTTTATGAAGGCTAACCTTCCGATGTCATTTAAACGCAAACTGATCGAAATTTTCATCATACCTGTGCTTATAGCTCACAGACTTGGCCTTTGACAAACATTGAAAAGTTTAAACTCAGGGTTTGCCAAAGGGCGATGAAGCGCAGTATTCTTGGAGTTAAATTAACTGACGGAATTCGGAACCAAATTCGTTCACGGGGGAGAGAAGGCTGCCAAGCTAAAATGTAATTGTCCAGGTTAATAACAATAACAATACAATACAATATAAAAATTCTCTGGTGTACACCATATTTATGTTGTGTGGTTAAGTTCACCCAAGAACATCAATAGAACTTAAGTCCTCCGATCCAAGTATGAGAAGACCCGAGTCGCATCCCGTTGCGCGTGTCACCCGAGACGAGGGATGTTACGTCTCATATACCTGTGATTTCACAGGCGCGCGCCCACAACCTTCCACCAGGACCAGGAGTGCATCACAGATTTATGATATTTCAATAACGACTACAGACTTTGATTGAGATTAAAAGATTATTAAAAAGTTGTGATCTTAGATAATTGTACAAATTATAAACATAAGAAGAACATAAACGCATCCTTTAACTAGAGACTGTTAATGGACACATTCTTAGAAATAATAATCTATATATCAAAAATAATGACTTCTTATTTCATGTTAGTAAGTGGCCACTGGTATCGGAATTTTCAAGCCGCCTGAAGACCCCTGATACGGCTTATGAACTACTGTAACCGAGACCGACATTTTAATGAGCCCTCAGAAGCACGGAAGCGCTCTGTTCAAATATTACACTAATTTAATATAAAAGTAATGCTAAAATAAATACGATTTCTCGTCACAATGAAAATGAATGATTTCGAGATATTAGGTTTTTCTGTCTGGTGGTCTAACGGCCAAGCGTTGATCTGAATTGTAAATGGGGTTGCACTTCGAAGCTTCGACAAACAAGCTCTGTGACCTGAATTCTGCAAATAATTGCATTCGTCATGAATAAACATTTTCTTTATAAATGAGAAAAAGTTCTTTATATAGGTACCAGGATACTAACTTACCCATGATTTGAACTGCGCGTACAACACTGTAGTTTAACACTTTTAAAGAATTTTTACTTACGTCATATCTTTACTGTTTGATAAAAACAGAACATACAGACGGCCAAATAGACAGACGTACGAACAGATAGTGTATACTTATTGATTTGAAAACCTCTCATTTTTACAATTACTATTAAAATATTTATTTAAGATATTGCTTATAGGTTTTCTAGGCCTTTTAGAACGAATTCAGATTATTGTCCTCATTCGGTTCGACCTGGCCCTGTAGGACAATGAGGACAATCGAATCGGGGGGGCTTTTCTAACGCCCCGCAGACTTCCACCTGTTCTTCACCGCCCGTATCCCTCTGTTCCACTTCATAATTAGGGCTAGTCACTGTATTATTGCATCACCCACACACGAGGCCCTCAATTCGCTCCCTCCCATATTGGAGATGAATGGAGGTGCCGATGATATTGCAGATAATAGTTTATCAATGTTTTTGTAAAATCTGATTTTTCCGAGTCAACCCTTCCAATTTGTAACTTTATTTTGAAACAATGTGTTCACGTTATTTTACATATTTTTCCTGCGAGATTCAGAGAACTGTTAAATTTTCCGCTCGCTTACTTTCACAGTAATCTCTGGATTCTGGATAATGGATCCTGCACTCAAGCCGATAAGCTAAACTGGCTTTTCACTTATTGTGAAATTTTTGAATAAAGAATTTTCAATCTTTGAATCAAATGTCACAGATATGTGAAAATTGAGCTAAAATTTTGGCAAATTTGAACAGTTGACACATAAACCAGCAAAGCAGAAAGTTTAGTAGGATTATTATTAATAGAAAAATAAGTAAAAGCTTACACACTCATACGCCTGTACTAGGATTCCCTATAGCAGGTCGCAGGTAGCATAGACAAACACCCAAGACCCAGGAACAAACATACAAGCAACCAACGTCTGTCTTGTGTTACTGTTTGCCATGCCATCTGCGGCCCTGGGAATCCTAGTGAAGAGGGGTATAAATGTGTAAACTTTTATTTATTATTTTTTTATTAATATTTACAATACTTGCTTGTATATTTACAATATTCATTTGTATGGTAATTGAGTCACACTAGTTTAAGAATAAGTAAAAATAAAAGTATATGTAAAAGACAGATAAGTTATAATAACGGAGCAAAACAGTAAGTTGATAAAGTTAGTTTACCATTTTGTACAACTTACAGCTCATAAGAATAACGTTTCATATTAATTAATAGCCGAAATATTTTGAGAGTGATGAGATGAATGATGTATGATAATGATATGTGTGAGATGTGAAAGAGTACCTATGAAGAATGAAGAACGCACGTGCCATTTCTATAGAATTTTTTTTTTGCTAGATAATAGTAATTTTAAAAATTTATTCAGTTTCTGTATATCCTAAAGTCAATAAGTTTCTAGTTATAATTTAAAACTCCACACAAGAAATATTTCTTGTGTAAAAATTTACTTATCACACTGTACTGTCCTGTGTAGGAACTCTAAAGTAAGATAAGCAACATAATCCTACAAAATTATTGTCATATCTGTAATAAGTCTTTATCAATTAAAACGTATTTATCCTGCTTTACTTATCATCCAGCCCAACATGCTACTCTAGTGGGGTACATTATAATTATTTAGTAATCAAATTAATCCCTGAGGAAACATTAAAAGTTGAAACAATTTGATATTAAATATAATGGTTATAATAGACATAGCGGTGAGCATAATTCTATGAGTCATAGCTTTTCGGTCTGTCAAGAGTAACAAAACCTCTCGACATAATGGATATAGTTAAAAAAGAACAATTTCTCGAAAGAGAATACATTGATAAATACATGAAAATTAACTACTGGGTCTTGAAAATTTTTGGGTTTGCTAGGTTTGATATTAAAAACGGAAAAATTGTGACGCTAACCCGTAACACTCTTGTGTACCGCGCTGTTCTACTGTTAGTGTCAGATCTGGCTCTTATTTACCTTTTGTACACGTCAGTTGTTGCTAAAAATTACTTAAAAGTTCCTGATGGCATGTGTCTCATCCACTTTGGATCTTTTGCGAACATGTTGCTTATAAATTTAACTTTTATCAATAGACATAGTGGGTCAATGATAATAAGACAAAGTTTTAAGATTGATCTGCACCTCGGTATTGATGATACTAAGTTCATGAGAGTTGCAGAAATGAAAACGTTCTACTTTTTGAGTACTTTTGTGGCTGTCTATAACGTTCTCGACGGTATATTTTTATATAAAGTATACGATGTATCTGTGACAATACATATTATCGGTTCCGTATATTTCTTTTGGTTGTCCTTCTGCTACGATGACTATAGTTTCTACATGCTCTACTCTATGAGTATCGGCTTAAGAGCTCGTTACTTTAACGTGGCCCTAGCAAAGCTTGGTAATATGAAATTGGAGTACTTATCAAATGGTTCGCTGATAACCAGATTTTTATGGAGGAAGAAATATAATAAGTTAGTGAAATTTCAATATAGAACCAGTTTTGATGATTATATCACTGCTTATCAACTGCTGTTTGAGTTGAAACATTACCTGGATGATTTTTATCGATTTGTGGTAAGTAATGCTTCCGAAAAACAATTATATTTTTATAGTCTGTCTGTCTGTTTGTTGCGTCTGTTTGTTATTGGCTCTGAAACGGCAGACCGATTTTAACGCGACTTTCAGATAGAAAACTAAATTTTTGAGAAAGATACTTTATTTGGAAAAAGAAAAAGTAACAAGGGTTCCACTAAAATAAAAATATAAATTCCACGTGGATGAAGTCGCGGGGACAGCTAGTTATTCATATTTTTTTATGACTTAAGTGACGGTACCAGCAGACGGTCCAACTGATGATAAGTAGTTAATAAACACCCATAAACAACTAAAATATGAATCAGGTCTTCCCCTACTAAGGTATGAGAAGGCTTAAGTCCCATCGAGTTACCCCTGCACTCTGAGACGGGGATGATGCGCCTCAAGTGCCTGTAATTTCACCGGCGCCCACACTCTTCCACCAGAACACAGCAACGAAGGTGCACTAATGCTTGACGGCGGATTACCAGCAGTGGAGGCAGTATTTCTCCGGACAAACTTGGCACAAGTTCTACTGCTACTATTAGTTGCTTCTTAAGCATCGCTCAGGGGACACCTGTAGGGACTATAGGAGGGTATTCACCTAAAGAAGCGAGCAAAATATTATCAGTACAATCAAACTTGTTAAGTTTTCATTCTATTTTCAGTTGGGTCTTGGCGTCTGGACTGTTGTCGCAGGAACTTTTGTGACCACGCAGGTTTTCATAGAGCGGATCAAGGACCCAAATGTAAGGTTATTAATAATCTTTATCAATGTTTGAAGAAAAAAAATGTTTTAGTAGGTATATATTAAAACAAAACCTGATTCGAGCAAGGCTGAAACACATAATTATAAAAGAAAATTTTCGCATGACTTCTGTTTTAGTTATTTTGAAGGTTCCATACTCAAATGGTATTTCTAAGTATGTTTGTCAGCGCTACGTTATTATACATAGCTTGTCATAACTGGCAAGATAATGGCGGGTAGACTACAAACTCAAACCCTCGGTGTGCTTGTCCAAATTACACCTTGCCGGCAGATTTTTATAAGTACACAATCATCTACAGACTTAATTTTTTTATTTTTTTTTATTTGATTGAGTGATGGAACGAGCTAAGGGCCCGCCTGATGGTAAGTGGTGACCCTCGCCCATGACAACAGTAATGCGTGCGACTCAGTATGAGATCCAAATCTTTACTGAGTCGCATTCATCCTGCTGCGTCCATCACCCGAGACGGGGATGATACGCCTCATGCGCATGTGATTTCGCCGGCAGCCACACCCTTCCACCGGAACACAGCGATGCGAGCACTACTGCTTGGCGGCAGATTCCAGATGTGGTGGCAGTACCTCTCCGGACGAACTTGGCACAAGTTATACTGCAACTTTTAGTTGCTCCTTTAGCACCACCCAGGGGGTACGTGTAGGGAATCAAAGGGTACACACCTACGGATGCGAGCAACTTGACCCCCCCGTTTTATAACACATTTGCTCGTATATGGTCTCTTATTTCACCAATTTCAATACGTACTTGTGCATTATTGTAATGTAAAACAAATGTTAAACGCACGGTTTATCAAGATACTTCGTCTAAAACGAACGGTACTTTTTTAAATCTTAGCAACGACTTTTTATGTCAACATTTTATGAATAAAATTAACTTTGGGAGATAATAATAATAATTTGATAACTTTAAAAATGCCAACTAGCAACTTAATAATCAATTTTACTAATTGTTCAAATTTTAATAACTGTTTTAACAAGTGATTAAAGATTTATTCGTTTAAGAAAGTCCGAGTTTTTTTTTATTTCCTCTTAAATATGTTATAAAACGTCGTATGACATACGCGCGCTATAATAATTACAGCCTCTGCTATCACCTCGGCTGTAATTTTCAACTTACCGCACTTATATCATTATGTACTATTATATTTTGCAGGCCTTGGGACAGGACCAAACATACATAATCATACGCTGGGCTCTACTATGTTGGAACATATTGTTTATCATCTCATTATTCTTTTCAATGTTACAAGAGGAAATCGATCAAACGAAACTAATCTGTGTCTGTATACAGCTGAAGCCAGGTAACCCACGTAAGTAATTATTATTTGACACGTTAAAATGTTGGCTCAGACTAAGTAATCACGGGCGGGTCTAGGTTTATCCATTAATGGTTGCTACGGTCTAGCCGGCAGTCTATCAGCTGCTTGCTCTGGATAAAGCCAGGCCTAGCTACTCATCCCGCATGGGTAGATGGTGAGGTCTTGAGAGAAGTGCAGGTCGTGTCAATCCTCAAGGCAAGTCCGATGGTTCAACTTCCCGCGGTTAACCATGCCTGTTAACTTACTCCATCAGAGTAAGGAACGAAAACCATCGGGTGCTGCGTGTGGGTTAGTTGGGTGGCTTAGTTGTTGTGGGTAATGAGAGGAGCCTCTCCGCGTGTTTCTATGATAGGTAGCATAGGGCTCAGTGGATGTGGCAAGCAGGCTCTGAGGTGAAGCAGGGTGAAGCAGCTGCACAAGCACAGCTGTAGCGCAGGAGTTACCGCTCGTGTTCAGGGTGCTGAAAAGGGGGAGACTTCCACAGCTTGCGGTCACATCATCTTTCCACGGTACCCTCCAATCTTACGGTCCCCGTGCCCGCCTAAAGAGTGAGTAATTGGAGGGAATCCGGCCGCAAGGGCACTATGGCTGGCTCAGTCAAGCAGCTGGTGGTGTGATTTTCCCAAAAGAGGAGCCTATCGACAATCAGGGGAGATGAGATTTCACATGTGGATTTATCCCCATGTTGTGAAAACCTCGCCCCCCTATGCCCACCAAGTGGATGAATATTTGGAGGGAATCCGGCCACGAGGGCACTACCCAAGGGGACCTCACCCCTAAAAAGAAACAATATGAAAATGGCGCCTGTAAAAAAGATACTACTCCTCTACTAAAGAAACTATGCTTCGTGTTAATTGCATGGAATCGTGGCACCAATGCGTCATCTTCGGGATGAGGAGTTGGAGGAAAGACTGTACACGGCATATAGGGAGAAAGGCATATGTCGGGCTAGGACTAAACCAAATTGTATAGGTAGGTTTTGGTACATTGAAGATTCCACGAAAATATTCAAACGATGATCTGATAATCCTCCTCGTCTTTTTATTACAGCTCACCTCTATAATCTGACAAAGAAACTGCTGAGAATGTTGGAGAGAAGAGAGACCCGGACCTCAGTCTACAATATTTTTTACTTCGATACAAGTTTTCTGCTCAGAATGGCCGCCTCCACCGCTGTATATATTACAGTACAGTTTCAACTAGCTTTTCCGAAACTATTAACAAATGCGCCATATAATACCACCATAGACTATAACAATTATACTCAAGGAATACTAATTTAAAAAGACATGTATCGTATTTTTTTCATAAAATGCTGTAATATTTATGAAATGGTTCTGTCAATAACATAGTATTAACTAACTTAAGTATAATTGTCATTAGTGAGAGATCTCAGTTTAAAAATATTAAACAACATAACAAAATTGACGTAGTATTTCTGTTTTGCATGTTATGTTGTCGCTGGGCCACGCACATGCCGTCAAAACACCATCATTTACATAAACCAACACCTCGCTGACAATACCATATTGTATCAACAACTAGTTGACCCGACAGACTTTGTCGTGTCTCTATAATTTCGTCTTTATAAATTGAAATTGCATTTGCAGCGCGCATTATGTCAATCGCTGACAGTTATGTCAAACGCTATAAGGTTACATTAGTAAAGTTTATATTGTCAAAATCATATAGAAGGTTATCTTAGAAAAATTTTATAATATCAACAAAAAGTTTCCAATGTAATTCTAATATAAAGAATATTAGAATTACATTGGAAACTTTTTGGTATTTTAGATAACCTACAACTTGTCTCGTTTGGTATGGATAAGATGAGCCCAAAATAGAAAATTCAATAATAATAATAATTTTCCTTACGTACAAATATAACGTACACATTTGAACACACTTGTATATAAGTCATAATGACATGTTGGCGAAATGCGTTTTGGCAAGAATCTCTGGGCTTGAGTCCCAAAATAGTTTGGTACTCAGTTAAATCAAAATAACTCAAAAAAATATGTCATCCAAGTAAACGAAATTGCATGTTTGGCTTTCTTGTGACGTTTTTCTTCGCCCATTGTATACCGATTTGGATGTTATATTAAGGTTAACCTTCTAAGAGCGAGAAATAAGGGATAAAGGAATTAAAGTTGGATTATTTTGGTTTTTAGATCAGTCACTTGTCATCTATATATAAATTATAAACAGATAATTTGAAGTAGATAACCACCCAAGTATTTACAAGTACCTAGGTGAACTTAATATCTACCATCGTAATAAATTATAGGAGCATGAAGTTCTAAATTAGTTCGCTAGACAATGGTCATGTTTCGATCAAGTTCTCGACGCTGAAAGGTGCCATTAAACTTTGTGTAGGGCCCGATGTTCTAAAGTATACCAAGTACTCACAACCTTGGTCACAGAATCACTATTAGTAGTAACGTCTTTGTCTTCTCAAAATTCTCTCGGTGATTTGAGAGTGACTTGCCAAATCGTAGGTCAAAGCCTGATAGGAGCTAGAACCATAAAAAATCCTTAATTATACCATGGTACTCGAAAGTGGTGCAGTCAAAATATATTATATCGACTGGCGTCACAGTTCAGCTTTCCCTTCTGCACTCAATGTTTACGATACAAGAAAATATGGGTACAAAAAGAGGAAAAAAAAATAAAAGTACAGAAAAATAAGGGATAACAGGCCTTATAAAATCAAGGGATAAAGGAAAAAAACCAATTCATCTTCAAATATGATATCTTATTGTAATGATCTCTACATTGTTATATCTAGTCAATTTCTCTCTTTAGAGCATCTTTATATTGACATCGACAAAGTATTGGCTGACCCCATATCACAAGCATCATCATCATCATCTTCCTGCCCTTATCCCACACTAAGTGGGGTCGGCACAACATGTATTTTTCTTCCATTTCCCTCTATCAGACGTCATCTCAGTACTCACTCCTTTCTTACGCATATCATCTTTCACACAATCCATCCATCTTTTCTTTGGCCTACCTCGTGTCTTATATCCTTCCACATCCATATTTAACACTTGTTTTGTTATATGCCATTCATCCCTCCGCATAACATGTCCATACCACGCTAACCTATTACTCCTTAACCTCTCCGTTACTTATTACTAGATATATTACTTATTACTAGATATAATAACCCATATCACAAGCGATCGGACGAAATAAAAATCAAATGGTACCGTCAAATAATATCAAATGGTACCGTCAAAGAGCGCAACCTTACATTGTAGATGCGTGGAATTCACACACTGTACGCTTTACGCGCTTCTTTCTATTATACCACGTACCTGCAAGATATGGAATGAGCTTCCGTTGGAGGTGTTTCCAATGGGGTTCAATATGTATAAATTTAAAAAGAGTGTGAAGAGATTTATAACTGATAGGCACCGCGTTGGCAACACCTCAAGTGTTGCTAGCGTCTATAGGCGACGGTAGCCACTTACTATCAGGTGGGCCGTTAGCTGATGTGCCTCATCATTCAAATAAAAAAAAAAGTTTTTCAACGCTATTATAAAATCACATTTTTCCGAGTCAACCCACAAATTTGATCGTTTATTTAGAAACACGTTCAAGTTATTTTACAATTTTTTTCCCGCGAGAGTCAGAGAACTGTTGCATTTCTTGCTCGATGACAACTCCCACAGTAATCTCTGATGGATCCTGCACTCAAGCCGATTAACTGGCTTTTCAGTTATTGTGAAATTTTTGAATCAAGAATTTTCAATTATTGAATCAAATGTGAAATTTGATTCAATAATTGAAATTGATGATTCACAGATATGTGAAAGTTCAGCTAAAATTTTGGCAGATATGAAAAGCTGACATACAAACCGGGAAGACAGAAAGTTTAGCAGAACTAATTAGTAAGATTAATATTAATAGAAAAATAAATAAACGCTTACACACTCAAACGCTTGCACTAGGATTCTCCGAGTCGCAGGTAGCATAGACAGACACAGAAAGATAAGACAAACACCCAAGACCCAGGAACAAACTTACAACCAAACAACGTTTGGCTTTTGTTACTGTTTGTCCATGCCATCTGCGACCTTGGGAATTCTTGGGGTACGAGTGAGTAAAATTTGATTTATTATTTTTATTTTTTATTAATATTTACAATACTTACGTAACATCTGAAACAATCATTAATATATATGTGAAAGTTTGCCAGTATGTTTACTCCTGTACTCCTTTACACCTGAATCGCATAAATTTGTATTTTTTTTTTTTGTGAACAAATACATTTTCATGCCGCCCTTTTTTTTTTTTTTTTTTTTTTTTTCGTGGGGAAATGCACTCGCATACCGCCCTGCCACGGGGAGACAGAGCGGTTATGTGGGACTAGACCCACTAAAACCCCACGGTGTCCTCCTCTGCCGCTTAGTGGCGGGAACACGGGAACGTTTTGACACACATCCGCGAACCCGCCGCGGCTGTCCGTTTCCGGACCCCTCTCGATTTGGCATCGAGTGCCACGCCTTAGTTAGCGACACGCCAGAACACATAGCGTGTCGCTACCACCTCGGGGACCTGGCCAGCGAAAGGGCGTTAGATGACCCCGTATCTAAACGCCCTAGGTCCCCATGTGACGGGTCAGATTTGTGGCCCCGTCACCTGCCACTACGGCCGCAGAGGATAGGGAGAGTGGCGCCTCTCAATACCAACACTCCTCTTCCCCTGCGGCCCCACCGCGTCCGCCATCCAGCGGTGGCGACCCCGCCGTGGCCGCGGAAGGTAGGGAGAGCGGCGCACCGCTATACCGGCACTCCTCTCCCGCCGCGGCCCCTAACCCTCAGCTGCGGTGCCGCCCATACGACACCGCAGCCCGCCTCAGTTGCGGTGCCCCCCATAAGGCACCGCCACCTACTGTGGCCGCTCCTAGTCGGCTTGGAGGCAAAGCCTAAAGGAGCAGCCCCTCCCGGGTTCCTCTTGGCTTCACCGTGGGCAGCCAAACCACGGTTACTAAGCCCCCCCGCCCCGACAAGGCGGGAACCCGCGGGGGGGATTTTCATGCCGCCCTGCCACGGGGAGGCAAAGTGGTTATGTGTGACAAGGTGAAACTCTAACATGTCCCTACGGACGTGAGTAAAATAATCCCACAATTTTTTTTTCTTATCTGTAATAAATCTTGTCAATTAAAATGTATTTATCCTGCTTTATTTATTATTCAGTCTAACACGCTATTCTAGTGGGGAAAATCATGATACATTTTATTTTGGTTTCAATAGGTACATTATAATTATTTAGTAATCAAACTTATCCCTGAGGAAACATAAAAAATTTAAACAATTTGATAAGAATTATAATTGTTTTAATAGACATAGCAATGAGCATAATTCTATGAGTCATAGTTTTTTTGGTTTTTCGAGTAACAAAACCTCTCGATAATGGATATACTTAAAAAAGAACAAATTCTCGAAAGAGAATACATTGATAAATACATGAAAATTAACTATTGGATCCTAAAAATTTGTGGGTTTGCTAGGTTTGATATTCAAAACGGAAAAATTGTGACGCTAACCCGTAACACTCTTGTGTACCGCGCTGTTCTACTGTTAATGTCAGATCTGGCTCTGTTTTACCTTTTGTACACGTCAGTTGTTGCTAAAAATTACTTAAAACTTCCTGATGGCATGTGTATCATCAACTTTGGGTCCTTTGCGAACATGTTACTCGTAAATTTAACATTTATCAATAGACAAAGTGGGTCAGTGTTAATAAGGCAAAGTTTTAAGATTGATCTGCACCTCGGAATTGATGATACTAAGTTCATGAGAGTTGCGGAAATGAAAACGTTCTACTTTTTGAGTACTTTTGTGGCTGTCTATAACGTTCTCGACGGTATATTTTTATATAAAGTATACGATGTATCTATGACAATACATATTATCGGTTCCGTATATTTCTTTTGGTTGTCCTTCTGCTACGATGACTGCAGTTTTTACATGCTCTACTCTATGTCTATGGGTTTAAGAGCTCGTTACTTTAACGTGGCCCTAGCAAAGCTTGGTAATATGAAATTGGAGTACTTATCAAATGGTTCACTGCTAACCAGATTTTTATGGAGGAAGAAATATAATAAGTTAGTGACATTTCAATACAGATCCAGTTTTGATGATTATATCACTGCTTATCAATTGCTGTTTGAGTTGAAAGGTTACGTAGATGATTTTTATCGGTTTGTGGTAAGTAATGATTTCGAAAAGCAATTATATATTTTTTTAGTCTTGCCTGGCCGTCTGTTTGTTGCGGCTAATCTCTGAAACGGCGTTATTAATCTGTGTCAGTATACAGTTGAAACCAGGTAACTCACGTAAGTAATTACTAGTTGATACGTTAAAATGTTGGCTCAGGCTAAGTAATCAATAAATCGATGGTCCGTTAGTACATGCGTGCGGTGGCAGGAAGAGTCGATCGTGGACCTCACATGGGAATCCCGACACAAGGTGTGTGCCTGATCGGGATGGCTTCTAGCAGTGGAGATGGTAACACTATCCGACCATCGCCACGTCGTTTTCGATGTAGCTCTCCAGCCTTCCGAGAGCGATACCCGCCGCAGTAGCAACCCGCCGAGACGATGTGCGATAGAGACTCAATAGATATCTTCTTGAAGCGGCTGTTATCGTCGCGGCTTGGGCGAAGAATAACGCCCGAGATATTACGAGCCCTGAAGCGCTTGTAATACCACCCCTGGCCCGGACGCAGTGTCGAGGCGTTGTTGGGTGATTGCTGTGACCGTCGCTCTGGGAGACAGTCTGAGGCAGCTTCTCACGAACTGTCTTCGCTGGGGAGTCTTCCTCAAGGGTTGGAAAGAGTGTGGTCTTGTTGGAGAAGGACGGCAGACCCGCAAACTCTTTCTCTGCGTACCGCCCCATCTGCGGACTGCTACACGAAGTCAGCAAATTGGTCGAAAGAGGCGAATTTGACATGCGAGGGCCTTGACCTGTCGGATGGCCAGTTTAGTTTCCGACAGGAGCGTTCAACAGTGGATGCGATTCGTCACGTCCTAACACTGTCGGACCAGGCCGTCAACTAGGGCGGAGTTACATAGTGTCCTTCGACATCGTTAACGCTTTCAACTCCTTGCCCTGGGAGACGATCAGGGGTGCACTGGTGCTCTATAGTGTACCGCCCTACCTGCAACGCATCGTCCGTGCCTACTTGCATGACAGAAGAGTGCAGTATGTAGGCAGTGATGAGGCATTTTGTCAGAGGAAATTCATGAGCGGGATCCCACAGGGGTTGGTCTTTAGGCCGTTACTGTAGAACTTTGCAAACGATGCGAGCACCCGTTTGATGGCATTTCCTAGTAGATGTCCGGCGCTGCAGGCTATTATAAATAGTCCTGCAGCGCAGTGTCCATCAGAGTCATAGAATATCCTTTGAGGTGGCTACTGTCTCCACCAGGATGTAGGAACCGCACCTGCTGAAGTGCGATGGCAGGAGCATATGCCGACCAAATTTAAATTAAATTAATAGTTAACTATTTAAGTTAAATAAATAGTTGTTAATTTTTTTTCTTTTATCTGTTTATTTCTGAAACTGTGACATTTATGCCGTTGTGCCGTTTTTAATACATTGAAGATTCCACGAAAATATTCTAATGATGATCTGATAATCCTACTCTCTTACAGCTCACCTCTATAATCTGACGAAGAAACTGCTGAGAATGTTGGAGAGAAGAGAGACCCGGACCTCAGTCTACAATATTTTTTACTTCGACACAAGTTTTCTGCTCAGAATGGCCGCCTCCACCGCTGTATACATTACAGTACAGTTTCAACTGGCTTTTCCAAAACTATCAACAAATGCGCCATATAATACCACCATAGAATATAACAATTATACTCAAAAAACACCAATTTAAAAGATCGTATTTCTTTAAATGTATCGTATTTATTCAATACAATTGTGTGAGTTCTTATTTATACCTGTCAATACTGTAACATTTATTAAATGGTTCCGTCAATAACATAGAATTGAACCAAATTAAAAAAAAAGAAGATGTTCTCAATTTGGCTATATGTTTCTTTTCATGTGTTCTACGCGATTTCTTCTCTCAGTCCCTTATAAATTTCATGAAGAAATTTCGCCCGTATTTATGTCATTGGTAAGAAATCTCAGGTTAATAATATTAAACAAAATAACAAAATTGCCATAGTAATTCTGTTTTGCATGTTATGTTATCACCACGCCACGCATGTCCCGTCAAAACAACATCATTTACATAAACCAACACCTCGCTGACAATACCATATTGTATCAACAATGATACTAATTGATTAATAAAACGTATATCTATGAATTGTAGATAAGTGTGCAATACATATAGTGTTATCTCCTAGGAGATTTTTTAACTGGACTATATTTTGTTGACCGCAGATGGCCTGGACAGCTTTACGAGGGCTTTTGGTGAGAGCAGAACGCTCTTGAACGGCTTAACAACTGCTTATCACACGGCGAGCTCGTTTTGGTTTGATGCTCTAATATCTAATATCAATGGCACCACTTGCGGACCTCGGCTTGGCTTGCTGCTATTCGGGACGTTTGGGTAAGGGCCTTATCACACTGGTGACTTTCGAGCAAGTTCAAAGCGAGGTGAGTGCGCAACGAGCTCGCCGTGTGATACGACTAAAGTGGAGCGGGGAGGGCTGTTGAACGCGAGTGTACGAAATGGGATCGGTGGCGCGTGGCGTGTCCGCTCTCTGCGCGCTCGCTTTGAACTCGTTCGAAACTCCCCAGTGTGATAAGGCCCTTAATACTCGCGCTGAGTGCTTACTCTAGCCGCTTGGCTAAAGAGATTCTTCGACGTCACCAAGCGGGGTCGATTTTACTCTACACGTGTCAGGTACCCTATACGTGTCCCCCGGGAGGTGCGAAAGAAGCAACCCACTTAATAACATGAACAAATTTACAAATATAAGAAATAGAAGATTATTGGCGTTAGATTTATTAATCCGAAGAGCGAGTAAGCTGCATTTTGAAAAAAAAAAAAAAATATATATATATTTTCTAGGATATGCTTACAGATTGGTCCCATAGCAATTTTATTAAAATCATTTCAAAATTTTGGTAGTTAAATCAAAATATGTCATCCAATTACACGAAATTGCATGTTTTGCTATTTATATATAATATTTATTCTAAAAATATTTTTATTAATAGACCTATATAGGTCATGCCGGCCTCCTCAAGTTTCCTTCACGATTTTGAGATTACAGTTTTTAAGCGAAGGCCCCACGCTTACTTACTAAAACTTAAAACTCAAAATTTTAACAGCAACAATTTCTTTAATCAGTTGTAGTCACTTACATAGCCACAGATTACTTAAAGATAAAATTGCAAAGACACGCAACTAGAGTGCTCAACCTGTTTTAAATTTTTCAAGAGCGCAAGTCAAGTTAGCTTAAGCTTGACATCCAATTATGCAAATGGAGTTTATAAATTAAAAATTAAATCTTATTTCCCTTCAAATATCTCGGGAGCTGTTAAGTTTTACTGTCTTTGGGGGTCTGAATTTAACCAGGTACGTTAATGTTATAGTTCTTGCATTTTAAACGATAGGAGCGAAGCGTTCTTTGTGTTTATTTAATAAAAATGCAGTAGTATTAAGCTAGGACGACGTGATAGCTCAGTGGTGTGAACACCTACTTTCAATCCGAAGCGTTCAACCACAGTTATGATCTTTTTCGCTTATATGTGCGCAATAACACGTTTTCCAAAAGGTGAAGGAATACATTGTGCAGACACTGACTCGTCTTAGAAACAAAAACTCTGAGATATGGTATACTTTTAACAACATCTTTTCTAAAAACATTATAATAACTATTGTAATTCTTAAGGTAGTTTCGAGATCGAGTCCCTCGCAAATCATATTATCTACGTCCAACTACTATACCTGATCTAGTCGAGAAAACACTGCATTCCAATGATATCTCCTTCACTCAAGTAATTTATCTAGCCTACTAATATCCGATGCTCTGGACCGAGGCCTAGAGGGAGCTAAATCGTATTAATTTTTGGAAAAATCAATGGCACTAAAAATTAATCGGCTTCATCGTGAATAAATAAATATAACGTTCAAAAACAAAAATAAGACTTTGAGCTTTATACTCCAAATTAATCATATTTTACAAGATACTACATAACTCGCTTCAAAATTTGAATGTCGAATGTATTTTTATTTAATTTTTATTTAATGGTATAAACAGTCAAGTACAAACAATAAAACCAAAAAGATTGAATCACTTTTATTGGCGGACTTTCTGAACTTGTATAGGTAATGTACGCGACCCTTTCTCAACCATATTTATTATTACGTCGATTGGTCCATTTCGCCCCTTTGATGAAATATGACCGAAATTTACGAAGTTATCTTCCTTTTAAGAAAATAAGGTACCTCTTCGGATTTGCCGCGACTTTTCGCAGACAACAATATAAGTAGGGTAGGTGAGTAAATCGAATTTCTATTTTATTTACCTTTCATTGTTTATCTTTAACTCAAATGATTAAATAAATTGATACAGACATCATGTTATTACCTACTCTTATAAATTATGCTCAAAGACAAACAATAAATTTGGGCGAGATGAGAATGTCTTGAATGTACATAAATTTGTTTGTGTCATATCAGCAATACCCGAGTCACACGTGAGAATCATTGAGCTTTAATCTACTATCCACAGATAGAAGCCTCAGATTACAAGTTGAAAGTTCAATCCAGGTTGAAAGTTGTATTGAAATTTAATCTCTTGGATTAGGCCATAGTGTTTTGCTCCACCGTTGTGCAAGCATGTTTTGCGCCTACAAAATTTGTCCCGCGAAATCACTTTTAGAGAACCACTGACTTTCAGAGTGATATAATCCTTATAAGTTTTTTTTGTCATAGACTCGTGTTTATAAAAATTATTTGTTTGGAATATTTTTTTTATTACCAAGGATTACCGTCCAATACTTTTCACATTAAATAAAACGACGACTACGCTCCAACGTTATCTTTATTTTTTATCAGTATTATACACATTTATTTTTACAATATTACATTTATATACGAACAACAAGGATTGTATTGTTTTTACGATTCTTACACATTTTTAATTAACATTATATTCTAAAGCTCGGTACAATTAATTATTTTATTTACAAGCAGCAAGCTAATCTACATTTGCAAGTATCATCAACAATCAGAAAATATTTATTATCATTGTAACTATCATAGACATGAATAGAAGAAAAAGTTGTAATTGTGAAGCAAAATAGTAAATAGAAATAGGGTTTTTTTTCTTTAACTCCATCGGTGAAAAGGTGATTATGCGGACTTTAGTCCACAGCACAAGAATAAACTCGAAAACAAAAAAAGGAAGAATTGAAGAGACTCAGTCTCCGAGAAACAGCGTCAGACAGCAGTTGTTCTTCCAAGTTTACATAATTTCGAAAGGGCTTTTTCTTGTTATAGTGTTCTATAGGACAATTTGTCTTGCTTGTATTGCTGTTCTTCTTGTGGACAGAAACTTTGCTTTCTAGGTTTTTTTTATTAAGTAGCGAGGTTATACATTTTTTCCGAACATTTTTTCTCTAACTTTAGATGTTCTGATCTGGAACTTTCGCGAAATGGGGTATATTTACAGCCAAACTAAGATGAATCTTCTAAACACAAAAACATTATTCACAACTACATGAAAATATATGTCTTGTATAACAGAATTCCATTCAGAGTGAGATTCGTGATGAGTTAAAAAACTGTGTTAATGTTATTGAGAAAATATAAGTATCATTTTATTCACATGCAGTTTATATAACCAAAATGTATAATATATAAATTTAGAAAATTTTGTGTGATTATTTAAACAGTAAAGTAAAACTTTCTTCTTTGTACGCTTACTGTGTTGTGGTTTTTCGGTGAACGGTACCTAAGTAGATAAGTACCTTAGAACCGCACGAAGACACGAAAAGGGAATACCGTTATTAATTAAACTCTTGCTCTGGAACACGACGTGAAATTAAACAGCCAGTGGCCATACTCAACCGGGAAATATTAAGAAACTTTTTGCATCTCATAAAATTTAGTGATTACCTCATTAAATTAGAAGCAAGGGACCAGTATTTTGTACTAACATTTACACTTAGTAATATTCATGATGTGACTCTTTTATTATAGAATATTATGTATCGAAACGAGACCATACTACGTTTAATATTTTTCACAATCTATATCATAATCCTTAATTTATATCAAAAACATATACTTCACATTGGATCCATCATAACAAAATAATGAATATTCATTGAATATCACGATACAACGCGTTCAGAATTTTGAATTAATAAATGTGTAGATTTTGCCTTGTGACCCTTATTAAGGTGAATTTACAACAAGGGTTCGATCCAGTCATACCACAATTCTTAGATAAATTATTGCGGACTGATATTATAAATATTTTTTTAGATGTAGGTCTTATACATTTTTCAGCAATTTGAAGATACATTTTTCTTCAGTCACAGGCTTCAAGCTGTAAATTACGTAACAAACATACCTTACGTTTCTATGGTATCTGAGGTGAAGATTGTGGTTCATAGAGCACAATTTAGACGTGACTGACGCCGGTATTTGGGACAGCCAGTAAACAGTGGGCGAGGCACGTATGCTTGTTGTTGTAAAAAGTCTCCAATCGTATATTTGTCATCGAAGAATTTCATTCATTAAATAAAAACTATTAAAAACCAGAAGAGTCCTCGACCGATTGAGAATTTACGGCTACAGATAAACATTATAAATGTAAACTAAAGATATGTAACCTTGACCGTATCGTCATGTTATTTTTTAGTTATCATTTAATTATCTTATAACTCAATATTAAATATGCGAAAGTTTGGATGGATGGATGTTTGTTACTCAATCACGCTAGAAGGACTGAGATCTGGATGAAATTTGGCACAGAGATAGATTATATTACTTTTTATTCTGGAAAAATGTGCAGTTCTCGTAGGATGGCCAACCACGGGTAACACTGCGGGGCGCAGCTAGGCTATATACACATGTTATATAAATCTTAAGGTGGTGATAGCAATGTGTAACAAACACTGTGAAGGTTAATCACAAAAGTTCAAAATTGTATTTGAACCACGAAACAATAAGATGATTTTAAGACTGTATAGAGTTTCTTGCAAAAAGTTTTTTCACCGATAGTGACAGCGAAAATCTAGAATAAGCCGACTTCAAGTTCTGAACACTTCTACAGTACTAGTCTACACTTCGTGAAGGCTGGCGTCTGTGTCACTCTCAGCGTAACTGAGAAGAAGGGTGGATTCACACGCTGGAGTCGGCTGTCCAGGACTGGAGGCCTGGCCCGCCTGCAGTAGTCACAGTTCTATAGGCGCAGCGCCCTTCCAAGTTACTCCAGCTCGGAGCAGGTGGTATAATCGAAGCACGCAGTATAGGCACAGACACTGAAATAAAGGTTGTATCATAAACAAAATTAAGAGAAAACATTAGGTGCCAATGCAATTAGTGAAACATTCTAACTTAAAATTTATATAGTTAATGTAACAAAAAATCTCATAAATTTTGTATTTTGATCTAATTACTGTTGATCTACGTTAATTAATGTTGCATTTATGGAAGTACATTTCCCATGGAAATAATCATTTTGTTCGAAATATAAAATATAATGAAAATTAGGTTACAACGATATGCTTTAAAAATATTAGGTTTACACCCTGTGTGTATAATAACGGGTATAAGGGTACCCGTGTGACAAACACCCCAGACCCGAGAACAAACTTTACGCTCGTCACACAAAGAAATATTTCGAGTAAACCAGTTTGATAATAAAAATTTGACTTGCCAAAGCATGATTTACATAAAATAATGAATTTTATGCCAAAAAAGTGTTTAAAACTTGGTTATATTCTGATCGACACAGAAAAATTTCAGTCATATATTCACAAGACATTATCGAACAAATTGGCGCTTTAATACTTTTACCTTTTATTAAGTTTTTCTTTTTGACAAATGCCCTTTTGGGGATCGGACTTAAGTGCAGTGTATCAATAATTTTATCTCAGGCTTCCGTAATATAGAATGAATGAATGAATTATATGTTATTTGACTCACGTAACACACAACATGAGATACAGATAATTACAGACAGAGATATAGCAAACATAACATAGGTATAATACGTCACGTCGTGGGGCCTCAGCTTAATGCTACACCCAAGCATTATAGATAAATCTATTATGCCGGGCACAGCGCTGGTTTTCAGACGGAGCCGACGGAGGACTGTTTTCAAATAGCAGCCTAGCTCGGTACCCCCCCACGGGTTCCCGCCTTGACGGGGCGGGGGGGCTTAGTAACCGTGGCCTGGTCACCCACGGTGAAGCCAAGAGGAACCCGGGAAGGGCTGCTCCTTTAGGCTTTGGCTCCAAGCCGAATAGGAGCGGCACAGTAGGTGGCGGTGCCTTATGGGGGGCACCGCAACTGAGGCGGGCTGCGGTGCTGTATGGGCAGCACCGCAGCTGAAGGTTAGGGGCCGCGGCGGGAGAGGAGTGCCGGTATTACGGTGCGCCGCTCTCCCTACCTTCCGCGGCCACGGCGGGGTCGCCACCGCTGGATGGCGGACGCGGTGGGGCCGCAGGGGAAGAGGAGTGTCGGTATTGCGAGGCGCCGCTCTCCCTATCCTCTGCGGCCGTAGAGGCAGGCGACGGGGCCACAGATCTGACCCGTCGCAGGGGGCCCTAGGGCGTCTAGACACGGGGTCGTCTGACGCCCTTTCGCTGACCTGGTCCCCGAGGAGGTTGCGACACGCCACGTGTCCTGGCGTGTCGCAAACAGAGGAGTGGCACTAGATGCCAAAGGTGATGGGTCCGGAAACAGACAGCCGCGGCGGGTTCGCGGATGTGTGTGTAACGTTCCCGTGTTCCCGCCAATAAGCGGCAGAGGAGGACACCGTGGGGTTTTAGTGGGTCTAGTCCCACATAACCGCTCTGTCTCCCCGTGGCAGGGCGGTATGCGAGTGCATTTCCCCACGGAAAAAAAAAAAAAAAGAAAAAAAAAGCCTAGCTCGGTAGATATGTTCCGAATTTAATGATGATTTTTAATGAATTTTATTTTATTTTAATAAAATGAAAAAATAGGATGTCCCATAGTAATTTATTCAATAAATTATTCTTCAGTAATAAAATTATTGATGTCTCTTATTCGATGGCGATGTGTACTACCGACCGACATTGTTGGGAATATGTAGTAGATACCAGAGATTATACAGCCATGTTTTTTGGAAAACAGTGCAGTGTTACCAGCATCGGTAGCCCTTATACAAATAAAATATAAGACAGTAAAAATAATTTTATTATATTATTCGTAAATTTGAATTACTCTAGTACTGAATTCTGTAATTCTTTATTGCACACAAAAAAAACACATTTATACCAGGTATTAAAAAAAATTATGTGCAAAGGCGAACTTAACCCTATAAAGAGTTTTCTTCCAGCAAACCTTTGAGGACAGAGAGACGGAATTAGAGACGGATATTTTATTAGAATCTACCTGCTGGAATCCCTCAACCATTTAAGTCGAAAACACATTAAGTAAAGACCCATAACAAATTATTTGAATATAACAAATATGATCAGAATTATGTAGGTACTTACATTCACGATCATCCTCGGTATTAAAAATAATATTTCAGCCTTGCAAACTGAGTCGAATTGCTGAAACAGAAGACTCATTATTAATTAGATAGGTACACTGGCTAGTCCGGATGAAAATTTACGTCATTGATGTATTAAAAACAGGAAAATAGCTTCTTAACTCCTCGGGCGTGATCTGCTTAAATTAGGTGAATGTACAAGAATGTAATTTACCTTTAGTTACAATCGTACTGGAGTTTCCGTGACTCGTTTTGGGTACTTCAATTTGTGAAGTACTTCAAGTAAAAAAAGACGTCAAGCATAGTAAGTATAGTATGAACATCTTTATGTCTTTCTCTTTGACTTACACAGCACGATGTTGGAAATATAGCTGTGTGGGTATTATATATGTTAACCCGCAGTTGTATCTAGTGTAGTACAGTTTCTGTTCACGTAAAGTTAGAGGGTACCATATCTTGTTTTTAATACATCAATGACTTTTGTCGAATGAATCCTATAAAGGAATACAAATTTTCACCATGCTAAATAATAATAAATTTCAATGATGGTCCGAAACCTCTGTGAGCACGTTGTAAAATTATAGGTATCGTCTACCACTCTAATCAGATTTATTATGGCACATCTCTCGGTACTGCCATAATAATAGGCAGTTTACGAAAACATAGGTGGTTCAACAAAGATATTCGAGAAGCATTCGATTCCCCGTCTCTATTTTAGTACCAGCTTTCCAATATTGGTAAGTATAAAATAAATGGGAATAAAAACAATCGGTGTCCCTAACTCAGAAAACCCGTCACAAATTGATGGGTCTGTCTTCTCACAGGCCGGTCCATTGTGTGAAATCTTTGGGGAGACGATAAAATACGACGGTAGTTAATCACTGCCAGCAACCTTATTAATGTTTACCTAGTAGCTTCAATTTCAGTTACCTTCGAATTGATTATACTGAGCATTAAGCAACGAAAGATTTTTCATTTAGGTTTGAGGCAAGATTATCGAAAACATAGCGAGGCCTATGAACATATCACAGTTCAGTTGGTAGTGGTTATGTCTTCTGTACTGTTGGTCATCTGTTCGATTTCAACCTAGGACAATCATTGATGGTACGGCGAAAATTGGTGTTTCTGTGGGGATTTTTATATATGTACAAAAAGTAAGTTTTCTATCAGTAATCTGGCCCCATAGATTTGCCTAGTTTGAGGCTAGATGGTGAGTGAGCTTTTATTTGTTTAATATCCAAACTTACAATTATTTGTATTTACTCCTGTTCTGTATTAATTAATTATTTGTAAGCAATGGCGATACAAAACAAATAATAATTTCCTGAATGCAGCCCATTAGTGTAATCAGTTTAATTTAAGTAAAATCTTTAATTATGTTGGATAGATTTGCTTTTGGGTCCAACTTGAATTCCTTTTATCTAGTAAATATTACAAAATATTACGAAAGTAATGCCAACGTATCGTAACCGACGCTGATTACAGGAGCCTGTCGACACCGACCTGAGTTCTGGTAATTAATGCAGGTGTTCTGTCTGTACTCGTCGAGAGTATAGACAGACACTTCATATCAAACCTACTCGTAGGTCGGTAACCTCCGGATAGCGCAGATTGAAGCAGGTCAGAAATTGTTGGAAATAAGTAATCGACACTCAATTTTTAAATGATGATTTATTTAAATGTGTTATCATAATTATTAAATGTATTATTAAATGTCCGCAATATTCAAACGTTCATTATGGTGAAAAAACTGTCATGTACTGTCAACTATACATAATATCGAATATTTATTCGATGTTATGATACATGACATCGAATATTTATTCGATGTCATGTAATCTGGTGGTAGTTTATATTATCATAAATTATCACTTACTAAGAGGTCTACCTCTTAATAAGGGATAATTTATATTTCATTTATATTTTCCGCAGACTACAGCAAACTGAATATCAGGAATTAAAGCGACTTATCTCTTTTTAAATGTACCTGGTGAAATAATTGGTATAAACCTATTGAAAAAATAATGTATATTATTACCTTGTTAACGTGATCTCTTAAAATATTAGAGTAGACCATCGCCATTGCTTCCAGCGCCATGAATGTCATACACCCGACCACCCAAGGCACCAAAAAAGCCACATTTTCCTGAAATAAATAATCATTATAGAACTTACATTATTAAACTAACGAGCAGTACCCTGTATCATAAGTAGTGTGGACACAGCACGCCAACATCCAAGGTTAAAAAAAAAATGCTCATCACACATAGTTTGCCAGGGATCGATAGAGATAATTGCCAGCCGGGGATCGATCCCGGGACCCCTCGCATTCAAGGCTAGATTACTAACAAACATAGCTACGATGCCGTAGTGTAGGATATACCTATTTTGAGTCAAACGAAATGAATTGGAATATGAAAAGTGGGAGGGCGCTCTCGTAATTAATGTTATGTATAATAATTTATTCAACAATTGACTTAAAATAATACTGGTTTATGTAAATCAGCCTAGCCACTTTGCTGCTTGCAGAAATCAGTATTCAAAGTGATTTTCAATCCGATCGCAATCGTTAGCAAGTGCAGTTCTAAAAATATTTATTTTTCCTTGAATGATTTGTTTCCTATTGTAACCTATCCTTTTGTATTCGAAGTGAACGGCTTCGAGGTTTCTATAAGTTTCTATATACTTTCACTCAACTCATTATCATCTGAAGTTGTTGATAACTGCCGTTGGTATTAGTTTTCTCTTGGGTGTCAGATTACTAGGGAATAATCAAATTACCGCGGGAAAGTAGTATTTGTGTTAAAATAGTTTTGGCGATAAGCATACACTTCTCTCTATGTCCCCACGATAGTGTAACCCACAAGGCTATTATGGTATTGCCTATCTCTTCGGGGTAGTGGCGTGAATTTATGTGCTTGTGTATATGTTTTATACTGATTAAATAGTTGGTTTTACGTTTATATTCTATAGAACTGAATATTTTTAATGAAAAGTACGAAGCTCATCTAATTGACCTAGTTTATATGTAAAGCACGCGGCTAACATTGTTAAACAATGGTTTGGCAATTAGTGTGAAGCCATTAGTTTTCAGACTGATATATCCTAAAAATAATATTTTCATGAGGAGGAAACCACTTTGGATTTAATTTCTAAAGTTATGAATATATATATTGTACAGAATTCAAAATTTTTGTGTAATTTACATTTCTTGCAAATCCTTTGCAGTTTGCAATAGTAGCAGTTGGTTGCAATACTAATTTTCTCAATAAACATAGAAACTAATTACATGAAATTATTGGTCCAGGATGGTTCTACACAGCGGTAACTTTTAAATGGGTTTCTGAGTAATACTTACATATTATCATAATGTTAAATGTCGAAAAAAAGATATTTATAATTTGTTTGGGAAAGAAATTTAAAAATTAGTTTTGATTGTGTTATTTATCATCATTATTTTGTAACCAACAGTGACAAGAGGTTTAAAGGATTTCTTGGAATATAATAGCGTGTTGTAAAAAGCTTAAAGTTTTGCAACAATGCAGGTAGCCGATCGTAACTCAAGCTTCATACACTTCTGTACACTTTGCTCAAGTTGTCAGAATTAATTGTTTAAGGCAGACGTCCAATTATCCAGGTCCTAATTGACGAGGAAGTAAAATAGATATCACCTTGTTTAAATACAATACAATAGTTATAACTAAGGCGATCATTTTTTTTCACAGCCACCAAAGACCCGAGAACAAATTTCATGCTCACCACACAAAGTGTGCCCCGGCCGGGAATCGAACCCAGGACCCCTCGCACACACGGAGATGACATGTTCTATCTTATTGACAATGTAATAACAATAAACTAATGTAAAATTGAATCCAAAATATATTATATCTGAGCTAATTACGTATTCCCATTCTACAATCGGGCTAAGGATTAAGGACACAATAATTATGTTCTCTACAAATAAGAGCCGACCTTCATTACGCCCCACTCAAGTATAAAGCTTACTTTATGAGTCTCTAAAATTCCTATCTAAAAGCTTCTAAAGTCATAAAGAAGGGAATAAGTGCCACTGCCACATTGATAAAGTACTTTCTTACCTGCGTAATATTCCGTTTCTTCCCCTTTTTTAGCCCAAATAAGGAGGAATTCAATGCTGAAGTTATGTATTTTTATTTATACAAAACATATTAAACCATAGCGGTTTGTCCGCCTAGCTTTTTTTGATAGGAAATAAATCTTTGAAATAGTCTATTTATACTTTTTTTTAAACAACTGACCGATTTAAAAATCGATTAAACCGTCTTCAATATTTTCATTCGTTATTTTTTTACCTTAGCGGTAGGTAGAATTGCTTCCTGAAATTTCTTCGGGGCCACCTTAGAGGAAAAATCCCTTCCCCTATCAAATGAAAACGAAGCATTAAGTCAGTTCACAATTCGTGCAGAAACCGCGTCGCAATCATACAAAATAAAACCTATGAAGAATCTCTTTTTTCTTAGTCGGTTAAAAAGTAATGTCAAACAACGATAAAGTTTTTTATAGAATAAGAATCGACCTATTGTTTTTGCTCCAGTTTTCTTAGGCAGAAGATATAGAGATTGAACAGGTGCCTATCTTAATACGTCTGACCCTGTATATTTATTTAATAAATTCACGTTTCAATGAAATTAATATTCAAATGAAATAAAGTTTTTGACTTTGAATGTAATTAATGAAAGGTATCGGAAAGAGGAAATGAAATTCAGTGAAAGACTCGAAGCATGAACGAATGGATTTCGAGGCCTGGCAGCTTGGCCTTCTGTAAATGTCCGTGGGTTAGATTCCCGCCCAAGACAAACATTTATGGGAAGTTTGTTCTGTATCTGGGTAAAAAAAGAAAAAGATCTGGGTAGGTTTTTGTTCTGTGTCTGGATGATAATACTAGTATTTTTAGTATTTTTTAATACTGTATAGATATTCTATCAGTAGTTCCCAATGTAAAAGCTGAAGCACAGCTTTCTTAGATGTTCTTTACAGATCATATAAGTTTAGCCACTCATCGCCCGGTCAATATTTGCATGGGTGACTGTTAAGTGCCATTTGATCTGAGCGCTTCTGTTCTCCGAAGGGCTCGTTAAGATCTCAGTCCCGGCTCTCCTAGTCGATAACCTAGTCGATATTGGAGGCCTATGGGCGGCTTGTAAACTCCGACACCAGAGTTGATTCATTCGAAAGAATAATTGAAACCTAAGCTTAGTATGGGGCTAGATGGCGCTTTGTAAAATGTATATGAAGATTTATTATCAATCATATTATTGTAGGTACTATTGATAGGATATACGAGTACTAATACATCCCAATTCACGTCCCATACAATTAATATCAAAAATCCAAAAGTACGATCTGTTTGCATGGATGGATGTTTGTATGTTGTACTCTTTCACAGGAAAACTACTGATCCGATTTTCAGGATAGGACCTATAACACAAAACCTTTGTGTCTTCATTGCAGGCATACTCTAATAGATGACTAGAAAGATATGTTGAATTTTAGATTGCGTAAATCATAAGATTTTTCTACTTACTTTATAAATACCGTAAAACAGGAATATGCTTAGTAATATCATAAACATCTGAGTTCCTATGATCGCGAAATATGCTATCTGTACACCTGAAACAAAGAAAAAATGCATTTAGAATAAGTTAACCAAAATGCACTCAGTACACTTATTAATTGGCATACAAGGAAACTCAAACCAAATTTGGAGGGTCTCGTTGCTCACGTCCGTAGGTGAGTACCCTATGAATTACAGGATATACACGGACCTGCGGTGCGGTGTGCGACCTAGGTCTTCTCATGCTTCGGTTGAAGAGGATCTAAGTCGTATGGCTGTTGTTATGGGCGGAGGTAACCACTTACCACCAGGTGGGCCTTCAGCTAAATACGACAATCCGTCACAAAAAAATATAATTTAACTACCGTGGTAACTCACTAGAGTGATTAATAAATTGCGATATCTAATATATCTCGGAATATATATTATTAGATATTGCAATTTATTTATCAATATAATATATTGATATATAAAGGGAAATTGGATTTTTTTATAAATTAGTTGACTTTGTCTATGGGGCTTTTGCTACTTTCTACATGCGCAAATTTCTACAGACAACTGATTATTAAATTTTGAATTAAAACAAAACGTACATAGTCGCGTAACCTAGTTATAAAAAATACGTTTTGCGAAATCTGTTTTACTTGGTGTGAGAAAATATCAAAGCTGTTAAATATTTCAGAACACGTGTTGTTGTATAGGTATCTCTGAAATGGAACATTACCAAGCTTGATATTGGACGCGTTAGCACTTCATACATTGCAAATGAGTGGAATATATATCTTCTGAACGTTATTATTATTATGATTTATATTACCCAGATGACTCGCAAAAGTAAAACCAAAATTGGCCTATATGTGCCGTGATATTCCTTTTATTTCATATCTTACATACACCTCTATTGTCACTAAACTGATGGAGTGATCTAACGAAACATCTAATTTTAAGTTACCGCAGCCCATAAAATAACCAAAAGAAACAAATCGCATCGCATTTCGGCATTTAATCTGACGGAATATAATGCGGCTGTAAATTATAAGAATCGACACTTTTCCACAAATAATACAGCAAAGCAGATTTAATTTTATTTTGATTTACCATGTATGAACTTCTCCTGAAAAACTAGTACATTTTGATAAATCTTTTTAAGACGAAATTTATTAAAACCTCTTTAATCATAGCACTTTTATGTTACGAAAATATTCTCACGTTTTCGTCGTATATATTTTCAACTTACTTAGTCTCTAGTGATTAATCTTTTAAAAATGTTCCGGTTTTATAACGTTTTTTATGAGAATTAGAAGAAAAAGAAGTGGGTAAAAAAAAGCTTTTTTAACATATTTAATCGGGGTCGATTATATTAATTATTGTATTCATATATAGAATGTATATATATCCTATATTCTACTATTTTAGCGCCCATTTAGGGAACTTGATCCTATTACTAAGCTTCCTGTAAGAATAATACCAATAGACATAGTTCCCATTTACAAATTAATACAATTAAACGTTTTACACGCCCATACTAAAATTCCCTATGTTGCAGGTGGCATGGGTACGCACAAAAAAACAAGACAAACATACAAAACCCGAGAAGAAACTTGACGCTTATCATAAAAATTTTGCTACGGATGGGAATCGAACTCGGTATCACTTACTTTGATGGTAGGGTTACTGCCAACAAAGCTTAAAACTTGTATCAAATGAAGTTCACTAATGTGCTGATCCATATCTAAACGAACTTTAATGATAACGTACGAAATATATAACACCTCTGAAATACCTGGGAAAATAATGTTTTCCAGGTATTTTTGAGATGCAAACGAAAAAGAATTTCCCAACTTTCATCCATTATCAATCATACCTTGCGAAATTGTGAAACTACTTTATTTTGCCATTAATTTATCTAAAAATATTGTGAAGTCGGAAAAGCATTGGGGAAAGTCTCATGAGACCTCCTCCAGTTTATCTTGCCTTGAAAGATATCGAAAAACCATGCTGATATCGAGATTTGGCGAGACTTTCAAAAACCTTCGGATATTATAGTGAAAAAAAAAACAGTATTTTACATTATTATTAAGTTTACCACATATTTATGAAATATGTGGTAAACTTAATAATAATGTAAAATAGCAAGAAATATTGCTATTAATATTATTGTTGCAGACACAATACTCAGTATTAAATGGGAAAATATCAGGAATCGTTTTGTTGTTGGACTAAGGGTTGGTCATTGGGTCGGAAGAGGGATCAACCTTTTATTTTATTTTCAGTGGATTGTATAAGAATTCCTATACCAACGGTTTGAGTACACAAGCAAAGCGAGAAAAGTATTTGGTCCCATTTGTGATGCTTCAATTATTTGCACTCAAACATAATTACATAAACCCTTTCATGATTCACAAGCATCTGTAATTGTTTGCTATTAATAGTGTCTACGACCGACCCGAAGCCCGATTCTCTAACTTACGTAATACAGCTGGTTGGTACCTTAATCAGTTTTTAAATGTTCTTATATTAAGCTAATTACCCAATGATACAACTCCAGTTCTATTTCTATTTTGTATTTGTAAGGCTAGCCACAGATTACCAGAATAATAAGTGCTAACGCACCGATGTTTGTCGCCGTTCGTGCTGAAACGACGTCAAGCAATACACGTCGTAATGGTTTACATTGTTGTTGATGTTATTGGCTGTTGTTGATGTATTGAAAAACGCGCGTCTCATTTATGGGCTTTTAGATAGAGATATTTTCACAACGCCATGCTACGCGTGACATCTTTTGTGTGAATAATTAGAGAAGCGATTGGTGTAATTCGAAAACGCATAGGACTATACTAGTACTAACCGTAGCCAGTAATAATCTAGCTCGTCAACACAAATACCTCTAGATATGAATTCATTAAACGGTTCACGTTGTCAATATACCTAAATGATTGTTGAAGCCTTAAGTTCAATAACATAAACAAATATTCCGGATGTGACTATAAATTTGTATGTATTTCAAAGTCAAATAGCTTTTACTACTAAGTTTGCCGCTTGATTTCTTACTTTCTATGCTTAGCTTTTATTATTTTCTCTTGAAGTTTTTATAAGGTCTCCTGACTGCTTTTGACACTGTACACATCACATTTTTGTAACCCAATAGTCTAGCGTTTGACCAAAATCTCCCGATATAATGTGATGATTTTTGATGTAGCATGATTGCTTATGAATAACCTATTAGAATTCATTCTATTCTCAGCAAAGATAAATCAAAATAAAAAAATACGATTAGAAACGTGAACAATTCTCAAACGCAATGAATCGGAATGATTGCGATTGCCCTGAAGGCTAACGCCCGCGGCTTCGACCGCGGAATCCTGACAGTACGGGCTCAGATAACACACCAGTCAGTAATTGAAACTCGTGAAGCAAGAATTTAATTAAACAAATCTACAGGTATGTATTTCAAAGTCAAAAAGTCAATAAGGTTAATGAAATGTTAACTTTTCAAGCTATAATTTGATCGTATTTACTAAGAAATGTTCAGCATAGTAAATAAACACGGGGTCACTATCCTTATAAGAACAAGCGCTAAACTTAGTTTTAAGTACGCATGCTCTTGTAGGTACTTATTTATTTATTCAAAAAATAAGAAATTGACGTTTCCAAGTAATTTTTAAGAATTCAATGGAAATGAAGATTTTTGACTTTGACTTTCAGATTTGTTCCAAATGCCGGGTATTGTTTTAGTGTAAGATAAGTGACGGGACGAGCCGGAGGCCCACCTGATGTTAAGTTGTCAACTCCGCCCATAACAACAGCAATGCAACTTAGGTCCTCCCCGACCGAATTATGAGAAGACTCAGGTTGCACCCCGTTGCGCTGGTCAATTCGAAATCAGGATTTTGTCTCATGCGCATGTGATTTCACCGGCACCGACACTCTTATGCTCTGGCGCAAGAGTGTGTGTGCCGCAACACAGCAATGTTTGGACTGCTTAGCAGCAGATTATCATGTGTGGTGGCAGGACTTTTACACAAGTTCTAATGCTACTTTTAGTAGCTCCTATAGTATATATACCTACCTGTAGGGATTCAAATGGTACGCGAGCATTTTATGAGAACAAAGGTTTGATGTTTTACGACAATAGAACATGTTTGTAAATCGTAAAAGATCATATTGCATCGAAGAATATAAGAACAAAATCTCATAACCACCGAAAAGCTAATTAATGAAAACAGCAAAACATGACATAAAACATGTAGTCAAATTCGAAAAAGAATAAGTATTTAAAATATTTCAACCTAGGTTTCGAACTTATCAATTAAAAGGATAACCAGACGACAGCAATATTAAAACAGAACATGTTTGTTCACCAGTTAGTGGATAAATCACATCAAACTATTTAACAATAATATTATGTACTTATTTGTATACCAAAATATAAAAGTATCAGTAAAAAAAATTTGGTTGACGGTTCCTAATTTACGATCCGCACAAAAATTAAATAATCTATAATCTCTTGATTAGCATATTTAAGTTACAATAATTAGTTAATCTTCAAATAACAATTTTCGTGTAGATTTCAGAACCATAGTCTCAGAGAGAACGAAACCTGGCCTCCCGTATTTCATTGAATTGATAAGACAAGTGGTTCTTTTATGGTTATTAAAACCCAGCACATAATATTTACGTAATTATATTTTGAATTTTATATGAATGAATCGAATTAATTTAAGAGATGATGATGTCCAATATGAGGAGCACAGGTTATTCTTGTTTATGTGACTGTGTTAAAACTCTTGACAACCACCTTATTTGAGCTCAATAAAATATTATTATTATAAACTCACTGACTATTATATGATTCATAATATCCAAATCTCTATTTCAATTCTTAGAAATAAAAGACCATTGACAATATTTACCTTTGTATAAATATTTTTACAGAATATGAAGCAGCCAAAAAGCTCGCAGTTGTTTTTAACGGTAGATATTTAAGTCTGAAATATCTTTGGAAAAATGATGAAATTACTTCCTCCACGATCATGCAAGGTTAAGTAGATAGGTGTACAATCTACATAAGCAATAGAACAAGGGGTCGGATTCCAATATCGTCTCTCTGTTAATGAGAATTCTTTCCTGGAACGATATTAATATGCTTGCACGATTTTCCGTAATGAATACCCTTTTCAAATTATCTACGGCATAAAACTTATTGGAGCTATCACGTACTGAAAGTATAGCAGAATTGTGGATATTTCCTGATAGCTCAGCCACCTATAATGTGGGTATCTACTATACCAAGGCTCCATCGCTAACTTAGTAACTTAGTAAATAACACTACATAGCTATTTAACGAATGCATATCAAAATTTACGTATTACCAGCACTTGAAATAATAGATTGGTTACCATTACAACAAAATCATGTTAATGCTTATTTAAAATTAAAATGATTATATCGCTAAATATTTAATTTTTTTAATAACACAAGCACCTCATATTTATGGCAAAACTATTGTTGAAAAAGTTGGCTAGAACTAATTGTTGGCTAATTTTAAGCTTTCGAAAATGGACTTATCGCTCGTTGAATTCTTCTAATAAAATATTTAAATAATATTATACTATTTACCAACATGTTGTTCTTGTATTACATGGCTTGTCATTTAAACTGGCTACATAAAAGTAGGAGAATTCGACAAAGAATTTATTTTTATGTGTTGGTATGTTGCCTCAATATTTTCGCTACTTGTGAGCTAAGTAATAGACTATAAAGTCGGTTTATCTTTATATATTTATATTTTCAGAATTCGTTACCTTACTCATAACAACGATTATCATTCGATACACAAGTCACTGATTTAAAAAGGATCGAGTCGTCGCCCTTGAAGATACTTCGTGGAGAAGCAAACCACGTGTCGATTCTATTGTTGAGTATATACTCATTTATTAGAAACTTGCAGTTTCCCGCGACTTCGTCCGCATGGAGTTTATAGTTTATGCGCGGAACACTAATTTGGTTTTTTTTCCAAAAAATAAACGTCTCCTAATAACACCAGGTGCCAGTGAAAATTCCATCAGAATTGATCCAGCCGTTTTGAAACGAAAATACCAAATTTGTTTTTTTGTTTTTGTTGTAATTAGTCTTACAAATGCATTTAGTATAAAGTTATTATTTTTAAATTACAATACAAACAGATACTTAATTGTGTTATATGTATAGATTTGTCGGAGGTGTACTAAATATTAACCCTTTTCAGATCATCTTAACATCATCTATATACTCTAAATTCATGTTAAATCAGCAATAATCTTAATTATCAGCAATAATCTAATTTACAAATAATTGAGAAAAAAATTACTTCTGAATTCTTCCTTTTAAAAAGAAGTCTGTTAAGTCTGTTAAAAAGAATCTTAATGTCTCAAAATATTGCCACAATAGAATCTCATCAGCCAGCAGCGTCGAATTTAGTGAATTTGCTTTATACAGCTTTGCACATGATTCTATTTGCACCAGTAATGAACCAGCAATCTTCGATTTTCGAGAGTATGTTTGGCAAAGAGACGCTGACTTTCATCCTGAAGGTTACTGGTTGCAATCAACGTGCACGTGAGTGTTCTGCTTGAAAGTGTGTCCGGTGAAGGAAAATATCGTAGAGAGACCGCCATGTAATACTCGTAGAATACAATTCCCTAATATGTGAGATATTCACTGTGATATTCGCATTTACCAATCTGGATTGGACTTTTCCTTAAAACTCATTCACTCTCATTCATCGCGAAAGTGACGATACGAGCTGAAGCTCCCCAACCAAAGTATCACCCCGTTGCGCCCGGTACCCGAGACGCGCATGAAATGTAACATCCCAGATCTTACGTCTCATGCGCATGTGATTTCACCGGCACCCACACTCGTCCACCGGAACACAGCAATGGAAGTGCACCACTACTTGACGGCACATTACCGGGTGTGGAGGCAGTACTTGAGAATCTGATTCGAACCTTTGATTTCAATTTCGTAATTCCATACACACGCACTGGGATTCAATAAGTTTGGAACACAGTTATTATCTACCTTTATACCTACCTAGCTACTGTTAAAATATACGCATCATCACTCTGGAAAATAAATCTCCGTTGACAAAATAATTGGATTCTCTTTTACAGACTGGTATCGATTAAAGAGACAACAATTAATTTAGCTTCAGGTTTAATTTTAAAAGCTTTTATGTGCGGCCCGCTTTAAGTTCATTCACCAGATAAACAACTAACTATACTCGCGAGCAATAAACTGGAATCACTTAATCGCGCGCTGCTCAAAACGAATCCCCACAACTTCCATACATTGAACCATGGATTGTTGTACATTATTTGAAAGTTAATTTTGTTATTATTCTAATGATATCAAAAAGATTTAAAATTAATATAATTTCCTACTTAAATTTAGGAAATTATTGCAATAGGTCGAAGTTGTGGACGTCTAAATAAATAGGAAGAAATATGAAAAAATAAAATGTTTATTAATAATTTAAATAATTTGTAACTTAACATAGTTTATTCAACACCTGTAACTTGACCACTTCTTAAAGGAATACTTTAAAAGTAAAGTTAAAAAGAGCGTTTCTGCCTAGCGTTAAATAAGTATTCCCCGCTATCCTAATATATTATATCGTAAAACATTCTGAACAGACCGTTCTTCTATCCGTTCTTTTTCAAAAGTTCCCTATGAATACAGGACATTTTAGAAGAAATGGTCGTTGGAATTACTTTAGGAGACGGATTGCCGAGCTCGGGGAAAACGGCGTCGTTTATTTGGCGAAGAAATTGCCACGCGTCGAGTTCAATGTAGCGGCAACGGTACCGATGTATATTATAGGGATGAGTTGAGATGGGTTAGTGGGGGAATTAGAAACCATAACATTGAATAGTTAGTTGACAAAAACTGCTAAAAGTTCCAGGATGAAAAATAGAGGATGAAAGCATTAAAGTCAGTTTCAGTCAGCAAAATTTTTATTTTTATTAACCTTCACATGCACACTCTAAAACTAGTGTAGGCTAAGGATTCTGGGGGGGATTATTATCAAAGACCTTGTTTATGAAGAATATTAATTCAATTAAATTCATTTATTGAGTCGGACGCAAAGATCCATAGTTTAGAATTAAAATTAATGTTGTAAATGTCACAGATTCAGAATGGTGAATGCCTTGGTATAAGAAACCCACGGCCGCAACTGTGACAGTAGTATTTAAATAAATAAACTTTAATATCTACTGAACAAGGAGCGAGCGTACGGATAAGCATGTTTTCTAGTACCACCAGCATCCACGCTCCCTTTCTATGTCACAATTATCACGTAAAGCTGTGACCTAAAGTCCTAAATATTTAAATTTACTCACCCGGACCAATTCGCGACTACCTAATAATAATTAATTGTAACTAACTAACTCACATGCGCATGAGACATATCATCCCCGTCTTGGATAGACAAATGGACAATTGGTGGAAAATGGAGGCGTGTGTGGCCGACTGTAGTCCGTCCCTTATTGCCAACAATTAGAAACCATGATAAAATATATTTAGGGTTTCCGTGTTAGTAGCCGATATATGAATTTTAATAAATGTAATTTTCTCATAAATGTTGATTCTCGAGACGACACTTAGTAATCTTATGTAGGTACAGAAATCAGTGGACCACGAAAATAAGATAAACAATTATCATTGTACTAGTCATCATATTCTAAAGTATTTTCTTTCAAGCTACACAATGTATTTGAATAATTTTTACTAATGTTACGCTCCCCAGATTCACTTCCATTAGGAACAGGCATATTCCGTCTCAACCTATCCGTGCCAATTTACATCGAAATGTGTTTAAAAGAAAGGAAAAAAGAACAAACGAAGATATTTGTTCACAGGATCTGTATACAATAACATACTCAAGCAAGAGAACTGCAAAATAGGTAAAATAAGAGTTTGTATAAGCAATACGTGTCGTTTGCGGATTGTGAAAAATCTCATAAGGTGTAAAAGATTTGAGCAATATTCTACAGTCGACTGTTAAAATATAACCTAACTAACCTATATAAAATAACTCACTTTTACATTTATTCAAGCAAATAACCATCATTCGTCCACCTCATTCCATTCCATTCGTTTAGTTAGACATCATTGCGCGCCTTTTTTCCCGAATGACATGGCGTAACATTACCGCACCTATAAAACAAATATGATAGTTTTTATTCAACTTTTATGATATAAAATGACAACAGAACCCCCATGGCACGAGTTTTACTCGAATCCAGCTGAAATGTACTTTTATTTCCTACAGTTTTGTGTTTCAGCCACAACGAGAAAGCTTTTCAATCTTTTGTGAGAGTTTGACGTTTTAGATGCTCAAGGATTTTTTTGTCCATTCAAGTCAACAAAGCCTTTTCATTCATTTATCAGACAAATTGATCTTTCAGACATGGTAAAGAGTTAATGTAAATAGCTTGGATTGTTATGGAAGAAGGAATGAATATGGAATTGTTACGTGATGAAAGGTTCTTTTGTATTATTCATTTGTGGGGAACTCAAGTACGTGAAAGGCTGATACATGAGCAAGTAGGGTAGGCTCTTACTAGTCTCACATAATATGTGATGGTATAGGCCTTTAAATAATAAAAAAATAATTTAATGAGTAAAGAGGACTAACACCATGCAAGAAATTGGTGAATAAGACTAATAATGTTTTGTATCTATCGGAACCTTTTTAAGTGTTAGTCTTTAAGTAGTGGTAAATGAAAATTATAAATAAAAAGTTAGGATACTAATAGGTACTTCCTACATTTCTTAGTTTAGTTGTATTGTTGCGACTACTAGGAAATCATAAATATATACAGCACAACCCGCATGGCTGCTAAACAACTCTGTGTATTGCGTACATACATACTACTTTTACATTTATATCTGTCACAGTGTATAAAAATTCGTCTAGATAAGAGGCGCTTCGTATAGAAGAGATGTCAGTGCGGCATCGAAGAGCCGATCTCAATACATTTAAAGAGGCTGGAATCGAGTAAGACAACTAATTTCAAGTCCTACGCTCCACGTTTCAGAGTTCAAGTATTTATTCCTCGCACCAGACTTTTGGCCCGTTGGGTTATGTAACGGAAACAACGAAAAGCAAAGCTTCCTTAACCATGCATTTTTTTGTGTTTTGACGTATTTTATTACTTTTATATCATGTTAGTGATGATCCTATGAACTTACATGAAAGTTACTTGTTGGCCGACAACAAAGTTTATTTTAAGATTTCAAAAAGGGTTTTATAAGATATTTCAAAACGATTATGTTAAACATTCTATTCTAAGTTATTCGAAATAAATTATATAATTTAAATCACTGTTATTATAACCAAGGCTCTGGGGTAATACCTAAATCTCTACCACACCGAAATTCTGGAGTGTAATTTTTGTGACACACACAAAGCGAAAATACTGTACGGTTTTTCTGTTCGTATCTTTGTTACTTATTCGCTCCGAAAAAAACTGAACCGATAAATTTTCATAAGTGGCCTAGAATAATATTTATTATTATTTGACCCGCTGCCATTTAGCTCCAACACTAAGCATAGCTTGTACAGTGGGAATCAGATAACTGCAACACTCAATACTTATCATTTAGTACGTAACCTAACTAATATTCCTAAATTCGTTAGTAAGTTTGTTTGCTTCTTACGCTTTCACGCCTCAACTACTGAATCGATTATTATGAATTTTGATATAGAGATAGATGGGACCTTGGAGACGATTATAGGCTACTTTTTTTAGGGGGTGGAATTGAGGGAGGGGTAAACTTTGTATGAAACAACTGGAATTAGTTGACAAAATGAACATTAATGTGAGCGAAGCCGCGGGTAAAGCTAGTATGTATGTAATAATATTAAAATCAGACATATTTGTCACAAAAATGTTTATACGGTGTGGGAATATAACCCACGATGCAGAAAACACAGCTACAACCTACGGAGGCCAGTCAGGCCTGAATCAAGAACCTGAAAACTTTCCCACCCTGAAATCAAGGCTGGTGAAGCCACAGCATAAGCTGGTTATATAGGTATCAAATATTTACATAATACGGATTTGAGTTTCAAGGAAATTCACTTGACGAAATTAATATTTCACACTCATAACCCTCGGAGCATGTACTTACGAGTTTGTGTGGTAGGAGAAGCGCTGCTAGCTACCTTCTTAAAAGTACTCCAAAAACCACTTCGCTTTTCCAAGGTGGATTAAAAGAAACCTTCAATGGATTAAAACTGACAAAATAAATCAGTGACATTCTGACTTGCACATCGCAAGTTTTGTAACACGAAGGGTATTATAGATAACACTTTATTGCTCACATAACAAAACAACAGAAATCATAAAAAATAATAATATTACACAAGTAATGTGAAACAATGGGCGGTCTTATCGCTTTAAAGCGATCTCTTACAGACAGGTATTATTATTATTAATAAGGATATTCACCATAATAACACGTATATTATTTTGTAAAATTCTTGACCAACTACCTCTATGCTGCAACAGAGAACAAACAAACTAATAGATCGTCCAATATATTACTAACTTTGCTCTAAGCTTATCAATTATATTTGATTGGATGTGTCTCTGAGCTGGTCTCATAGAACATTTTAGATATAATGAAGCCCCAAAAAATGAGGTTGAAGTTATTGAAGTATGTTTTTTTTCTATTTCGTCATTTAATAATAAATAAATAAATATTCATGGACGTCAGCGTTATCTAGTCCCAAATTAAGCATAGCTGTAAACTGGGAACTAGGTAACTGATATAATATATAAATAGTTTTATTTAATAAATACATACATATAATAACACCCAGACACAAAACAAACATTTATGTTCGTCACACAAATGCTTGTCCTGAGTGGGGATCAAACTCACTACCTACAACGTAGAAGGTAGAACTATTGCCAACTACCAACTGAGCTGTGAAGTCAGTCAAATATAGATAAATTTATAAAATTCCTTTCTAAATTAATCTTTACCACCGTTTGTTTTCCCTACAAAGTAAACATCAATAGTCCAATTCTAATATTTTTTGGTAATTTTGTAAAAGGTATGTTCACTAAGTTATAATATTTATTATACCATCTCGCACATAACCATCTGGCTCAACTCGTAATATTGCCAGCTTTTATGACAGAATATTTAAATTTGCTTACTTTTAATAAAGTGCGAGAACGCCGCCATTCAGCCTGGAAAAAGTTATTAAACTTGAACCTTATTTCTACAAGACCGGGCACATTGTTTTTAACTTGCGGGTAAGCTGAATAAATCACTAAATACAGCTGAAACGGTGTGGTAAGTCAAGAGTTAGTAAAATATTCAACATCATGGAAAGCGGCTCTCTCTTTTATGTTTCCTTTTACATTTCTTATGTCAATATGGAGAATCAAATACTTTTTTACTTCCTGAATATCATATCATTTTTTGTGGTTCGTAAATAGTTACTTCATTAAAATAAACGTGAAGTGAAGTGGACGGCTCTTTGGCTTAGTTGGTAGTATTCCTGCTTTCTCGGGTGTTTGTCTTGTGTTTATGTGTTAGTCCATGCCATCATCACACACACAGGGAATCCTAGTGCAGGGGTATGAGTGTGCAAACTTTTATTAATTATTTAAATATTAAATGTACGCCAATGCCTGCATAAAATGCTTTAGAATAATATACCTATTTCTCTTTTTTGACTATTCTCTTGTATTTGTGTATTTGTAAATAATTTCATTGTGTATTTGTGTGTCTGTATGTGGCATTGTAGTTCTATTACGAATGGAACAATTTTGGTGCGGTTTCTTCAGTTTGAAAGCTGTTCTTAGCCATCATTTATAAAGATTTGTTCGGGCGTTTGAAGATCATCATCTCATTACCATTACATCATGTCGGGGAGCTTATATTTTCATAAAATGAACTTGTAGATTTTTGACATGACATGTAGGCAAAAAGTCTTAAAGTTGCGTAAATAATCAACAAATCGCCATTTTACCGAAGTTACTTACCAGCTTGATTCTATTTTGTTTGATCTTTGCTCAAACTGAATCCAAATGGGTCTGTCGATTTTAACTCAGATTGAAATACGCAGAATGAATGTATTTTACCATTTACCTCGTCCATTATTATGTTCATTGCAAATAAAGGCTTCCCATCACAAGGCTTCCATTTTGTAGCAGCAATTGTATCCCTTTGTGACGGCGAAATGAAATCGTACAAATTGTCATTGTTTAGTTAATTCATATAGTTTATTATGTATTTTTATTTCAATCAAGAAGGTATGGACGCTGTTGGTTTCAAATGGTTGGTTCGTATCGATTCAAATTGATAATTTTAGGTATTTTAAGGAAAACGAAAATCATCATCAAAATCAAAAACATCAAAATGTTTTTTTTATTTTATATGTCTGAACGAACTGAATGGTTTTTGAATATGACTGAAGTAACGGGATGGGTGGTTAGCTAAAACGAGAAGAGCAGAAGGTTAAGTGGTTACAACCATCTATAAACAACAAAAAATACGATTCAGGTCTTCCCCAGCTAAAGTATAAAAGGACCCAAGTCGTATTGCGTTGCGCCCGTCACTTTGAGACGAAGATTTTACGCTTCAAGTCCCTGTAATTTTACCGGCGTCGACACCCTTTCACCGGAATAAAGGAATATAACTGCACCACTGCTTGGCAGCAGATTACCAGGTGCGGAGGCAGTACTTCTCCGGACGAACTTGGCACAAGTTCTACTGCCTAAGTTCTAATTTGGGTTGCCCCTTTTGCACCACCCAGGGGACACGAGTAGGGACTGAGAGTAATCACCTCCGGACGCGAGCAACGTGGCCCAAGAATATGCATATGAATATAAGAATATGAATATATATTGGGTGTGTGAATATGACTCCGCCCTTTCTCAACAGATGTCGTTTTTAGTATTGTTTACGTGTACTAATAAATGACCATACTTGTATTCGATAGTACTGAATGTCAGCTATCTAACGCATTTTATGATATTTGGTTGAAGTGTAAGCAACAATTGTTTTCACCTTTTCGAAAATGTCGGTTTTTATTCCAAATAAACGTCATTTGCGGGAAGTGTTATTACATTATTTTATTGCGAAGAAAACTGCAGCGGAAACTTATCGTTTGCTTGTGGAGATTTATGGTGAGCATGCTCCGTCTAATACAACTTGCAAGGAATGGTTTCGACGATTTCAAAATAACGATTTTAGTACTGAGGATAAAGAACATGGAAAACCACCAAAAAAATTTGAAGATGCTGAATTGGAAGCATTATTGGCGGAAGATTCTTGCCAAACTCAATCAGAATTAGCTGCAGCATTAAATGTTGATCGTTCAACTGTTGCAAAGCGTTTACAAATGATGGGAATGATTCAAAAAGCCGGTTACTGGGTTCCACATGATTTAAAAGAAAGAGACATGGAACGTCGGAAAACCATTTGTGAAATGCTGCTTCAAAGACAGCAAAGAAAAGGATTTTTGCATCGGATAGTCACAGGAGACGAAAAATGGATACACTACGAAAATCCTAAACGCAAAAAAGCTTGGGTGAAACCAGGCGAACCAGGCCCATCACAGCCAAAAATAAATATTCACTGTGCCAAGGTCATGCTCTGTATTTGGTGGGATCAGAAAGGTATTGTATATTATGAGTTGCTCAAACCCTCTGAAACTATTAATGGAGAAGTTTACCGACGACAACTAATGCGTTTGAAGCGAGCCATAGAAGAAAAACGACCAGAATGGGTGAATAGACATAGCAAATTAGTTCTTCAGCATGACAATGCCAAACCGCATACCGCAGAAGTCGTAAAAAGATATTTAGAGGGACAGGACTGGGAAGTGTTACCCCACCCGCCATATTCACCAGACATAGCTCCTTCGGATTACCACCTATTCCGGACGATGCAGACAGACCTTACTGGAGAAAAGTTTACTTCATGTGAAAGTATCAAAATTTGGATTGACAACTGGATAAGCTCAAAAGACCAGGACTTCTTCCAGCAAGGAATACGAAAACTACCTGAACGATGGGCGAAGGTTGTAGCTGCAGATGGAGCATACTTTCAATAATTTTTTTTTTAATTTTTAAGCGAACAAATGTGTTTTATTTTGACAAAAAGGGGCGGAGTCATATTCACACACCTATTATATAGGGTATGTAAATGCGATAAATTATATAATGATAACAGATTTAAGAGACTTTTTGAAATCCACAGCTATAAGTTAACCATTGGACATAACAATAAAAGAGAATGACATGTTTCATCGTATTACTACAGCCAAGAAAAAACATGCTCATCATTAGCGATCAAATACGTAAGAGTCATGGGTATTTCATCGCATACCTTTCAAACATTTACAAAAAGACATTCAATTTTCACGTCTCAATGTCAGGTGTTTTCTGATGTGCCTCGAATAATATAAAAAATGAAATCTTCAACCCTAAAATATGATGTCTAAAAATGTAATCAAACCGTGCGTGAAGACACGTTTCTGGGTAATATTTACCGCCTCCAGGTAGGCTCGACGCCTCATATAATTTATAGCCTATCACACCTATGACATCGCTGCAGATTTTCCGGTTCAGTCACTTGAAAAATAAAGGTAAAACGAAAAAGACGTCCTGTCTACCCGCAGTTCCACGTTATAAACGAAATTTTAAATTGAATATAAATTCTATTTCTTGTAGAAAATAATAAATTGCGTGAATCAGGCTCGCCAAACCAGGCTTTTAATTTCATAAGGATGAATAATAACACCAAAACAGTTTTAATTAAGAACCTCTTTTTGATATTTTTTTTATTTTAATACTAATTATAAAATAATACCCATCCAACCAATTTCATTTTATTTGAAATTATAAACATATTAATTTTATTATGGTGTTTTAGACAAGGTATAATCAAATATTTTAGTGCAGGTTCCGAAAGGCTATTTGATATTATTTTTTATTTATTTAACGATTGAGTGAAGCTTGTAAAGTTTTTTAAATTGACTTGCCGAATCGGCATTTTTTATAAGTATTGTTCGAAGAAAACTCCCACACCTGTCATCCCATCTTCTTGAGATATTGTAGCGCAGTTCAGATAGTAGTTTTTGACTTCGGCCATTAGTGATTGATGTGATAAGGTCAAAAAGTTATTGAAACGGCTCCAAAGATCCAAATCTTTACTGAGTCGCATTCATCCTGCTGCGTCCATCACCCGAGACGGGGATGATACGTCTCAGGCGCATGTGATTTCACCGGCAGCCACACCCTTCCACCAGAACACAGTAATGCAACCACTACTGCTTGGCGGCAGATTCCAGATGTGGTGGCAGTACCTCTCCGGACGAACTTGGCACAAGTTCTACTGCTACTTTTGGTAGCTCCTTTAGCACCACCCAGGGGGCACGTGTAGGGAATCAAAGGGTACACACCTACGGACGCGAGCAACTGGACCCCCCAAAATAGATACTTTGTTCTTTGCCTTTGTACTTTAAATACAACAAGTGACTGATTTTAAAACCGAATAAACTGACTTCACCACTTCAATAATCCTCTAAAAACTAAAAAAAATATTTGATCGCTATGAAACTATTGATAGGATCTTTTTTTGGCTTTATATAAACGATAGAAAAATTAAAACTAAGAATTCGTGAGCAAATAAAAGTAGAGAAAAAAAACAACGTAAATAAATAAAGTCTGAATGTCGAGTCTGACTTTGTTGTCCGGATTATATAATTCGCCATTATAATCGATATAAGACTTAATGTTTACTTTGACATAGAAACTCTGAAACCAAAGGTAAGTTAATAAATATCACGTGAACCCTTTAAATCCCTATACGTATCCCCTGGTGGTACTAGAGAAGTAACCAAAAGTATCAGTGGAACTTGTGCCAAGTTCGTCCGGTTAAACAAAGAACAGCCAATAGGTGGGTCCCCAGAGTTTTGTCTTTTATTTCCCTCGCGTAAAAGTCCAATGACAATTAAATATCATGTAACATTTTACAAAACTTACGGAGTTTCGGGACCTTATTTTCAAGAAGTTTTGTTTTTATTTAACAAAAAGTGTATTTAGGAAAACTTGCTGTATACGGCACGTTACATGGAGAAAAACAACCACAGATATTATAAATTAATATTCACGAAAGTATTTCATGCACAAATTTTTGTCTTGGCCGTGATTTGAAATTATATATTTAGTTAGTTATATATTTATCTTGTGGCGAGCTAGTAACAATTTTAATAAACTGTCCAGGGATATTGACCTGGATTTATTTTGTACGGGTATCACTTCAGCTAGACGTCGATTGAGTAGAGACTTCACCAACAAGGTGATGGAGTGATTTACTCCTTGCCTCTGTAAGCGGATATTTTCTACTGAATGTTGTAGCCAAGTATGTAAGCGTTCTATACCATTTATTCTTGTTTTCTGTTTTAAGACGTGTAAACCGATAATTAGCTTCTTATTTTTTATGTTTTTATATATTAGTAAAGTAAGCTATTGGTTTTCCTATTAAGTAAATAATAAAACTTACCATAATAAACGTCATCCAACTCTTTATACCTCTTCGCATTGACGCCTATTCTCCAACTATACAACAGCACCACCAGAATTGAAATATTCTGAAACAAAAACAATAATAAATAAATAAATGTTTATGGACTTTTGAAACAGCGCAATCCAGCTCCAATTCAGCATAGTAACTTTGGAAACCAGATTAGTGTTATATAAATATTATTATACAATACTTATTAAGCTTTTTTTGTTGTAAATCAATACATAGAATATTGCATATTACTCAGACACAAAACAAATAAAAACTTATATTAACAATTAACTGATTTCACCCCTGGGCCGTAACAGGGGCGTTTAATTACCCACAATTCCGGGCGATACCAAAGAAACGAAGACATACTATAAGGTATCTGCAAATACTTAGGTTTATTATTTTTTTACGGTTTTTCCTAGATACGATCCATTACATTGTGCTTGTTTACATTACCTATCACAAACACTCATTCAATTAAGCTAATGAAAATGTAATAGCATTAGCGTTTAATTTCCTCATCATCTATCCGCGGTATATTATACCTTGTGAATAAATATGTAGAGGCTATACCGCCTGAATTGACCCTTGATTTTTAATCTTAAGTTAGCTTGTATAAAATATTTGTTATCTAGTAACCGCTTAAAGAATGAATGCTTCTTATATTAAAAAGGCACTTAATAAATGTTTAATTTTTCGTTTTAGGCTGATCACACATTAGCTTGTTAAATAATTGCCCGTATTCTTACGCATTCTTACGAATCGTATATTAAAATATAGTATCGATTGTGTAGGTACAACTGATTTTTTTTAAATTCCTTATAATTTGTATTTGTGCTGCTAGGTCAGACTTTTGACTAGAAAGTCGCCAAACATGCTACAGGTTGATCGTTTCAATGATATAACGGAAATTGGAAGTCTATAGGACAAGATATTTGCTTTTACAACGGTCTCAAAAGCAACTATCGCTCAAATAATATCCACCAAATAATCCCAATTTATGTCGTTATAATGTACCTTGTACTCGATTGGACACAAATTGATATCCAATTGTGGTTGTTACGTAGAGCTTTAGCTCAGTTAATTTGCATTTTACCACGTTGCATAATTATACACGTGCGCCATTATAGTATTGTATATTATTTACATTTATCAATATTCAATAATTCATTGCCTTGCATTAGTCTCTAGACTGATTTGTTTTTTCTCCTTATTTAGGGATAAAAAAAGATTTTTAAAAATTTCCAAAGGAACATGGAAATAACCGAAATTGGTAATCAGTCAAATAAATTTTAGGTGGTACAAAGTTCGCTGGGTCATCTAGTAGGTTGTAAAAGGAAATATCCTGACTGAATTATTGACAGACTATTGTACCATTAGACCTAGAGGCTTAAAATGTTAAGGGTTTAGTTAATTGTTTAATTTTCACTTAACGTCGGGTTTGGATCCTCGAAACTGAGGACTGGTACAGTAGAGTATGGTGGTTTTTAAATTGCGTAAATAGTAACATAACGAGTTTTGAATGCGAATGACTAAACTCGTCTTTAGAGAAAAAGATCTTAATTATAGTAAAATTTGGGTGGGATGTCTTTATGAGTCAAATATAGACTAAATAAATGAATCTGCGAGTTCGCGTTATACCTATATGTTTAAAAAAAAATCACATCTAAATGAACCTAATACTATCATCAGACTTCCGAAGCTGATTACATATACTAAAAATCATCATCCATAGTAAAAATCATCATCATCCTACCTACGTACTATGGATGATGATAATAATGAAATTTTTATTTATTAATAATGATTAATAAATAATGAAATGAAATCTGATGGGCTTTCCTAGAAAAGAACACATGCTCTCCGCATCCACATCCACAAATTATCGCTTCACTTGGCAGGGAACGTCCTACGTTTGCCGTAAATTCATTGTGAGATCAGCCCTACAAATCTGATGGATTTCAAAAGAGTTCCTATAGATTTTTAAGCTGAATAAATCATCTGTAATCCGGCTAAATAAATCGTCCGATATGTCTGTAGCCCAGGGCAAGCTGCCAGCGATCGAGAAGACAAAAGAAGCTTAGATCTACACGGTCATGGTCACCGTTCGGTTTTCTCTTTGAAGTTTGGAATATATGTCTAGTCATTGTCGTAGTAAATAAAGAAAATAATCTTATCTTTAATGACATCGCCAGAAAAACAAATGTCGAATGAAGATCATTCAGATTTCTTTAAATTATTTTTGTGTTTACTAACAATATTTATTGGGTGTACTACTAACAATTCTATGGATCTTGTATCTGAAATAAATGATTTATTATTATTATTATTGTTATTATTTAACATTTTCGACAACCACAATTCAAAGTAATTCTGTTTTTCTCTGATTTTTTTTAAACATGCGCTATGTCCTTCGCTGCTCGTTTTGAGCATGAAACATAACAAAATAACAAAATCAGAGATTAAAGAAATGTGTCCATAATATGAAAGACGCTATTCAGTATTTCAGATATAATTCAATTTTATTAAATTCCGTAAGTTTTACGAGCTGCATCGCTTTACTTAAATGTCTAAAATATTTATAAAATTTCTAGAGTTCCAATAGAATGAAAGGAATTTCAATAATACTACAAAACTGAAGCTTGGTGTGTGTATATCTTTTATGACACAACTAGAGAAAGACTGAAAACAGAGATTTAAAACGTATAACGACGAATGAGGCAAATTCGTAAATTGTCTTTTTGTATTTGGGTGTATTTTTGTAGTGTAGTTTATTAAAATCTACATTAAGAGGTGTCTGAACTTTAAAAGGGTTCCATTAAAAATTTAAATATTCAATTTGGAGAAAACTCTAATCTGGTAATTGCCTTATTAGTACAATACAGGCGTCAACATTGTAATGAGAAATAATAAGCTGAAAACTCGTGCCATACTTCAGCCACGTCTTAGGTACTATTTATTTAAACATATAGGCCAATAAAATAATGTTGATTTAGTATTTAATCTGAGTAACAGGAACCTTTACTGTTTAATGAACGTGTTTCCTTATTTGCTATTTGCAAATTGAAGTCCTGTCAAAATCGGTTCGGTATTAACTGGCAAACAGTATATTTAACATAAATTTGGTAATACGCTAAATAAATAAAAAATAAAACAAAGAGTCTTTACTTGGATTGAACTTACTTTAATTGGATACCACGGCTACGTTACCTTACATTAGAATTAAGTAGTATATAATATTAAATGACACTGCGTATATGCTTATACTCTGATTATACTGATTTCCAGGTAGGGAAAGGTAATTGTAAGATTTTAATTTCGACAAGATGAGATGAGGCCGATTTTCGGGCTTTATCAAACCTGTTAGGGAGTTACCTCCCGGCCATAAACTACTTTGGAAGACCCTAAATGAACGGTTCTGTAAATGTCTAAATTGGGGAAAATGAAACAAACTACAATTGCGGTGCCCAATGCAACACCTTGTCAGCCTTAATTATAACTACCTACAGGGGGAGATTTTTAACTATTATTGAAAATCTAGAGACAAAATTACCGCTCAAATTGGCAACAGGGTTTGGTAGTAAAAATCAAATGTACGTGTAATAATTTTATTGAATACCAGCTGCGCCCCGCGATGTGCCCCGTATTAAAAAAGTCAACATGAGACGATGGAAAAATACTTACAAAAGTAGTGATGCAGGTAATTAAAAATAATTAGCTAACGTTTTAGTGATAAAAATTAGCTTATATGTTAATCCAGAGTACGATCTACCTATATAACAAATTTGATCCAAATATGTTTAGCCGTTTAGGCGTGGAGAAGTAACAAAAAACTAAGTACAGACAAACATTACTTTTATTCTTAACAAGGTATAACAACTACAAATTATTCAGTTATAATAACCCTTAAAAATGTACTGTCGCTATGTTCGTTCTCTTCATGTTTCATCTGTTTATGTTCGAGTACCTACATTATCTAGTAAAGTCTAGTTAGTAATTTTATTAGCGAAGCGAGGGAGGCTGTGTTAGTTTTGAAATTTGTGGATTAGCATAAAGTATGTTAAGTGGGCTTGGGTGTTTGCGTAGTGTGATTGTCTCCATGTCTCTTACGACACAGGGAATTCTACTGCAGAGGTGTGAGAGAGTAGTTATTTCCAACGCAAGTCCGATTTTTATGTTAACTTCTGGAAATTTTATTATATAAAACTGAAAAGCATCGATTAATAATGTATACTACTATTACTATTAATGTTATCACTATATTCTCGCCCGATTGACTTACGGAGAGCTTTTCATTACATTTCAATAAACGTTCTTATTAAATTGGTCTCGCAAACTACATTAGACCATAAAATATATCGAAAAATGTTTTTCTCTGAAGTAACGGGCGAGACGAAGGCTCACCAGACTGTAAGAGGTTATCTCTGCCCACAACAACAGAAAATACCACTCAGGTCCCCCCGACCCAAGTTTAAGTCCCGCTGCACCCATCACGCGAGACGGGTATGCCATGTCTCATCCACCTGTGTTTTCAGCAGCACCCTACCATCGGAACACATCAATACGAATGCATCACCACTTAATGGCATATTACCAGGTGTAGAGGAAGTAATAGTCATAATCATAATACACTTTATTGGTGATAAAATTACATGTCATATTTAAAGGTAAATAAAGTGAGAAAACAAATGGTACCTACAGTAAAATAATAATAATACGTTAAATCAATAATTAAATACTAGCAAATAAATAAGCCAGAACAAATAACGTCACTTTTTTTATATCCATCCTAAGGACTCTACAAAGGTATAAAAGCATTCCTAGATAAGCCATTGTTTTAATTTAAATTTAATATATGTCAGACTCGCTGTGACGTCGTCAGGCAGCTTGTTGTAGGCAGCTGGGACATGAGTCATCTTTGAGGACTTTGTTAGTGTCCGTGCTACAGATTCCAGTAGTATGTACTGCTCTTTTGGCACCATCCATCGGATAGGTCTAGGGATACTAAAGAGTTCTCATCTACGAGTGCGGGCCCCCCCCCCCCAAGATTCTGTGAGGCAAACTAAATGTCAAGCTATTCCAATTTGAAGAGTATGGCATCATGCCATATCTCTGACAAAAAATAATAAATTACCGTTGAACTGTATATTTTTCATGTCTGATTTCAAGTTTTAGCTTACGAAAGTTTTCCAATTTAAAAGCAGAGCTGTATGTGCAGAAAAATATTTGAGCCATTTCAACGCTTGAATTTAATTTAATAAGCATTATAAGGACTGAAATAAATCTTTGTATTATGTTTCTCGGTTAAACTGGTTACAGAGCCGACTATTAAATTAAATTAATATATTTCATGCAACAAACCAAGAACATCATTCGAAATTATAAATAATTCATTCTTCTTCTTCAAAAAAAAAACCAGTGAAGGCAGTCGTGACTATGCTATCTTCTACGACGTAGACTCTGTAGAGGCCACATCAGTCTACGTCTCTGATTTTAACGTAGAAGTTTTTAGAAGAATTTCAATCAATAAATTTATAAATAGTTGACCTTAATTAACAATATGTTTACTATATTTATATGGTTAACAATTTTTGTCCAGTGCCTATTTTAATAATAGTCATCCATAGGTAGATTACTATATCACATTGTTATCTGAAAATAAATACTTCAGTATTTCTGACAAAGACAGTGGCTATAGTAATCGTGCGTTCAATCAATACAGGAATGTACTCGTAAGAAAAAAAAGTTGTGGAACAATCTCAACCAGAGGGACATAAAGCACTGCAGGAACCGATATGACTTTATGAAGTATAAAATATTTATTATATAAAAACTCATTTGTAAAATTCTCAACAGTAGGTGATTAAATCAGCTTTCAGGGTGGGTATTTATAACGAAACAAAATTGCTTCCATATTAAATTCACTACAACCGCTCATGCGGTTGCTGCGTGTATTAAAAATAAGGAGATTTTTCATAATACTTTGAGTCAGTTCTCCGTGGCTTAGTTGGTGATTCGTAGACCCGGGTTTAGTCTCCGGCTGGGGTAAGCAATTATGTGATGAGCATAATGTTTGTCCTCACAAACATCCTGTATACTTATGCTGTGAACTGTCTGCGCTATTGAGAATCTTGTCATGAAGTCCGTGATGGCACGTTCAAATATCGGTACCGGCTATTCTAGTCAATAATCTATGTCGGAGGGCAAGACAACTCTGACACAAGAGTTGGCCACTTACTCACATGAAAGAAAAACAACTACACCACAACAAAATATATAATTGCGCTTGTTTGAACTTTAGCAGTTGCTCGGCCAGGTCATCCCCCGCCACACCTGAAATCTCGTATCTCCACGATATATTTCACTCCGACGTGAACTTAATGAGATCTTGGTAGCTGCCGCTCATAAATATAGTCCGTACCATTTTATATCTTGCTAAAGTGAAAACTATACCGCTTTTTACCGCGACATGTCTAAAGGAGGTAATGAGTTTAGTGAGTAGAGTGATCTACGTGGGTAAATAAGTATGCATAGTCAATTTTTGAGGGTTTCACTTGTTATTTGTTGCACTAGTAAGTCAATATAGCCTAGAAACGAGTCTAAATTGTAACTCCCTACACGAATCTTCACATTATATGCTTAAAGATATGTTTATTTGTGTGTGTAAAATCTAATGTAATAAAATCTATTGGTTGTGTATGCTTAAATTTGTTTAAATATGTGCGTGCTTTGATATTTGAAAGATCTGTCATCTGTCACTGTCACGCTTATGGAGCGAATTGTAAAAATTGATAATGTTATTAAATGATAATATACATTTACGATTTGAAAACAATCGGTGATCTAAATGGGACAGTCGTAGTTCAACGCTACGCGTGATTTAGGATAGCAATTACCTCACCCTACCTGGTATTTTGTATTTCTATTTAGGTAGTAAACCATTAAGGAAGTAGCTGCAATGTTTGTTCGGTAGAAATAATTAATTGGTTGTAATTATAACATAATTGAAAACCATTTTCGTCTGTTACGTTATTAAGATTGTGACTGTTTTGTGTGTAAATAAGGGTTTCTCGTTTGATGTGTATTTATGAGAATCGACTCTTACATCTAGAACTTATACTCAACAAAAAGATTACTAGACAGATAAAAATATGCATAGCTCCACCAAAGATACACATAATATATTATGTATTATGTGTGTATAATATTATATATTATGTGTATCTTTGGTGGAGCTATGCCTTTTGGGCCGTAATACAAAGGAAGTCGAATTCTCACATGTTATGATAATATACTAACAAATAATAAAAAGACACAATGGGCTTACCCTCGCCTCGGTATGCGAGTCCAAATCACAATTGACCGGCTGGTGGAATTCCGTATCAAAGGGAATCCTATTACAAAGTCTGCATTTCTTAAATGCCTTTTCCGGAAAATATATAACGGGCAGTTTTATTGGGCCACTTTTCATATTTTTAAAAGTGAGCATTCTATGCCTGAGCCATTAAAGACGAAGTAAAAATTAAGTTCTTATTAAAATGATTATTTACATTTTCATTGTATGTATTAAATTTTATTGAAACTGATTTGCCAAGCAATCATTTATTTCATTATTAAAAAAGGGTAAAGCAATATGTACATAGGGAGTTAATTCCCTCCATAACATCCCCTGGTCACAAAGTCTAGGTATAATAAATATCCTGTATTATCTACATAATCTACAATGTTAACGTATATGAATCAAATCATACCTTATTATAGTGACCTTATATTTTTATCTATTTTTGCAGTATCTCTGAATGTTTCCTAGAAATGGTTTATAAAGGTAAATTGTAAGAATCTTTCTCGATAAAAAAATTTAACATCTCCATTAGTGGTGTATGTCCTTTTCCAAGAGGAGTCAGATAGGGTCTGCATAGGTGCTTAGCAAGAAGTCCGCGTTGTCATTTAGATAAAATAGTTGCCTAATCGTTTATTTATTTTACAAAGTGATGTTTCCTAGAAAGGACCTTATTCGCCTTTGGCCTTCATAATCATACATTGTTTATGAAGGCCAAAGGCATTATAACTATGAAATTCAGCATATTTTATTATAAGCTTTGGAGTCTATTAAATTCTAGAAACTAGTTTGAAACCGAAAACACTAGTTTACATACATACACGCCGAAAATACATGACGCGTGTAACTGCGTCGAAATATCGGAAATCAACAAAAGCAATTGAGATTACCAAACATAAAAACTTTAATCGGGAAGATGGTTTTAAACTCTCTAGTATTTGGAATCCGGTGGTCAGGTTGTGCAAAAACCGAAGAAACACGGAACCTGTGGCACGTCTCGATACAGTGAGTGTTGTGTGTCGCGATCGAATTAATAGTGAAAACGAAACCGGTGGTAGCGGCGACGTGGTCGAACGTACAAAACGAGTGCGCAAGAGGGTAGACCGATATGTCTGCCAATGATTTTGCACACTTCACTTCGCAAAGACTTCAGTTTGCCCGGGACCATGACGCATGTAACTGCGTCGAAATATCGGGAGTCAACAAAACTCACAAATCAGGTTTAAAACCAATCAAATCAATCATAATCACGGTGGAATCCGTTTATAATGACTTCAAAGGGAAATGACAAACACGTCATACTAAGCGGACGTCATAAGAATTTTGTAGAAAATATTTCGGAAACCACATCTTCTGGCTTATTGCAGCTCATACCTACTGAAAAGAGCGGTTCCGTGGTTTAATTGGTAGTAGCCCTGCCTTTGAATCGAGGGGACCCGGATTCGATTCCCGGCCGGGAGACGCTTTGTGTGATGTGCATGAATTTTGTTCTAAGATACTGGGTGACTTGTGTTAGTCCATGCCACATGCCATACAGAGAATCCTAGTGCCCCTAAACTATTATATTAGTCTGTAAACGTTTATTTATTTTTTATTTGTCTACTCAGTGCAGAAACAATCTGCAATAATCCATATTGGTGAATGGAAAACTTTTACGTGTTCAGATTGAAAATAGATTTGAATATGATGGTTATTTTTAAAGTTATACTCAAAGTTCTAATCGTAATGACAAATAATATTTTTCTCTTTTCATTGTTGGAATCCACAAAGATATTATAGCATTTTTGACTTTATAAGAATTCAAATGGAAAGTTCAGTTGCATAGCGAATATTTCAAAATTAGGCTAATAAGTTTTCTTTGTAGTCATTATTCTGAGAAATTCTCCAGGGTCACTTTTTCTAGAACTACCCGGTACTTGCTATTTGGCACAGTGTCACTTCGCTTCTATTTCTGACGTGAACCGAGCGCCAACTATTCCTTAAATATGTCATTGAACAGACTACAGGTTTTTATCACGACTGTTTTAAAGCAGGCATTTTTTCAAGTTACATCCGTCGCTGCTAAATATTTGAATTTCTTTTTATACGTTTTCAATGCGATTTATTAATTAGAGAATCAATAAAATAGGGAAAGAAATAGAAAATTATTTAGATGCTAGATTATGATTAACAAAAAGTTATCTCTACTACCCAAAAGTAATTGCGACCTTAAAGCCCTAATTTTCGCTTGTTTTCCACGAAATTTCAACTATTATATTTAACGAGATAGCAAGTTCATAATGTAATGAACAAAGGCAGGTTCTTCAGAAACATTTTCCTTGAAAGAATATCAATAATAATTATTATGTTCCGAGTATTTAAAGTTTGAATAGGTTCTGAAACGGTATTTTTGGTGTAATACTCAATTTTAGATGATGCTTAATTTTTCAATTATTATTAATTAACATTTATTATTATTTTGAGTTCTCTCTTACCAGCTTTTTATTGATTCATAGAGATAGTAAAATAAGTATAAATTGTTTCACTTGTTGTAAGAATGTACGTCAGAACTGTTAAGGAAACGTAAACATTATAAGTGGTGAAAAGCAAGTCTGGGAGAAACCAAAACACGAAACATTGAGACATTTGGAATCATTTAATTGAGCTTGCTGCTACAGACAGTCTAATGATGATGTGACCCTGGCTTAAACCAAATATGGAAAAACTAAGCCATAAAATATAGCATTCAATTCAATAGATATCTAAAAAAAATTCGTTAAGGTATTAAATCAGATAATTAGACCTATACTTTCCTACACTTCGGTAAGGGTTTGCAGTTTAGACATGCGCTTCACCCGATTTATCACAGATTAATTGTCGGCTCTTCAGGCAATTAATATGCACAAGCCGCGTAGATGTAATGTAGCTATTACTCAAGCGTATCCCTGTTTCGCTTAGCTACATAAGGGTTGGTACATATGCTAGCTTTTAGCACCGTTGATCGACTTGGCCTTAATATCACGGCGGCGTGGAGCGACGTTATCCGCAGAAGGATGATAATATTGAAGGTACGTGAAAATGTATTACTAAAATGGTAGATTACATAATACCATGATTGTAATATTAAAATGACGGTGAATTAGATCCTTTTCTAATCCACAGTTAATTTATTTCAGTTATTTTCAGTGTCGCATGAATTATTATATCATGCTATGGGCAAAAAAGTAGAAATGCAGGTTATATTAGTTTTATAAAAAAAAAAATTATACAGCTAATCATCTATCCCAACACCCAAACGTCACACAAATTTCTGTTCTGGGTTGGCATTGAACCAAAGATCTACTGTTCTTCTGTACAGTTCTGTTCTTCTGTTCTGTACAAAGCTTCTACTAATTCAGCTATGAGGTCAATTAATATTTCAAGTAACCAGAACCAGAACGATGTTCATAGTATTATCACCAGAATTAAATATAAATTGAATATTTCATCTACACTTATAATAAAACTGTAACAGATCCAATTCTGTTCATTGAACATATATTGTAATTTTTTTGGGGTGCTCTATGATCGATATTTAAGCCAAAACTGTATTTATTTTTGTCTGTAGGTATATAATACAATAATAATGACGACATCGTTACTATACCACGCACAAATGCGCGCGTGTCTAGGGGTCTTATTCTGCTAGTCGTGAGAACTTATCAAAAATTTGTTTAATCAAATATTCCTCTTCTTATTAAATGTAGGCTTTATTTTGTATTATTATGTTATTAAGTATAACTTCTACAATCGACTACAAATATGGCAAGGATGCAAAACAACAGCTTGTATAGTCATAAATTGGTTTTCTTCTTCTACGATTTTATAAATTAGTACCTTTGATATGTATGTAGTTTTATTATCGTTAGTTAACCATCGCTGATGTTAACTGAACGGTATTGTGCTCAGAACCTTATAATCCTACCCTATTTCACTCACCTACCTAAGACGCGTCATTAGTACCGATTAGTAGGACGTGACGGGACATAATCATCACGAGAATGCCTCGTTTACACGTAAAGAGTACCCACTGAGATTATACAACAAACTGCTATTTGGCTAAGAGAATAGTTCTTATGAGAAATAATTGTGAGATCTCGAGGAACGAGTGTTATTAACAAGAAGCTTACTGACTACAATACGTTCATTGCCAATTTTTCGCCCTTAATGGTGGAATTATTGGACGTAGGTACATACAAATTAAAAATTAATCATCCAAAGCAGTTCACAATTACCAAATATATCACGCAATATACACACATAATAAAATACATTCAGCCTAAATGAGAAACTCCTTCTTTTGAAGTTTTGTTTTGAACTTTATTTTTGTGTAAGTGAGAGCTGATTTATATAAAACAAAATATCGTTATTAAAAGTAACAATGTGATATTACGGGACGATAGTCAAAATGTGTTCTTTGTAGTAAATACGTAGTCTGATTTAATTAATTAATGTTAGAAACCAGTTACTTTATAGATTCTCCCGTAAATATTCCAAGGACATCGGTTATGTAGTCCATTAATTACAGATATCACAACCCTCAGTATTAAGTCCAAATATTATAACTTAATCCCCGGAATGTACAGGAACCTTTGATTGTACAGCTCATATTAAATTTTATATTTATCGTATAGCCTTAATAGATTATATGGACATGCCTCAATATTTCACCATTGAAAATTTGAAAAAAGTTTGTTTTTTTTCAAAACTACCTACTTATTTAATATTTTTCTACAAATTCCTAAAATTTATTTAATTATTGTTCTTCTACAAGATTAGGTTATAGCATAGATTTTTTGTTATAAATAACTAATCTTATTTGTAAGGTAGTGTTAAATTTTCTTTTAGTTAGTTGGAGTCAGTTTTTTTTGTTTAATTAGTAGTAGCAACATTAGTTAGTTTTACTTTTGTTGTAAATAAGTTTATTTTCGTTAGGAGTTTTTTTTTAATTTGTTTAACGTGATAAATTTACCATAAAAACATCACTGTTTTGATGTTTTATTCTTAATGCGAATAGTTAATCTGCAGAGATGGCAAGTTGTGGGCACAGCTAGTATCATATAATATAAAAGTTAAGAAAATTTTAGTCAGTACCGATTAATAAATTAATTATCCATGATTTAGTGATTCATTAATCGAAAACGTGACGCCAATATGTACTTTGGCAAATTGGCAAAGATATAACGTAACAATCACAACAGAACTGAGAACACCTTTATTTTTGTCTGTTAAAAATAAAAATACACATCCACAAATCATAGCCATTCGTTAAGCCGTCACCCAATTTCTTTGCACGTTGTCTAGTTTAATAACTATCCTATCGTAGTCGTACTCGCCCGGCAGTCACCAGTCCAGTTAATCCTTTGTCTGTCAAACTACTGAACTACTGAGCTAGATTGGATAATCCTTGCACTGCCTCGCTACTGTGCTTAATAGGCGTAGGCAAACCATTCACGAAGCAGATAATGGGATTTATTCAATAAAACCTATCAATAAATAATGGTCGGACATTTTCTATGAAAATCTCTCTATAGTTATTTTATCCTATAGTACAAGCAGTGCTTCTTCTTCTTTCTTGTCAACATTCCAATCCTAAACTATGTTTTTGTAAAAGTTGGCTTTCTCAATTTCAATTTTCTGTAGCCTTATTTATATCTTCTTCGTATTAAGGCGCAAAGGACAGAAATGAGGCATGGTCTGGATAGGAATTGCGCAGTAATTAAGTAAATAAGTGTCCTTGGTTTGCATTTAGATTAGGTTAGCGCTGTGTGAAATGTCCATAAATATTTTTTATTTATTTATTACTAGCTGTTCCCCGCAGTTTCACCCGCGTATAACAAAAAGAAATCACTATGAGCAGACTTATCGTATTTCAGTATATACAACATCGCATAGTACTTACTTACGTATAATTGTAATTAGCCATTACCCCAGCGCACGCAGCAGTTCGATAGCGCGTTTTCTTCCGACTTACTTTACAAATATTTATCAATATTGAAGGGTAACCAAGAACTGTATCATAATGCTAGATAGCCTATAGAATGTGGCTATAATATACAAAAATAGGTTAAATTTAAGTATTTAAAAACCAGATTACACCCAGACCCAGAACAAACCTCTACGTTCGTCACACAAGTTTGTCCTGGGTGGGAATCTAACCCAACACCTACAGCGCAAAAGGCAGAGCTACTACCAACTGAGCTGTGAGGCCTATTCCTTTAACTCTCGATTTGATGTGAATATAATGTCCTATAGAATTTATGTTTTTATAAGTATGTTTCCAGTTCTATAACCACGTTACGAGTACGCTAAAAGGATTTGCGTAATGCGCTCCGTCGTTATGATAATGATACAGTTGATAAGATTATATGGCCACATCAGCCATTTATGACATACACTGGCGGCTTCTGACATGTAGGCCGAGGTCAAAGAGACAGGAATTACGGTTCTTTTAGCTGTTTTTTTTATAAACAACAAACAGAACAAATAGACTGACCGACAGACAGAAAGACAGACCGACAGAAAGTCCAAAATATTAACAATTGTTTATTTGTAATAAGTTTCCTATAAACTTTCTAATTGCATTTGGCAAAAAGCTGTTGTTTTGACTTTACAAACAGACACTTTATTTATTTAACTCACTTTAGTTTATTACTCAATTAAGGTTTAACTCACCAACGTATAGAGGGCGCTGGCGTAAGCAGCATGCTTGATGTGCAACGTCCGACAGCATGAAAGTGTCGTATCGTGCTCATGCGCAGACCACGCTTTCATCTGAAATATTAAAATGTAAATATTAAACAGTTACATTAGCTACTACCCAATTCCCACGACTTCATACGCGTAGATTTTAAGAATTTGAATAACACGGAACCATAAATCTTTATTTTTTCTAAACTAAAAGTAGCCTATGTTACGCCATATAACATCAGCTATCTGCCGGCGAAATCCCGTAAAAATCGGTCCATCTGTTTCGGAGATTAACCGGAACAAACAGACAGAGAAACAGACAAAACTTTAAAATATAGTATTTGTTATTACAGACTTTATGCTTGAAAATAATACTCGTCATCAAACAGAAAAAGAGGTATTCTGTTCTCTGTGTTACTATTGGATTAAAGGGTATATTCACGGTGACAGGTGTAATTCTTGGGATTTTCTATATCCCATTGAACTCAACGTAATTCCGAAGCTTTACGTGTATATCTTTCATTGAAGTATTAATATCGCTAAGGCTTATTGGTTATAATCGCTAGTATAAGTATTGTGCTGGCTGTCAGATTAAGGTATAACATATTTTATTATAGGAAAGTGTTACGAGTAGGAAAAAACAGATGGGATGAGCGGACTACTTATCACGTCTACATTTACCCTATAGATATCCATTCATACATGAGATACCCACATGAGAAAAGGTCTCTCGCAGCTCAGCTTTAAACTGTAAGAGATCCTCATAATGACGCCCATTGTGTTTGTAAATATATAAATTTTAAGAAATAAAGTTTTATTGTTAATCTTTATTTGGTGAGTAATAGTGTCATCTAGCTAACACTTAGGCGGACATGGTGTGATTTTACATGTACATACTCGTACTCATACTCATTTATTGAAAACCATAAGATCCTTAGTGTACAAATTAGACTTTATCCAAGTCTAATTTGAGTCAAATTTCAAATTGTTGCGCATGAGACGTAACATACCCGTCTCGTGCGACTTGGGTCTTATCATACCTACAAAAGGCGTAGGTGAGCTTTAAGCTTAAAAAAATTAAAAATTGTTTGCCTAGTAAAAGATACCTACTATATTATAAAGGCGTTCTATACAGAGCTCAACAAATCCGAGTAGTGTAAAATTCCACACCAAATCGAGAATTTGTTATCTATATTTTCTACTTGTAGCCACGAGCATAAAAAACTATAATATTTGTAACATAATACATACAATCACAAAAAAGGAGACTACCAAGTTTTTGAATACTTAAATATAGCCCGAAATATTGGCTCATACCTTCTTAGAATACCAGCGATTATACAAAGCCTCCAAAATAATTAACAAAGTTGACATCATTAATGTCAATTTACGTGATTTGTTTACTCGTGGATAAATATAAATTTCCTTTCGCAAATGCCTCTAGCATTTCATAAGGCTTAGAAAGGGCAAATTAAATAAGGTTAAAGATACTGGAGGAAGGTTTTAGCTGAGTTTTTCATGTGTAATTAGCAGTATTGAGCTCACCATGTGTTATCTCTACGATCCCATGATGGTACCACAAAGTGAAATCTAGATATTTTAAGGCTCTGCCTACCTCTTTAGGTTAGAACTATAAATGATTGAGTGAAAAAAAGAATATTAATTTTAAAAAGGGGGATTCATTTATTAGAAATGGGATAGAACACACAACATATCTGATTAAATAACTATAACAAACGAATAAATTGTATTTTAGTTTTGAATACTTTCATCATAATGTACCAACGAGATCGCGCGTTCTTATTACTATTTAAGAGCTTGTTCAAACACTATCCGAACATCTACAGAAACCAAGCAAGAAACCCCTATATAAGGGTAACTGTCTTTTCACGAGCAAGATCCCTATTACAATGTAAGCACTTAAATCTAAGTTACATTTTCCTTATCACCTGAGCGACCGAGCTTCGCTTGGTAAAACGGTTTTTTCTACAAGTACTATAATATTATACAGGTAAACTTAAACAGCAAAGCCCAATCTAAACACAAAATTTCATCAAAATCGTTAGAACCGCTTTTTCTTTTCTTTTTTTTATGTCAAAATGTGACGATAAGAGCTGAGGGTCCTGGTGATAAGTGGCAACCCCCGCCCATGACAACAGTAATGCAACTCAATATAAGATTCCAAATCTTACACCGAGACATGCGAAATAAATAAATAAATGTATATAAGAATTCCTTGTTTAAAGTAACTAAGTAATAGTACTAAATTTTATTGTTATTCTGGTTTATAACTTTATTGTTGTTGGTTTCTCCTGAAATATCCTAAATAAATGAGAAGCACTTTTTTGAATGAGAAGAATTTTTAAAACTTCAAACATTTTACGAGTCTCAAGTCAAATGAAATTCATGAAAGCTTATTAGGTGCAACTTGTATTAAAACAGCTAAATTATAACCACATCTTTTATTCACCTTTCAGTATATCATGCAGCTCAAATTTTGTAGAGAGGCGTTACTTCAAATACATTTTAAATGATTGAGAGATTCAATTCAGGATTATTGAAATTGTGCATTAATAGAACATAACATTTAGTAATGTAAATATAAATTTCAGTTTAAGTTTAAGTTTGCGGTACCAGTATAAAATCCCAATATATTAGTAAATATAACTCGTAAATATATATAACTTAAATATAGTACAAAGCATTCATGGCGAAGCTTGCTTAGATGTTTTTTACAGATCATCTAAGTTAAGCAACTCACAGTTAGTTTTTTGATGGGTAACCGTTTAGTGGTATTTGAACTGAGAGCTTTCGTGTTTCGGAGCGCTCGTAAAGTCTGTCCCGGCTATACTAGTTGATAAGCAATGTTGGGCAGGGACCGACACCAGAGTTGACCGCTTTGACACACGAAGAAGTAAATAGTAATGAGTATACCGTACCGTACCAGCCTCTAATGTTCCCACTGCAGGGACACCGGCCTACTCTCAATAATTGAGAGTGAATGGGCTCTGATCTACCACGGGAGCCCAATCCGGATTGGTAGATGTCACATGTCGTCGAATTTTTGGTTCTAAGACATGCCGGTTTCCTCACGATGTTTTCCGTCACCGTTTTGAGAACGTGGTATTGCGCACATAATTTTTTTCAAGTGAAAAAACTCATTGGTGCACGTGTGGGTTTGAACCAGCAACCTTCAGATTGAAAGTCGGTGTCTATGTCCCTGGGCCACCACGCTCTTGAGTATACTGAGTACTCTTGAGTAATGAGTATACTATGTCCGATTTCCTACAAAAATATACGATCGGTGGTACGAAACCCTCGGTGTGTGAGTTAAGGTTCCCCGTAATCTATATCCGCCATTCATTATTAATTTAGGAATTTATTTCTTCGAATTTTATAACGAACTAAAATTTATAATAAATTTCGTATATGGTATATGTACGTAATTCCAGTGATCCCTCGGGATGATGAGGATGATTGGTTGTTAAAAATGGCAGCTTAACGAAATTGGGAGAGGTGGACAAACGAATTAACCTTAAGCCGCTTGTTATCCTGTTTACATAGAAATTACCAATCTACTGGGATATTTTTTCATCTTTTATTAAGCTTTGACAGTCGAACAATTTTGTTTTATTATTTTTATTAATTTTATCCTTGCAACATGCCCTTGACCAAAACAGTTCGGCGTTGTATGAGGGAATCAGGCTGAATTATACTCATTGCATAACTTGATAAAAAAGTATAACACAACAAAAATATACAATATTTTTGGTAGTTGACCTGGTTTTGACTGACTATACAGTTCGTCAATTCTATTTTATGTGCTGTCAAAAATTGCCAAATACTTGCTTTATAGGCATTTCATCAGGGTCTGTAGCAGACCGGCTTTTGTTTAATCCAAAACTATTTGAAGTTAATACAAATTGTTACTTTATATTTTTTAAACAACCTTTCCATGTACCTTTCTTTCAGAGTAATTCGAAAAACAACACGAAAGAACGAAGCATTCTTTGTCGTATAAAGTCCATAAAATTGGATTTAAATCAAGTCAGACTTCTATTTTCATTGAATTTCTAAAATAATATATTTAAAATCGACACTTTTTTAAATGAATATATACTTACCTACATTATCACCTGTTCTTATTACTTAGTTTAGCGATTGTTTTTTTCATTGTCCGACCCTCCATCCAAAACCAGTCCCCATTTTACCCAGCCATCAAAGCAATCTCCTACTCTGGAGTTGCATGCTTTAATTCACCAAGTCAAAAAAGAACCTGTCTGTACATTATTTTACATGTTAGAAATGGAGCAGTAAACACTTAATTAGGTTCCAAGCACGGTAACTGCAACATGCTCTGCAGTTAACGCCATGCCGTGCTGTTGCCGCGCCAAGTCAAAATATAAAAAAAAAACTGATATTGACACGGTCAGTATAGAATGCTGCTAATAAACTATACTTAGTTTACCTACTGGTAATTATGACAAAACTGTTCCTCCTATAAATAGGTACTGAATATATTAACTGACTTAGTTTTACATTACATCTCACAACTTTTTGCAGCAGAGGAACTGCGTGGCGAGACTTGCGTTTTAGTACATGCGTTTCTTTGTCTTGAATTGATAAAAAAATGTTACACTTAAATTTTCTTCTCGGATGTTTCTGTTGTTTGATGATGATTTAACTAATCTCCAGCGTCGTGGGTGATATTTATTCAAACGGTGATAATAATAAAAACCTTATAAATTTCTGTCCATTTGTGTTATTTGAAAGAAAGTCGGCGCTTGTTACAATGTTCTGAATACTTGGGAAACGCCAATTTCAATAGTATTTACTTCTCTGCAGGCGTGCTGTTGCCACTAGTTCCTTTTTAATCTATGTTCTCGACGAAAATTGAAAGCTTTCGAAGACAAACAAATGCAAAGTTTTAGCGCCAACAAAAGGAGGAAAGTACTATTGATAGCTAGGGTGCAAATAGATTTTGAAACCAGAATATTATAAATATGAAACTCCATCAAAGGTTCATATTCAGTTAAGGCTCGTATATGGAACTTCTTGTTTGAATATCCACCATATATATTTTGTGTGAAAATTTGTCACAGTACCGCGAATAAAAAATTATAGACAGATATTTCATGGAATTTTAAACAGATCATAAGGCGCGGATCCCTAAAAAATAAATAAACATTTTCTATTCCTAGCCTCCAAACGACTAAATCATTCATTTCTGCGCGTCCGCTCGATGTTCCGAAATGGTCGAGGATGAATAATGTTAGACATCATTTCAACGCCGGCAAAGTCGATAATTTTTTGGCAGTGAAAAATGCGCTGCGTTTCGATCCTTGTGATCTTCAGATCTGCAGCCTTGGAAAAGGCGTTTTGTAATATTTATCGAGACAAAAATAGAGATTATTAAAGCTACCAGTTTTGCAGCTCAAAATGTTTTTTCTAAACAAATCATTTAAGACCAATAATGTATTCTACCTTTACTGTACTGATTATGCTACGAGTTTTCAAAAGTTAACTGACACATAAAATAGAGCGTCGAAAGGCTTGACACGGTTAGTAGTTGTTTAAGCTTTGTAGCTGAAGTTTGCGAACTGCCTAACAAGGGGTTGTAATCTATCCTGTTAGTAAAGATTGTTGTAAACTAAAAGCAAGCCTGTTGATAGTGTCGTCCATAAGGTGAAAAATGGTTAATCGACTCTGCCCATGGTAATGTGCCTGCAAGCCCCGACTGACTGCAGTTTACTCCGAAGCGCAAAGGCGCTCACACAAATGTTGATAATAGTTCCAATTATTTATCGTTACAATTGCTTAAACTATCCGATATTTTCATTTTTCTGGACGGTTCTATGGCTACATTATTGGTAACTCTACCTACGGAGCTATTCTCTAAGCCAGCGTTGGATAACAGGCCAAGACAAGCATTTGCGTAATCACCATTAATTTGGATATTGTGATAAATTAAAATTTTGTGTTAAAATTGTGTTACAACGCTGCAGTTGCATGAGTTATTATGTAATTGTTTGTTTGACCGTTCAAGGTATTATCTGTATTATCAAGTTATTTTGAGTAAGTGACCAACATTTTCTAAGCAAATCACGTCTGTTTGCCAGTTCAAGATTAAGGGTAGTCATGAACTAAATTCAGTCGATTATTTAAATAGATTCGATAGTTGCGAAAAATATATAAATATTGTGCACTTAAGAGAACAGCATATGATATGTGGCCATAATCGCTTTTTATCATCTACGACATCACGTCGATTCTGAAATATTGTGCGGGATAAATTAAGGACATGGCAAAAACACCCTTTTGCATTTAAAATGAGTATAAATATCAATAAATATTTTAATTTCTTTTTTAAATATGTAGGTTATCCTTCCGTTTAAACCATAAAACAATTATACTGGGCCCTAACTATCCAAATTTGGTGCTTTTTTTTTTATTAAAACTCAAAATAGAAATTAAAACCATATATAACTTATATTGGTTGCAAAAAATTATTGACAGTGTGTATACTGTCTCTGAATATAATAATAAATAAACCACTTTCAATACATTCATCCCTTATGTATTACCTTTAGAGGGTACACCCTACCATTTTAAAAAACAAAAATTCAAATTGGTATACAATGGGCGAAGAAAAAAGTTACAGGGAAGTAATAAAAGCATACACCCTAATTGATAACCTCCTCCGGAAGTCGGGTGAAAAACGAGAGAATATTGTGATATTCTTTTGTTTTCAGTTAAAATTTCATTTACAGCAACAATTTATGTTAAATAGTTATGTACCTTAATTTTTTTAATGTTTGTTTGTTCTAATAAATAATATAAAATTGGAAAACAATACTCAATATAAATAAAACATTGAAGCTGAAATGCGGTTAAGCATTCATATTCATATGACTGAATTCATTACCATAATTACCACGGCATATATTTCAATCTTTTTACTGTTTTACTTTTACAATTTACCTTTAAAGTGATATAGTTCTGACTCTTCAAAAAACAGGAGAAATATCATGATACACTAACTTTTTATAACACTGTATGTTTACGATCGCGATTCAATATGGGGCGCGGTTGCGTAGCTATACGTGTGCTCTGTAGAGGCGCCTCGAGGCAACTGAGTGACCGCGAGGAAAAATACTGTGAAAGCAGTATTCTGTAGACCTGCTACGGTGCTACGAGAAACCAACATTTTCTATTGTTAAAAATCATATTCTTTCTGCTGCGATCTTAGTACAACTTATTATTAATAATTAAAGTAATCGTAAGTCATTAGAACCCGAAAGTTTTGATGGGCAATATAGTCGTAATAATGTTCTACTGAATTTCATTACAACTGTAAGTAAATTTAGTTAGATCTTGGCAGCTCGAATTGAATGTTCGTATGAGAAGTTTTACCAAATAGTTTTATTAATCAAAGCTAAAATTAGGCTGTGACGTCACCTGGTATGAGATGATGCGGATGAAGATGATCCTTGGTCTGTTTAAGATAAGGTGCTAGGTATTAATCGCTACATCGAACATGACGTCGCAATATAACAACTTGGGGATAGCATTGTTTGGTGGGTACAAGCTGCCAATGCCTGCCACTATAGGGGGACATAGTTATGGATTTTAAAGACAAGCTTCAAGATCAAGACAAGCTTTAAAAAAGATATTCTCGTTGCTCTGATGTAACACCTAATACCACCAGGTATAGATGCCTTCGCGACGCCATGTTATGTGTGTATGAGTTATTTAGGTATGGAGTTTTAGTTGTACGGGGTGGAATACCAAAACAAAATCTGCAACATGCATTTTGCTTGCTTTAAAAAGCCTTACTCCTTCTTCCTTTTAGGGTGGTCGGTTAGGGTCGGAACAAACGTAAACTTAACAAATAAGATTAGTTAAAATAAAAACTTTGACATATAATTTTGTGTACATGTAATTTGCCTAAGAAGCTTCTGTGACACGTTGTATGCTCACGAATATGTTTACTTTTTTGTAAACATTGACGTGTTCAAACTATACTTGAGATCTAAAGGAATAAATGAGTTTGAGTTTGTTGTTAAATGTGAGCCATATACCAAGTCGCTGTAATTTAGTTTGGACGGAATAAGGGACTCGCAAACTTTTATACGGATTTCCTCTTTCAGGAAATTTCTTAGTAGCTTTAACGTAATAAATCAAAATTTTACCAAGCTTTGAATCTACCTTCAAATCTAAGTGAGTTATAAATCACGTTCGCCAAACAACAAAAAAATGGATTTCGATACCGATATGTGAAACACAGAATACGAAAATCCCAATCTAGGGTCATGTCTTGGTTACTGTCTAGATCTACTCTAAGTCTGCAAAGGCTTATATCTAATAGTATACTTGAACGAATCACACCATTTATTCATTTAATGCTTCAAATCCTTTGATCTGCATAATCAAAGAAGTTAATGAACAGAGTGAAAAGGTTTTTCTTAATCGCTGTATCATGATTACTAAAGGATTAGCCAATAATCGATAGTTTTAATTAATAAATGATCAATATTGATTTAATATTCCCTAGTCTTTAGCTCACTTCGCTTTTGTTCGCTGGAAGTTTTATAAGTAAACATCTTACTCATTCTGCTTCAACAATACAGTACTGCTGTAACTTCTCATCACATCATCTCATCCAAAAGTTGAAAAAAATATATCTCATAATCCTCACCCAAACAAGAGTAAAAGAGTTTGGTTCTAGGACATGCCAAGTTTATTACGATATTTTACTACGTACATACATTATTCAAGTGACAATTTTATTCGTGCCCGTATTACAACTAGTGGTCTCTAGTCAACGTTCAATATTTTTTTATGCTTTCACCTCAGGCCCCTGCATTAAGATTCCCTGTGTCGTAGGTGGCATGGACAAACACAAGACAAACATCCAAGTCCAAAACCCGAGAACAAACTTCGAGCTCTCCACACAAACTGTGCCCCGGCTGGTAATAGAATCCGGGAAGCTATGAAGTTATGAAGAATATTTAGTGGCCAGTAATGTCACCCACCTCAAGGTCCTAGTTGAGTACCAGCGTTGGTTATTTTACCATAGGTATATATATATATAATAATAATAATAATAACTTTATGACGGCGTGATACTCAATTTCTTCCATTTTCCAAAGTTACTTCCTGATTAAGTCGTCGATAGTTCCAAAACTAATGATGCTATTGTAACAAAACTTTACATTGATATTAATTATGAATCATTAAACACGTTACCCCCTAATGAGCCTGCTACCCCCACTCAAATTCACTCATTCCGTGAATGGCGGGATTTCAATTATTAATGGACTCCCAAACAGGTGGCAAGAGAGATGGGAGGAAAATCAGCATAGTTATAAAATTAAAAGTGCGTACATTAGCATGCAACATCATAACTTTAGGAGACGGTTCCTTTCATTCAACAGCAAGTCAGTTCAATGCAAATGCTGATGTATGGTAGTAATTTTACGTTTCAGGTATTTTTTACTTTGATCATATTTCCATTTATGCCTAAAAATGTCCGTACTTACATAGGCAATCAATATAAGTTACTCACGCTCTAATAGAACCAAATATTTGCTACAGCCTATGTACCAACGTACGTTTATTATCTAGATACGTGGGTTCCAAATTAGACCTCACGCGTTCAGCATACGGTCCAAGTTGGGTCATGCCATGTAAAATAGTACTTCGTACGTGCCTGAATGTTGTTCCTTAATTTAATGGTTTGGGCGGCACATGGCATGTTTGAGGGTTGGTGTGATATCTGTCTGTTGACGGAGCTCAATGACGTAGCCTGAAATCCTATTACACGCAGCGAGCTTTTATCCAATTATATAAATGTTACCTACATTTAAGTTCACTAAAGTAATCAACTAATCACATTTTGTAAGCAAATTAAATTTGAGAAAGAAATATATCAGCCCAGTGAATTTTCATTCACTGAATGCTCATTTATTACCATTGTATGATCATTTGTAAACACTTAGTTATGTAAATTGTAATTGTTAATTGTTTTGTTAATTTAAAATTACAATTAACTCAACCAACATAATTGTAAAAAGTAAATTGTAATAATATAATACAATTTCATGTCACTAATAATTAAATCAGACTATCCTTCTTCTTTTTATTTTTGGTCTTTTGTGTGATTTATGCCACACAAATTCGGTCAAAGTCCGAGTTAATGTTCGTTCGCAAGGTTTTCTGCATTAAGGCTATAAACAAAATATGGCCAGTTTATTTAGAAGTTATAAGAAAACAGACTATTATATGAATTTATCATCAACGTGACAAACTTGACATAGATTGAATTTGTCTTGACATTGTTTTGAATGCTAATCATTTTTGGTGTTACTTTACTCGTGCCGCTGATGACACTTTCGGATTTATCTAATAACCCCCATAGTAGATTGCATGCAAAAGGCCAAAAATAAGAAGAAGAAGAATTAGATTGCATATTTTCAAAATCGATACCAGATGGCGCTGCGATTTGATTGGTAGGATGTCAAAAGCAAATTGAATATCAATGTCAACATTTGATTGAAATATTTTTATTTGAATCAAATTACAATAGACATTCGAGGCAAAAAGCCACAGTGTGTCAAATTTCTCAGTCCGTTAAGCAAGCAAAGGTGAAAGAAACGAAAAGAAAAAATAAACAAGAACACCACTTAATTGAAACACATAAGATGAAACAAAAACGAAGTAAGTCATTTCCATAGAGTACAATCAATCAACATTAACACACTCATACCTCTGCACTAGGATTCCCTGTGTCGCAGATGGCATGGACAAACACAGAAACACAAGACAAACACCCAAGACCGAGAACAAACCTTATGCCACCACACAAAGTGTTCCCCTGCCGGGAATGGAAGCCGGGACCCCTCGCTTCGAAGGCAGGGCTACTACCAACTAAGCCAAGGAGCACACACTACACTTTTTTCAAAAATCAAACATTTTTGTTATCGTGACTTTGACTTTTCTACCAAAAAACTTTGTGTCAACCCATGACAAAACAGAATCAAAAATCGAGCCAGTTTTTTTTCTTTTTAAATTGAATATGAAAACCTCTCATTTGGAACATAATAATGCTCATTATTATGTTTCAATTACGTACTAAAAACGTCCAATAAAAAGAACCAAATTAAAACAAAATGTCAAAATATTCAATCTTTTAACGAGATTTTTCTGCTGCCAATGTACTAACAGTAATGCCAATGTAATGTAAAATGTCAACATCAATATAATTATTCAAAGTCTAAAATAATATTATAATCTGAATAGTAAGATTAATGGGGTTTCAAAGTAATGAATACTTTCGACCCTCAGGACGGGTTATTCAATAATCAATTTAATGATTCTCATCAAAATTGGACTACTGTGTTTAAAGTTACACGCAATTTTTTGTCTTCGCTTAACAGTAAGTTTACTATCCACTTCTTATTTTACTTACTAAAAATACCTTACAAGATAACAAATTCTGAAGTCAATGCTTTCCATTGCAACGCTGAAATATTGTAACTATCGATTTATTACTATGATTTGCATTTATATAGGTACTTTTTGAAATACTTCGGCTTGAAGTGATTTACAAACGAAAATCGGTTTACTATCTATCGCAATGCTCTGTGATATGCTAAAATACAATACAATTTATTTGTATAACTAGATTGATTTATCAGATATGTGTTATTTTTATTTTACTAGCTTTTCTGCCATTTTATTATGTCGATAATTTAGTAATTCATGTTTATTTTTAATTCTTTTGAATGTTTCTGCTTTTTTACGTTTAAAGCGACGGGACGAGCTGAAGGCCCACCTGATTTTAAGTGTTTACCTCCACCCATAACAACTGCAATACGTCTTAAGTCCTCCCCGACCAAAGTATGAGAAGACCCAAGTCGCGCCCCGTTGCGCTCGACACCCGAGACGGGGATGTTACATATCATGCGCAAATGATGTCACCCACACCCTTCAAACGGAACACAGCTATACGAATGCTCCACTGCTTGGCTGCAGATTACGAGGTGTGGAAGCAGTACTCTCCACATGAAATTTTCACAATTTCAGTTGAATTAAATCACGAGCTACACGATCTACCCGTTACGCGGACCTTAGTTTTGCCAGTACATCCATAAGTTTAAAATCATAAATCAAACTCGTAAACATCAGTCGAAGTATCATATTTCTCCACGATAAAATATGTATCTTGAATCTAAATAACAAGGATGAAAATTTGAATGATAAACGAGTAGTATGATGCCAAAAATACCAAAACCACACGGGAAAAGGCAAATAAGGAATCGTGCTCGGAGACGGCATGAGGTAAACCGTTTACTTTGCCTGCGCCCGTGTATTTTATTCGCTTTATTCAATATATCTCATGAACGTTTACAAAGTTTCACATTTCTGAGTACGAATATCAAGGGGCAACTCCGGGGATTCACGAACGAATGTCAATCACAACCGTAAAATATAATTTTAGTTCATAGTTTCTCGTGCGTTCTACCCATACTCCCTGTGCACTCGCTATTTTTCTACCAATAAAATGCTAAAACTGTCTGTAGTATACCTGTGATCTCTGGGCAAAGATAATGACAGATTGAACTCCTAACAACGGGGAACGGCATCGTGGCCAACAAAAACGCAAGGACGTAAACAATCGTAGGAGGTTAGGGGCGCCTTTAGTGTAGATGCAGGCTGATAAAAAAAAAAATAAAAAGAAAAAAAAAAAAAAAACATTTTTAGGAAGTGAAGATAATATGATCGTCATTCTAACCTGTTTTTATTTTATCTCAGTCTCCAAGGGGACATTTCGTCGCGATCTAAAACAAGAACGCGATAGGATACCAGTAGGTACCTAATAAAAGTCCTCGAGAAAGTTACGGGGGATTCTGACGTGATAAAATTGTCAAGCATGTTCAAATTGTCATTGTTACACACAAGGGTCTTCTTTATACGAGCAACTTCAAAATCTCGCACGATGTGCGTAAAAGCCTTCCTACGTAGATATCTACCTACAGCGCCTTTAATATCCTATTATCTGTTATTGTTTACGAAAATATCGCTTACATACGCCACCTTTACATTAAAATTACCTGTCTTAGAAGTACATACAGAGTCACCACAAACAACTAAGACCCGAGAACACAATTTCTTAAGGAGATAGAACCTGGAACCCCTCATTTCGTTTTTACTGTTTACGTAATAAGTTTTATTTCAAAAATATGATATAGTAAACCTGTTTTCTTCAAATACCACTAATTGGTCACACATCCAACTACAGACCCGGCGGATCTGTAAAAGACAGCGAGGAAAACTTCGCCACAAGGGCTTCAGAGATTGTACTAAGTAGGTAAGATTGTACCGGCTAATATATGTAGCCTATGATGATTGCGTCACGCAATCCCTTGATTTAGGTGAATACTGGCTAACAGATGCTTCTAAAATACAATATTTATTTATTATCTTTAATTATCTATTTTGGAGACGAAAAATAAATCGTTACGAGATAGTCCCCTGAGTAGTCTAGCACGATTTCACGACAATTGTACGAAGGATAAATCACAATGTAAGATGTGGAATTATTACTGTGTCTCACATTAGCAATATTCCTATCCAAATATTATAGTTTTATTTTTAGATAGATAAAAGAAACACAAAAAGTCCAGACCAAGTTATATACAATTTCATGACTATCTTTTTTCTTTAAAAGTTCAAACCAATTCTAGGATTTAATCCCAAGACAGGCATGACAAGCTGTTAAAGATGACGTGGGTACCAAATTCACAGGACTGTCCAAAAATTCCTAGCAATATATGATATAGGTAGAATAGTGTTCTTCATGCATTCCTTTAAAAACTGCGGACTAAAACTAGTATATAAATAAATTTTAAAATTAGTTCGAACATTGGAAGTGGAGCGGTAACTTAGTACTTATAAATATTTCATGCTCACGTTTTCATTTTTATTCGAAACGTAGAACCCACTTGGATTAAGATTTCCTCGATTCGACGAACAATATTGTCAATGGCGAACAGCACTTGAATTTATATTTCAAATGAAAAATACGGTGCATGTCGTGGGCTATAGACTTCATACTCAAGATGAATAAAATACGAGTATTGTAATACTAATTTTGGACCCGACGTTTGAGTAAGGTTACTTTATTTGAGTATAATGTTGAAAATAATTGTTGCGTTCTAATGATCAATTTTAATGAAGTCTTTTATAAATTTAAGGGCCCATAATACAGAAAGGCCTTTACGAAGTATTTTATAGATTGTTGTGTTAAATTAAACATTTCATGTTAGGAAAAATATTTTCTAAGCTCTTGCCTGTTAGTCAGTCAGAATTCGAATCCCTATCAAAATCAATAACGACTTAATATCGGTCAAAGTCGCTCTTAATTTTCAAATCCAAGCATCGAATGATATTACGAGTCGCTGGAATAGCCACACTCTGTACCGGTATAACCATTTCTATACTTTGTAACATGATGGTCACACGAAGTATGACTGACTTGATCCCAGACCGTCTAAAGGTCCGTATATTTGTGTGTGTGCCGTTTTCCTCAGTATTTATTACTTGTTCCCCTGTACCTATGTACTTTCTGACACAGGCTCTGAATACATATTATTACATATATGCTTAGGTTACAACATCCAACCGACTTCTTCTCTTATCATACTTTGGTAGATTAGAGCTTGGTTGTATTTCCGTTGTTTATGGACAGTGGGAACCACTTAATAATAGGTGGGCCGTCAGCTCATTCCGATAAATGAAAAAAAACGCGCACGGATTGCGCGATGACGCGCCCCGTTAGATTTGGAAATGTAAGATCCAAATCTAACGGAGCGCGTTTTCAATGCTTTCAATATCCCTCGCGAACACGGTTTTAATAGGAACTAGTGCTGACAGAATGCCTCCGGCAAAGTAATAACACCAGGAGAAATCACTGGCGTTTCTATTCATTTTTTCGAGCAGACTCACGCTGAAATATTGCGTCGTTTCTTTATTGAAACTTCTTGGTCTCTGCTCTACTTGATAGTGACTTGAAGTCATCTTCAAGTCAATATAAAATCAGCAAGGTTATGGTGAAAACCTGGTGTTTGTTTAACGATTTAGGGATCTAATTTGATGACTGTTTTGTAATAATTTATATTACAAATGACGTTCAAAAAATTCTCAACTAACTTAGATGTAAAGGACTAATCTACAATGACTACATAAATTATATTGTTCAAATCACGAATCACAAAATGATACCACGGAAATTTTCAACTCACAGACCACAGAACATCATTTCAACCTTCAAGATCAAAATAAATTGAAGATAATTTCTTATTTTCTTTGTATACTGTTTTATGTACCGGAAAATGCCTTTAGCACTAGCGCCTCTCATAAAAGCTTCGAACAGCTATGACTCCGCCTAATAAATTTGTGGTCACACAATTTTCAATTACTTTGACTTTGAATGTACTAAATGAATCTAATAATTTTCAATTGGGTTTCTGCGCTCAAGAGACAATTTCTTTTTAAAATAACAAGATTCCTGGTGTTTCACAAATTTACTTTCCTTTTCAGGTGGGCTTTCAACTTGTTTACCTTCTCTCAAGATGCCACAAAATGTCACTTCTTACACTTGACGTGAAGAAAATCGTATTATACTACTTAAGAGTACGCCATACCAGCGCCTCAAGACAGATTTCGTGTTTCCCACGAAGTCGTTGATAGGGATATTGGGATATTGTATTGATATCTGAGTCACATGAGCAGCACGAAGAGTTCAGAAACGCTAGTGAGCACAGATAAGATAACAACAAACCAACAACTAAAAATCATCTTAAAATTCCGCAGGGATCCCGAAATCCAGATGATTACTTTTTCAAAACGACTATTTTTCATTGATTTTCTCTATCGAGACTTTTTACACTAGTCGAGTTTTTACAATTATAGAATCATAGCAAAAATAACACTTTAGTTCAGTTCCTTAGAATCAATTTCAGCTACTATGAACTCTTAAGTGGATACGTTATTTGAGATTCGTCAAAAATGACTTTAATTCACAAAAAATGTAAATGGAATTTCCGTCTTATGTAGATAAGTTCTGACCGTGAAACGCATTCATTTTCTTTAATTTCTTCCTTCTCTTTCAGTGCAATGTGATTGACACATCTGTATTCTACAGCATATCAGTGATGATATAATAAAATGGGGGCAAAATATGGTGGTGGCTTATTTTTACGTGGTTTTAAAAATAAACGCCGAAGTTCTTTGACGGTCTCGTCTACAGTGTTAAATTTTCACCCATGAAGAATTTTTATTACGGTGATAAATAAAAAAATCTTATAGAGCTAAATCTGGGCTGTACGGAGGATGGGGTATCATTTGAACCCCTTAAGTATTCAAATAGTCCATGGTTCAAGCAGCAATGAGCGGATGCATTATTTTGATGAAAAAGAATTGATCGCTCGCTATTCAACTCCCCAAAAACAGGCAGACTAACTTCGCAATATTATTCACTTGTAACTATTCTACGTACTTATAGCGGAAATACTGATAGTGGTTTCTGCGTAGAAAAAAATTGCTATCGTTTTTTACTGACGTTCTGACCGCGAACATCTTTTTTGGCAACTCGTCCTCTCCAAACAATCATTGCGTGTATTGTTGCTTCATGAGATAATCGTAGATTATATTGCGTGTATTGTTGCTTCATGAGACTATCGTATAATAGAATTATTGCATCTTATAGGATATTCGAGTTTCCCGTGCAGGACTCCCAAATATATTTTCAAGTGAAATCTTATTAACTAGTGACCTTCAAATTAAAAGTCTCAAAACTCACTTCGTAACTATTATAGTAATAAATAGAATATTGTTCAAAAAGGACTAGGTATAATCTATCCGTACGTTGTAGGAAGCCATACTCATTGATAACCCTTTTGTACATCGCCATTGTTATACGACAATGCTGCTATGGGAGCTGTATAATAAATTAATCAACTCGTGCCTATTATAAGGGAGGAGAGAACGGAGCTTTTTGTTGAAGCCTATAATCATTTATGAACACAACTAGATTTTGCAAGGGCTATGGTATAAATGCAGATTAGCTTAGTAACTTCTAAATCTATTTGAAAAATACAATTTGTAAATATTTTCTCTATCTATCTGTCTGTCTGTTTGTTCAAGCTAATCTCCGAAATGGTTGGACTAGTTTTGCCGGGACTTTTAAATACTAGCAGATGTTATAAGGAGTTCCGCGGAAAAAGTTCCGCGTAAAAAAATCTTAAATTTCACGCGGATGAAGCCGCAAGGAACAACTAGGTAAAAAAAAGTTTTCCATCACGGGACGGTCACGCCTTGTGCGGTTCGAACTCACTAACTGAGGGTTCAGTGCCACTTATTGCTTTTTTTAAATTAGTTGCTGGAATGATCACCATAATAACAAATCCTTTTTGTAACTGGCTACCAATCAATCGATGCTCGTGCAGTCCACTAAATATAGGACAGACGACGTTCTAGGCCTAGTAATTATTTCCTTTACGTTTTTTGACGTAACCCAAAAATAAAATACTTACAATGCGTTCACGATTGCCATACATGCATTGTTGTCAAACCCAAAACATAGGTACAGAAATTCAGCTTCAAGGTTATATATACTAATGGATGTTTATCAGTGCAAACGCACCGAACAAGTCATGAAAACTGTCTAATATTTTACGATATTTCCCAACCAAGACAAGTGACCATCGAAACAAATAGTGTGGAAATTGCGAAATAAGTATACATAGATTAAATGTTTAGCCATTCAGTTATGGGAGCGCACAATTAGAACGGCTGCAACTATTTGGCAAAGTCGTGTTTGGAATTGTATGGTACGAAAGAAAATTGTAGAAAAAAATTAGAGTTAAACAAATCTCCGTATGAAAAGTGAGTGAGACTGAAGACAGTACGGAGATCTTCAAAAACATTGGCAGATTGACGTTCAGTTGTTCAGTTTCCTACATTACCTAGATGGTACAGGTCCCGACCTGAATTAACATCTAAGCTACTTTTATTCCGAAAAAATATTTTTTATGACTTGCAATAAACACAACTTCTGACAGTTTTTTCACATTGTCTCATATTGACATTTTATGTGCGTGTAACACCGCGGCGAGCACTAGTAAATGATTATAATTACATAGTCTTGAGGATGACCCGGTTTCCTAAAATTAATTAGAGATAAAAATGGTCTATTTCCTCAAGCACCGTGCCATGTCTGGGCCAGCCCGTGTCTGACGTGACTCGGGTTCAAATTTTATTTGTCAGTAACAGTGCCTCAGAATGATTAATCACATCAACTATAATTCAACAAGTAATATTCATTAATTTCGTCCTTTCCGTAGTCTATGTATCCTAAATATTAATGTATAATTTAGGAATGTTTAGGAGAAGGAATGGTTATTCATACTCTGAGGGGATGCTTCATCGTAGATCGCATCATCACAGCTTCAAGTTACCTAACTCTAGAGTTTTGTTAGATAACGTGTTTCCTTTTATTCGGTAAAACATTTTTTCTGCATTGCATATTTATAAAATTTAAATGTTAAACTAGCCTATTAATTTCAATCAAAACAAAAAAAAACGTTTTAACCGACTTTGTAAAAAGGGGGAGGTTATCAATTCGGTGTCTAGATAGTTCAATAACAACTTTTACCAGCCACATTATAACAAACAAAATTAAGCTCAAGCAGCAACACTCAAACTCAAACTTTAACTTAATCAAAGTCACCGTTATACGTGTAAGTTTACACCTACTTTCTTTGAGCATGATCGTATGTGGCTAATGAGACCTATCCAAGTTTCAAGTTTCTACTTTACCATTAAGAATTTGTTTTGAACAGCGGCTTCTATGTTTTGTATTAGTGGATTCGGGGAAGGTTATGATTACAAAGGTGCGTCTTTTGCCGCAAAAATTAGAAATTTGTTGCCAACAAAAACACAAGTGAATCAATTTTCTTTGTTTACTTCGAAAGCCACAGGGAATACAAACGACAATATTACTTTAAAAGTAACTCTCAAGAAGAAAAAGCGTGACTTCACCTTGACACGCTATTGATATGGTGACAGCCAGTCCATACTATGGAGATATGTGTGGCTTTGTGACGTCATAGCTCTAAATAGGATGATTATTCCGCTTTACAAAACTGTTCGTGCTCAAATACAGAGTTTAAACACGTGGAAATGGTCTTCGGGTTTCGTTTTTTATTATTAACTAATAGATACCGTAACGTACATTTTTGAAATAAACACATTCTATTATCATAACCTCAAATCAAAGGAGATAATTTTCCCTTTCGCATCAAATATTTACCAATATAAAACTTTTAACAAAAAATTAAACAGACGAAAAAGATATATAAAAAATATATAAACCTTTTAAGTATTAAGTTTATTTACATAAACTGTCCGATTTTATATAACTGATTATTTAAATCATTTTCATTTTCATATAATTTCATTTTATTTAATTTTATTTATTTTATTAACCTTAGGACACATTTCATTTCATTTCATTTTATTATTTGCCGCCAATTCAAAGTCAGTTTATAAAAAAAAATATGGTGGTGCGCGGTGCTGGTAACCATCCCCGAATACGAACGTATGGTTTTCATCATCAGCTCAGCTTCATGATGTGGTGATCCTAAACATAAATACGAGAATACAAGTTATGAAAAGATAACAAATATAAGTTATGAAAAGTAAACAGTAACATTATCGCCATTTTGTAAACAGTAACATTATTCCATCAGCAGAGCCTGACTTCCTTGACATGATACTTTTGAGGTGTAATAAAAAAAGATTCATCAAAATCGATTCATAAATGACTGAGTGAGAACTGAACATACATAAAATATACCTCCTTTTTTCGTCGGTTAACAATAATACCATTGAAAAATAAACACAAAATATAAATTTCATCCGAAAAAATACTTACGTTCATAACTAAATTTGACTCGGTATAGCATAATCGAATCTAGTAGCAAGAGTAAAGTGAAAATTTATGGTAAATAACGGTGGACAACTCCAATTTTCAAACGCTAAATGTAAGCGATTTTATTTTCAGCAAGCACCTACAAAACGGGACCAAAGGCGTAATTTCCAAAAATTTACGGGGATTGAATGGCGCTTAGCACAACAAATGAGATTTACCTATAGAAGTTCCCGGATTAGGGGTCTACCACGACTTTGTTGCGAAGTAGGGCGGCAGACCGACATAATTTTTCCTTGGAGTGCTAATGCGTTAATACCTTTAGAAAGAAACTTCGTAGTTACCGATTGTGTTGTAATGTGGTTAATGGGCCTGCCAATGGCCCAGTTTTGGTACAAACTCGTAAATAAACTTTTTGTTACGAAGACCATAAATAATGGTACAAAGTTAAGGAAACTCTGGTTGATTATGTTTACTAAATTTGCACTCTTATATAAGATATATATATGCAAGAGTGAAAAGTTGCTTTTAAACCGCGTGCTTAACTTTGATAACCAAGCAAGTGAAGGATTCTAAAATTAGAATCCTGAGCGTTAGCGAGGGAATCAAAAGAGCACAAAGTGAAAAATCTTTGCACTGGAGTGCAACACGTAACTTTTCATCCCCCCTCAGCGAGGAAATGACTAAATGCAAAATATAATATTTACAATCACAATATACTTTTATTTCAGTTTAGGTACATATTTACGATTATATGTAATTTCTAGCCGTCACTTTATACCAGATATACAGATAAACTGTGTGTAAATAAATTCCTATAGTAGTCCTACTGACATAATGAGTTTTCTATTTTAGATTCAATCACACTTTCATTATAAAGGCACACTTACATAATATTATTTGTATATATATTATATATATGTCTGTGTGTATATGCAAGATCGCCGCAATGTTTTAATGATGATGCGGCGATCCACGCTTATATCTTCCACCAGAGATGTGTGCGATAGCGTATTGAGTTGAGGGCCTTGCGTTAAACATATCAAAGAGTATATTTTACAACAGAGATAGATCCATCACATAATGATTTACATGCGTTCTGCGTAAGTTCATATTAGCGAGATAGACTAGCATAATGTCGAGAATTTCAAATCTATTCAATCCTAAAAGAAGAAACAGAAGCGGACAAAGAGGAAAAAAATTAAATAGCATATGCAACAAATAACGCGCCGCCATTTTGACCACAGATAATTCCCGAACCAAATAAACTCACAGATTTATATTGTAAAATCAGATTAATACCATTTTTTACTCATTACTCTTTAATATTTTTAAATAATCGAAATAACTTACTTATCAATCTGGACCACAACAAAATAATAGTCTACCTACTTTTTTCCTAGTTAAAAGACCATGCAGTAGATAATAGTAGTTTAACTTTCGCCTGTGATTATTGTAATAAACACGTAATTATTATACATAATTGGTCTACTAAATTGTAAGACTCCACATATAACTGCTGAACAATAATTGAAATTCTGGCGAAGAAAATACTCGATAAAACTCGATGGAAGAAGTGACGACAGGCTCCCAAATTCCCAACTGCCTTTGAAAGCTGAATAATGTAATTTAGGTAATTTTACCTTCAGAGACTCAAATATTCGATTTGAACAGATTTCTTTGCTGATTTTGATGTATTTTTAACCCCTGACTAAAGAACGGTTGTTATCAGTTTGATCTCTTGTTATGTATTGTATTATATGTATGTGTGGTTAATTCTTTTATGGCACCTTTAAAAGGTACGGTCTGCAACAAACATTTCAAAGCAGTTTTTTTACTATTGCTTGTGTATAAAAGCGGGCACTTAGTCATGATTGGTTACAGGGTTATCGATTGTCTCTGAATATTTTTACTTCGATAGGTTTTTTTATTACGGTTTACGAACTCATATCCCCACACTAGAATTCCCTGTGTTGCAGGTGGCATGGACAACCATAGAAACAAGAACAAACTTTTCGCTCATCACACATAAACATACGCAAAAACATAACACAAACATACCTACACTATTACTTTCCTCGGCCAGCCCTTACAGCCAGGGTCCCAAGCAAGGTTGCCTTATCACTACTGTAGTTCCGTCTGAGTGAAGAAAACAACATTGTCCATGGAAGATGAGCTTATTGGCTTATAAACTCAAACTCAAACTCATTTATTCCTTTAGATCTCAAGTATCTTTAGGACACATCAAATTTTACACACACACGTTTCATACTCAAACATATTCATGAGCATATAACGTATTAAAGGATATAGTTTGTTTAATTACACAATCTTAACAAACTAGCTAAACATAAAAAAAACTGACTGACATTTGACATATCTGTGTTCATGTAATGTGCCTCAGGACCTTTTGTCGAGGTCGAGGTGAAGACCCACCTGATGTTAAGTAGTTACCTCCGCCCTTGACAACAGCAGTATGAATAATTTTTTTTCGACCGAAGTATGAGAAGACCTAGGTCGCATATCGTTGCGCCCATCATCCGAGACGGGGATGTTACGTCTCTTGCACCTGTGATTTCGCTGGCACCGACACCCTTCCACTGGAACACAGCTTGGCGGTAGATTACCAGGTGTGGAGGCAGTACGTCTCCAGACAACTTCTACTGCTACTTTTAATTCTTCCTTTGGCACCACTCAAAGAGTTCTCACCTGCAGACGCGAGCAACTGCAAACTGTGAGTTTCATACACACGTTAGAAAGAGTAATTAAAATGTCTTCCCTAATAATTACTTGACCCAGAATTTCCATTATTGCTGATATAATCTCACCAGTTATTAGCGGTAGGGCGGGACAATTTAGTATAGCAATTAACGAAAATTGGGCTCACAACTGAATTATTGTTTTTTCATTAAAATTAACGGGTACTAATTATGGCAATAAGAAACACCCGACCTCCTAAATAAAATGAGAAGGTATTGTGTGCGAATGGTTTTGTAAATATTTATTATAATGTAAATTTGTCTTTCGGGAGAGGACATCTTTATGCAGTAGAACTTATCGTTTGTGTATTCCTGTCGCAAAATCATTTTGCTTCCGGTTTGAAGGAGTAAAGGAAATGAAAGTGACCATTTCATTTCCTCCCCTTCCCTAAATAGCTTGGGTATTTCAATGGCGTCGGCATGCTTTAGTGTTTGTGCATTTACACTTGACTTATGGAAATGAAAAGCTTTGTCATTGACACATAAGTGATGTCTTCTATAAATAAAAATGCTTACACTAGGATTCTAGGATTCCCTGTATTGCAAATGGAATGGACAAATACAGAAACACAAGACAAACACGCGGAAGAAGTATCAGGGAACAGCCAGTAAATAATACTTAGTTCTATTATAATCCTAACGAATATTTTAAATGTATAAGTGAGATTATTTGTTGGTTACGTTGTCACGCCTTAACCACCAAACTGATTTTAAAAATCAGCGAGTAACATAGGCTATTTTTTATCCCCGTATTCCCACGGGAACAGGAGTTGCGCGGTTGAAACCGCGAGATGCAGCTAGTAAAATAGAACGATAATATAATAGACATGTACACTTTATTCACGTGAAGAGACAGCAATTCATATTGTATTGTCGAGAGGATACCGCCGACTGGATTGGATAACAATGATGGCGATTGAAGCACTTATTGTGGGACCATTATGGTTGGATGCGCCATTATTTTGCATTGGCTAGACTTCAACCTTCTGGACAATATCTACGCAATTAAAATAAAAATAATCAAGTAAAATATTAAGCTCCTAATATTTTACTTGATAACTTCACTTGTTATGTCACACTTTAAATTGTAAAGGTGAAAGTTTGTATGTATGTGTGTGTGAGCATGTTTGTTACTCCTTCAAATGTCTAAACGGATTTGGATTAAATTTGGTACCAGGACAGCTCATACCATGGATTAGACATACGCCACTTTTTATCCCGAAAATAAAGTAATTATCTTAGTGATTTGCAAATAACTTCTGTCAGTTAATATCACTTTCTGATTTCGACTTTTTCACGATGGGTAACACCGTAGGGCGCAGATAGTTCAATGATATAGAATCTATATTATAGATTCATCATCATTTACATAGCTCACGCTCTGCGAGCTATTTCAAGCTCAATAGCCAGCAAACCAAGATTATTTTTGGGAATATCCGATAACCACAGATATCACATAATGGTTTCGATTCTCTGTTGTGGATTACTATTGACAGTCAAGAGTAGTTTGGCCCACGTCTATTGAGACCATAGTTTATAATTCGCTGAATTATTCTTGAATATAAGCAAACATACATATTTCTATTATTATTTGTATTATACATCCATACAGTCTGGAGATTATTAAGATATTCAATAGAGATAAGATCATCGTAAAGTTTGCCCTTTGAATGGAGTTACAATCTAAAGCTATTGTGACTAAAATGAACGTGTTGTCTTTGACCCTCATTTAATGGAAAACAAAGACGAAAGCTATTAAATCGTGTGATATTCCGACCTTTAGAATTCCTCTATCTGCGGGTATAATAACTAATTCTAATAAGGGTCCTTTAATTAGGATCTGCGAATAGTACTGTATAAATTGATATCCAAAGTTTAAATTCTCTAGAAAATTACTACCCATATTCTTACATTAATGGAATACAAAATAACAAAGCAAGAACGTTAGTGTCACTGGCAAATTATAGAGTAGACATGGGACGCTCTTCGCTACACATAAATACCTAAACTTCTACTTTTTTAGTAATTTTGTATGTAGCTATTTGTTAAGTTGTACATTATTTTAATATAAGATGTTAAATTTGATATAACTTGGGTTTATTAGTCTCGTTACTCGCGTCTGTAGGTGACCTTATGAATCCCTACGTGCCCCCTTGGTGGTGCTAAAGGAGCAACAAATAGTAGCAGTAGAATTTGTGCAAAATTCGCCCGGAGAAGTACCGTGGAGGAATAAGTAGATAGATAAACTCTTTATTGTTCACACCAGATTGTACAGAATTGTAATTGTACAGAAAATCAAATAAAAAAGAACATATAATTGGTGTGAAGGACAACTGGTAATCTGCCGCCAAGCAGCGATGCATTCGTATTGCTGTGTTCCGGTGGAAGGGTATGGGTGCCAGTAAAATTACATGTGCATGGGACGTAAGATCCCCGTCTCGGGTGAAGGGTGTGACTTGGGTCAACTAAAGCTTCGGTTGGGGAGGAAATAAGTCGTATTGGTGTTGTTATGGGCGGAGGTAACCACTTACCACACAGGTGGGCCTTCAGCTCGTTCCGTTACTTCTTCCCATAAAAAAAACTATTATTTAATATTAAAGGTACTTACTAGGCGAACACGACAGACTTTAACATACATAATATTCATTTTATTATATTCTCGTGAACCAATTTCATGTCCTGTATTATAAATTACATGCATCCTCCCACCTCAATACTTTTGATTTGTATCCCTTCTAGAGTAAGAAATTTTATATTATTATTTTAAAATAATCTGCGATAAGTGATGAAATTTGGTAGCAGGATGCATGGTACGTTTTATCCCATAAATGAGAAAAAATATGTTTAGTGACTTGCAAAAAACACAACTACTGCGAGTTTTATAATCTCGTGTTGACTTTTTACACAAGCAACACCGCAGGGTGCAGTTAGTTTAAACATATTATATGTAAACATAATCTATAAATAGCAAAGGAATTGTGAGGAGATCAGCATGTGTTCAAGTATATAAAGAACGTATTGTGTTCCTAATCAATTGGACATCCAAACGCATTCCTATATCGCAGTTGAGTGAACACACTCGCTCCGTAGACGGCGCAAATAGCATGTGAAAGTACATGCAGATAAAAGTAAAGTCAACAAGCTCAGTGTAATATTAGTTGCAAGATGAAGGCACTATTGTTATGTTTACTAGTAACACAAATTCGTGGTGCTCCTAAAAATGAGAAGAGCTATTCGGAGCGAAAGTTTTGTGATGTTGGACCGCTGGCCGATGAAATCGCTTCGTATGAGTCAGTCGTAAGAGATATAGTAGATTATGTCCTCACTGGACCCTTTAAAGGGAGGACTTATGATGAGTGAGTATTCACAAACCTCTTCAGTTGTTTATTTTTGAAATTTTACTTTCGTTTTCTAAAATTCGGTCGGCCATTTCTCAAAATGCGTTTGCATGGGGCCTTCAATTGATTCCTTGTTAAATAATAATTAGTATCTTTAATGATTTTTGGGGGGTCTTGTTGCTGCCATCCGTAGCCCCTGGGTAGGTACTTTTTAAGTACAATACATTGATTCCCTACACGTACCACGATCTACACGTGGTGGTAAAGGAGCAACAAAAAGACGCAGTAGAACTTGTGTCAATTACGTCTGGAGAATTACAGCTTCCAGACCTAGAAATGCCGCCAAGCAATAGTGCAATCACGTAGCTAATTTCTAGTGGCAGGGTGTGGGTACCGATAATATCACAGGCGTATGAAACGGGATGCGACTTGTCGTATTGCTGTTGTTAATCACTTAACATCAGGTAGACTTAAAGCACGTCGAATCAACAAATTTGTAAAAAAAAATTGCAAATAATATTATTCTTAGCAAATCAAATAACCTCAGTCATTTTAATACACCTCTTTTAATAAAGTAAGAAACATAATAGTAAAGCATGGTTGAGTGGGTAACACGAAGCTAAGTTTTCATGGTTCCTGTGCGTGTCGAAACGGACCGCATTTATGTGGTGAGCATAAAGTTTCTACTCAGGTCTTAAATGTATGTGTTATTTACCTGTGTTGATGCGACACAGAGGGTCTTAAAACAGAGTTAAGATTACGAAACTGTAAATTATTTAATTTCAATATTTTGTTGTTTATGCGTTGATACTTAATATATTTTTATAAGTGTACGTGTTTTTATCACCTTACCTTAAATGAATAAAATATTTAGCTTCGTTTCTTATAAAATGCAGTCTAACGTCTAGTAGGTATTTCATACTCTAGTACTTTAGTAGATCTCAAGTGGCCTGTCTTATGATGTGAAGGCGATGATATAAATGACAATTGACGATTTTCGACATGATAAGATTAGATTACATGATAGGTTTTCTGATACCTTGATCTGAATTAAATAGCACATAATGTATTAATAAATTACTCTGAGTATTTGCAAAATAAAAAGTTAATAATGTAATAAAACAGAGGAATAACTTCACTTTTATCACATATTAACTATTGATTTTATTAAAACTCAGAGCAATTATGAATACATTTTGTGCTATGTTGGGAATCCTCGTTATAATAATTGCGACTGAATCAAAAAATTATTCAAATTCTTGCGAAGGTATTTTAGAGAAAAAGTTAATTGAAGAAATAAGGCCGTACGAAAAAGTTAAAAATCTAATAATGAAATACGTAATTGAAGGGGACTTTAGGGGAAAAACTTATGATTTGAAGAATTTAACTCGACAGGTATTTTTCATTTTCCGAGAGATTTTCGATTGTAGCAAATGGTGGAAAATGTGCGAGAATAATACATTTTTACCCTCACAAGGTTCAATTTATAGCTAACAGAAATGCCAAAACAATTTATCTATGCCGGAAATATTACTCTATTCTATATGAAGAAAATGGATTTCTGGTCACTATTTTATGTGTGCATAAGAATAGCCCCAAAAACAATTTACTTTATATAAAGGTATACGATAGCAATTGCTATTTGCAAATGTCAGTAGCACATTAGCAATCAGTCGAAATATGATAATCATCAATCTCAAACGCGCTATCAAAATACGATGCACTTGTATAGCTACTGAGTGTGTCAGCAAAGAGAAGCAGATGTACGGAATTAAGAGATATATATTTTCTATCTAGAAATAAAATATTATTACTTTTATTTGCAGACTAGCAAAATTTGTAGATAAATTTGGTGCACGACCGTCCGGCTCCGAGGTGTTGGAACAATCAATCGATTATATGATACAACTCACAAAAGATGAAGAGTTGCATGACATCATTACCGAAAAGTTAGAAGTATGTACCTTATATAACACAAAAATTACTAAGGTTTCAAACAAATAATCAATATCTAATATTATGTATTTTTTCAGGTTCCACATTGGGTACGAGGTGAAGAAAAAATTACAATGCTAGAGCCTCGAAGGAAAAACATTGCTCTTTTAGGTTTGGGGCAAAGTGTAAGCACGCCTCCTGAAGGTATAACAGCTGAAGTGGTGGTCATATCCAATTTTACAGAACTAGCAGATATGCCCAAAGAAAAAATCGAAGGCAAGATAGTCGTTTTCAACCCGACGTTTACGTTATACAGTGACACTGTGACATATAGATCTGTGAGTGCTAGCAAAGCTGCGGTTAAAGGAGCTGTTGCTTCTTTGGTGAGATCTATCGCTCCTTTCTCCATAAATTCACCTCATACTGGAAGTCAAACATATGACAAAAATATTACAAAGATACCAACAGCAGCCATCACGTTGGAAGATGCTGATCTACTTTATAGAATGTACAAAAGAGGTGACAAAATTACTCTCAATATCAAAATGCAATCAACATATGATACCAAAATATCGAGAAATACTATTATTGACCTTAAAGGTTCTGTATTCCCTGAAAAGATGGTTATAGTTTCTGGGCATATCGATAGCTGGGACGTGGGCCAGGGTGCCATGGATGATGGCGGTGGCTTGTTTATAAGCTGGGCAGCTCCAGTCATCCTGCAAAGTTTGAATCTAAGACCTAAAAGAACCCTTAGATCGATTTTTTGGACAGCTGAGGAATTAGGCCTGATTGGTGCGGTTGCTTACGAGAAGAAACATAGAAACGAGAGTCACAACATCAATTTTATCATGGAATCTGACGAAGGCACTTTCGCTCCTTTAGGTTTGATTGTATCTGGAAATCAAGAAGCAAGATGCATCATAGCTGAAGTCTTGAAATTATTCACTTCTATAAATGCATCATCTTTGGTGGAAAGTGATAGTCCAGGGTCTGATATTACGGTGATTACCAACACTGGTGTCCCTGGAGCTAGTTTGTTAAACGCGAATGAGAAATACTTCTGGTTCCATCATACTGAAGGGGACACTATGAATGTGGAAAGCACAGAAGAACTTGATCTCGGAACGGCTTTTTGGACCGCTGTAGCTTACATTATTGCAGATTTATCTGCTGATATACCACGATAATATAAAATGTATGTATGCTAATAAAAAAAAATGTATGCTAATTTCATGACTTTAAAATGTTTTTTTTTTTTTTAATTATAGCATATTATCTATAGCTTCCGATGTTTGAAACTATCGAAAAAAAGTTTGAACAGAAATTTAAAAAAAAGTTATTAGGAAAATCTCACTATGTTTTCCTTCCCCTATTCACGTTCCAATAAACGATGTAAACCAGGGTAGGTATTGATTTGAACCATCGATAACAAAAAATTTACTAGTACAATAAAATTAGAAGTATCAAATTGTCTCTAATATGTAGGTTCTACGTGACATGCTGAATTTAATGTTTTATGGACAATTGTTCCTCTTCAAATACTAAAGCATAATATATTATTAATAAATATTATATGAAATATTAAATTATGTATATTGTCAAGGCTTAATAATAAATATAAAAAAATTAATGTTTGTCTTATAAATTATAATTTTATATTTTATTTATGTTTCAATATGTGTTATGTTTCATTGTGTTTATTGTGTCATACAATACGTTTTATCTTCTTTTACAGTATAAATTGTTATTCTCTTCAAATTTGCATATTCTGGTTATAAAAAGCTACTCTACTGTTAGTTTTTACACAAAGATGCTACTTCCGTGTCTTTGCTTTATTATATAAACGCATTTATGTATTTAAAAAAAGTTTTGCATCAGTTATCTGGTTCCTGTATGAGTGTGCAATCTATTTTCTAGTAGCAATCTTTTTCAAATATAGAATAAACACAAAAAATCAAACGCAATACATAAATCGACTCATGGCTACTTTTATAAATAATAATATATTACCTAATTAGACAGTCACGCACAGCATAGTGTGCGCTGAGAGTAGTGGTCATTAGAAGTTTCCTCGGTTTCCTCATGTTTTTTTTTTTACATAGAAAAACATGAGAAAGGTGGCTTGATCGAAAACCGGACACTCGAACGTATCAGACACCTATCAATCATTGAATATTACATTGTATTCACTAGCGCAACTTGGGAGATCTTTACAAAAAGCAACTAGTTAAGGCTTAGAGCCTCACCCACGTATTGCAATACTTCTAGATATCTGCTAAAATTTTCAGCTCAATCGGCTACGCTATTTTCGTGTGAAAGAGCTTTGATACTTACAACTACCCATTTCTGATTTTTAATAGCGTTTGATTGTTGCTTGAATATTAGGCCCTTATAAAAATAATGACGCCTATAAAACGATCAGTGTCGAAACATTCAAGGTATGATAAAATAAATATTACAAGGGTCTCGTTTTATATTCAGTCCTTTTGTGTACATCAGTACTACAGAAGTAGCAAAACATTTAGTCGACAAACATTATTATGAACAATGAATCCTTACCTATTCAATGGAATAAGGAAAAACCATATTTCAAAGAAAATGCGTTTTCCTTTGAGTTTATCATGATATTAAACAATTATAAATCTTTGGAAATATTAAGAAATAACCCGGAGGAACCACGACATACACGAAATTTCAAATTCGTAAGTGTTAAGTATGTGCTCTAATTCGTCAATATATCCACTGATCTGTACAGGCTTAATAAAAACTTCGATGACGAGAGTCTTCGGTGGTGAAGACTGGCATGTTGCTTAGATAATTTCCAAAGAAAGAATGGGTATCACTACATTCAGTAATTATTCATTAATGTACTATACTAACATATTCGGTGAACATTTAAACTGGCCTCAGTACGGTTTAAATAGACCGATAGTCTAATTAATAAAACAGATTAAAATTTTTAAAGTTACCTAAATAACAAATTATTATAGTGAGTGAATGGTAGTCCATTGCTGGACGTAGTAGCCTCCCTGTAGGCGCCAGAAGCCAGGCTCATTGCTTTCAACCAGGCAAAATCTCCCCTAAAAACTTCAAAAATCCTAATTTATACCAATAACATACGTAGGTAGGTACACCTATCTACGCAAAGGTTTGCTTTGTATAATAAGCGGGTGCGGTATTGAACCCCGACCTAAACCAATAAATCTAAATCACCCAGGGTGCGTAATGTGTAACCTACCCACTAAGCTCGCCATATTATCTTTAGCAACTCGCAAACTAGGCACATATGAATTTTAATACATACATTACATGTCTACATATATTATTGGTCTCACAGCTCTGTTGGTAGATCTGCCTTTTGCGCTGTGGGTTGTGGGTTCGATTTCCAATAAGGACGAGCATTAGTGTGACGAACAAAGATATTTCTTTGTGCCTAAGCGTTAATATGTAATATATAAAAAATAATAATATATTTACAAAGAAGTACTATATAAGTATACCATCAGTTATCTAGTTCCCATAGTGCAAAATATACTTAATTTGGGACTGTATATCGCTGTTTAAAATATCCATGAATTTAATTATTTATTATTGTATTTATTTACATGTCTTTCTGAACAATACTATTCGGATCGTGACAAACGTCTCTCACTATAATGCTCTAACCTATGGTACTCAATAAAACAGCTTTCAAGGATCATTGTTTATGATACGCTATAAATTTATGTTTTGCACTAGTCAAATAAAATTATTTATTATCTTCTATAATTCACCGTTTATTCTTTTTATTGTAATAAAATATTTGTAACTGTTTTAATTTACATATAAAAAAAATATTAGCTCATTACAGGACATTAGCTCTACCAATTTTTTTTTTGACTAATTGCTTAGGGAATTTCGTTATTCTTTTATAAGAAATCAAATTAAGAAATTCCCTAAGGAATAGCAGAAGAATCTTAATTTGTAATTGCCAACTCGGAATTTTCACCGGTTAGTTCACCGGGTCATCTGACACGATTGTCATTTGTTTGTGTAGTAGTGATAAACGCCCAATGAGACTCAAATCGCACCGCTGATTGGTTAATCTGAGACAAGGATGTAACGTCTCATGTGCATCTTCTGTACAGGTTCAGGTTTAGGTTCGTACAATAGCTACAGCTTACACAGCTTATTCTTTGCTACACGAATGCTTGCATTGACCGATTGTCGCTGAAAGAGCGTTTTATGTTTGCATAGCTATACGCTACAAATACAACCCTTCCACCGAGACACAGCAACGTGAGTACTCCAATTCTTAGCGACGGTTTACCAGATATGTTTGCAGCACTTCTCCGGGTGAACTTGACAAAAATTCTACTGTTACTTTAATTTTTGCCATTTGCACTAACTGGGGAAATAAGCACGATAGGATACAACCACTACAGACGCGAGCTACGTGGAAATTACCAACTGCTTGTTATGTTATGGTGGTAGCCAGTACCGGTTGAAAGCCTTTAGATCCACCAAAAGTCCACATGAGGCTGTCAGAGACATCTGCGGCCAACAATATAAAGCTCATTAGTTACAATTAACTCATCTAATACTGTAAACCAGTATAATAAGACATTCCTAAAAAATCGTGGCAAGGGCATAACTTATAGGAATAAAATGTATCATAACTAGATATACTTTTATTAAGACTGTAACAGATTCCATAAAGTTATATTGTATAATATAACTGTAACACATGCAATTCTGTATAATGAAGATATTTATTATAGATTTTTTTTTTTGGGGCGCTCTCTATAATCGGTACTGAAGACAAAACTGTATTTATTTCATTTTTGTCTGTCTTTCTGTCTGTCTGTATCACGCCGAAACTACTGAATGATTTCAAATGAAGTCGCGGGCACAGCTAGTCACCAATAAGTCCGAAACAAGATTCGTAATAATCCTGCCATTGATACTTGAATAGGCATAGAGATTTTGAAGGATCCAATGCCGTAACGATAATCTTAATGATAAATTATTTCCATACAATTCGAGTCTTTTGATATCTAGCTAATGAATAAGATGAAGATTGGCTCCGCAATTTGTGAGATTCAATTATTCATACGTGTGTGAATTTCGGTATACAAGATTTTCAACAAAAATTGAAGGGAGTCGGGTTTATATTTGTTTGATAATAATCTTATTTAATGAACAAAAAACAATTAGAAGCAGTACAACTTGTGCAAAGTTCGAAGAAGTATTGACTCCACACCTGGTAATCTGTCACCAAGCAGCGTTGCATCCGCATTGCTATGTGGAAAAGTGTGGGCGCCGGTGTAAACACATGCGCATGAGACGTAAGATCCCCATCTCAGGTGACGGGCACTATGGGGTGCAACATGGGTATTCTTATGCTTCGGTCGGGGAGGACCTAACACGTATTGCTGTTGTTAGGGGTGGAGGTAACCAGTAACCATCAGTCTTCTCCCACTCAGTTCGTTCCGTCACTTCATACAAAAAAAAGAAATTGTAATATACCATCAGAGGATGTTGATACATACCAATTTCAATTAACCGGTTTTCATTTTGGAACTGGGAAGTGCCAATAAAAGAACAATGTTAGCAGAGTTATTCGTGGGAATACATGCGGGAAAGTCATGTCTGCGATACCGCGATAATAAAGCAAATCGATCAGCTGACTAAAGAGCCAATTATCATTCGTAAATTTTTCACCCTATAATATAACTTATTATATAGGGTGAAAAAAATGACCATCGATTTGCTTTATCATTCGAGTAAAAGGTATTTTTACCTTTATATGATTTTATAGGTTTAACAAGTCTTACACTAAGGTAGTTATGACTCATGATTTAAGTTGTTTAAAATAAACTACTATTTTTGGGACTTTTGATGAGTCAATGGCCTCATAGCTCAGTTGGTAGTAGCTCTGCCTTCTGCGCTGGTCGTAGGTTCGATTCCCACCCAGGACAAGCATTTGTGTGCGAACAGAAATGTTTGTTCTGTCTGGGTGTTAATATGTATGTACTAGCGACCCGCCCCAGCTTCGCACGGTTAGTAAAGCATTAGTGTCGTATCAGAAACTACCCGTGCGAAGCCGGGGTGACTTGCTAGTGTATTATACATATAAACCTTCCTCTTGAATCACTCTATCAATTAAAAAAAACGCATCAAAATCCGTTGCGTAGTTTTAAAGATTTAAGCATACATAGGGATATAGGGACAGAGAAAGCGACTTTGTTTTATACTATGTAGTGATTTACAAAAACAAAGTAATTTAAGTATTCTATCAGTTATCTACTTCCCATATTACAAGCTACGCTTAGTTTGGGGCTAGATGGCGCTGTGTGAAATATGTCAATGAATATTCAGTTTTTAATTTTTTATGTTTAATATGTCTTTAATTAGCCTTGTTTCCAACTGATAATCAGTACAGATGATACAATAATGTCTGCCAAGCCTTTGTTTCTGATATTTCAATGCACAAGAACTCCAATGGATTCTATTGTATCCTGCTGCCTTGTATGATTTTGTGATGTATTTGACTTTTGGCATTATTCAAAACAGACTACGTCTCCCGGTGCACAGACAATAGCGTAGCCTGAAGGTATTCACAATCACTATACCGCTTGTAAATGTTCTAGAGTCATGCCACAAACAATAAAACTCACAAAAACATTACTCTATACATCAGTGCAATGATCTTAACATCTAATCAAATTTAAAAAAATAACGTGCCTTTTTTATCAACTTAAGGCCACCACATTTAGTAAGTAAAAAGCTGATCTTAAATCAACGGCATAGACTTTTTAACCTACTTCAAAATAAGGAGAAGGTCTTTTTTTTTATTTTTAGGAGAAGGTCTCAATTTTTTTTGGATGATTATCGAAATATATCGAAGAGGAACCGTAAAAAAAAAATGATGTTATTTATTTAGGCACACGTCACAAGCAAAGAGTTATTTACCTAGATTACAGTTTTGTTCTGGCTTGGAATATTACCTATGTGCGCTCAGTTAAATCCATTTTGAACGAGAAAAAGCATTGAAAATAATCAAAATAACAGAAAAAAAAAGTCTTAAAACTTCATAGGTTATACTAACTATACTAACTATAAATAACTATACCTAAAATAGTAGAAATAAAAAAATACTACGTAGTACTACGTAGTACGTAGCTCATGATCTATTAAAATGGAAGATGTCTTTCAGACTTTTCATAAAATTATTTAACATCGTTATTTAAAGTATACAAGAAAATTTATTAAATTTTAAAACATTATTACGAGAATTATCGACCAACAATTTGACTCTCTAAAGATTCGATTCTTAAGATTCTATAGGAATATAATTGATCGAGTATGAGTTTTACACGTGGAACATATTTAATTCGTTATTAATCTACCGTGGTAAATCTAATTACACTTATTGTAAGTCTGTAAAATAAAAAACAAAACAACGTCGGCTTTCCTCTTCTACGTATTTGTTCTATACATATACAAATAAATTACAGGCTTATATCTCTACAGTGGAAAAATAAGAGGCTGGAATCAGACAATTAATAATTCACAATGTACCTTATCATCAATGTACATCAAACACAAGAATATTAACAAAGAAACCAATTGAATAATCCATAATCCAGTTCTAATTACGTAATCCAATTTAGTGCCAGACAAGTATTTTTTACATTAATAACTAGTAAAAACGTAATTACCCAATTAAATAGTTTGTTCATAATTATATTATTTACATTGAGCTCTCAGCTTCGAAACTTTCATCATCGTAAATCTAATCAAAACAGAAGCACCTAGTTAATTAAACCCGTAATCGTTTTTGTTAAGCAAAAGATACAGAGTACCCTAATAGAGTAATGGATTTACTTTTTTATCATCAACGACAGCCTAGCGTTTGATTGCGACCAAAGGGTTACATCACAAGCGTAACCCTAAGTGTAATCGCCGCCAATTCAAAAGACCTTATTGTTGAGAAATAATGGAAATTTTGGCATGCCTTTAAAGTATAAAAAATGCGTTCATTCATTTTACATTTTCTAAACTTTATTAAATTAAATTTTACATCGTATGATTAATAGCGAAAACAATTGAAAATGTTCAGTTATTTAGGTTTATATATTTTTGTGCACTAAGTTGAGTTAATATGTCGTCATATATAATACATGGATGGATCTTTGCAGCAAATCATCAAATTATTAGGCATATACTTGACGAAAAACTGTTATTCGGACACATCAAATTTATAACCGAAAAGGAACGAAAATTTTGATTAAATTATCTATGTATACATGGCTTGAGTACGGCGCTCATCCAGAGAATGTGAAACTCTTCCACGAAAGAGTTATAGAACCGATTGTCACCTAGGGCATCTGGGATTGGCATCTGGGAATATGTGGTTCGTATAAAGTATGTACAGAAGGCACTCCTCTGGTTACAACGTGGATTGTCCAATAAGGCGATTAGTGGCAGCATCTCCACTACTGCGGCCATAACTCTTGCGGACTTTTTGCCACTGGACCTTAAAGTTCGTTAAGTCCACATAACTGAACGGATGAGACTCACGGGGGTCTATAAGTACCTTCCCCATGACATTGAGCTGGATAATCGCACCCCTAGTCATGAACTCTTACACCCAGCGGTCAGGACCCTTCAGACTTCTTCGGCCGGCAATATGTCAGAATAGGAACATCCCCTCCAGCTCATCGCTGGTTCAAGGTAGACAACAACTGCACAGTATTTCACTTACTTAAAGCCTGCCGATGGGCCCAACACCACTAGGAACACTCTCATTCTCACTGACTCGCTCTCCTCAACTAAAGCACTCGAGTACCTAAGAAGCCACTCCCATCCCATCATCTCCCAAAATAAATTGCGTTATCTATAGCCACACAGTAGCAAAACCAAACCAACCAAACCACATAGACGTAGAAAACTTAGAAAGAGACGATGTCGTTCTACAGATAATTTGAAGTACGATACAATATAGAAATAATGGTTATGTAAATATTTGGATTCATAATAGAATCTATAGAACGAAAACAATTTCGCAAGCTCGCCGGTAAATCCAAACAAAGAGCACTGAATAGATATAATCAGAGTTTCTCAAGGCAAATATTCATGCTTCAGCATTCTTAGACAAATATAGATAGGTATCGCTTACAAGTTTCAATTACAGTTATGTAGGTGTTGAACGAAACAATTTCAATTGCGGGTGATATCATCTGCAATTTCAGAGAACGTTGAGTTAAGCTAAGGCCGCACTGGCAGCTCGAAATACGTATAGAATAGATACCTTGACCTTTTTTGTACGAAAATTAAAAAATACAGCACAACATATTTATAGGTATGAAAAACATGCTCCAGTTCTATCTAGTGCGATAATTTTATTGATGGACGGAACGAGCTGATGTTAAGTGGTTACCTCCGCCCATAACAATTGTCACCCGAGATAAGGATGTTACGTCTCATGCGCATGTGATTTGACCGGCAACCACATCCTTCCACCGGAACACAGCAAGCACCAGGTATGGCGGCAGTATAAAACTAGCAAAAATAAAACTAGTTGAACTTACAATAATTGGATTTATAATTTTCTAATTTGGTATAACTAAGCTTTTATGTAAAAATATTTTAAGAAAAATATTTCAACCATCACTAATTAATGTCTTAGTCCTTTGGTTGCACCCCAATGTGTTTATTTCTACAAAGACAGAAAAATAGCGAATGTAAACTATATTTAGATCTCCGTGATCCATTTACTTGATAAACAATAACAAAAAGGCCACCCGTGGCGTCACTTCATCGCTGAAAACTGATTTTTCTGACAGAAACATCTGCCTTTTACGAAAATGTTGTAGACATTTTTGTATTGAGTATTAAGCGCGGTGTGGTGTGGTCTTAAAACAGTGGCATAAAGATAAATTTCGTCAAACAGTTGTATTTTCAGCATCTTATATTAGTAAACCTGCCCGCCTTGCAATTAGGCAGGTTTACTTGTAATCCAGATTATACAAAGGTTGTCCTTTGGGATAAGTCGCTTGATGCTAGTATTAATTAACCTGGACCAAATTTTGCTACCACGCTAACCCAAATAAGCACCTACTACGTATCGGTGAGTTTATTTACTTAGTTATGTGACACTAGTTACGGGCTTGTTTTGGTGTTTCTCCTGATAGGTATTAGAATATTATCGTTTTCATCGGACCATAATGATCTTTTTTTTTATTTAATTTGGTTTTTGTACCGCTCCATACAGGCATTTAAATAAATGTTCCAAACCATTTCAAATACCAACGCAACGCATGAAATGATTTATTTCTACAGTTAAATGAAATTCTGGATAAGCTGGCTTTCCCCGAACTGATTTATTACTCGAACTGTAAATCATCCCTCCATGCGAATTTATTAGAATGATTACGCTCACACACACCTGGCCAGTTGTTTCGATATGAGCCAATTTCCGCTAACTGTTGTTTTTGTTTTTATACCCCGAGCCTGCGTCAGACTTAATGAAAAACTCAATTTAGATTTGGACTGAAAATATGAGATCGTCAGTAAACGATGTGTATTTTGGATATTTTGCTTGAATAATTGGATATTATTTTGTATAAGATCCATACTGTTGTGTCTTAAATAGACGTACCTAAATAAAAATATTTACAAATATTTCTAATTGACCTTCAAATAGTTGGCGGTTTTAAATTCGGCTGTAGGTTTAGTGTATGTTTAGTGTATGTGAAGTGATTCCTAAGGGTCATCCTAAGAGCGCAAAAACACGGTACTGTGTTTAAGGCGATTATTTTTATTAGATATTAGCTGCGCCCCGCGGTGTTGCCCGCGGTTGGACTTCCTACGACAATTTTTCCGGGATAAAAAGTAGCGTATGTGCTATTCCAGACTAAAATCTATCTCTGTGCCAAATTTTATCCAGGTCCGTTTAGTCGTTCTGGCGTGATTGCGTAACAAACATCCATCCATACATCCAAACATTCACGTTTATAATATTACTAGGATAGATGTATTAAGTAATAAATTATTACAAAATAAAAAAGGGCACACAGCAACATTTGAAAAAAAAAGTTTTTGGTAAATTATTTACAGCGTAATCACTAATCGCTCTGTTTGATTTTAATTTTTTATCTAATCTCAGGTATTATTGCGACAAGACAAAATTTACACAAACATCCCACAGGAGCCTATTAAGCATGCACACGGATACTCCAAAACACAGTCAGTTTTCAGTATTTAGTTAGCCTTTGTTTTGATTTAAAAAATTTAAAAAGATTCTTTGACAAGAAAGCATGTCTAAATGTCTAATGTCTAAGCATGTCTAAATGGATAGCTAGCAATCTGAAGAAATTAAGCTGCTGAACCTACTTCCTGAGTTCGTTCATCTTTTATGGCATCTCAAAGGCAAGCAAACGAGCTGAAACCACTCAACTCACAGAGAAAGCACACAAACAAATCCCTTTTCCCTCAAATTACCACGTATTTCTGAGAGCTATATTAAAAACTGGCTTTTGTCTGTGGTTTTACCCTCATACAGTGTGCACTGGAAATCCATCACATCATCAAAACAATGCGAAAGTTTGTGTGTACATATGTGTCTGTGTTTTAGCCGACTTTAAAAAAAGAGGAGGTTCTAGTTTCACCGATTTCTCCGCCATTTATCATCCGATTTGGAAAAATTGTTGCATAGATTGGATATGCTTTCAGATTGATCACATAGAATTTTTATTAAATTCAGTTCTATAGTTTGGTTTTAAAATCAACATAACTGAAAAAATAAAATGTATAATATGTAGTGCAAATAAAGGAAATTGCGTATTTTGCTACTTTGAATTACGTATCGAAGTCGTTTTTTTTTTCGATTTCTTAATCAGTTACTTGTTGTAATTTAGTATGCACCTATCAATACAACTACATATAATCGATTTACGCCACTCATGACTACAATAATGTAATCTCTACGGGCCCATATCGGAGGTAATCCCTATCAAATAAAAAAAGAAGAAGAGAACTTTATCCTTTTTAAGATCGGTTAAAAGTATTGCCTTACTAAGTTGAATGCGGTTTCTTGTGCGTTCGATATAAATTATGCCCGCTAACTTTGGATAATTACCTACAGAGTTAATCATACCGTACCTATTCGCCGTACCTAACAAAAATACTGACAGATAATAAATCGCATTTTTAGAGTTCAGGACCCATAAATAATACTTTCTAAGTCTACAATGTCTATATGTGTCTATCCTACCTTCAAAGGGCTTTATCTTTTGTACCATAAAAGGTAGTATTGTGCTGAATTTTCCACAGCATATCCGTTAATAATACGGTTATACCACCATGTAATAAAAAATAGCACATTCGGCGCTACGGATCAATTGGTACCTTATTTTTTTGTTTTTGTCGCTAATTTTCATTATACGCAGTGTGCATAAACTTTATAGCTCCTAGGTTTTGTTTATGACTACACTTTATTCGGATGAGTGCTTCATTATTCTAGTATAGACTACCATCAACGGATGGAACGTAATGACACAAAAGATTAATCCGCTCTTTTTACTTCCATCACAGTATTGCTGTCTCCTCACCCGTGAAAAATTATAAGTTCTCAGAAGTCGTTTTCACAGTTTAAATGTCTTTTTCTTGTTTTGAGACTGATCGCCTTCTCTCGGATTGATTGTTGCGGTGAGCGAGAAATAAGAGTTTGGATAAAAGTATTGAATTACTGAGTGTTTTAAACTTCAGATTGTCTTTTAGAACGCGTTTATAATATTTTATATATATATATATATATATATATATATATATATATATATTATATATTATATAAATATTATATATTATATATATATATTTATACAATATATTATATAATATTTATGTAGAGGATCACTAGCCGTGCGTATTCTGTGATTTTCCTTTCTCAACAATACAAGCAGTTTAGAAACTGCTCCTTTGAAACCGGTTTGGTAACTTGCTCGATTGACAAGATGAAATCGTATTGATGGAGAATCGAACTCAGTGTCTATCGCTTCGAAGGCAGGGTACCAACTAAGCTACGAAGCTGTCAAGTATGCATGAACTTCAATTGCAGGTCATATCGATTCAGGCCAGGCTCGAGATCAATCGAATGGAATACTGACGTTATCGCTTGTCAAAACAGCATCTTGTCGACGAATTAGACATGATGCTAGAAAGCGCTCGACTTTTAGAAGTATCGAAACGCAGGCCTTTTGTTTCACCGAGTTTATTTGTTATCTTTGATCTCGCGATGTATCGTTTCCTTATGTCAATTTCATAATATGTTTTTACGGGTATCTCGGTGTTAATCTTGGTAGAATGTTAAAAGTAAATAAATAGGCGAAGGCAACACATTTATCTGAATAACAATTTTACTCGAAATCACTTTGGTGGATCAACATCAAATAATATAGGTAAGCTTAATATCATCAATTTAGTGTATACCTACCGTCATTACCATATACCAATACATTATTAACATTTGAACATGTACCTATTAACCGTCATTACTCAATTATTAACCGTTCTTGGAACCCCAAATCGGAATCAATGATATGTCCTTTCTATTCAAAATAATTTGGAAACATTATTTCCTAAAAGCTGCCTGCTGAATTTGGTGCTTGTTCAGACCTTCTTGACTATTGGGCGTAAACTATTTATTATTATTTATGAATAAATTTGAACCATACATAAATCCGTCCATTCATATCTGATGTATATTACTGTAGCTAAGTACTTATCCTCACAATATTGGTATTGCAAATTTTTAAACGAGGCACTCCAAAAACTAGCATTTCGTATTCTAATGGCGCAATAAGTTTCATGTTACTGGTGCTCGCGATCTTTCACTGTAGAAGGCACTTTGACACTAATCGTCTAACTACCGCGAACCCGCTCCGGCATAAGTTTGCATATTTTATGCAAGAACTATCCATAACTTTCAAAAGTCCCGTCTCTTCGAATTTATATACCAATTTTATTACTGTAACGAATAACTAACAAAAAATTTAAAGAAACTAAATAAAAAGGCCACAAATAGATGTCGGACATTAAATCTGTTGGCCTAAACTAAAGAAAACAATTCAAAGTTGTTACTCGTGTCGTGAGCGTTATTCTAGCTCAAGTTATTAGACAGTAACTATTATAGTAAGTGGAAAAAAATTTAAGATACAATAAAGATACTAATAATAAAAGGTATTGTGAGGGCTTCCATAAAATCTGCGCAAACGACCACATAATATTTATGCCACGTAGAATCGCTATATGCATTACCATAAGCTCGTTTTATAATGCTGGGCAGCCTTTTGCCGGGGATGTTAAAATCGAGCGAAGTCAAACAGAAAATGATAGTTTTCAGTTGACGTATCTGAACTTTAAGTTTCATTTTGACAACTAGCGGATTTAATGGATAGCGGCACAAAGTTTCAAAAGTTAATGCTTATTTACATACTGACATAGTGTAAATTGATTTGACGCCATTACAGCCAGTTAAATTCGAGGCCAGTTAGTGCTGACCCAATACTGACCTAGTGGAAATTGATTTGACGCCATTACAGCGCTGTTGCATCAGTGCTGGTAAATATGTCATTTCGGGGTCAGTCCACTTCGCCCACCACCCGCTCCAATGATACTGACCTTGTCTAAAAGTGTTATTTTTTAAGCCAGGCTGTATATCGTAGGATATTCAAATCTGAACCGTTTCAGCAAAAAAACAGAACCTCAGTTTCATTTCTACCGTTTACTACTCTGAACTACTCCAATAGGATAGGCAGATAGGAACATTTTCTCAAGATAAAATTCGATTGCTGATTTGGATAATACATATTTCCCTATTGACTTTAATAACGTGCGTACACCGTAACCAAGAATAATAATGACTGTATTTAAACAATGTGAGTCAGTTCTCGGAGCTAGCACTGGCACCTGTTACTGACCCAGTTAATCAGTCATAAGATAAGCGCTAGGAAAAAAACAGTGCTCCATTATTTAAACTCGACAGCTCTCGCAGAAACAGGAGAAATGAAGCTGTATGTACCTGCGTGTTTCAGAAAAAAATAAATAAATGCTTGTAAATACATTCTAGAACCATTCAGTCTATCTTAAATAATGCAAGCATCAGACATGCAATATATAAGATATTGGGACATCATTTATGGAATTATTGTGTGGCGTCTTCTAACTTCGGCATTCGGTTATGAGGGTTTTAATATTTGTTAGGGAATTGAAGACCAACGAAAGCCGCGTCTATAGAGCGGCCAACAAAACCTAACGCACCCACGATGAGCCCACAGCCTGGTTCTTTTCATCTTACTTCTTACGTTTGTAACTATTTTCTATAGTCAAAACCTTCAAATTTTCTTGCTCTATTCGCATATTTATAGCCTGGCTCTTGCTATTAGATAGCGCGAAGCTCTAGTAAACCATACATATCACACGACAAACACAACATTATGAGTATGACACATGATATTCTGCCTACATAGTATACAGTTTTAGACTATGAAATTATTTTTAGGCGTGCCTACACACAGTATCATCTCGTCTTTCTCTCTTTCGTTCGTCTACGTTCCTTACATGTGTACCCGGATAAAACAATGGACTCAACGTCTTGATCCACGATAAGAGCCTTCAAACAAATGCTGTGAAAGAGCTCACGGTTTTATCCATCATCACGTTTAGGCCCTTCACAACGATTACGAGCTAGTTCACTCGGATGAAAATGACAAAATTATATTTGTGTGCCCCACCTGCTGCCGAATTTATAGAGGGTCCCTTTACTACGCTATCTGAAATGTAGGTAGGTAAGTAGTAATAGGTATATAAATGTTTCATGGCGTACAAGATTTTTTTCTTGACTACTAGACATTTGTGGAGGTTTCGTTTTATTGCCGGAAACTATATTTTTAATGTTACAGGGTTTCCATTACCCAAAAAAAATGTTATAATTGAAAAGGAAACCGTTGTGGAGGTTAAATGGAATATTTTTATTACAGACTTATCTTTGAGTAATTGATGCATTTTTCTTCGCAACGATATCCGCCTCTCATTATTTCCAAGAACAGGAACATTTCTCACGATGGAATACTTTTTATACAACTTCAAGAGATTCCAAGATCTCCTTTATTTTTATTCGCCTCCGCCAGAAGGTTTAGGAGTCTTTGTATGTAAATATGTATATTTCTTTGGCACGCTCTGTAGCCTAAATGTAGTATGATTTAAGCTTGAGTGGTGTCGTTAGATACGTCTTAATTATGAGAGTGACACTGGTTATACCAAAATTATAATATTTGAAATGGCCGATTTTAGCATTGTATGTCTTAAAAACTTTTTCATCATAACCTGTGGAGTGGGTTACCAAATTGAGGCTTACAAAAATATATAGTACAACTTATATATTTTCAATGTAATTTGGAATTTTTCATGCTGTCGGGTATTTTTCGCGAAACTATTATCTTGATTATATTTGCCTACGCGGTATATGCAAGTTAGATACGTGCTCAATCCACTCTAAAACCTAAAACAGAACATTTAGAAACTTCTTAAGGATAAGTCTTTGATTAATCTCTGAATCGTATCCCTCTTACAGTTAAAATTTTGTAATTAATGAAATTCGGTTTAACTTAAGAATACCATCTAATTGACAGTGGCCGAATTGTGGAGGACAATTACGTCAAAGTCTGCCTCTGGCAGGCGTCTAACCAAAACAAAAAAACTTAACAAAGGCAGAACTTTATAAATGAACTTTCTATGATTTGGTGCTAAAAATTTCTATTAGAAAACAACGAGAAATCAACTAAACATTTCTTCTAACCCAAAATAAAGGCAGAAACCAATAACATTAACCAGTTTACCAAAATGTCAGTAGTCGTATATCTACGTGACACCTAATAACCGCCCAGACACAAATGTGTCTACACATATGATTTTATAGGCTTGAACTACAGTAAAACAAGGTTGACTCAGAATCGGTGGCCATCTTTGTTATGCGATGAATCCTATTTCAGTGTAGTCAGCCATTTTTTATTCTTTCTGGGAGTAATTATGGTTTCTTAGGGAAGAATGCTACGGTGTATCAAACAAAACAGCTAAGGTGTGATCGTGACGCAGTATTAATTGGTTAATGTATCTTTTTATGAATTCTTTTCATTTCTATGACAATTCTGTCTAGTCTGTGAGGTTTGCTGGAAGAAAGCTCGTCTTTGTTTCTTCCCATTTTTTAACATAATTTTAATGTAGGTATATTAACTTAATTTTTATCAACATTTTTCATGTGTTCAGAAAAGAATAAAAGAACAAAATCACAAATAGCAGATTTGCGAATTTAAGAAATCAATCTTTTAATTTTTTTTTACTATATATTGTACATTTTCATTATTTGTCTAATGCTATACGTATATATATTTATAACTGCATAGCTATATAATACTAACATGTTTTGTGCTGGTGATATACTTTGGTATGCTGAATTATTAACAAAATAGCTTTCAATAAAAAATAACAAATGGTTTATTCAATAATATGGAAGGATTATATACAATCCCATCCGCAAGACTAATCAGATGAGATGCCAGTTCGATCGATGGCGGTGATTAGTGTTCCATATTCTCGAGACAACGTATGTATACATGTTTGGCGAACTATATCTAGTAGCTTGTCCTGCTTTATCCTTTGGGTACGGAACTCTATAAAATACACTATAGTAGCTATGGTTTTGATGAATTCAATTCTTTAAGCGAAATATTTTATGCGTCGTGCAAGGAACGCCATTGAATTAATATTGTTATTTTTGTTACTGTTATTTTTTTGTCATTTCACACAGCGTCATCTAGCCCCAAACTAAGCATAGCTTGTAATGGGAACTAGATAACTGATAGAATACATTTAGTGCTTTTTTTTGTAAATACCTACTTATAATACATATTAACACCCAGACACAGAATAAATATTTCACGCTTTATCACAATATTTTACATTTAACACACGTAGTTCACGCCCTTCTCCTTTGCAAGGGACTTGACCCTATTAAGTAAAGTTTTCGCGTCCACATTGGTCGTTGATAAATATGCAACGAGCTGCATCCTTGAACCTGATGTCAGGAGCCACTAGACTCCTCTTTCGTGTACCGATTTGTAAAACTCACCACTATTATCTATTTTTTAGAACCATGCAGCGGTATTCTATACAGGTGTATGACCGCATTCAGGTGACTATTGTCATCTGAATGCGGTCGTGTTCGCTGTCTCTAACGTATAATACAAAACCGACCTTACCATCGGAGTTCCTGGAAATGCTCAAATTATTACTGTATAAGCTTATAGTGCACACAACCGACACATCGACTAACCACATCGAAAACCGACGCTCAATTTCACTGCGAATCCGCTGATGTGTGCAAATATTAATGAATGAATAAATAACATTTTATTTACTATTTAAAATAAATTGTATATGAAAGATAACATATAACAAAAATTATTAACAAAACCACGCAAAATAAACAATGTTAAATGAGTGGCCTTATCGCTAATAGCGATAACCTTTAAACTACTTACACCCATTATTATTTTATTGAGTTATTTGCCGTGTTTCATTCGTATAAGCAGGTACAGAAAAACTGCTGATAGAGTACTACCAATTAATTACTGGAACAGAATATTCGGCAAATCGCAATGGTACGTTAGAGGCAAAATTTGTTTTCAACATTTCAATGAACTTTGAACTGCTGAAAAATTTATATGCTGACCGTCTGACCCTTAAAATACATATTGACACCATCAGTATTGAAAAAACTTTAGGCTATAAAATAGCTATAAAAAAACCATTAATTTGCCATGCATTGCCTAGCTTTTCTTAAATAAAATGAGTATATCATTTTTGTGACCTCTATAGGTTTATAGACCATTTGATTGATTTAAAAATATAATTAAGTGACTTCGATACTATCATGCCATACTATATTCTCTGAGAAGTAGAATTGATTCATAAACTTTCATGACACCAATTAGTTTGTATTCTTCAAAGGAACTGAATCAGAAAAAACTTCGTTTTCAAGTATTTTTTTAATAATTAAACAGTAATATTTCTTTTTTACTTTGACTTTCAACTTTGGGAGTAGACCCATGAATTTGTATGGAAAGATGTATTACTCACAAAATATTAAAAAATCTAAGTCTATGAATGTTATTATATAAATAGGCGAAATCTGTATATCTATATCTTTTATACTTTTATAATGGAAATATACACAATCATGTCTCCAAGACATATTTTTGTTGTGAAACATGTATTGCGCGCTTGGACATTAAGATCGACTCGTAAGACGTGATGGCACATGGCAGGACGCTCTTTTATGCCATCATGTTTTACATCTGCCGGTTGTCCCGTGACGTCCAAATCACCACCTAAATCATTACTAATCTATTCTTATTATGCCATTCGCTAAAAAAACTGATCTAATAGAAAAGGAAATATATGTAGAATTTTGTGGCGTCATCAGTGCAGAAATCTCACTTAGGCATTGTGTTTTTTAGTATTTTTCAAAATTCCGCCCACGCCACGCCAGAACTAATAAAGGAATTGAAACTTTTGAATAGGCACAAATAATTTATTAGGAGTACAAATAAGATTCCGCCGTTTTATTGTAGATGGCGCGGCACGGAGTTTCGGTTAGCTTTCGCAGATGATAACCGGCTTAAAAAATAGTTTGGACATTCAAGAACAACATAACCTGTTAATATCATTGATTTTATATTGGTAAAATATAATTTTTATAAGTTGAAAATGTCAAAATTTGAGCCAAGTAAGCGTCATTTGCGGGAAATATTAGTTTACTTCTTTAATTTAAAGAAATCTGCTGCTGAGGCGCATCGATTGCTCGTAGAAGCATATGGTGAGGTTGCTTTGAGTGAGAGAACGTGTCGAGAGTGGTTTCAAAAGTTTAAAAATGGTGATTTCGACGTAGAAGACAAAGATCGCAGTGGAAGGCCAAAAATTTACGAGGATGCAGAATTGGAGGAATTATTGGAGGAAGATTCATCTCAAACACAAAAAGAACTTGCTCTAACATTAGAAGTCACTCAGCAAGCAGTCTCACATCGTTTAAAATCATTAGGAATGATTCATAAACAAGGAAATTGGGTTCCGTACGAATTAAAGCCGAGAGATATTGAACGCCGATTATGCTTAAGTGAAATGCTGCTAGCTAGACATAAAAAAAGGGTTTTTTACATCGTATCATAACTGGTGATGAGAAGTGGATACATTATGACCATCCAAAAAGAAGAAAATCATGGGGATTACCTGGCCACGCGTCAACATCAACAGCAAAACCGAATATTCACGGAAAAAAACTTATGCTGTGTATTTGGTGGGATCAGCTAGGTGTAGTGTATTATGAGTTGCTTAATCCGAGCGAAACAATTACTGGAGCCCTCTATCGAACACAATTGATGAGATTGAGCCGAGCTCTGAAGGAAAAACGCCCTCAATACTATTCTAGACACGAAAAAATGATTCTTCTGCATGACAATGCTCGTCCACATGTTGCGGCTCCGGTGAAAAAGTACTTGGAAACACTTGATTGGGAAGTGTTACCCCACCCGCCGTATTCACCAGACATTGCACCGTCCGATTATCACCTGTTCCGGTCCGTAGCACATGCTCTGACGGCGCAGCGGTTCACATCTTATGAGGATACCAAAAATTGGGTTGATTCGTGGATAACCTCAAAAGACAAGGAGTTCTTCAGACGTGGGATTCGAATGCTGCCTGAGAGATGGGAAAAAGTGGTTGCAAGTGATGGGCAATATTTTGAATAAATTTATATTACCGTTCTTCTACAATAAATATTTAATTTTTGTTAAAAAACGGCGGAAACTTATTTGTACTCCTAATATAATAACATTTTTTTATACCGCGGAGGAATATACGGTAAGCAGCTATAAGTTACGAGGATCGTACATCATTATAAAATACTTATAGGTATTCATAAACTTATTTTAGTTCATGTGGTAATTTTAGCATTGAATACAACTAAATTGAAATTAAATTGATAGACGTTCATTTCTTGGTGATAACAAATTTAAAACAATTAAATCATCAATTTTCGCCTGAAATGTTGAAAATATCATTTAAATCAAATTAATTAAGCTATAGAGACGAGAACGATCAGCCTTTAAAACTTATTGGAATGAAAACGTTCAAATTCATTCATTCGATTCATTCTGAGATTTCGCTTCATTATCCGGTCCAATACGCTGGAGCGGAATTTAGCCTTTAGCTAATATAATTTAATTTGATCTCTTACCCGTAAATAGGGTTAGATTGTTCGCACTACCACAGATAATTTAATACTATACATAATGCCAAAAATTATGAAGGATACACAGATACTCGTATTTCATAGACTCGTTGAAGTAATAACGAATGAATGCCGCTGTCAAATGTCGAGATGTTACCACAGATTATATGTACATGTGAATTAGTCTGGTACTTCGATTATGCTATGCTGTCAGTATGCTGGTGTTATATCAATGTTTAGCAACTGCATAATACCTGAAAACTTTTGTTTATTACACGCAAATAATTATATAAGATATATAAAAATTGATTACCTATATTTTCACATATAAATGCATATAATATATATAAAGAATAATGAAGAATTAAAGGTTTTGTTGGCAAGCCCATAAGGTACTTCAGAACGACTGGATTTAGTAATTTTTAACTGACTGTTTTTATTTATTTAAAAAAATCCATTTAAAAACTAGGTGTTTTTAGTGATTGAAATATTCAAAAGGTAAAATTACGAGGAAATCGGAAATTACTTTTTCAATGGGATCTCTGTAATTACGTGCGCAAATTTCGTTTCATAGTTAATTGTTAAATTGTGAATCAAGGCAGAACAATGCCTGTCGGGTCAGTTAGTGATAATTAACTAATTGATGAGTCCAAGGCTTCTAGCCTTGTCCAGCCAATCCGAACGGGATACGTAGCTTCCGGAGAGAACCCGTTGTCCGGAGAATTCTGTTCTTCCGTGCAGAACCCTAAAGTTATCCATCACCATCACAACCCCTGGAACAATAAAATATTATATATATATATATATATATATATATTTCTTGATCATTAAGAAATGACTTTAATATTACCACTGTACTGATTTGTTTGATCTTCCTCTTTATTATCATACGCACCTAAAATATTACTTAGGCTTAGTAATTTCATTCAGTCTTCAGGCCTTGAACTAGCCTGGTTTGGTGCGTAGTATACTTGTTTCATGTTTTACTTTGGTTTTTCCCATAGATTTCTCATATATATGAGGACTAGGAAAGACCCAAGCTGTATTACTGTGTACTGTGTGGGTAGTTACTGTTTTACATCAGGAAGGCCATCTATCTTATCCATCGTTTCGTCGCTAACCTTTAAATAACTAAATGATATTATGAAGTGTCATAAGAACAGCCGCCGCGTCTATTTTTAAATGCTACAATAGTGGCATTTAAAAATGGAAATTCTTTTTATTCGTTTGCTTGCTTCAATAAAACTGGAAACATTTTCGTACCTAAGCTCTCTTTAAATACGTAGTTTGTTTCTATCTAAACAACGCTAGTTTAGATCGCTAGTATGAGCGACCTCGGGTACACAAAATCGTACTATTGGATGAAGTATTATATTTACTAGATTAATCCAGTTCAACTACTTCATTTTCTATATCTATACACAATTTTCAACATGTAAAATCTACAATTCAATGAAATACATTTTTTGTCAGAAATTTACGGCTGAGAAATAAAAAAAATAACTTTACGCTAGTTCATTGGGCTTGATAATTCTTAATAAATAACTACCGATTTGACATAACCAAGCGTTCGTAATTGTTTTTACTGTTGAAATAAATAAGGTCTTATGTGAGTAAATGCTTGTTAGACTTGCACCAACCTGTTCTAGTTGACTAAGTAATTTTAAATTTTAGTTTCACAATACACTAGCTATTAATAAAATAATAATATTCAAATACTTTATCCACAACGCCATTTAGCCCCAAACTAAACATTGTACTATGGAAATCAAAAATTAATAGAAAAATTAGTTAAAGTGCTTATTTTTGTAAATACATAATACAGATCAACACCCAAACACAGTATAAACATAGGTATATGTTCGTCACTCAGTCTTGTCCTGAGTGGGAATTGAACTCACGACCAGAAAGCAGAAGGCAAAGTTACTAACAATTGAGTGGTGAAGCCAGTAATGATTAGAACACCTTACCTGGGCTAAGTTTAAACTGCCACTGGTTTTCAGAGTCTTCATAATATTGGCTTAGCTTCTTCAAGGAGCGATAATAGGAGCGGCACTCGCTAGGTCGATTGAAAGCCATCGGCGAACGATCGTACGCGTTGAACCTGAAATAATTTTGTATATAATTACAACAAGCTTGTATTTCACTTACTATGCTAGTGTATTTGTATATGTAAGTCAAATTTTTATCAAATTGATATGTAAATTGAGATTGAACAGCATAATCTAGTTCGATATTTCTTCATATTTTATATTAGTATAGTATAATAATTTCGCAGAATATTGTATTGTAATTGTTGAAAGAAAGCAAATATTCCATCCACCGTTATCATACATACTATCTTAAAGCCAATATCAGTCTCTAATGTTCCCACTGCCGGAACACCGGCCTACTTCCGACAAGAGAGAGTGGAAAAAATAAAGATACTAAATAGCTCCCTTTTCTTATTTGGGTTCCCGGGGTGATAGAACCGTGGGTATGTTTCAAAGTGGTCGGACTAATCCGAAACAAGCGCGACGACCACATCCAAGTGTAATTCTTAATGGAAATTCTGCATGATATGACACCTAGCTCACCTTCTCTCAGACCAGAGTAGTTGCAATGCAAACATTAATGGTACAGCTCGGGTGAACTACTATAAATAATCTATTATAATATATTTACCTGATTTGCTTTACATCGTCAGTCTTTCTATCGACTATGATTACAGGCGCGGAGTGGGTGTGATGATGGCCATCCTCAATATACTCGGCTTCCACGTCAAACATTGTGAGGAAATCATAGCTCTCCGGGCATTCCTCTTTCAGCCGCCAAGCTCCGTAGAACCCGTCCACCAGGATACTCTCACCACCAACGGGGTTCGAGTGTTTAAGGCAATGAAGAACTTGGAGACTGAAAAGGAATAATGAGACGTTGGAATCTTCAATCATGGAATTCATCGTAGTGACATACGTGAGCTCACCCCGAGATTCCAGTGAGCGACTAGGAGACCCGAGACGTGTCCGTCTCGATACTACCGGACACTACCCCCCCCCCAGCCCGCCCCCCCCGAATAGGGAAGCCCCCGATTAGCGTACGGACTAAAGGGGCAAAACGACGACTCCCTGTTGTTAAAAGGGGCGATGACTACTGCAGTCAGGGCCTAACGCCCAAAACTGCACCTGCACTACACCGTAAGGGCTGTGAGAGAAGGCATACGAGGAAGCGACGTACATCTTCAAACAGTCAGTCAGTCAGCCATTCAGGACAAAGCCTTTTATATATTGTATAGATTTTCCATTAATTTCGTTGTTCAATTAATTGTATCCAATTATTTTTACTAATGTATAAAATATTATTAGACATAACTGAATTCAATTACATTGGGAATAATTTATTTTCATCGCCTTAGTTACCTTATTTGTCCCAGTTAATCTCAGATTCTATTACAGCTCAGGTAAGTGGTTCCTTGTGCTTGCATTATTTATATAGTCTCGGAGAATATAATGGGTAAAGTACAAGTCTTTCGTAGGGTGATTCCCTTTTTCCACACTGTACTACATGTGGCATTTGTATATGAGAACTAAATGTGGGTAGACTAAAATATAAAATAAATCAAAATCAAACTAGCCATCTGGATGTTTACTTCGCGCACCAAGTTATTCCCACATTGTGGGAAATATTGTGGCAAAATAAGTATACGCTTTTTTCCCACTACGGAGTAAATTATATGCGGTTATTACCACAACTAATAGAAATACTATTCTTGCTACGAAACCCTCGGTGTACGAATCCTAAATTGCACTAAAACGGATAATTGTTTAGCCATCATTTTCTTCGTAGTTTGTAAGAAAATAATTGTTCTCAAATATCACGACCGTGCTTCTCGTTATTCGTTATTTACAAATAAAATATAAAATCCCGGTTTCCAGATTATTTCTTCATTTGTCCATCTGAATTTGTTATTAATCAATATACTCTGAAGAAATTGATTGTTTAACTGTATTTATGAGACTATAGTGTCGGGTCAGCCCACCTGATATTTAGTGGTTACTGCCGCTCATATAGTCCCGAACCGAAGTATTGGGAACACTCCCTGTAGGCGACGCTTTAAACATTATATTGTATTTAAATTTAATTGTGTACCTAATGTGTTTTTGTATTTTTTTACACACTCCCCTACCGAAGTGTTATATTTTATTTTGCTTTATTTGGGAAACAGTCAAAACCTAAGTATGACTCGCATCGCATTGCGGATTGTTACTCTGAGACGGATGCAACGTCTCGTGCACCTATTATTTTACTGGCGACTTTACTCGCGTACAAAAAGACATTACTTTCTTATCGATTTAATTGTGAGTTCGATTCCCACCCAGAACAAACATTTATGTTCGTCACATGTGTCTGGATGTTCATAAGTACTACTTATAATACTATAACGTACTATTTTTTTGTAAAGTACTATATAATACTTCAAGAAAAAGTACTGTATAAGTGTTATCTAGTTCTCATATTACAAGCTTAGTTTGGGGCTAGATGATGCTGTGTGAAATGTCCATTATATTTATTTATTAATTTACACCCAGACCCCACAGAATGTTTTTATTGGGTGGGAATCGAACCCACAACCTACGTATAGCGCAGAAGGTAGAGCTACTATCAACTGAATCGTGAGGCCAGTTGGTGAAAATTAATAACGCAGCTTATTATTATAATATTATTATTAAAATTCAGTAACGACAAATAGGTTTGAATTTTACTACTGCAAAATATACTTTGGAAAATATTAAAATTGATTATTCGATTCAGGTAACTGCAAAAATGTGTATATTTGTATAAAACAAATACGTAATTGAAATGTATATAAAAGTAATACTTACAGTAAAAAGCAAATATAGCTTTACCTATCCTTTTGTAATCATAAAGTAAGCAAAAGAAAAACAAAGGCTAATTTGAAAGACGAAGTTGAAATTTCTGCCCCGTATTCAAGCTGCCATTGTAAAACTGGTTTCACAAAAGATTTACGCAGAAAATACGCCAATTTTTTAAAAAGAAATCTGCCTCTGCGGCAAATTCTTTAACCATCTATAAGAGAGAATTAGTCTAAAAGTATTATAATGGTCTTTCATTAAAGAAAACGCAACGAAAAAACATTTCGCCCAGTGATTCATTCTCCTTCTGAGAATTAATCATTTTTTTTCTCTCTTCTTTCTTCTAAGTTGCCAGCTCTGGTGTCGGAGTTTTCAAGTCACATGTCAGTCAGTCAGTCAGTCAGTGATTAACTACGAGACATTTACCTATATTTATCAACTTATAACCGATACCATGGTTCACAAAATGGTTTAAAGCTATATTGAAACTGGTTACTCTTAAAATATAAGACAATTGATGGATTCAGGCGTCCATGATCGCCTGATGAGGCGTCAGGATGCGGAAGTCCATCCAAACTGCACTTTTAGGTGTACTTCGACAAGACCATATGTTGAGTTTTCTTTTTTGTACAACTTAAAGGATTTGGTACCCAATGGGAATATTAGTAAGCCTGCAAAGTCTGTCTTCGTGTCCTACTGCATCTTCTAAATCATAAGCAGTAGTGAGCTAAAATATTTACATAACATGTTATGACTGTGATTCGGAATCCTAAGTCTGCGAGTTACAATCGCACTTCGTCAACTAATGGTTTTTGTTTGTATTTCTTCAAACATGAACACGGACTTTTTGTCGAGCATCCAAGATTTACCGTGAATTACTTAAGAAAATCCAAACATCGACGTACAAGGAAAAGCTTTTGGACAGTACCCTGCAATATTAATGACCAAGGATTTGTCTCCAAAAGCGGGTTTAAAAATAGAGGTCACCTTGATTTACTTAATAGTAGAATACCACATAAACCACACCAAACTTTATTCAGTAAGACTAGGTAATGATGATTGTTGAGATTAAGTAGGTATAACTGAAGCAGCTATTAAAAAAAAATATAGATAATATTTAGATACAACCGCGCGCGGAACCAATATCCCAATACGAAAATTGAAACTAATTCGGCTTGATTGAATAAGTTTCTCATAGTCAATACAATGTTGAAAACAATATAGTATAATAGATTTATAGCATAACGTAACTTGTTATTATTATGCCTATAGGCGTATACGTAATAAGCCAATAGGTACGAACCTATTGGTTGTTACGTGTAAGAGACCTTCCCTCAGGAAGTACGATAACTTTAACAAACAAATGAATTAGGTACAATTTACGACATCCGTGGGCTTTTGAGCAGCCCCCTGTTTCAAAATCATAACAACAGTATTACGTAGGCCTTATTGCGTCGCCGCCGGTGCTTTCTAAATATTCATTGTTTTATTATAGACTACGAGGATGCCCGACTTCCCCTTGAATAATTTACTTCTTATATAGGTACCAGTAGTGTTGTCTTGAACAACAAAACAAAGGCAGAGTTTTATGAAACGCATTGTTGTGCCAAGGCACGTTAGTAAACGTTCAAACCCCACCAAACAGCGTGTGCTGGAAACACCTTTGCAGTTGATTTCTAAGTTGTTTACAGGAAGTCGTTCTAATGTATTGTATATTTACCCAGCGGCCTCGGTAAAGTATGTGTTGTCGTTGTGCACAGCCAGAGGGAGAGTTGTATAAGCCGTGTCGGCGTGCTCAGCCACGTTGGTGAACGTCCACATGCCCCCAAATAGTGTGTGTTGGACGCCACCTAGCGCTTGGCACACTTTTGCAGTTGCTTCCTCGCTTGCTTCTACCTAGAAAGTAGTAGTAATTACTGGTCAAATTCAATAAAAAATGTTTTAAGACCGTTTAATTAATCTTTCGACGAAAAAAACAAATTTACGAGACATATTTACGTCACTAGAGGATAATCAATGTGCGATTTTCATTTTTGATTTAAGAAAAAGCCTTACAGTATAAGGCTATCGTCTTTCCCTTCTTAGATAGAAGACCTAAACCCGTCGCTCTTAGCAATGATTTTGTTGCACATTTCAGCCACACGTTGCAAACTAGAGCACGTAAATAGTGCATTGTTGCTTAGCCACAGAAATTGGCTTGCTGGCAGTAACACTCGTACTCTGGATAAAGGCTGAAATAGTTCTACAGCTACGTTATTCTTAAAATTCTATTGAAAAGACAGCTTCCGTATTCTGTTAAAATTGAACAGGAGCTATTTAATATAACTTTATGAATACATTACGTATTAAAATGCATGAATGGAAGACCAAATTGAATTCGCTTAACGATATTGACTGCTTGCGACGGTCAATATTCATTAATCTCGATCGGTCAGGCCATTACTAACTAAAACAATGAAATTCAATACTGTACACACAATTGATTACCACGCCGAGATCTGTGGGCCCAAGTATTAAACTTATGACCGGAAGATGTATCTTGGTTGCTATCCGGGAGATCAGACTTTGCATATTTCTTGTTATTAACAAAAACACTTATCAAGTTGCATATCAGCTTTTAATTTTCCTACTGCAAGGAGACCGGTCTACTCGCGCCATGTGAGAATGGATGGGCTACGGGAGTCTTATTCGATTTGTTATATGTCACATATGTTAAGAACGTAGTATTTCGGTACATACATTCTTCAAGCGAAAGTTTACTGCAAAATTGGTGGATCTCTGGAAATTTGTCAGCTACTCGTACTTTCGGTTGAATGATAATGAAAATCGGCATCTTTGTCCTTGGGTCACCGCGCTCTCAAACGTATCAAGTTAGACCAGACTAATATATGTAGAAGTATTTCCTTGTGTGTGAAGAAATCCGTATTTCAGTGATTTGATTTGAATGTAATGGAAACACGTAAAGGGGGATCTCTATGCTTTTTAGGTATGGTGAATGGATAGATCTGTCATATCTATCTATCTATATAGATAGATATGATATATAGATAGATATGACAGATCTATAGAACATTTTTTTAGATAACAGTTTTATCTGATAATAGGTCCGATTCTGTATATTGAAGAAATTGAAATTTTTTTTGGAGGGGCAACTAGGAATACATTTTGCTTTTCATCCCCTCTTCCATGGCTCCCGTGGGAAGTGGGATGAAAGCCAAAATGTATTCTAAGTTGTAAATCATTAACGCGTAATCCGATTTAATTTATTCTTTAAAGATTCTTCGGTAAATATTTCAAGGTGATCGGTTTTGTAGTTCAGAAATGACAGACATCACAACCCTTAGTTTAGTCCTATTAACTTGAACTCCCAAACCTTTGAAAGTACGGCTCAACTTAAGCTGGCGCCTTTACTTTATATCTATAGCTTAATGAATAGTTCTATTGTCAAAGTCAGACCACTCCAAAGGAGTCAGATGTTGCCAAATCCCAATATTTCTTGAATATAAATTCGAATATAAAGTTATTTTCAGAAAAAAATACTTAATAATTGTTCTTCTATTAATATTACTTTTGGGGGTCCAGTTGCTTCAGTACACATACCCTCTGGGTGGTGCTAAAGGAACAACACACCTGGTAATCTGCCTTTTGACAGATGAGAACAATGAGATTATTCTACTTTCTACAATCCGTGTTTTCCAAGTTTTTAAAGTCACTGTGTACCATGCCAGCATTATTACCTCTTCAATCAATGAGATTCCATAGTCCAGTAAAGACTGGAAAACTCTCCTTGAACCTTCGTTTGTATTTAAAAATTCAGTGACTTTGACTCTTGCAATCTTTTCGGCGACTTTTGACCCTTTCCACAAAATAGGCTTCAATTTTCGACTGTTTTTCCATATTTTGTAGTCGAATTGAATTAAAAAGTCATGTTTAAAGCTGGATTCGTGTTTGTCACTCCCTGTAAAGGAAAAACAACTAACATTTTAATTATTATTATATCTAATGATATTGGTAGTTTTGGCAGCATTAGTAGTTTTACATAAGACAACTGTCTTAAGACTAATATAACAAACTCTTTCACTTGTTTTAAACTGAAAATAACCGTTTCTTGATGTTGTAACGTCGAAATCAGTATTCTATTAAAGTAATTCTGAGTAAACTTCTATAGCAACCCAAACCTAAAAGATGAAATAGTTATTACTTACAATACACCAAAACTTCTGAGTTTGTTAGCTTAACGTCTTCAATTTTAGCTTCAGGTATTTCTAGTAAGTGCTTAGCTCTCTGAAACTTGTCGGCGTGATAACAACTTGGACACCTGAAATATCAACGTAATGAGAGCCATTTTAGATCGATGTAGAAGCATATTAATCTTTGGCTAGGTTCGACGACCTTGTTAGCAGAATGGTCTGAGTAGCTTAAATTCGTGGATATCTGTTTAACGAAATATGTACGAGTATATGCTAGATTCAGGTATATTCAAATTCAACTTATTTATTGCAACCATGTTGTAAATATGGTCTTGATTATATAGACTCAAATATAAATATATTTTTTTTATATTATTATGTCCAAAAAAGTATTTCATTACTTTCGTCAGTGTGCGTTGGCTTAGAAGTTATTGGTATCAATAAAAACTAAATTATGTTGAGCACAAAATCATACAAAAATATCTTACAATATTATCAAACTTGAAAAGAAACGGACTAGCTTTACGGGTATGTATTAACGAAAGAACCGTATTCTGAATACGTTCATTAGCAACAAATAAGAAAAAAGGAACTTTAAAAAAGTTGAATTATGGAGAACGGCCCTATGGCAGGTACTGCTGTTATAGCCGCTCGAGCTATTTGCACAAAAGTGACTGAAGGTGGGAAATGAATGAATAATTTATAAAATGCCTCCTCTATGGCGATGTTGAAAGCTTGATCAAACCATATTCGTGCAACTTTTTTGTGCATGGTACGTATTTTGATTGGTGAATTTTAAATATGGTTAAGGTCAGGGCTACTGTCACGAGCACAAAACAATATGTAGTCAAACAAACGTAGCAAAATTCAAAAGGGATTCTCGTGATTTCTCTGTCAATGACAAAAACTTTGAAATAAGACCTATTTCACAATTGTATGAGTTCAGTACTATGTGTGTTTCAAACAATACCTACTTTTGGAAATTATCGAATTTGAATTTTGCTCGAATTCGAATTTGAAGTTTGAGCTAATTTTAAACCAAACGCCGTGTAAAAATTCCCTGTGTAGGAAAAATATAGAATACCTGCAGTTGTCTCGTAGCCAGCAATCCTCGAATCGAATAGATATATCATTTTCAAAAACCACTTGTATTGCATCATCTAGCTTTGTAACACCAACAACTGAAACTGAAATTCCAAACCCACAAATTATTTATGAAAATAATAAAAGAGTTCTATTCATATAAAAACAAATTCTAATTATATAATAATAAATTCAAGTTCCCCAATTTCTTAATTCAATTCAAGTTGAAGTTGAATATAGTTTGATTTTGCTGAAATTTATCCTTACTTTTATTATCCATAATGTTTAAGAAACGATTATAGCACATATGAAACGATGAAACAATTAATATATACTGGTGTAACTGAACAGAGATAAGTATGACTTGATAGTCTTATTTGAACTCTTATCGTGTTTGTGCTAAAAGTGCGAAGATCAATGTTAAAACAATATGCAAAATGACGAAATAAAATGTAGAAAAAAAAATGCAAATATATTAAATCACTTTAAGTTTAGTTGGAGGTTCATTAGCTCATGTCCATGGGTTAGAACTCTTCAGTATCCCTTACGAAAATTGAGTAACTGAAAGTAGCAGTAGAACTTGTACCAGTTTGTCCGGAAAAGTACATCTGGTAATCTGTCGCCAAGCAGGAATGCACTTGTATTCCTGTGTTCCAGTGGAAGGGTGTGGCCTGTATCAGATGGTATCAGATTGAATTTGCCACGGATCACGGCGAGTTGTATCCACCGAAACCTAAATTCGTTTGCTAAAAAAAAAAAAAAAAATTTGTAGCAACTGATCACTGTGTTAAAAAATGTTTTTTTTTTTTTTTCTAATCTGATTTGCCATGTTTCTGTAATCTAATAGATATAGGATATACTGTGACAAAGTGTAAGAATGTTTACGTTACAATAGCTTGAATGGATATACGAGAAGCAAGATCCATTTATAAGAATGTCGTCACATACCAAAATGGATCGGATTCTTTAAATACCCCTTTAATGGCTTGATACCACCGCCCAAGCTATTCCTGTATAATTTGATTGGAATTTGACGCAAACGAGGGTTCCATCGTTTTACGCTCACCGCGGTTGCTCACCGTATATTGCTAAAATAGTTACAGGAATCAGCCCCGTTCTTGATTGATTCTAAATAGCTTTCTATACGTTGATCGAAAATTGATTAATAAATAGAAGGTATTTATGCATTGCTGTCGTTCAAATTAGATTATATATTATATATTTATGCACGGCTATACGCCAAGCAGTTGTGCTTGTATTACTGTGTTCCGGTGGAAGGGTGTGGATGCCGGTGAAATTACATGCGCATGAGTCGTAACATTCCCGTCTCGGGTGATGGGCGCAACTGGGTGCGATTTGGGACCTAAGTCATATTACAGTTCTTATGGTCGGAGGTAAACACTTAGAATTATATATATACCGTGTACACCTACCGTCAGGTTAGTGAAAGATAGGAAAATGTCCTATCACCACTGAAGGCAATCTTTCAATCTATAATAACAATATAATTATAAGAATCATAGTCTCACACTGTCAGCAGTGTAATCACAGATGTAACATGAAAGTTTGCGTAGAAGTTTCATAACGCAATTAGTTTAGTTAAATGAGCCTTTACCTTTGGGTACGGAATCCTAAAAATATGATTTATTTTTATTATATTCTAACATATGTTTTAATGAAAAATAAATGAGGTCTAATCACACTTTTTCATATTTAATATACACTTACAAACCACGTATAAATTCGCAACCCACCCATGGGATCAAAGGTAGCGTGATAATGACAGGGATAATGTTCATTACCGGATTTACGAGGAAAACAAGTACGGATATCATCATATGTAAGAGCACCACCAACCATCAGACTATAGAGTATACCGACTTAGCAGACTTTACTTGCAATATCAACTCTTATTAATTTTTACCGCTGAAAATTGTAATTGAACACTAATCAATTATATTTGATGCAACCAACAGATAAGTAGTATTTACACCAATCACGAGAGCCTCGCCAATGCGAACAAAAACAATTGTAGCGACGATAAAGAATCGCATTGCTTTGCGAAAGACATCAATGCGAGTGCATTACCAAGGTAGAAATGGGGCAGTATTACTAACAAAAGAAAACTTTCCTCCAATTTCTGAACATTCGAGAATCAACCACAATTCTCATGTCAATTTTCGAATGTCAAGTCGACTTTATGACAGCATAAGCTTACTAGTTGAGTTATAGTTGAGAATTTGCAATAGACAAAATATAGAGCAGTGGGTGAGCAGAGAGTTACTCGGTACTAATCATATCAGTATCTATGGACGCGTCTAACTCAGACTAAGTTGGTTTCGCACTGTATTCTCATTGCACAGAGGACCAGGTTTTAAATTAAATTTTACCCCCGATAATTGAGAGTAGACCGTGTGCTTTTATCTGCCACGAGATCAAAATCAAGATTGGAAGATGTCATTTGTTTTTTTTTTCTATTTCGAGAAAGTGATATTGAGCACAACTTTTTTTAAGTGAATGTCTCTCTAGTTCCCTTTTGGTTTGAACCGGCTATCTTTAGATTGAAGAAAAGAAAGCATCTGTGCCCTGAGCAACCGTGCTCTGTTACAATGCCCAAAATAATTTATTGGGTGTGTGAATATGACTCCGCCCTTTCTCAACAGATGTCGTTTTTAGTATTGTTTACGTGTACTAATAAATGACCATACTTGTATTCGATAGTACTGAATGTCAGCTATCTAACGCATTTTATGATATTTGGTTGAAGTGTAAGCAACAATTATTTTCACCTTTTCGAAAATGTCGGTTTTTATTCCAAATAAACGTCATTTGCGGGAAGTGTTATTACATTATTTTATTGCGAAGAAAACTGCAGCGGAAACTTATCGTTTGCTTGTGGAGATTTATGGTGAGCATGCTCCGTCTAATACAACTTGCAAGGAATGGTTTCGACGATTTCAAAATAACGATTTTAGTACTGAGGATAAAGAACATGGAAAACCACCAAAAAAATTTGAAGATGCTGAATTGGAAGCATTATTGGCGGAAGATTCTTGCCAAACTCAATCAGAATTAGCTGCAGCATTAAATGTTGATCGTTCAACTGTTGCAAAGCGTTTACAAATGATGGGAATGATTCAAAAAGCCGGTGACTGGGTTCCACATGATTTAAAAGAAAGAGACATGGAACGTCGGAAAACCATTTGTGAAATGCTGCTTCAAAGACAGCAAAGAAAAGGATTTTTGCATCGGATAGTCACAGGAGACGAAAAATGGATACACTACGAAAATCCTAAACGCAAAAAAGCTTGGGTGAAACCAGGCGAACCAGGCCCATCACAGCCAAAAATAAATATTCACTGTGCCAAGGTCATGCTCTGTATTTGGTGGGATCAGAAAGGTATTGTATATTATGAGTTGCTCAAACCCTCTGAAACTATTAATGGAGAAGTTTACCGACGACAACTAATGCGTTTGAAGCGAGCCATAGAAGAAAAACGACCAGAATGGGTGAATAGACATAACAAATTAGTTCTTCAGCATGACAATGCCAAACCGCATACCGCAGAAGTCGTAAAAAGATATTTAGAGGGACAGGACTGGGAAGTGTTACCCCACCCGCCATATTCACCAGACATAGCTCCTTCGGATTACCACCTATTCCGGACGATGCAGACAGACCTTACTGGAGAAAAGTTTACTTCATGTGAAAGTATCAAAATTTGGATTGACAACTGGATAAGCTCAAAAGACCAGGACTTCTTCCAGCAAGGAATACGAAAACTACCTGAACGATGGGCGAAGGTTGTAGCTGCAGATGGAGCATACTTTCAATAATTTTTTTTTAAATTTTGTAAGCGAACAAATGTGTTTTATTTTGACAAAAAGGGGCGGAGTCATATTCACACACCTATTATTTACCTCAAACGTTTTGGTTTTTATATCTTTTATGAACCACTATCTTCCTAGGTTCGAATTTAGCGTGAATACATATATATACTCAAAACTTATACTTTCTTTTAAGTATACCAATCAAAACACAAAATGATCCTCTAAGTATTCATATAGGGTTAAGTTAAATCAGCTCGTATAATGTTTCTTGAAAATCGAAACAAAGATTCAATAACCTGTACATTAATTAACCAGCCTTTGTAGGAGGCTTTTTAAACGAATGTTACTGCAACCTGTCTGAATAGCCCTGAAGCTATTCCACGTATTTTGGCGTATTCCACCTATCAGTATTTTGGCGACCTGTATTCCACGAATTCGTGGAAGTGTTGTATTCCACGAATGTTACTCATATTATCTTACTTGTATTATAAAGATGAAAGTTTGTATATTTGTAGCACCTTCACGCTCAAACGACTCAACAAATTTGGATGAAATTTACCAGGATGAAGGTACCAGGATACCTTATAGCCTGGATTAACACATAGGCTACTTTTGATCCCGGAAAACTGCGGGTGACACCACGGGGCACAGCTAGTAATATTATGACTATTATTATTATTAAGTCTCAATAACTCGTAGTGTTGGGGTGTGTTTGTTTTTCAGGATGTTATGATTAAAATATATTCACTAACAAGAAATTGCTTGAACGTTTTTTAATAATAATTTCATTTTAAATATTACAAGCACTTTAATTAGTATTGCAAAATCGGCCTTAAGTTATGTATTATCTAGTTTAATCAATTAAAATCCAACAAAACCTATTACGCACATGTGTTAAAAGATTTTTTTCTATTGGTGTAAATTAAATTGTAAACTTAAGCTTATAATTGCCCAGAGGGCATCATTCATGACTTGAAACTAATATTAAAAAAACATATTTACAAAGTTCTTATGTTTGTTAATATTGCAACAATTATTGTATCTGTCTCGTTAACGTGTGTAGAATGAAATCAGTCAGGCGTTATAACACAATTTTATTATGTTATTCAAAGAACTATTTTACTCACTACTGGGTACCTATTTAAAGGTTTTCCTTTGCATGTTCCTATTTTCCATATTGTTACTTTATGTTGCCTGTTGTTATGTTATTATCTAGTAATTTATATAATCTACTAATAACTCATCGTTTTAAGAGATGGTTGTACACTCATATCTCTGCACTTGTATCCCATGTGTCACAGGTGCACCCAAGATCCGAAAGCAAATTTGATCCTCATCACATTGATTCATCAAATCACCGCCGGGGCAGAAGGCAGAGCTACTACCAGCGGAACTTCGGAGCGGTCATATATGTTTGCTGAGATAATTTTATTTCAGAATTAATAAGTTTTATTCTTTAACTTTAAATCGGCAGTTAATGCCACCAGATTATCCACCATGTTATCTTGCAGATAAATGGCTTGTAAAAGCCATTAATCAGACTAATTGATTTCTGTTTAACCGCCTGTCGCGTACCAACTCTATCTCTCCAGGGTTATTAATCTCAACTAGATACGATTGAAAACCCTTTGAGGCCTAAAGTTTAATATTAGTGAACGATTCCCAATTTCAGTCGCAGTTTTTCAATTTATATTCATAAGGTCAAGTTAGTGAAGACATGGCTTATTTTGCTGTGTAATCATTTTCGTTTTTATTTGCGGTAGTCTCATATTGGTAAAATTTCTATTTACGAGATGTGGTAAAATCACTGCCCAAAAAAACAGTGGTGACTTAGAAGTTTTCGGTTTTTTTGTATAGTCTGCGGTCGCCTTCTGAAGCATACTACTTATGTTGGAGGAGTTTCAGAGTTTTATCAACAGGAGCAAAATAGCGTATTTTGGAAGTTCACTAGTCATTTATTACATGTTTAGTATCTATTACCATTTTTTTTACTGCCACGTGATCCACGAGAGTTTGGAGCTCTGCTTCACCACAGTGGTGGTATGGTTGCCCTTTTTATTTTCTTCTCAGTCCTCTCTCCTCGGAAACAGTAATTTTGATGAGCTACAGACGGTTCTGGTTCAGCTCAGCTTCGGTTTAGCTTATAAAGAGAATGGAAGAATTTCCTGACACCAAAACGAAAGCTCCTTGACATTGTGTATCCTGCTTATTCCAGCAAAAGAAGTTTAAACTTCGTCATTGATAGAAGGACGAAATCCCGAAAAGTAAAAGCAAAATGATCTGGTGTGATTCGAGACTCTATGGCCAGTTCCATGATAAGTCAGTCTTATCATGCAATGCCAGTCTTATCCGGACCTCTTCTCGTTCAGCTACACGATAATCAGGTTTTTTTTAAGTCAGAAGCGGTCACGAATGGTAAAAATAATGCTTAAATTTACAATTTTGTACCTTATCATCAAATAACATAAAGCAGATTCAAAAGAATAGAAGCTCTGATTATGGCATCATAAAGAAGCTCTTATGTTTTTACGACTTTAGCAGTAAAATCTCACCAGATTTTATGTGGATACGATAAGAAAAGATAAAAGCTGGGATGTTGAAAAACCCTGGTCGTACCTGAAATACAATCTCACCTTACGCATAAAATGCAAAAAATAAATATTTTCACATCCTCTCAAGCTTATATTCTTGCCAAATTTCATCAGCACTTTTCGACCTTAAATCCTTATAATACAATATTATGAACATGATAGTTTGTGAGGATGTATGATGTTTGTTACTTTTTCACGCTTAGGCTACTGTATGGATTTTATTGAAACTTTACAATAATACAGCTCATAGATTAGAATAACACTTTCATAACGATATAGTGTAAATTGGCACAAATAAAACGAATAGTGTTACAAAAATGTGTCGGAAAAATCTGTCATCTGCGAGCTATTTTGGCGTGCTGGACAAAAACTGTAAGAGTTACACGAATATAATGTATGTTGGCATTGTTATTAATGTATCATCTATGGCTTAAATTCTACGCGGACGAAGTCGCGGGCAAAAGCTAGTTATATAAGAAAGGCGAAAGTTTGCATGTATATGTGTATGTAAGTGTGTGTACGTTTGTTACTCCTTCACGCTCAAACGGATTCACGGATTTGGATGACACTTTGTACCAGGATAGCTTATATCGTGGATTAACACATGGTTACTTTTTATCCCCCAAAGATAAAGTATTACCGTAGCATGGCCAACGGCGGGTAACACCGCGTGACGCAGCTAGTATATAATATATCGGGTCCTGACTTACTATTTGAGCGTGGTGGCCCAGGGACACGCCGACTTTCAATCTGAAGTTCTCTGCTTTAAACAAACACGCGCACCAATGACTCTTTAACTTGAAAAATGTATGTGCGCAATACAACGTTCTCGAAACTATGAAGAAAAATATCGTTAGGAAATCGGCATGTTTTAGAACCAAAAATTGGAAGACATGTGACATCCACCAATCCGGATCAGGTTCTCGTGGTAGATCAAAAGCTCATTCACTCTTAATTAACGAGAGTAGACGTACACGAGTAACGGTGGGAACGTTAGATGCTGGTACGGACGGACCTACTAGTATTAAGTGTGGTAAGTAACTATAAATTCATATTCATGCGCATTAGTAGGTACATAAATTTGAAAGCAAAAAATTGGTGAAAAAAATATACATTTTAAAAAACAAGATTAGAAAATAATTTAGGAACATCCACCTCTTTGAAGGAGAAAACCGTGTTAATATTTGTATGGGAGAGATTGAAAGACGATTAATTTGAAACAAAGTATAAATACTGCTCCAGCAAACAATTTAGGCAAGGTCAATCCTTTATTAACATCCCCTTATTTGGGATGAATTGGAGTAAAAAAGGGTTTATGGGAAAATTCCTATGGTTTGTGTGTAAACATCATGAAAAAGGTTTCTGAATCGGAAGTACTTTGAACCAAATAATCTGTCTGTCATTATCTCACTTAGTAATTCTCATTACGTTAACGTTTTAATAAACCGGCCAAGTGCGATACGGACTCACACATGGTACTGTAAATTCTGCAACACAAATTGTTTTCCTTATTTTTTACGATATATTACATATTCTATTCAAATTACAAGCGGCCATATAATTATGGTTTAAAAGATAAAGTTCATACAGGATGACTTGGTAGTTGTGTAGCTCAGAAATAGGATTCACTAAACTCTTCGGGTACAGAATCCAAAAAATTTTGTTTAGCGTTAAATAAATAATATTCACAAATTTATTCAGTATTTTTACACGACTCAAACTACTCAAATTCCTAACAGTTTACAGAGATACCCGTACCGATAGAGCTTTTAGGTACATACTTGCGAGCAAAACAGTATCAACGTAGTTAAGCTGGCATTCAAAATATTAAAATGAAACTGCCGCGACCCCCATAAAACTCATATATAGTTGGTGAGTATCAAAATTTACATATTCACAGAGAAATAAACTGAACTTTTGGGTACCAGTAGCAAGCAGATGTCCTACGATAACTATTTCGGCAAACTTGTGGACATATCTATGGCGGCTGTCCCTTTTCTGATTTAGCAAAATTGAATTAGTAAAGTTAAATTTGAATTACCAGGTTATTCCAATGTAGAATTTGTATAGTAACGTGTAAATTTGGATCCCACTTACAATGTGATAAAGGATAAAGTTCGTTGGCCGATAAAACTACGTGGTATGATTTTAACTATATATTTACGATACCTTTGTTGTGATTCAGGTGTCGATTGATATAATTTTGCTGACTATTACGGCTGCGTTACCCTTAATATCTTTGGCGAGATTTTAATCAAATTTATCTTTATCTAGATCAATCTTAATTATGGTTTTCTCGATAGAAAAAGGCCTATTCCCTCGCAATTTCAAATATTATATTAATCATATCATATTGTAGTTTATACTTTAAAGTCGTAAATACGTTGTCACCATATTTTCGACGAATTCCAATCCATATGTAGTATTATTATATGTGTGGTATAGGTATATCAATATATATATAATACTTCATGTTAATTCACGCAAATTCTATGCTATAATTCTATTCTTCTTCTACTTTAATAATTATAAGGAATAATAAGAATTATAATATAATATAATAATTATACTTGAACTCTACTATAAACTTTACTTAATATAATAAAAACTCAATACAACACTTATTACATTTGTCTTCATTTGTATTCAATAATTACAATTAAATTGGAGCAATAACCCTTTGTGTTCATACGAACACAAAAGGTTATTGCTCTAATTTAATTGCTCCATGTTTACCTGCAGAAACGTAAACCTTCTGACAATTAATGAACAAAACAAAATTTTAATTAAAAAAGAGACAACATTTTAGTCCATAAAATCTGCAGTTTCAGGAAATTTCCCATAGGTAATGTTATCAAGACCGTGGTGATTTGCATAGAATCACTCCCAGAACGGCACTATTACCAGGATGACGTGACGGTGCCGCTGTGTTCCAGGCAAATAAATCGTATTTCTGTAGTAAAAGAAAAAATATGACCAAAGAATTGCATTATTGTATTATTATTTCCGGTCCGTTCTGGATATTGTTCACATCACAGAATGTCTGGTCATCGTAAAAACATGTCCAATATTCGAGTATAAAATAATATAATAAATATATTATATTATATACATATGTATAATAATTTTTTGCTTTAGTCCCCGAAATATAATAATTACGAATAACAATGAAATATTTCACGTGAATAAATGATCTTTATCTTTAAATAATTACGATATCGATATTTGATTCAATATTGATGTAAATTAGAAGTTACAAACAGTTTAAATTACACTCTTTTGAATTACGCCTTATACTTCATAAATATCCCGAATAACTATGATCAAAAGTATGAAAACTGTGCATTTCATTGACGCGCGACAAGTTTGACGTGAACACCGTTCTTGGCTCTCAACACCAGGTCCACGCAGAGTTTTGGTTCAATACCCGCTGGGAGTATCTGGAATCTTCTTATTACTTCTGAGATAGTTACTTTTAATTCCATCCATGCAAATTTCTGACCTGCAATGATTCAATATTTTGTTATATAACACACACGCTCATTGCCATACCCAGACGTCAAACTTATTTTTATTTATAAGAAAGTTTGTCATTTCATTAGCAGCCCTTTCAACACCGTTTTTTTTAATAGTGTGTTTTCTTTTCTTACCAATACAATTTCTAGGTCCCGCACTAAACGCAAGGTAGCTAAAAGGATTATTCAGATCTGACGACTCAAAACGCTCCGGCTTGAATGTCAAAGGATCTTCGAACACTGCTGGGTTCCTATGCATTTGGAAGATGTTCAGCACCACATTCGTTCCTTGCAGTATTTTCATGTCGAGAAACTCTGAAAGAATCCAACATATTTTTTACAAAATATGTCACCTTGTCATTCTTGCCACAAAGAACGTAGCCAATTATATTCCGTTTACGTATAATCATTTGATCATTTTATTTGTAATAGTTTCATCCGGGGTTGAAACCTGATTAATTTGGAGTCCTAAAATCATCTAACTTTCTGCCGGGTCAGTATTTGGATGCGTGACCATTTAGTGGCATTTGAACTGAGCGCTTCCGTGTTTCAATAATCCATGTTGCTTTCTCGTGTCTTGAAAACTCCAACAACACACTCACACGAAATAAAAAGGTTTTTTTTTTATATTATAGTAACCTTGGAACTTGTTTGTGAAGCCCTCAGTGGTAAGACTCCAGCCGCTTCGTGTTACACCATAAGACATAGGAATGGAACGCCAAGGGTATTAGACCTTTCCATTGGAACAGCTATACGAGTACATCACTGCTTGGTTACAAGATAATTTGTCCACAAGTTCTATTGATACTTTAGTTTTCTTCATTATCCATACCCTCGGAACACCAACATCTTGCATCTTGCAACATCTTATTTCAAAACTTGAGATCTAAAGGAATAGTTTAGTTCAAGAGAAAACTTACCTGTGTCTTTAGTTGATTTACGTGCAATAATAGGCACTGGTGGATACAATCGTAATGACTCCTTAATCACGAGCTCCATATATTTCATCTGGTTGAGCTCACTAAAATTTGAAAAAAATTATGGATTATTTTTTACCTCTTATAAAATCACTAACGCCCCGCGGATTTACCCGTGGTTTTCCGGGATCAAAAGTAGTCTAGGTGTTAATGCAGGAATTTAATCCGTTTTCAGTCTTGATGAACCAAAGTCGCCCTTACCAGTAACCATGAATAAGATCTTGCTGGTGAGAACCGAGCGCATTTCGATTTTATAAGTACTACTCGTAATATTCAAAAATTTCCCTTAAGTAGGCATGCACCATCATGATCACATCAGCCACAGACACACACTACAAACTTATAACACCCGTCTTTTTCATAGAGGGTTAAAAAGAAAACCAATGATACATCATACCAATGAATTTACTCACGCGAATGTAGGATCCCTTTCCATGTCATCCAAAAATATATTCTTTTGCTCCTCATAAAGTTTTTGCTGAATTTCTGGATATTTAGATATGCAAAAAAGACTGTAAACGATCCCCGAGCTCGTGGTGTCGTGTCCCTAAAACATCAACATAATGTAAATTAATGTTCTCATTCAAATCAACGTTCATTATGGAAGCCGAAAATATGAAAAATGTTAGACGCGCTGTTGAAAATATGAAAAATTATAATGTAAGAAATAAGACAAAAAATCCGTGCGTTAATTTCCAAAAACGCATTCATTCGATCACAATCAATCCACAAACTTATATTGAAAAAAAATTAAAACGTCCAGAAACGTCTAAAAGAATAATATAAATAGCGCTTTTAGAACATAGCTAACTACTAAAGTACAATAATAAAAAACCTTAGTAATAAGAACGCGTGATCTCGTAGGCTTTAGTTTATTTTAAGAACCAGTTGACGTTACCAGTTATTTTTTAAGAATACAACGGAAATATTATTTTTTTAATTTGACTTTACTTTTAAAATTCAAGGACTTGTTTACCTCTCACCTGGTCAGATTTTCCACAGTTACCTACACTTACTACATTTAGTGTATTTAATACAATTTAATACATACAGCATTTAATCACCAAAATTCACAACCTAAAATAAACTACTGAATTAATCAGTTACCCTAATGTTTGAATGGACGCAATTTGCCTACATTACGGCAGGTACTTACTTATGGATTTCACGCGAAACCGCACGATTACAGCTAGAATTTAAATTCCTATGCTAATACAGTAATTGTAACCTGCCTAGATTAAATTGTACGAACACATAATACACATTTCAAAATAATCACTTCCTAAATATTGATTTCAATAAGTGTTTGCCTAGAGACTTTTAATAAGTTTGATAACTGGAAAAATTTCAAATTTATTTCAATCATTTAAATCACCTTTCTGATTAGATATTTTCGTGACTCTGAAGCGCAAGCTTTTGGAAAGACAGAGCAAATTATTTAATTAATTTGCTTTTATGAAAAAACCTTCAAAGTTAGAACAGAATCACCAAAAATCTTTCAATTCAATTGAAATCGCCAAACACAAATTAGCTAACCTGTCGCGTATATGCACTTATATTGTATGCCACTAGAATGCTATTATAAATGCGAAATTTGTTTGATTTAGACGATAGAATGTTTATACTCTATTAGGCAAAAATTGTTCAGTTTAAAAAACTTAGTTTGCTAAAATTTTCCGCTTAGGTACGGGGACTTGAAATTATTTTATCCTGATACCTCGCGGGCTGCGTTGAGGGTACAATATTGTCTCTTACAATGAACAGAGTGCCTTTATCTAATTTCTTTCTGTCTCATAATCATCTTATTTGAATAAGATGTTTCGCTATAATATTCGTTATAATCAAGAAATATTTTTTTTTAATGATCTGTCTGGTATAAAATGATTTTTACGAGCTGGAAAATTCTGCACCCAAAGATAAATTATTACGTGTCGTATTAATTAAATCTTCTGTGTAATTAAACCATAAAATAATATTGTACCTCTTATATGTCATGGTTCTAGGACTTGTTGGTCTCCTTAAAATGGATTTCCTTCACCGTTTGAGAAAGTGGAAAAAATTTGCTTATTATTTGAATTAAAGCTCATCTATCGGACTAGATAGATTATCAAATAGCAAGTTAGGTTCCGTACTCAGCCTCTACACATTTTTATGCGCGACGTACAGCAAGCGTACACTTACGAGTATATTCCGTGGACACGCAGTTTAGAACAAAAATATAATAACAGTTAACCATCACCTCATTCAACGATAGCTCACTGAATACAAGGGTTGCACCTCACAAGTTGCAACTCTGTGCAGAAATTGTCCGTACTGAATTGCGCGTCCAGAATTTTAGTAAATGGCATAAGGTAATAAATAAACCTACCTCAAACATAAAAGTATCAACTTCCTCCCTAACACTCTCTTCGTCAATATTCGAACCATCCACTTTGGCTAAAAGCAATAGATCCAAAAAAGCGTGCTTGTTCTTTATACCTGCGAATACAGTAAAAGTCAGAATCAGCATTCATAATACAAAAATAAATATTTATTATAAAAAATTCATGAACATTTCATCTAGTTCCAAACTAAGCACAGCATTTAATATTATGTAATAATTTGTTTTTATATACAGGTATTTATTTCAAAAAAAAATATGTATTAGTATATATTATAAGTATGTATTAGGCCGTTTAATTATTATCATTTCCTTCCCTTTTTCTATGAGTACATATTTCTTCCATTGTTATCACTTGTCACTAGCCTCAAAGGTTTGCTCGCCTTTGTACATATTTTTTTCTTTATATCTTATGTTAGTTTGATTTTTCATGTGTACCATAAAGAATTATATCTTGTCATACCGAAATCATCAGCTACCCCAATACTGTTGATATGCATCTTCTTTAGATCCCGTCTCCTCGCTTCAATCACATTTGTTGTGTATGCTCGTAAATATTGCAAAGCTTTGTCCTGTTCCCTTTTATAAGGTAACATATTGAATATGATACCATCTCCAATTAAAGGCACTTGCATTTTAAAAGCCATTATCCGTGTGAGCCTGAAAATTCAAACACAATTAGATATCACTATCACAAAACAATCCAAAGTAGCAGAACCAGATAACCTAGGGCGGCAAATAATAGGGGCGGCAAAAAACAAATTGACAAGACTAACTGATTTTGTTCAAGAATACATATTATATTTTTATAATCACTGGCTTTCTACTGAGATTTTTTTGATTATTTTGGATCTTTAAAAAGTCTAAATTTGTTCCTGCGAAAACAGGGATAGAAATACATTATTAGTACCCCTTATTAGTAGTGAATTATTGAGCTTCTATAAGCTCAGAAATATAGCCAAAAACTATTTCTTGTGCAATCTTAACTAGATTATAGGGTAGTTCAAAATTATTCTAATAACGGGAAAAGATGGTCTAAATATGACGAAAGTGCACAAAACAAAAAAAAAAACAATTGAATTGACAAATAAAAAATTAATATGATTGCGAACTAGCCTACTATTTGAATAGCCTAATGGCAGCAAATATGCAAATCCGCCTCTGAGCAGAACAACTTGTGCGAAGTTCGTCCGGAAAAGAGCTGCCACCACACAGTAGTGCACAAGCATTATTATGTACCTAAGAAAGAAAGGTGTAAAATTACAGTGGCATGAGACGTTACATTCCCATCTCAGACAGACGCAACGCAATGCAACTTGGGTCATTTCATACTTACAGCAAGATGTTTATGTGCAGTAGTAACCACTTAACATTAGTTTGGGTTTCAGCTTGTCTCTTCACTAGATACATAAAAAAATATGTTTAACAGTGGAAGCGTTATACTTACACTTCAATAGATTTCACATACTCAGACTCGCTATTCCGTTGAGAGTCTACTGAGACACCCATTACTGCCTCTGAAATTGAAATCTATAGTTATATAATAAAGCTGAAGAGTTTGTTTGTTTGAACGCGCTAATCTCTGGAACTACCGGATGGATTAGAAAAATTGTTTTTGAAGAGAAGAGTTTGTTTGTTTGAACGCGCTAATCTCTGGAACTACCGGATGGATTAGAAAATATGTTTTTTAAGATGATAGTCATTCACGAGGAAGACTATAGGCTATCTAGAATTACGCTAAATTTATTTAAGATACAGAAACTCAATTTAGAAACGATATTTTTTAATCGCTTGTGAAATTATGATGCTATTTTACAACGAACTATCTTGTATGTGAGTGAAGTGGAGTGCAGAAGTGAAGGTTTTCTCGGTTACCTTTCAATTCAAAATATTTATTTCTGCCTTAGGTAAATTGTTTTGTGACGGTTTAAATATAGCATTAATTGAACTAAATGTCAGGTTTAAATAATTATTATACATAAAATTAACATTATCAAGTTAATTTTCTAATATTTATAATACTGTTGTTTTCCTGCCACCTGCGACACAGGGAATGCTAGGTGTATGAGTGTGAAAACATAATTATCAATCCATCAGCTTTCTTCATAGCTAGTTGGAATATATATTTCGTTTCGATCATCTATAGAGAAACTACAGTTTCGTAACAAACAAACCGAGCTTCGTTACAAACTGAGATCAGTTTGAGCAGTGTTGCAACTTTGTGTGTAAGTTGCAAAACTGCCTCGTAAAGCTCAAAAACTTAAATGTAAGTTTGTATGACTTTAGAAATCTCAATCGTCAGCGTAAATAACATCACTTTAAAAGACAAAATATGATAAACTTAGAATTTCCATATCTCAAAAAGTAACAAGTAAATTTAATGAAAAAAAACCCCGACTTGGTTGGTCTTCAAACACCTGAACAGATCTTCATAAATTTCGATGACGTCAGCTAACAAAAAGAAAAGACCGGATCAAAATCGGTTTATCCGTTCAGGAGCTATGATGCCAGAGAGAGGTACCTACACCACTCTTTTTTTGTCGGGGTTAAAAACGGAAGCCTTATAAGATCACTCCGTTGTCCGTCTGTCTGTCAAGACCCTTTTTCTCAGAAATTCTGGAGGTATCAAGTTGAAATTAATATAAAATAAGGTCTACAATCCCTAGAAGCAGTGAAAAATGTAAGCGCAATCAATGATGGCAGTTTACGCTCCGTTTATGTCGAATATCTCAAAATGGAATTAAAACCTATAGAGTATAGGTGCTTCCCCTTGACCTAGAACCATGAAATTTAGCACATCACAAAAAAACGTTACACGTTTACCTACAACCTAAACCGGCCGCACGTAGCCGGTTTTTTTTTAATACTTTTTTTTGTTTATATGATACCGATGAACTCGAGCAAGCAAGAAGTATTTAACATACAACATAACATGTGAAATACATATTATGTTATATGTAAAATACATATTGTGTATTTAACGGTACATAGGTATAAAACTCACTTTATCTTCATTATGTACCTGTAACATTATCCAGAGCTGCTAATGCAACTATAGGGAAAAGGTTGAATGTTTTCCCATCGGCTAAGCTCTCCAGTTTTTTCGTCAATATTCTTCCATTTTTGCAGAAAATTGGAAAAAAGTTAAGAAGTATATTAAAATGGAATGCAGGCGTTAAAAACTTGCGGTGTATCCTCCATCTTTGTCCTTAAAATGTGCAAAACATAAGGTTACTCTTTCTAAATTAACAAACTATAACAATAGTTATATAATATATAATAAATACAAAAGCATGTATTTATATAGATGGGTGGATGTTTATAACACTGAAAGAGTGTTTTTGTTCAGTAATGCCATTTTCTGAACCGACTTTGCTGAAGTTTCAAATTAACCGCTGGAAGCATCTAGAATATTGTATAAACGGAAAAACGAAGACTTGTTGACTTGTTGTACAAATACATACAATATATTACTATGATAAAATAACTCAAATAATACATTAAGAAACTAAGAAAATTAAATAAATATATACCTCAATATATTTCAGGTGATTATAGAGTCAAAAATCAATATTTGCCTGATGTATGTCACTATATTTATTTTAATACAAAACAATCAGGAATTGTGTTTTACCCGTGGCTGTGAGAAGTCCCTGCCCCAACCAAACCTTCAAAAAATCATAGTCCTTTCCTTTGGTAATCAGATCTGTACTTGAAATTATTGGCTGCAAAAAAACATATTGATTAACAAATTACAAATTGTTATTAGAACGTACTCTTCTCATCTCTCTATATTTATGGAATTTATCTACTTCAAATTATTAAAACTGAAGAATATGTGTAAATAAGTAAAATGAGAGCGTGGTCACCCAGGGACGCAGACGCAGACTTTCAAAACAAAGATTGCTGGTTAAAATTCAAACAAGGACAAATAAATATTACGTTTTTAAAATGCATGTCCACATACCAGAACAGGGAAGAAAAAACATTGTGATCATCGGCATGAAATTCAAAGAATTCCCGTGGTTGATCCCGAATTTACTGTCACTGTCACCTACTGTAGACCGGTTTCCCACAAGTGGGATCATTAGAAGCTGATAAAGAATCATAAACTAGGGAGAACGAGCAAAAATTTTTTTTTTTTTTTTAATACAATAATAAACTTTTACACATTCATACCTCTGCACTAGGATTCCCTGTGTCGCAGATGGCATGGACATACACAGAAACTCAATACAAACACCCAAGACCCGGGAACGAACTTCAAACTCACCACACAAAGTGTGCCCTAGCCGGGAATCGCACCCGGGACCCCTCGCTTCGTAGGCAGGGCTAGTACCACTAAGCCACAGAGTCGTCAAATATATTTACCTCAATATATTTTGGATGACTCAGTACCGCATACGGAGTCGAAATTAAATGTACCAGATAAATATCGCCATATTTCTGTGATATTTTATGCAGGACATTCAGGAATTCTGTAAGTAAATGTGCGTATTAGTTCAAAAGGTTTAAGCTATAACCGTAATCGATTTGTTAATTTATGCCAGCGGTTGATGGACGTGATTCGGCATATAAATTTATTTAATCCGATTCTGAAATTGTTTATGTGCAAGGTTTATTTGAATTGATCGTCTTGACGTAGTTTAACAGCGCAGGTACAAATCTCATAGCTGCTTCCGTACCAGCCACTGCATCTAATGTTCCCACTGCAGGGACACCGGCCTACTCTCGATAATTGAAAGTGAATGGACTCTGATCTCTGACAATCCGGATTGGTAGATGTCACATGTCGTCGAATTTTTTGGTTCTTTCCTCGCGATGTTTTCCGTCACCGCTTCGAGAACGTGGTAATGCGCGCATAAATTTTTCAAGTGAAAAAACTCATCGGTGTGTGTTTAAACCAGCGACCTTCAGATTTAAAGTTTACGTTTGTGCCCCTGAGCCCACTACGCTGCTTCACTGCAATTTCATCTATCTTTATGTGAATATTTAGTATTCTTATGTTGTGACATGTGATAAATTATGCTTAAATTATTTTAAACTATGAACTATTTTTTTTATTTGTGTTTTACTGTACTATTTCTGGTGTGAACAATAAAGAGTTTATCTATCTATCTATAAAGCCTTATTTAGCCTTTAGGTCTTATTCTTTCTAATCAAACTAAGCTTTAGGTAGAGTAATGCTACCCAGAAATGCGGCAATGGTGTCGGCATGGTAGGATGCTGCCATCGGAGGATAGTTAAGATGCACCCAAAACGTTAGGTAGTTTATTATTAAATAAAATTATATATTTTATATTCAAATAATATTATGCCATGGTTTTAATATAAATTCATCAACTCAAACTTAATATATTTTCTGCTTATTTATTCGGTATACAATTCACACATATTTATTTAACAAATATTAAATGGTAGGATACTTTTATGTCACAATCTCGCGTCTTATATAGCTTTTTTCGATAAATTGGGAAAAAAGTAATTTAGTTAATTTGTTTTCTATCTGCAGATAATTAATTACTAGAGTTATCGATTGAACACTGTGATATCGTATTATTATTATAAACCTAGTATTATTATTAAAAACATGAAAGTTTAATAACAATCTATGATGATTGATGACCAACTTTGCGTAAAATCGTCATAGAATTATTCTATTACATCCGGTTCTTGTTTGGGTCAAGTTCGAGACGACCTTTTATGTACGCAATAATTCAAATTATTTACATGTATCGAATTATTTATATAATTGGATTGTAATCGCTTGGCATGGCGAGACTATTAGTTTTTGGGTGGTCCTAATTTTGGGAACTTTGTCAATAATCAAAATTATCATGATATCTAGAAATTCTAAGACATTAGGCTAGGACAACCTAGATTAGAAATATGCTCCACTGGGTGATCTAACACCCCCCAAGGCTATGCATCGTCCTTCCAAACACCTAGTATTTTGTACTTTTTTGTAAATACATACATATAACACATGTTTAAGCACGCAGACACAGAACAAACATCTATGTTCGTCACAAAAATGTTTGTCGTGAGTGGGAATCGCACCCACGATACACGCAAGAGGCATAGTTAGGTACTACGAACTCAACTGTGAGGTCAGTCAATTTTTGATAACAAGTACCTACACATAAAATAAAATTTACCTACAAATTAAGAACCACCTTATAGAACTCTGAAATTATTTAATACAGTTATTGGAAATTAAATATTGATAATCACCTGTAGACGCGACGATAAATAAATGAGCATTGCCAATAAATGGCAAAGGCCTAGGCCCAGCGATGTTGAATCTTCCACACGTCCTCAGTAAATGTGTCCAAGAACTTATCACATATATAACAACGACGGATATCAATAATAATATAAACATTTTGAATGTTTATACATTAATTTATGACAACGTATACAAGCGGTGAACTCGAATATTTGAACAGAACTGGATGCAAAACAAAAGTAACTAGGTAGATATTTTACATTTATTCAATTAATCCGTGGCAAGGATTTCAACTATTCAAGTTAGAGATGTAATTATCTACCTACGTAATTTAATAAGTGCCTCGACAGGGTATATGGCGTGACTAGGTAAAGTGTAAGTAATTACTAACAATAATAACAAAGTATAATCACTTATATACACATCTAGCACATTTCGTGGGTTAGTATAGTATACTCTTTAATATACCCACGAACTACGGCTTCATAACTGAAAATATTGTCCCGTGAAACTTGCCATGCATGTAGTCTTCATTGTGTAAGATTCGATACTAAAGTCTTAAAATCGATACAGGTTGAATACTAAGAGAAAATTGTCAAAAGCAAAAATGATGTTCATAAAATCCATCTATTGTATATAAATATATTCACCGGGCCACGCGTTGCTGTGGCTAACGTTTTTGTCATACGATATTATAATTTGCAATAAAATAATATTGCGATCATAAATTGAGATGTGAGCTATCCTATCTTTCAAGTTGGACCAAACTGCACACGGTGTACAAATTTGATACACAAAATCGGTTATTGTGATTAAACCATGATAGCTAGATATATGTTCTTGCGGACTTTTTTGTAGGTATTAATGGGATCTACAAACCCGTAGTACATCATTTTATTCTATTGTCAACAGTTTTTGCAGCGCACGCAAAAATAGGTTTTCGATTTTACACCTTGTGTTACAAAATAGCAATTTTATTCATTAGTCTCGCAAAAAACTTGAAAATGGCTTTGACCGGTTTGGCTGATTTCCATTTTGTTGGATTCAAGGCTATAATTATAATAACACTGTAACAGGTCTGATTCTGTGCATTGAAAATATTTTGTAATTTTTTTTGGGGTGCACTCATTATTAGTCGAGACTGAAGCCAAAACTGTGTTTTTTTTTAATTTTTGTCTGTCTGTCTGTTTGTTTGTACCTTGGCCATGCATCATGCCGAAACTACTGAATAAATTCAAATGAAACTTGGCATGATTTGACATCATACTACGAGATAGGACATAGAATACGTTTTATCCTGAAATTCAAAATGTGTTATTCGTTGTTATTCAATAACGCGTAGTCCGATTTTTTGTTAGAAAAGAAATACTTTAAAGATTGTCCCGTTAATATTTGAAGGTCATCGGTCGTGTAGTTCAGAAATTACAGCCATTGCAATCCTTAGAATTAAGTCCAAATAACTTGAACCCCGTAATGTACAGGAGAACCTTTGAATATACGGCTCAACATAAGCTTGCGTATGTACTTTATCGTAGTAGTCTGACTTTAACAATAGGCATCCGCAACGGATGCGTATTGTCAAAGTCAGACTACTCCAAAGGACTGAGATATTGCCGAATCTCAATGTTTCTTGAATATAAATTCGGATATAAAGTTATTTATGCGTTTTTTATTCTTAATGCGAATGGCAATCGCGAACGAAGTTGCACAGCCAGTATAATATAATTTCATTGCGAAATTTTTACCAGAATACCAGAATATTTGGTAGCCGGGAAAAACTGAAAGTATTTACATTTTCCTATGGGACTTTCGCCGATTTTCAAACTTGAATGAAGACAGAAAAGCATATACCTATCGGGTCAGTTAGTCTTTTAACTTACATATTATATTTTATGATCGAAAATAAACGAATTTGTGTTTTTATAAATTGCAGAAAAAAAAACAAATTTTTTGGAGCTAAAAACCCGTGTACTATTTTACACAGCATTTTATCATTTCAAAGGGCATTTTAATTTACTCTGTAGAAGTTACAATAAAATTAAAATTAACATTTCAAAGTGAATAACCAAGAGCGGACTGCAATGAAAATTAAGCCCTACTCGGCGTGACTCAGCTCGGTCCTTCAACATTTTAAACCAACCGCAGACTTCCAGCTATTTGGCAAATGGTTAAGTGAAGCTCACGCTGTGTCCCCTCTTAATAAAGCTGCCGATAGCCCATTACCGCCTTTATGCGACCGTTATGTTAAACGATAAAGCTTCTATATATAAAACGGCCAAAACAAACTCGCAAACCGAGGATACCGTAGCACCAAATGTTGTTTATAAAAAAACATATTTTAATCATGTTTGTTTATTTTGTTCAACAAATCTATGGAAATTATTGGTGTTAGTAATATCAGACAGCCACATAACATGGACCCAATGTTACGAGTAAAATAAAAGTTAAGAAATAGTGTACCTACTTTTGTTAACAAATCTTTGTCAAATGTCAAAAATTTTAATTAAATTACTAGGTAAATAACAATAAAAACTATGTACTTGTGTGTCCAACAATATGTATTAAAGCCTAATTCATGTTATAGTCTGTACACTACCACTCTGTAGAAGGGTGTCTCAATGACAATAACTAGCTAAGTACCAGAGAATAGAAGATTAACGAGGCTGTGCTTCGTAGAAATATAGATAATTTATTATACCGCAAACTAATGAAGCACATGATTCTCTGAAACTACCTTACCTGCGATGAAGGTAAGCATAAGTAATATTCCTGTAAGGTTTTCGTCACCCTTCTGTGAATTTATCTCGTCATTGTTTTGGTTGGTAGACGCTAAACGTGTATTTTAACTTTATGGGTTTCGTGCCTTATTAACAGAACTAGTCAAAAATAAAACAGCTAGTCCAGTTTAGAAAAGTGTCCAGGTTTTACTATAATACATGTTATAACAAGACAATTTTACAATAATATAAAGGTACCCCAGCTCGTTTTTTCCCCTAAAAACTCATGTTTCATTTTAGTAACATTGTTGGATCAGAATTAAGACTACACTTTTAAGCGGCAACAATCTCAAAAACCGGCCAAGTAAGAGGCCAAGTTTTGCGTGAACATGTAGGTAAACGTGTAACTTTTAGGTGTTTTCATGTATTTTTTTTTTGTCATGTAACTACGAATAAAGGGTTTTTGGATTTATTCCTTTACTTGTGCTACATGACATTGCTGCTTGGCAAATTTCATGGTTGAACAGAAGTACCTTATAGGTTTTGATTCCCTTGTGAGAATCAAAAAATGCAGCATAAACGGAGCATACACCACAATCTTTTGATTGCGTTGACTTAGAAGTGTTTTTTTTTTACTGCTTCTGGGTAGGTAACTGTGCTCAAACGCATACCTAAGCATTTGGTGCCTGGAACCCCACGTGACACGCTCACCCGCCAATGATATTCCAACTAACTTATCTCTTGCCAGCGACTAAGTGGGTTCAATCCCCACCCAGGACATGCATAAGTAATGAACATAGATGTTTGTTCTGTATCTGGGTGTTAATACTAATTATTCAAAGTATATATTTAAAAAAATTACTTAATATATTTATTATGTTTACTCCGTTGTGATCCGTTTTCCATGCTACAAGTTATGGTTACTTTAGGGCTAGATAGCGCTGCTTGAAATATTCATAAATATTTATTGTTTAATCGATTTTCATTCATCATCAGTTTTGAGGAAGTAAACTTAAACCTATATGTACTCAGAAACATCAGCCAGAGACTCGGATTGAAACTGTTGTTTTCATTATGTCCTGTGACATGAACTAGAACTAACATGAGGCAAAACAGTAGGTATCTTGTGGTCTGATGTAGGGACCCAGAAGGGGGATGTAGGGGGATCAATTTAACGCTTTAATAAAGCGTAGGTAGTACACGCTTCATTTGGTGACAGAGCCGTTAGCAATGTAAGGGGATACCTTGGTGCTCTCGTATAGAATTTATGTTGCCTTTATAAGTCAATTTTTTTTACTCAAATTGCACGTCCTACTTACGCCACAGATATAATAATATTATACCTTACGCTTACGGTGGTACAGCGCGAGTAAGTAGGTAAATACAAAAAAAAGTTTTTTCTTTATTATTATGTTTCGTTAAACTGAGAAACCGTCAAGTCATAACCTAGATATACATTTATCCACATTTAAAATAAGTTGTGTTAATAATTGCACTACTTTTTAAACAAACTATTTAGGTTCATAAAATAAACCTTTAAATAAATATTCATGGACAATTCACACAGCGCCATCTAAACCTAGTATTAGCACTATTAGCTAGCCCTCTTTTTTCCGTGAGGAAATGCACTCATAGCGCCCTGCTACGAGGCGACAGAGCGGTTATGTGGGACCCACTAAAGCCCCACGGTGTCCTCCTCTGCTTAGTGGAGGGAACACGGGAACGTTTTCATATAAGTACCTACTTCCGCCAACCCACCGCGGCTGTCCGTTTTCGGACCCCTCTCTGGTAGACATCGAGTGCCACACCTCCTGTTTGAGACACGCCAGGACACATGGCGTGTCGCAACCACCTAGGGGACCAGGTCAGCAGGTGTAAGGAAGAAAATATTGTTAATGATCATTATTGTATTGTGGTACCTAGGATACCTCTTGATATGTGGTACCTCTTGCTTAACAATATTTTACGATCAACTATGTTAAAACAATATAATTTAGAAATTGTAACATAAATTGTCTAATAGCTATAGAATATTACGATAATGAGGCAACTTTGTTGTCGTTTCTAGTGAAAATAGTCCTGTGCCACCAACTTATGAAAATAGGAACTACGTTCGTCATAAGGTCACTCGAGTGCTACGTGTATTTTATGGCAATATTTCTCAATTTAAACGTTATTATGCCGAAAGCTATATAAAGTGACGCTCAGAATATTATATTATAATTATTCTAAAAGTAAAATATTTTTTTGAAGAAGCTCGGCATCATTTTGCAATCATTCTATTTATTCAAATAAACTATAATAAATGATTTCGGTTGCTACAGGTTCGAGTTGTCAGTTGTCATGACTAAAATACCCAATAATAATAAATGATTAAGTTCACTTCTTTGTTTTACTAGTGAATACTCGTCTACATTCCTATAACTTTTACTTTCTTGTTTCATTTTTTTATTTGATGCTTTGGTGGAGAAAATACTATCATGTTTATAACATTAAAAGTACAAAAAAAAGTGAAAAAGTGGATTTGTTAAAGTCGATGATTGTGACACGGGAGTTATCAGGCATCCACGAATTTTATTCTGCCAAAAAGGAGATGCCTACTATTAAAAAGCTCCTAGTAATTTAAAAGACTTTAATAAATGTCACAGGCCAACGAGAAAGAAAGAGGCTCCAAAAGTTGGGGTTTGTTAAAAAAAACTGTCCAAGCGTAAAGTTCTGATGGAGCGTAATGTAATACCAGCATTAAGAGCAAGATACATAAATTCATTCCTAACATACATAAGGCAAATCTTGGTAAGGAGAGGGCGTAGATGGAGTATTAGTCTGTATCTATAAGTCAAATATATATTATTGATGATTGTGGCATGTAATGTAAATGAGCGGAATATGGTCTCCAGAACAGGATAATGTTGCGTATGGGCATTCGTCGAAAACTGTGATTGACCATAATTATTGCAAACTAGGTTTTTAATAAATTCTAAAATTAAACATGTCTAGGTGAGACAAATGAGAAGGTATAAGTTTGAATCTACATGCTATCCCGCAGTATAGACGAATATCCGTAAGTAGACACATGGCTTGACTACAGTAATGTTTTCATATAATCCAGCATTCATAAATATGTTTCACTGTATTTTAAAATATCATTCGTTAATAACAATATTTTCCCAATTTTTGTGGACTTCTAAGTTAATTGGCAATACTAAAACGACATTAATGACACCTTTATGTCACAATGACACGCTATAGTCTATGAGATCATAAGGATGAACAAGTGAAAAAATATATCGATACTTTTAAGCTACATCGATTTATTGTCGAGTAAAAAATATTAACGTATTGACATTTTTGGCGTGTTTGGTAACTTAAAAGTGATCCCAAAACACGTAACAATGCATAAATAATTAAATATACTTATAGAAAATAAATATATTTTAATGAAACTATTTTAATCAACCAGTTTTCGTCAAATATGGATATCAGAACCGGTAAATCTGCTTCTTTTATTTGAGATATAATTTTTTGATTGCATAATGAACGATTGAAATAACCCGGCTTGTGACACCAACATTAAAGTACACGCAAACATAGTATAAACAAAGTAAGATCGGATACATGCAACTTGTGACATTCACTGTTGGTAAGTAGTTCTTGGCACTACGCAATCTCGTGGCCAAAAATATAAGTAGTCCGACGGTGTATGGATTCTAGTGCTCTACATTTGAACTATTCAGAGGATGGCAAGAATAGTATAGTGACACTTGGCAATTATACGAAACTGAATTAAAAATATATATTGATTCAAATATGAAATCGAAAAGAAATATAATTTATAGATTGAGGAAGAATAAAAATATCGACGATACTTATAGATTCTTTTATGAAAACATATCGATATTTTGAAACATCGAAGGTTTTTCCAAGCCTTCTTCTTCTTCTTTTTGGCCTTATTTTTGACAATATTGACATGACATTGACAATAAGAGCACAACACCAGCTCTCACGCATGCTAGTGATTTTTGTTGTGTTCGTATCCGTCGTATTTTTCAAAGAAAGTTTTAAATATAACCACCACAGTTTATGTACAATCGTGCAAACTCTTAGGCAACATCGAATCACTTCGCCGTTGTCGTTTAGATAATTTTATGAAAATATCGCGTCGTACAAAATGAAGATATCGGAGGTAAAAATAATACCGCTGATAACAATTAAAATATTTTTTGTCACAGGTTGTTTACTGTAATGTTCAATATGATATAATATAATATGTAATTTTTTTTTACTTTCAGCTACCTGGTGATGACGATTCTCCAAGTTGTCGCACTTATGTATTTCAAGATGAATGTCACACTCTAGGAAATGCTCTAAAATGCATAATAAATAGATAGTGAGTCCTAGTATTTATCTATAGTGTAAATGCCATTCAATAACTTTAGTTTGAGTCAAATATTTAAATTTATTTATTACCAATTGACGGAACAATGCCAAGAATCGCAATTGCTGTGATAATTCTGTGGTGCAAAAGAGCCATGAGTGTTGGCAGGCTGGATCAAGTGTATGTGGCTCTTGGAGTAAATTTAGATGGCCTTGATTACCTACTTAGGTACCTATTCTATATCAAGCAACTAGTTTGATATAATTGACTTAAAAAGGCAATTTCTGCACTAAAAATTAAAAAAAAACACTACAAAATTAACTTTATTTTCAGTGATGATGTAGATTTTTGTGGATACACAGTACCGCATCCAGCTGAATCAAAAATGCACTTCAGGATACAAGCTAGAGAAACCCCAGCATTGGAAGTATTGAAACGAGGCCTTCATGATCTGGAAAAAGTTTGCGAGCACACAATTGACCTGTTTGAAAATGAAGTAAAAGTATTTAGCAACTCATAACTGATAACTTGAGTTTTATTACTTATCAAATTTTTAAGAAAGATCCATAGTTTGATTTGGATTTATATAGAATACATATAGAAAGAAACAAACTGATCCTGAGAATCTGTGATCATGCAGTTGTAGGTTCAAATTGGCTATTCCCAGTTACCCAGCCCATCTGTTCTCCTAGTGCAACGTTTGCCTGGAGGACTGCCACCATGCCTTATTATGCTATCTTCCAGTGGAAGGGTGTGGGTGCCAGTGAAATCACAGGCACATGAGACGTTTCATCATCAAGTCATGTTGCTGTTATGGGCAGAGGTAACCACCTTATCAGGTGGATGGAGGATCAGGACCAGCGATAAGAACTTAAAAAATATCTTTGAAAGATAATCTTTAATATATCGATGATTGTAATAGCTAGTGCATCTAGTGGCTTCGTAATTAAATGAGTTTGGTGAAATCTCGTGGAGCATGTTGGCCCAGGGGCATACACGCCGACTTTCAATCTGAAGTTCGCTGGTTCAAACCCACACGTGCACCAATGAGATTTTTCACTTGAAAAATGTATGTGTGCAATACCACGTTCTAGAAACGGTGACGGAAAACATCGTTAGGAAACCGGCATGTCTTAGAACCATAAATTCGAAGACATGTGACATCTACCAATCCGGATTGGGCTCCCGTGGTAGATCAAAGCCCATTCACTCTCAATTATCGAGAGTAGGCAGTGAAAACATTAGAAGCTGGTACGGTTGATGAAATAATTTCAAGTTGTTGGGATCAGCTGTAGGTGTCCTGTAACTGCAACTTTGAAAAGAAACCGGCAATAGCTGACACTTGGAAAATACAGTTTCCTAACTATATAATCGGCTCCGTATTTAAGAGATCAAGAGTAAGCTGTTTCCGACAACCTGACACTTTATTCGACATGCATTATTTAGTAATGCAAGCAAAACAACCATAAAAAAATATATTTCCGATGTATCTAATATTTTATTTATTCTACTAAACAATTAATGGACATTTCACACGCCATTTAGTCGAGCACAGCTTGGAAACAACCTGGGTTTCCATAGCTGTTGATGATGGAACAGGAAGTCTGTTTTAACTGATTTTTAGGTCCTCAATTAGGCAGTGCGTTTGTTATGCGTTTTCATTACCAATTGCAAATTTGATATAGGTTATGGGTGTACCTTCGAGGTGGTCTAAAGGCGTAAAATAAGTGATGAAAAGTATCGAATTTATGACATTATTTTTGTAAATCTGTACTTAAAACTAACAGATCCGATACTGTGCTCGCAGAGAAACGTAGGCGTTAACACATTATTCCAGTTATTTTGATTGAAGTACCTGTTATTCGATTTGATAAAACAATCTAAAAGCATATTCATTAAAATTATCAATTTTTTTTAAATCGTTTCTTAAATGACACGGAGAAAATTAAATGAGGTAACAAATAAAACAGCCGAATTGATAACAAGAATACAAAGCAGTTTTTTTCAAACTATCAGATAGTTTGAAAAAAACTGCTTTGTATTCTATCATTTGTCTCGTATTAGCGATGTTCAGTTTGGGGCTAGATAGAAGACAGTCAAACATCCATGAATGGTTATTTATTATTTCAGTGTAAGTCGCTTTCTTTATGCCAATGCTAAATTAAGCAAGCCATAACATGAATCATTATGTAGTGGCTGCAGTCAATTATATTCCTATTATTATTTGTGTTACCGAGATATATACCATGATTTGAGAAAAAAAAAATTATATTCCTAATTCTAGGATGCAACATTTAGACAAAAAAAACGAATAAAAAGCAGGACATCAAGTAACCAAGTTTATTGTTTTAATCAAAAGTTGTCACATCAAAACTGTCTAAGCTTTGAATTCAGAGTAAGGCGACTTGGTCAGGGGGATGTCACGCCACAAATCTGGGGTTAAGTAGGCATAGGTCTTGGCGATGGCAGCATAGGTAGCCTTGGCAAAGTTACCCAAGGTACCAGTGGAACCCCGGGCAGAGGTGTAGCAGTCCTGTACTCCAGCCATTTGCAGCAGCTTCTTGGGTACTGGAGCAGATACAATACCAGTACCACGTGGAGCAGGGATAAGCCTCACTGTGACCGAACCACACTTCCCAGTGACCTGAAATTAAGAACTGTATTAGTAAAATATTTAGGAAAAAAGTTTGTTTTTCAAATTCCTAAATTGGTCAGACATTCAAGAGCTTCATTGGATTTACCTCAGGGGATACCACGAATGAAATGTTTATCAGTATCATCATATAAATTCAAAGTTATGCAGTTTAGCAAATAGATCAATATTTTATTTTTACCTTGCAAGGAACGGTGTGGGGCTTTCCGATCTTGTTACCCCAGTAGCCTCTACGGACAGGAAGAACTGACAGCTTGGCAAGGATAATGGCTCCTCGGATGGCAGTAGCCACTTCCTTGCTGCACTTCACGCCCAAACCGATGTGGCCGTTGTTGTCGCCGATAGCGACGAAAGCCTTGAAACGGGTGCGCTGACCGGCACGGGTCTGCTTCTGCACAGGCATAATCTTCAGCACTTCATCATTAAGAGACGGGCCAAGGAAGAAGTCTATGATTTCGAACTCCTTGATCGGTAGAGAGAACAGGTAAATGCTCTCGAGTTTATCGATCTTTCCTTCGCGGACCAGACGGCCGAGTTTGGTTACCGGCACCCATTCTTTTTGATCCTCCTTTCCACGACCACGGCCCCGACCGCGACCGCGACCACGTCCACGTGGGCCCCCGCGGCCTCTATCACCGCCACGGGATCCAAAGCCACCACGAAAACCGCCACGTCCACCGGCAGGAGCAGCGTCCGCCATTCTGTTGACATGTTAAGATTATTTTACATAACCTCTAATGTAATACGCGAAACATCACGAATGATTGATTCCAATGGAAATCAGACGCGTTATGGCCATCACTGTGGAAACACTATGGTAGATACCACGAATGAAATGATTTTTAATGCTCATCATGTAACAATTAGCACGTGGTGATTCAGTAGAATCAACTTTAAATAACTTTCGTCTTGTTTTGTTGTAGTTTTAAAGAATGTGTAGCGATAGTGAGTGAATAATATTAAAATTCATGAAATATTTTTAGAAACCAACCAACAAATTAAAATTTAGAAAAATACTTACGTTGAACAGTGAGCGCAGTAAGACAGTCAAACACAAAATGGCTGATGATAAATTTGGTTTGGGTTTTGTAGGTTGGAGGGCGATGTTAAAAATGTTGTGTTTCACGAGTTTCAGTACAATTTGCATGAAAATGAGATAACGCCATATAACTATACACAAGAAAAAAAGAGATAACCGATAGTTCAGTGACGTGACGACTGCTTCATTCACTCAATTGTTCGATGCTGCCATCTATAGCCTTATATGTTCGACATTATAATGATTCGAGAATGATTCACTCGTACCAAATCGGTCCTTAGTCGTGCACTACTAATACCGTAGGACTAATATTATAGTTGTCTGTGGTAGCTATCCCATACACGCTGCATCGACGCGTCACGATATTTGTAAATTACATTATTTATCAAAATAATGATACTTTTTCACAATGTTTATTCTATTCAGTAAATTTTAATTATATATATAGTATGGATAATTACGAAGGTCGGGGAAAAAATAGTCTACTCCAAGTACTTTATTATACGCAGACAAAACTCGCGGGCAATAGCTAGTATTTGAAACTTACAAATACGTTATTGTTAGTTACCGCTGAACAAATTCGTTTGAAGCTGCTGAACCAATCTTCATAAATTTTGGTATAGGGATGGAAGGGACCTTGGAGAAGGACAGGATATTTTTTGTCGCGAAAATAAGACTTGAACGGAGTGGAATAGGGGATGAAGTTGATGTTAAGGTAAAGGGTGCGTGCCACGCTAGTCACAAAAGTCACGCCACCGGTCTTTGTGTCTTTGTGTCACCCGAGTGTGGACTGTGCACATTCGGGTGTGCTCATTAGTTAGGCGAAATATTTGTACGTGTTAAAAGGAAACCAGAGTGTGCTCTTCTTCTTTTTAATTTTTGGCTTCTAAGGCGTGGCTACCCGCAAGAGTGTGATCTTCTTCTTCTATATGGCTTTATGTGTCTTTAGCCACACAAATTCTGCCAGTGTCTGGTGTTTAGCTAATTGATTCGTAAATTGTGCTCTTTGTCTTGCATTCATGTTGTGACACTAGAAAATGACTTACATTGACAGTGACTCTTGCGTTTCCATGTGAGATGAGACAATTGTTGAGTTGAGCTGAGCTGAGAGATATATACATTGCATCAATCAAAAATCAAATCAACTCAACTCAATGTATTTTTGTGTCCTGTGTGATGTGATGACCTAAAATAAAAAATCGGCTGCAAATTCACTGATATGTCGGCATTTTCGTTAAAAGTGAAGGGTTATCTACACTAAAAGAAAGTGTTTTTTGATATTTAGTGCTCCGATATGCCAACAGCGTAGGTATACAGACTGAAAAGCGAACTTGTTGTTTTGGTGATATCTCGCGATGTCTCAGAGTCCCTGTACCTAAATGTTTTAGTTCTCACGCTCGGCTCGTAGCTGAAGATAGAGATAGTTGAAGAATATCTAAAAATGTCTGAATACGACCTCCAGTTCCAAGCGGACTTGGAAAAGGCTCAAGCTCTTAGCTTGGAAAGTCTAGCCCTAGAACAGTTTCGAAGGCAGAAGTTATTGAATAACTCAGGTAACAACATAACTTTGTTTACTCTTGGCTTAAGGATGATCACAGCAAAATTACTTAGGTACAACACTTTTTTTTGCTTTGTTTTATTGTAGGGATTCTCAATTTCTGTACATAATTCTACTTACTAAAGTATTCCGTGACTGTAAAATACACCACTAACTTAGATGCTATGAGGTGGATTTTATTAGAGTAGTCATGCACTGCCAAATACAGTTTCTACTTGCATATATTCAATACTGAAACTTGGTAAGTATTCAAAACAGAATACCCAGCTGAAACAAATACTTATTGATAGCACATGCATTTTATTGCAATAAATGTTAGGTGTAGATACATAGACCCAGTGTTTCAAATAGTTCATTGTGTATATACATTTTTAAATCTAAACAACCACATATATACAATGTTCAATCTAAGAGGATGTTGTGGTCAATAACCTGAACTGTAATGGGATGTATGCAGTACATTAATGCGTTTGTGATATCTTCGAAGTGAATTGTTTAGTGTTAAAAATTGAATAATTGTATCAATCATGGAAGCATTCATTTGTCATTTCACAAATTGGTGACATATTATTGATATGATTTGATTGTGCTCTATGTAGATTTATAAGTAACTAAGTAGGTAAATAGTGCAGGTATTACCTTTACTTACAATATGTTGAAGAATCTTTGTTCAAGACCAAGTGATCATGAAATGTTTCCAAACTCATAGCTTCATAAATAGTGCAAAAATAGGTTTATTTTTATAAATTAACTATGATTCCCATCGTTATAATAGTCACCATCAACACCTGCTTGAATATTAAATATTGAATATTAAATATTAAATATTGAAAATAGCTATTGGTAGCATAAAATCATAAATATTGAATTAATTACTTATATCAATTGAAATGTCAATGGAGTTTCACCTCATCTAGGACAAAATATTTGCAATGCTTGTATACAAATTCTTATCACATCAACATCAATAGTCAATAATGATTGGTTGATACTATCTCTTTATCTATAGATAATGTCCGCGAAGTCGCCAGCGTCAGTGGCCGGAGACGCGACGAGAGCGACGGACCGCCGCCAGCTCTGCCGCCGCCGCCGAGAAAACCACCTCGAGCTAACACCAATACTGATACAATGTGAGAACCATTATACCTATTCAATTTCAAACTAGTGAAAGCGGCCTGGTTCCAAAAGTCACCAATGGAGGTGATAATAACTTAGAGACAGGGAAAGACAAAAAAGATCAAAAAACTTATTATAGGATCTTCAAAAAACTTAATACATGTTGCTTGCTTCCCTTAGGGGGTGTGAAAGGAGGAAAGGACCCAAAGAAGCAGGGTGCTGGCACAACTTTAATCTTATCATACTTCATTAGGGAAGTAGGGACAGGCGTCGTTTTGCGGTTGTTTATGGGCGACAGTAATCACTTAACATTTGGGGGGCTGTCAGGTCATACTACAATATTTGAATAAAAATAAACAACATTATCATCTTAGCTTGCCAGTTTTCAAGCTAAAAGCCTGATAGATCTTTAATATAGAGGATATCCTAAATAGATAATTATTTATGTATCCCTAATCATTATCTAAGTTTTCATGATTTTACTTGTGGTTTAATACGTCACTACTGTGTGGTGTGTGTGTACACCCAGTACATGTGGGTTTTGACTGTTAAGTGAATTATAATGTATTCACATTATTTTTTCTGAAAATAGCTAATAATATAATGAACAGCTGTATGGTAATGTGTATATGTATCAACTAGAGCTACACATATCTGACATGATAAGCGAGGTATAAACAAAACCTTGTTATCTGTATGTTAAGACACATTTTACTGTTATGTGATGTTATGGGCTAATTTACGCTAGTTAACTACTACGGAAAACCTGGAAATTTTTAAGTCTAATGGGCATGATGATTGATTGATAAATTGGTGGAATATTCAAACCCTATTAGTTTTGATTGTTGCAATATAAAATGGCCAAACAAGTTTGAATGTCACTTTAACTGCAATATTACTATATATCAAATTTGTATGGTGATTAATTTTGACCTAATGCTAGAATGCTACATTTTACTTGTTTAACTATGGTTTTGACTAATACATGTTAGTAAAATATAACCTAGTATTGTGTACGTACTAACTGTAATGCTATCTTATTCGCACTAATGCCATTTCCATTAGATCATCCGGCACAAGCCCCACGAGAGAAGAGAACAGCGACCTCATATCATTCTCAAGCCCGACCAGCAAGACTGCGCCTAAAGATCCCCATGCATCCTTCAAGGAGTACATTGACCAAATCAATAAGTATGCTCATTGTTTTAATTTTGACCACCATGTCTACTAACTTTGGTTAAGACAATATAGAATTTTCTTTTGTCATTGATATGTTCTACACTAGTAGTTTCAAAACTAGTGGTGATATAGGCAACTGGCGACTGTCTGATATTAAATTTCGTGCATCATATCCTAAAAGTGTACCGATAAATATTCATGGTTAAAATATTGCAAATATTTTCAAAATAATCTCGTACTGGAAGGCGTATCAAAGTGATTACAGTTGCCAGATATGCCGCGGATTTAGATAAACATTCTGATAACGCAAACTATTTTGACATATTTCAGGTTGGGACAACAGACGGAGGAGCTCACGATAAATGCGACAGACCACGCCGTCATGAATAATTATAATCAAAGGCCGGGGTACTACCCGCCGCCTTATGGGTACTTTCCGCCGTATGCGCAACCACCGTATCCGCCGAACGCGCCTTACGGCATGCCTTCGCCGGGCGTTCCGATTCCCGGACCTGTAGCACCTGGACAGATGCCGGGACATATTCCGGTGGCGGCTCCTCCGATGCCAACGGCGACGCCAGTGCCGAACTATTCGTATTACTCGCCGCACGCCGTGCATGATCAACCTTACGTAGCAACAACTCCTCCCGTTTACGCGCAAATACCTTACAGCCAAACGCGAATGGCGACGCCCTCGCCATACGCTTACCCGACCCCTCAAGTGCCTGGGTATAACTACGCAACCACCAATATGATAGCGAGACCTCCGCCGCCGCGAAGCCTTTACCCGCAGTTGAGTCAAATGCACACGTATCCTGTATCGGTGAATAACAAAGTACCCACGCAGACGGTGGTGAGCACAGAACCGTCAACAGATAGCATTGAGAGTAACAAGTCAAGAAAGTCGTCCGAAGTCAGTATTGCGGTACGTTTTGTTTAGTGTTTAGTTTAGGTTTAGGTTTCCTGCCTGCAATTGTTCATCTGCATTAACCTTAATCAATATTATATTATAATTATATAAATAAGCGACATTGTCGTCTGATTGCCTTGTAGCCAACTGTGGGTTCATAGTCTCAAGTGTGACTGCCGACTTCGAATTTAAGATTCATCTGATGATTGATATGCAGTTTAACTGAGAGTGGTAGCTACCCAGGCAAGAAAATGACCTATTATGGTCCGCACACTGTTTTGTTTCACCAAAAAAAGACAAGCTCAATATATGACTCTAAGAAGATATAACAAGGACCGATAGTAAGCATTCGCCACTACCACGACCCATTCATGGTTTTTGGGGAAAAGTGACGTGCAAGGCACAATGGGAAAATACCTCATAATATTGCTACTATTATGTCGTAATTTGTAACAAACTGACGGGTTTTACCGTGCTGTGGTTCATTCATTGCTAATACTACACAACAAGTTCAACGTTTTGAAACTTTATTCTCCATTTCAGTCAAATGAATCCAACGACACGGTCGGTAGTTTACCAAAGTCGATGAATCTGATCGACTTTGGTGGCAGGAACAACGGGCAAGGTAGCGTAAGAGTCAGTGTGCTAGAGGCGTTTGATCCGCTATTAACAGAACAGAATCATGCGGGTGAGTGGTTTGTGTTTCATTAATTCCATTCGTAATTAAACTACCAAGGCAGAAGGAGAAAAATTAAAAAGAACAGTTGGATTTTAAAACATATAGTTATGGTTATCAATTTGTTCAAGTACAGTTATAATACATGTATATTGTACTTATTGCGACCGACTACACAGTGGGTTTAATGGTAATGATTTCACAAATTATGATTGCTCCTGTTTTTAAAATTTAAGTTTCATGCCCTCCATATTGTTGAAATTGAACCATATATGGACGGGACATAGATTTCGGATTTGAGAAGCCGTGTCTAGCACTCCAGCACTGTTCTCAAACACTCAATCATCAATTTGTTTCTGAATTGACTTCAATCATTCTCTTCAATTATATTTCATTCGGTACGTATTTATTTTTTAAAAGTCCATAACAAGAATATAATTCTAACTGTTACCCGTGTCTTCTTCCACGTGTATTTAATAAAAAAAATTGAAAAAAAAAAACAGACACTTCAACTTTTTTTATATGTATAGATATTTAGGTTAGGTATTCTTCCGTTTTTGTGTTTGTCTGTTTGGGTTGTTGTGATTGTTGCTGTAAATATACGAAGTAAGTTACTATGTTGCATCACTTTCTTTTTCTTCAGCTTATCTAATTGATTTTGATGTTTGATTCCATTTTAACTTCTCTTTTTTCCATTTTCTTCGAAAGTCTTCTGTTCACGTTTTGGGTTACATTAACACTTATATGACTTACATAACATACATTTTGTTAAGTGTGCACTGGTATAAAATTGACAACTATCAGCCATTTTGTTTGTGTGAATTTTATTAATTGATTGTGTTACAAGTAAAACTTATTAAAAGTGCTATTATATACAATGAAAAGTAAGGTTTTAGTTTCTTTTCAAATTTACTAAATATCTTTGAACATTATTTCAGCAGTATACGCAGCAGCAAGCGAATGCTCGGCCAGTAGTGTGTACGAAGAGTATGATCCATTGGACTTCCTATATGGTGAGACAGAGATGCGAGATACTCCCGTGTACGCCACGATTAGCAAGAAAGAGAGCCCTGTAATGCCGTCTCCACCGCCTAAGTCACTGCCGAGTGTGCCAGCGGTAACGTTACGATCGACTACTGTGAGTATTTTAATTGGGTCACCATCATCACCTAGATAAGGTTGCAAGTCTTGATTGTTTGAATGACTGACTCCACAGCTCAATTGGTGTTAATACTTAATTCTGCGCTGTTCGCTGGGTTCGATTCCTACCCAAGACAATCATTTTTGGGACGAATGTTTGTATGTATGTATTCTATCGGTAAAGGTTTCCCTAGTACAAATCATTAGTTTTTGTAATTCTTAAATAATCTTAATAAAACACTTAACAGTTATCAAGACAAATGTCATATTTTTGTTACAGAATAAACTATACGATTGCATAGTTAAGACCAGAACGAAAAATTACGACAATGAGCATAAAGCATTTTTGAAAATGGTTTTGGATGTTAGAAGTAAGTACCGAATCACTGAAAGTATTGTTTCTATCATCTTGATTTCTTGTCTTATTTTATATTCATACGAATTCGGTGTTTTTTGTAGAAAAGTTCGCCTATTCCGATGTGAAAACAAATCCGGGGCACGTGATCGCTTCTAGATCCGGTGGGAAGTACCCACCGAATACAAGTATCAAAATTCTAGTCCATCATGCTCATAGTGACGAACCAATCACATTCACATCAGATGGTAAGTTGAACGTCTATAAATCGTCTATAAAAAAAAAACAAACGCGAACGGCGTTTGATTTTTATGTATTTAACAACAATTTTATATATAATATAATATTTATTGAGAACGACTCGAATCGACTATCTCGAAGAAAAAGAAGAAAAAAACAGCCAAATCGGCGTAGGTGACTATCCGTGTCGAATCCGTTCACGTATCGCCTGGGTGGTGCTAAAAGAGCAACATATAGTAGCAGTAGAGCTTGTGTCAAGTTTGTATGGAGAAGTACTGCTGGTGCAATCGTACCGCTGTGTTCTGATGGAAATGTGTGGGTGCGGGTGAAATGTGTGTGGGTACATTTCCATGTGACGTTACATCCCCGTCTCGGGTGACGGGTGCAACGGAATGTGACACGGGTTATGACTTGGAATAGACCCAATTTAAGTTTTTTCCTTCCTGCAAGGTAGTGCCTTTACCTATAGGTGCCATAGCGACCCAATGCATAGAACTTTGATTATAATTCTGAAAGAAATCCACAGCGCAAATAAGTTTTCTGCAAACAAAATTAAATCATCATGTGGTACAGAAACCCATTGATCATATGTTTTTGTTTTTAGTCGAGTCTACTGTTGGGCATGTAATTCTTACTGTGGTTTGCTCCCTCGATGAAGATATTCGGGACGATATGTCTGGATACATGTTGCGAGTAAGTAAATCTAGACATAATGTTTATATATTATGATTAACTTTTTTCCTAAATAGCATAACATACAAGAAACAAGTAGTGGTATGTCTGCGTTCTGCATTGTACGTCGTGGGTTCAATTGCCAGCCAAAACGAACAATGTGTGACGAACGATAGATGCATATTCGGTATCTGGGTGTTAATATGTGTACTATATAACTGTTGTAACAATAATCTGGTTCCTACTCTACAAGCTATGTTTAGCTAGATAGTGCTGTGTGAAATGACTACAACTATATTTTTAATATTTTATTTTCATGTAGCCTACTTAATGTCAATTACAATATTGATTCCCATTCCAATAATGATGGAATCAAATTGATATTAATTTAGATTATTTTGTCAAATGATTCTGAATTGACCATGTTGTAAGAGGGTAAATAGTAATAGGAAGAGATAGCACGCGACAGTATCAAATTTCTGAAGTTTCAAGAAGAAGCAATTCAACCCACTATATCAATAAAACAATTTTGTTCTTTTTTGTTTTTCTGTCTGAATGTTCCGGCTAAATCTCTGAAACGGCCGGATCGAGTTTAAGCCGAGTTTCACTGGCAGATAGCTGATGTTATAAGGAGTAACTTAGTCTACTATTATTTTAGAAAGAGAAAAAAAGAATTAGGGTTAATAAAAATGTTAAATTCCACGCGGACCAAGTCCGGAACAGCTGGTTTTAAATAACTTGTATTGATTCAGGTGTGGGGCGCGAACGAATACCTAACGCCTGGCAGCAACTTGAGCGAGTACGATTACATAAGGGAATGCGTGCGGTTAGAGAAGGATGTAACGCTGTGTTTACACGAAGGGCGGGACGACTCGCTCGCGAGGACGGAACGGGACGACGCCAGGGACGCGCACCTTGGGTTGGACGATTTGTTGCCTATGCAGGGAGCTGCACCCATGTTGTCGTTTGACAACTTGTCTATACTTCTGGGTAAGGAAAAATACATTTGGATTGAGATCGCTCGGTTAACAAGCATTTAATTTATATTGCAAGATTTATGAGACATTCTACAAACAAACAAGCGACACAATTTACCTGTGGAGTGTCCACACAACGCAATTCAAATATCTATGACACGAGTACAAACTTGGCCCACACAAATTTGCCCTATCCTGCTCCCAATGAGATCAAAGTTAGATCCTTAGATCTAACTTTGATCTCATTTACATCATAGTCATTTCATAACTTTGATCTCATTGGGAGCAGGATAACTACAACCTACATATCCATTAAATTTTAATTACTTATGCGCATACATGAAATCTAGGTAGTTGTCGTTTTATGTATTTAAATTTCACGTAAAGTCTTAATTTCACCTACGAAAAAAAGGGTGTTATAAGTTTGTTGTGTGTATCTGCGTGTCTGTCTGTGGCATCATAGCTCCCGAACGATGTTTGCTATAATTTAATGCTAAACATTGACTTTTTGTAAAAGTCTATGTTTACCAGTCTAGGCTTATGATGTTGAGGCACTTTCTTGGTAAAATAAACGCATGATGATGAGCATTTTGTCCACAGAAACGTTAGAAGGCGAGTTGTCGCGCGCCATTGGCGTAACGAGCGGCGAAGGTAGTTGCTCACCCAAAGCAGTCTTCCAAGCAGTGAAGGCAATATGCGCTCTCGCCGGCGGAATTGAAACGCTACATATCACACACACACTGAATGGATTCGCTCGAGCCTGCACCGCACAGGTACTCCAATGGTAGAGAACCACTTGAGTGGTAGAACCGCTTGAACGCGCATACCTCCTCGCGATACTCATTAGTGGCAAAGGAGTGGAATGCTCTGGCGACATCTGCATCTCCACTTTAATACAATTTGGATATATTTATATGTCGAGTATATTTATACCTATTATACCTTCTGGGTAAGCGTGCCTAATAACAACTATCGTTGTTTTACATGGGAAGATGAGAAGAAAAGAAAATCCAATTTAAAAAAAAATTACCTTTGCATAATATACATTACTTAACAATTAATAGTCAAGACTAGGGATGAAAATGTTTAGTACATTGAAGTCATGACTTCATATACCGTGCCCAGTTTAGACGATCCGCATTTGGTTTTGGAGCTAACTTGCAGTCCCAGTGCAGACCGTATGTCTCCGTGGCTTAGTTGGTAGTAGCCCTGCCTTCGAAGCAAGGGGTCCCGGGTTCGATTCCCGGCCGGGGCAAACTTTGTGTGGTGAGCATGAAGTTTGTTCTCGGGTCTTGGGTGTTTGTCTTGTGTTTCTGTGTTTGTCCATGCCATCTGCGACACAGGGAATCCTAGTGCAGGGGTATGAGTGTGTTAACGTTGTTGTTGTTGTTAGTAACGGTGTTTCATATTTTGTTTCTGTATGAGCTACTACAGATTTTAATTTTAGATAAATAACCAAAACCAAAACAAACCTAATTGTAAAGGTAAATGCAAGTTACAAGTACACTACACGGCTATATAATTTTATTTGGGTTTTCCGCAGAGCTCGACCAACCAAATGACGCCCGAAATTCAAGCTGAAAACGGTCCATACTGCGCGGTTTCGCTTCGAGCCGCATCCCGTCGCGAGTCAGTCACACTTCAGTGCGCTAGATTACGGGACGCAGTGCGGTCGTTACTGGCACTTTACTCCAGGACGCGGCTGTTGGACTTTCATATGACAGACTCTCAATACATGTCGCCAAGCAATCCAGCCAGTGAGTACCATTTGCTTCACTTAAAGCCTGATACACATCAGTGCGCTTAGAGTACGGGACGCGGTGCGATCTTTATTGGCACTTTACACTAGAACGCCGTTGTTAGACATTCATATGACAGACTTAATACATGTCTAAAAGCAACCCAGCCAGTGACATTTGTATTCACTTTAAAGCCTGAACAGTACGCTAGATTCAGAAGTCAAATCTAATTTGACTGAAATAAACCATCTCGTTCTCTATCAACCAGGATGCCTAATCCCTTTCTCAAAGCTCATTATAAAGTCAATAAAATGTTCTTGAATGTAGTTGTAATTGTGATTGAATCATCCAAATAACACTTGACACTCGCTCCGCAAATCTCATACATTTTGCTGCTACCTTTAAAGTTGAATTGCAATAGAGGGTCATTTCATTATCTTCTATGAAGTTTGAAAACGGGAGTACATCCTCTTAAACATTACAATGCGCAGCATACCTTGATTTTATCTGTGAATTCCGAAATTGTTTATATAATAACAGAATACTACATCTTCTTATTATTGTCAACAGAAGCGGCCCCAGCGCACACGATATCCGAAACGACGCTATTCTGCATCGAAGCTGTTCACTGCCTACCCATGTGTTGGAGTCATGACGAGTATCTGTTTCACGCACAAGTATATCATGGGACGCGACCATTGAAAACGTTGCGTCTCACCCAGTCATCGAAGATAGAATGTGGCGGTTTCTATCCTAGAATCATTTTTGACACTTGGTAAGCATTGGTTTAACATTGATTATTCGTCACAAACACTACAGACTGTTAAACGCAGTGAATTCACCGACTCAAAATTTAATAATGATATTTCTTTAGGCTTTGTTCCATGCTGTGCATTTGTATTCATATCAAATTATATGAAATCAAATATTATTGCTACTAATATTAGGAGTACAAATAAGTTTCCGCCGTTTTTAACACAAATTAAATATTTATTGTAGAAGAACGGTAATATAAATTTAATCAAAATATTGCCCATCACTTGCAACCACTTTTTCCCATCTCTCAGGCAGCATTCGAATCCCACGTCTGAAGAACTCCTTGTCTTTTGAGGTTATCCACGAATCAACCCAATTTTTGGTATCCTCATAAGATGTGAACCGCTGCGCCGTCAGAGCATGTGCTACGGACCGGAACAGGTGATAATCGGACGGTGCAATGTCTGGTGAATACGGCGGGTGGGGTAACACTTCCCAATCAAGTGTTTCCAAGTACTTTTTCACGGGAGCCGCAACATGTGGACGAGCATTGTCATGCAGAAGAATAATTTTTTCGTGTCTAGAATAGTATTGAGGGCGTTTTTCCTTCAGAGCTCGGCTCAATCTCATCAATTGTGTTCGATAGAGGGCTCCAGTAATTGTTTCGCTCGGATTAAGCAACTCATAATACACTACACCTAGCTGATCCCACCAAATACACAGCATAAGTTTTTTTCCGTGAATATTCGGTTTTGCTGTTGATGTTGACGCGTGGCCAGGTAATCCCCATGATTTTCTTCTTTTTGGATTGTCATAATGTATCCACTTCTCATCACCAGTTATGATACGATGTAAAAAACCCTTTTTTTATGTCTAGCTAGCAGCATTTCACTTAAGCATAATCGGCGTTCAATATCTCTCGGCTTTAATTCGTACGGAACCCAATTTCCTTGTTTATGAATCATTCCTAATGATTTTAAACGATGTGAGACTGCTTGCTGAGTGACTTCTAATGTTAGAGCAAGTTCTTTTTGTGTTTGAGATGAATCTTCCTCCAATAATTCCTCCAATTCTGCATCCTCGTAAATTTTTGGCCTTCCACTGCGATCTTTGTCTTCTACGTCGAAATCACCATTTTTAAACTTTTGAAACCACTCTCGACACGTTCTCTCACTCAAAGCAACCTCACCATATGCTTCTACGAGCAATCGATGCGCCTTAGCAGCAGATTTCTTTAAATTAAAGAAGTAAACTAATATTTCCCGCAAATGACGCTTACTTGGCTCAAATTTTGACATTTTCAACTTATAAAAATTATATTTTACCAATATAAAATCAATGATATTAATAGGTTATGTTGTTCTTGAATGTCCAAACTATTTTCTAAGCCGGTTATCATCTGCGAAAGCTAACCGAAACTCATCTATTATACAATAAAACGGCGGAATCTTATTTGTACTCCTAATAGTATTTAATGTTATGCAGGAAATTCATCCATTTTAAAACTAATTAATCAATATTTTTGTATGTTTCACAATGTTCTTGCTAATTAAGGTTAAATATAAATAAAGGCACCACGATCTATGCTTTTTCGAAATGTCCTTCTTGCACCTTTTTTTTAGCAAAGCTGTAGGTACCTGTGGTACCTGATTCAACATCAAAAACCCACTAGGGTAAACCCCAAAGTAAAAGAAAAAAATACATGAAAATTTCACTTTAGAAAAATTATGTACCAACAAGATCACGCTTCTTATTACTAAGTTTGGTGATTGACACAACCATTTACGAATATTTCATCCATCAACAGGTTAAACTTAGAGGACTTGCCTGTAAACACACTACCGAGAGAATCTCGCCTTGTCCTCACGCTTTTCGGTCGCACCCAACGCACTGACGACAATCAGGCACAGAACGATACCAAAGACGAGGGACAAGAGAACGATGAAGATGGAAACGTGCAGTTTGAACAGGTGGAGTTAGGATGGGCCTCGATACAGCTCTTTGATTTTGACGGGTAAGATACCTTTTTAAGCCGCTTGTGAACCAATTAGGATGATTCTTTTATTAATTGATATCGTATACTTTACATTAGGCCCATAGACATTTCATGAAGAAAAGGGATCAAATTATTGAAGTCTGTTTGTTCGATTTTGGAATATATCGCGTGTTGTTTGGGTTATTTATTATGAATTCTATTCTGCAGTATGCTAGCATCGGGCAACTACGTCTTACCTCTATGGCCAGGTGCTTGCGAGCGTCGCACCGGCCCCGCGCCCCACCCTGTCCACGGCCCGGCGACGCCCCGCCCGCTAATAAATATTGGTGAGTAGATACAGTTCCTTTCAAAGACCCTGAAATACACACCGTATTTTAATTGTGAGGTTACAAAGATATCGACCAGATATAAATCTATTAATAAGACCCCTGTTTTAGTTTGTTATAAACTTAATTTCGTCACGATTTGTCTCGTTACGTACACAGCCATAATAAGTTTTCATACAGTGCGGTCGTCTTATTACCAAATTAGCATTGCACTAAAAGAGATCTATTCTCTTCCAGGCAAAATTTTCTGCAGCAATAATTATTTTTGTTTTAATTTTATGCTTTTTATAGAAATTCCAGCGTACACTCACACGGGCGTGCGGTGGACGAGCGAGGAGAACCAACAAAGGACTATATCGCCGGAACTTCTGCCCTCTTTCGATAGTTTGGACGGACACACGCAATCTCAACTTCTGCATTTGATCGAACAAGGCGCCTACCAGAGAATGCCCACTGAGTGCAGAGAGGTGAGATTATCAAGATAGAGAAATGATCAAGAAGTTCCTCTAGAACTTAAAACGTAAAAATTGTTTTGTTTTAGATAATGTGGGAAAAGCGTCAATACTTAGTTCAGTTGCCTGGCGCTTTGCCTTTGGTGCTGCTAGCGGCGACCAACTGGTTTGGGGATCATCGTGATCAGTTGTTAGCATTGCTGCGTCTATGGGAGAAGCCATCGCCTCTGAACGCGATGCATCTACTGTTGCCATGGTAAGTCACATCTCAGTGGCTATTGCCATACATTACAGAAAACTAATTTAATTAGCTGAGGGGGGTTGATCGTTTAACTCGGTGCTTGATTAAATAATTGTAATAGCATATTACAATTATTTAATTTTTAATTTAATCAACAAAGCAATATTATTAGTAACCGCAAAAGGTTATAATAAATTTCAATTTTGTCCGCAGTTTCCCAGACGCGGTGGTGCGTGAGACGGCAACGGAACTCATCAACAAAATGTCTGACGACGAGTTATGCCAAGTGCTGCCTCAGCTAACAGTGGCGTTGCGACACGAGACCTATGAGGCCAGTCCCTTAGCAGGTTAGTAGCGAAATGTATGCTTTGACTAGATAAGGCATGGCTTGACGTATTTCTCACTAAGAATAAAAAAAACGCTGACGTGAGCTGACGTTAAACCGACTTGAGATCTTGACATTGATGTAGAATGTAAAAGATAAGCAAAGATTTATTGAAGATGTTACAAAAAACCTTTATGTGCATGTCTTAATAACAGTTTTGTATTCAGAGCCGAAGTTAAATTTAAAAATATATTTACTTGTAAAATAGATCATAGTTTTCTGTCCCTAACTCAAACAACGCGTATCAATAGTAAAGATTGGGATGAATATATTTTTATATTTGAATTTACAGAGTAGACTGAGTACAATGTACTAAATTTGTATTTTATCGTTCCAGCGTTGTTATTATCACGAGCACTCACTGCGCCGGCGGTCGCTCATCGGTTGTTCTGGCTGCTCGTTCATTCGCTTCCCAACGTACCACTGGTAGGTATTATGTTGGTTTGAATGATTTACTATTTTTGAATCTTGTCCATAGCCTTTTTATGCGTCGGTTTGAAAAGTGACGGTGAAATGACATACGCATAAAATAATATTTTTTGATGTCTCTAAGTAATTAATTGTTAGTAAGCAAACAAAATTGTAATAAATGACCTTACAAATGCCACTTTGCTTTCAGAGGCAAGAGCAAGAGTTCCTCGGCATATCTCTAGAAGAAAACGCATCTGAAACGTTAGAAAATGAAGCTGGTATGACGGCCGCTTGGAGATATCGACTGATGCTTCGCGCGCTACTCGCGATCTGCGGAGAGAGCTTGCAGAAGACTCTTCTAAGGCAACAGTTACTTGTCAAGGTCTGTCACCAAACCAGATTAACACACCGAACATACCGAAAAAGTTTATTTCATACCGAAAAAGTTTATTTCATCCCCACACGAGTTTAGAATGAAGCTGGTATGATGGAAGCCATCATACAAGCGTCGTTCTAAACTTGGCGCGCTACTCGCGATCTGTTAGCAGAAAGCTAGCAGAAGAACCTTCTAAGGCAACAGTTTCTCGTCAGAGTGTCATCAATCTATATCTTTTATATATAGATGCTGTCCGAAGTAGCTCTCAGTGTGAAAAGCGCTAAGGAAGTAAGTCGCCAGCGCGCGCTTACTGCTGGAAGCGCTAAGTTAGCTACGGTACTACAACAGGAGCCCGCCGCGTTGCCGCTGGCACTTCATAAATACGTACATGATGTTGATATTAAGTGAGTAAACCCTACTTCCCTCTCTTCTGTTCTAAAATTCGCTAATAATGTTTTTTTGAGTTTGTCAATAAATAGCTAAAGCTACGAAAAAACTTTCTAAGTTTTAAGTTGACAGATATGCTAGCTTTGAAAATATGGTCACTATACAGTTTTAATATTTAATAACAAACTCCATTGAAATTTATTTTTGGCAGATCCTGTTCCTATTTCTCGTCAAACACGCTGCCACTGAAAATCAACTTCATTGGCGTTGACAATGCTGTGATACCTGCTATGTTCAAGGTAATTTTTCGAACATTCATTACCTTATCAGCCTCTAATGTTTCCACTACAGGGACACTGGTCTACTCTCGATTAGTGTGAGTGATGGGCTTACGGGAGCACAATCAGTATTGGTAGATGTCACATGACTTCGACTTAGTTGCGAGACATGCCGGTTTCATCACGATGTTACTCTTCTCCGTTTTGAGATGTTGATATTGCGCAGATATTATTTTCAAGTAAAAAAACTCTGTGCCTGTGTGAATTTGTACCACCTTCAGATTGAAACGTTAAGGTCTGTAACTCTTGGCCATTCAACAGATCCAATTATCTAATCTATTAGAAATTCAAAATCATTGTTTTACATTATCTGTGCCATAGATAACGATACTTTATAGTGATGGTAGCTTTAAGCAATTTATTTCCCACAATAATGATATAAGTTGTCGAGTTGAATGCGTGGCCATTAGCCAACATCAAGATGAAAAGTGTAAGTTCCAGATGTACCTGTTTGGCTTTTGTTTAGAACCTTGCAACCTAGCAATATTTAATTACAGTTAAGTTTTCATTGTTTCAGCGTCCGATCAGGGTATGAGTTTGTAAAATAATATGTTTCTATACAGGTTGGTGATGATTTGCGGCAGGATTCGCTGGTGTTGCAAGTGATCAAAGTGATGGACAGTCTGTGGCTAAAAGCGGGCTTAGATCTACGAATGGTCGCCTTCCAAGCGTTGCCTACAAGTCACCAACGAGGTAATGTACCACAAAACGATGTCTTGAACTTGTTTAACAAATGTTTAAGCTGATCCCCACTTTTTTCCTTACACATGCCAACTATAAAAATTAAAATAAAACGTAAAAAAATGATCGTTCGGTAATTTCATTTAACGTAATATTTGTATTTTTTTTTTCTTAGGAAAGTAAGGTTTGAAAAGTTTCTTGGAATATATTATATTTGGGAAACACTAAAATCGTTTTTTTCTGGATTTGAACTCCGTGCAAAACAAAAAGTGTGTGCAAAATAGAAAATATTATAGTTTTATTATCTGGCACACACATTGCATGTAAAACATATAGTAAATAATACAGCTGATTGTCAATTTCTGAATCAAGACAGGGCAACATCTGTCGAGTCATCAGATTATGGTATTATTGAAGCAATTTTCTGCGTTTTCAGGTATGATTGAGATAGTGACAGAGGCGGAAACCCTTAGGGCTATTCAAACGGAGTGGGGACTGACGGGATCGTTCAAAGATAAGCCGATAGCGGAGTGGCTTGCTAAGCATAATCCATCCGAACTGGAGTACCAGCGGGCTAGAGACAACTTCACAGGCTAGTATATAATAATCGTTTATTTAATAAAAGCAATGCGGTTTACAATTATCAAATACTTATAACATGCAAGTTTATTATATTATGAATATTTTGGTTGCAATTAGAATGTATCACTTACTTACCACAAGTAAAAGCAAATTATATAAGTCACATTATAATAATGTGTTTGCAAGGGATTCCCTGTAATCTGGGTAACCAAGGTTCTAGACAATGCTACAGAAGAGATAAATTAATGAATATCACAACCTAATGTCAAGAGCAGCATGTTTGGTAAAATTAAGAATTTTATTGATAGTAACTCTGCCTTCTGCGCTGTTTGTATGGCGAACATTGTTATTTGTGTTCGTATGCATTTACAAAAAAGTATATATTCAATCATTAATCTAGTTCCTATAGAATAAATTATGCTTAGTTTGGCGCTGTCATGAATATTTATTTTTTACTTATTTCTCAATATACCTGATTCAACTGTGGTTTTATAGTAGGATAGATATCACTTTATTGTACAACTAAAATAAGATGGTAAATATATAGAAGAAAAGCTTAAACCAACTAAATATTAATACCAAATACTTAAATAATGGTTATTAATTACAGCATCCTGCGCGGGTTACAGCGTGGCTACGTATCTACTGGGCGTCTGTGATCGGCACAATGACAATATCATGTTGAAAACGTCAGGGCATCTGTTCCATATTGACTTTGGCAAGTTCCTGGGCGATGCGCAGATGTTTGGCAACTTTAAAAGGTAAACCTTTTACCTCCTTTACTAACGTTACAGACTAGTATGCAACAAGCGGTTGAATCGCCGCCGCATATTTTTACCGATATCCTTCACAATGAAATGTGAGAGAAATATTAAATATATTGTAAAATAGAACCATTCAAATGGTTATATTTTAATATTTTATAAAATACTGATAGCTTGGAAATTTCGTAACTTATGATGATAACGGAATATGTATTTTTTTTTTTATAAATCTAAGCTATGTGAACCTGTATATTTCGCTTTTTATTATATTTTATAAGAAATAATTTTTATTTGCAGAGACCGAGCACCTTTCGTGCTAACCCACGATATGGTTTACGTAATAAACGGCGGTGAACGACCAACGCAACGCTTCCAGCATTTTGTAGAGTTGTGTTGTATGGCGTTTAACATTGTGAGAGCGCACCACGATCATATTCTTGACCTATTTGCTTTGGTAAGTTCAAAATTGACCTTAGATGCATCCTACACTGTCAATATTCATCGCAATTCACTGCCTGTGAAAGTCGTGGGTATTGTAAGGTGTAACTTTTGCTTTTGCAACTTTTGCTTTGCTTTTAACAATAATCTGTTGTTATGGGCGGAGGTCGCCACTTACAAATAGCTGGGCTTTCAGCTCGTTCCGTCACTTATTCACATAAAAAAGGCCTCATGTGTCTGTAGTGGTTTGTACCATTACATATACAACGACTCAGTATAAGATTGGGATCATAGACTGATTTGCACTCATCCTGCTGCGTCCATCGACATGGGGACGGGTGATGGCGGTTTATACTGGATGAACCAGTATAAACATCTTAGATTACCTATTGCGAAAATTGCGCTACCAGTTTTGTATTGTGTCCGACAGATGGCGTCGTCCGGCGTGACAGGCGTCTCGAGCGCGGCTGTAAGCTACGTGCGCGCTGCGCTTCTACCGAGCGCCACAAACGCGGAAGCAGCTGCGGCTTTCGCTCGCCTCATCCACTCCTCACTCAAGAGCAAGTCAGTATCGATCGTATGAGACTGTCGCTAGGTTGTTTCCTTCAGAGATGTGCGAGATAGCTACCCGAGCTAAGTTAATGAAAGGATGTGTCAATTTCCACGGACGCTGAAAAATATATCGATACGCGCGTTAACAACGTATTACGTCGTTTACTCAGGCCATACTTAGCTACACATCTTGCGCTTCCATCACAACCTAGCTTCAACGAATATCCTAAAATCTTAGCTTCCTTGAACCCTTTTCGACGTTAGCTAAGTCAGGCTATGCAGATTAAACAATCCTATTGGTTGATATCATACACATTCCTTTTAGCTTTCTTTATGAGATAGACAGCTTTATTATCTGGAAATGTGATCTAGTAACCGCACAATATGCTGAAAAGTGTTGTAAATTTCTAAATGAACGAAAATATTTCTCGATCCTTGAAATACCTCCTTAAAAAGGGGAATCAGAAATCTGCTCCGTCGTACTATAATTATATTCAAAAAGAAAACGAGCGTCAATGATTTGTATTTAAATGTTGACAGGTTCACGCCGATAAACTTCTTCCTACACAATTTGGCCCAATTGAGAGCTAGCGGTGACCAGGGCTGCAACACTTCAGAACTTTTGTCATTCATGCCACGCACTTATACGTAAGTACAAATTTTCAATCTCCCTAAATACTTGAAAATTCATATTCATCACACTACGTTTGCTCTGGAAAGGAATCAAACCCAGGCCTTCTTGCTTCGATGACCCTGCCTTCGGGTTTCTACCAGAATTTATAAAGCTGTCAACATTTGTAAATAGTTACCTAGTTTTGGAACATTTGTTATTTATTTTTGCATTTCTTTTCATCAGCATGGCCCAAGAAGGTCGTCTAGTCAGCGTAGAATGCCTCGGCTACGAGAAACGCTACGACCCGGAAAAGCACTACGTCTACGCGCTACGGATCTACAGACAAGGACAGGCTACTCCGTTCGTGTTGTACCGCTCTTACAAGCATTTCACCGAGCTTTATCAGAAGATCTGCTTGCATTTTCCCTTGGCGAAGGTTCATAGGTAAGTCTTATATTTACTCATGTTGAAGGCTTTTTATGACAAATTAGTGATGCAATGATGATGCAGCCGAGTAGGAAGATGTTTTTTTTATTTTACGCTGGTAACGGGATAGAGCGTGATAGCCCAGAGGCACAGACGCCGACTTCCAATCTGAAGGTCGCTGGTTCAAACCCACACGTGCAACAATGACTTTTATCACTTGATAAAATTATGTGCACAATAATACGTTCTCGATACGGGGAAGGAAAACATCGTGAGGAAATTCAACGACATGTGACATCTACCGGATTGGGATCGGATTGGGCTCCCGTGGTAGATCAGAGCCCATTCACTCTAAATTATCGAGTCTCATGCGCCTATGATTTCACTGGCACACACACCGGAACACGGCGGCCGATAACCTGGTGGAGTGGCAGGTCTTCTCGGGACCAACGTGATAAAAGTTGCTGCTCGCTTGCTCGTTTAAACCATTATCTCCACCGGTATGCTCCCACTACTGGGCATTGACTTCATTTATACGCCATTCTCATATGCACACAGTTTTACAAGAATTCAATTCCTTGGTGTCCATATTCAGTCTCCTACATCCATATTAATAGAATTTTAATCAACTGTTTCATTACTTATTTGATAATGATAACGATATTTTCTGATTGAGCGGCTAATGTATTTTACTCATACTTAATTACTAATAACATTTATCTGTATCCTATAAAGTACTGATAAATATTAAAACACTAAGTTTGAAATGGATTCAGATTCGGTTTTGGAAATAATTTCAATAATGTCAATAATCTTATAAACGTTAAGATAATCTAGACAAATAAATTAAAATTGAAATGTATGATTTTAATGTCAAATTAACAGCTTTTAATTAAATGCAATTCTGGTTCCGCTATAATTCCTTGCGGACGAAGTTGCAGGAAACAGCTAGTGTTAAATATGATATAAATCTTTAATCAAGTTAGCAATTTTGATGACCCGTGAAAATATAACACACATTAATGGGCGAACTCATTTTTATTGTTCAATACTTAAATTATTATTATTAATGGAAATCGCAAACATGTTGGCTTAATCTCGTCATCTCTAATATTATCAAATTCTCTTCTTATTTATTCTTAATAGGTGCCAAACATCGATAAAATAATCCGATTATTTTACTTTACCGGTTTCAATTTATCAACTAATTTACATAATTATAATCAATAACAATTCTTAACTATACCTAAGGATGGAAATCTTATGTAATAGTTATAAATAGTTATGTGAAAATCCTACTAACCCATATTACGCGTCACTGTTATCTATATTGTTACTTATCGACCCAAAGTTGTAGTTTAAATCCATGACCATTTGTTTAGGTTTTTGATTCCCGCCGATAGCAGCAGCTGCGGGCCGGCTTATTTGCTGACGGTGCTGGTTTATGATGTCCCAACTACCGTTATCCACTGGCTTGCTATAAATCACATTAGTGCCGTTGTCCTTACTCTGTTGACCTTGTGTGGGCGATTCGGAGTACGGTGGAGGTCCGCTAGATTGACTTATAGAACTTTCTAAAGTATTAGTCGAGTACGCCGGTTTTGCATTAGAAGTTTGAGGCTGCGGTTGCGGTAGAGGTTGAGACTGGGGCAGCGGCGCTTGCTTCTTTTTATCATTCCTGTTTGACTTCGCTTTTGGCGCATCTATTCGGACCCTTTCTCTCACCTTATCTTGTTTAGATCGTTCTTGAGCCTGTTTCTCTCTTGCCTTCTGTTCAGTCAGCGCTTCTTTTCTGGCTTTTTCCCTCAATTTTTCTTGCTTTGCTTGTTCTTGAGCCTGTTTCTCTCTCATTTTTTGTTCAGGTAATGCTTCTTTTCTGGCCTTTTCTTTCAGTTTTTCCTGCTTCGCTTGTTCTTCAGCCTGTTTCTCTCTCATTTTTTGTTCAGGTAATGCTTCTTTTCTGGCCTTTTCTTTCAGTTTTTCCTGCTTCGCTTGTTCTTTAGCCTGTTTCTCTCTCGCTTTTTGTTCGTTTAAGCGTTGTTTCTGTATTTTTTTGAATTCCTTTTCTTGATTTATTTGTTCTTTTCGACTGAGTGTCGCTGCAAAAGCTACGCGGTCGCCTTGCTCCGCTCCCCGCGGGTCTTGTGATATGGACGGTGCCCTGTTTCTTACATTTGGCGTTTTTTTGAGTTGCTCTAAGTTGCCTGTGCTTTTATTTGGCCGCAAGGGCAATAATAACTCAATAGGTCTAGGCTTTTGTTGGTCTATCGAGCCATAACCTGTAAAGAATCGATTTTTATAAACTAAATATAATACATTTCTATAACATAATTATAATATTAATTCTTACCAAAAGAATCTTCTTTGTGCACTCTGTAGGCTCCAGTCACATTCAGGTCAGGTGCCAGTTCGAAATGTTTTTCATTTTTCTTTCTACCAAACAGATTGAGTGTAGCCTTAAATCTTCCACCCATTATGAGTCACCTATATTATATTCACTGTATATCAATCGACGTCAACTGCGCGCAAATCACAAGTTTTGATTAATATAAAAAAATACTATGATAATATTGGGGTTGATTGAAACCGGGGCTTTCTTTACACCAAATAATTTAATGCTAGAATTTCACGAATTAAATGCAAATAATTTCCCCAATAACAAGCGGCTTCTATATTAATGTTTGAATCGATACTAGACGCTAACAGATAAGATATAGGAATTGTTCCACATCTGAAATGCTTTCAATAATGACTGTAATCTTATCATTTGTTAAAATTGTAAATATTCAACGAGAAATTGGAGTACGTGTTTAACACGACTTGATATAGAATTCGTGATATGTATTATGGGCACGACTAGGCGGTATCAAAATGTTAACAGGAAAACTTCAAGAACTATTATTATATCAGTATTTACAGGGTCAGTCAGAAGCCGTCGAAATAGAAATTTGTTACATTGATTCACAACAGATTGTAAAAGCAGTAGAATCAGTTTTAGTAGCAGTAGAACTTGTGCAAAGTTCGCCCGGAGAAGTACTGCCTCCACACCTGGTAATCTGCTGCTAAGCAGTGGTGCACTTGCATTGCTGTGTCTCGTTGGAAGGGTGTGGGTGCCGGCGAAATTACAGGCACATGAAACGTAATATCCCCGTCTCGGGTGACGAGCGCAGCGGGGTACGACTTGGGTCTTATCATACTTCGATCAGGGAGGACCTAAGTTGCATTGCTGTTGTTATGCGCGGAGGTAACTACTTAACGTCGGGTGGGCCTCCAACTCGTCGAGTAAAAGTCTACGCCAAAAATTAGTTATTATTATTCAAGTTTTGCGACTGTTTTGTTTCAGCGGTTCAAACGAATGAAAGGCAAGATTCCTACATACTCTTCTTGTGTGTGAACCATTGGGTATTTGAACACGCGACTTACTTTATTTACTTTATTTTTTATGCCAATTTCCTGTGATGTACAAAAATGTTTATATGTATACTATGGGTGTAGGAACTGAAAATTATAATTTTGCTTATCAGTTTACCATCTGGGCTCCACGTCGGCCGATCAAACATTCGTCAAGTGGCCGAGCGACGCTTCGGCGACGTGCAAGCCTTCCTGACGTCACTGTTCAGTCTCGCGGATGAAATCGCACACTCTGACCTCGTCTATACATTCTTCCATCCACTACTACGCGACCAACAGGACGTCGAACCGCAGAGGACAAGGGGAGGTAACACACGTTAAATATATAAGGTAGACTCAGATCAGAAGCTCATCTATACATTCTTACATTCCCTATTGAAATTATATCAGTGATCTGGTACCCACAGTATAAGCTTTGCTTAGTTTGGGGCTAGATGGCGCTGTTAGAAATGTCCTGTAATATTTATTTATATATTTATTACTGTTACATTCTGTTTTCTTTCAGGTGAAACAGCGGAGCCCGAAAACAGTGGATCCGGCTCGCTCAAACTGTCAGTTCAGTACGCAAGCGGTGTACTTTCCGTTTTGATTCTTCATGCGCAGTCGCTGGCGCTCACACCTCAGGGGTTGCCCCCCAATCCTTATGTTAAGGTAACAAAGTTCATTTTGTATATCATTTCAGTCTAACAGAAGAGTGATTATCACTTTGTTTTGTTTGTATTACAATATTTCGGTCTCTAAAATCGATGTGTGCAAGTACGACATTCAGTGCAAAAAATTCACTTACCAATAAAAAATAAAGAAGTTATCTGAATTATTTTTCTATATATTTTTATTAACAATGTAATATATGTACTTCATTATACGAACTACAATTTGCGAAGATTATAGCGTAATAAACTTACAAAACTTTACAACCGAATAAAAACCTACTCCTTTTTTAAAGTTGGGTTATTATAAGCGATGGAACCTTTTTCGGTTAATGTTTTTTATGTTAAGTGGTTACCACCGCTCATAAACAACAAATTTGCGACTCAGTAAAGTACATACTACCCTACTAAAATATGAGAAGACCAAGTCGCATTGCGCCCTTTGCTCTGAGACGGGGAGGTTACGCCTCAAGTGCCTGTAAATTAACCGGCACCCACACTTTTCCACCGGCACACATCAACGGAAGTACGCCACTGCTCGGTGGCAGATTACGAGTACTTCTCCGGGCGAACTTTGCACTAGTACTACTGCTACTTGATCTTGACGTTGAAAGTACAATGATGGAAGGACTAAGGGTATTTTTGAAGTGTGTTTAAAAAAAAATATTATTTTACAGGTGTACCTTGTGCCGGACCCGACGAAAGAAACAAAACGCAAAACACGCGTTCTCAAGCGGAACTCTCATCCGTCATTTATGGAGATGCTCGAATACAGACTGCCGATAGAGGTGGTCCAGACGAGGACCCTTCAAGCCACCGTATGGAACTACGATTCCTTACAGGAGAATCAGTTCCTAGGGGGTGTCAGTATACCGCTCAGTTCCATACCGCTCAGGCAAGAGACGGTGGCGTGGTATCCGTTGGAGTATATACCCCGGTAGCTACCCACCTCGCCTCTTGGAGCACGAATACACTTTTAGATCAATTTATTGAAGATGATAAAATCAAAATTGAGATCATTTTATAAGTGCTTCAGATTATATATTTTGAAATTGAAATGTACAGTAGTGTTATCAATTAAGGTTTGTTAGAATAAGCTCTCACTCTGAGGGTGCCGCATTCTTTGCTCATTCAGCCACATAGGTTTTTTGACAATCAAATGTACTTGCTGCCAGAATATTAAGAATTTTAAACTGGCATGAAGGTGACGGACTTGCAACATTCTTGGAAATAAGGATTATTTGAAGTTGCAGTTGGCAACTCTAATAATAAAAATTGTGCTCGTGACAAATGGGTTTGGTTCCGTTTCAACGCTCTGATTGAACATTTTGTTTATAAAATAATCTAATTTTGATTTTATTTTCTTCACGATATTATATGTGATAGTATTTTGTACGACTGTATTTGTATATCTAATGCTATGGAATTAGAGTCGATAATGGAATGACTATGTGTGCGGTCAACAAGTGTCCTATTAAAAGAAAGGCTTATTCAAATTCTGTTAAATTTTTAATATTTTCTTGATATTATTTTGCTATTTCTTGAGTTTTTCACAGACTAGTTTCCCTAAAAAAGTTTCCCTAAGTTAGCGCGACTTCAACACTTTTATTTCGGTAGGTCTCAACATTTAGTCGGACAAAATGCAAGACATTCAAATTAACATTTTCAATATTTTATTAAAATCAACAGTTATTTAAATATTATGCCTGGATTTAATGAAAAGAGGAAAAAATACAGGTGCCTTTTTACGTTAAATCGTTTAATTCATTTTAATCTCAAAATCTTTCGTATTTTGCGAACATATACAGCAGCATATTTTTTTATTGGCAGCTAATTAACCAAAACTGAATTGAAATATAAATTTTTAAATATCAATTAAATAATTGTATTTAAATATTTCGTGCCAAATTCGTATTGCACGCTTTTTGTGGGCCACAGTATTTCAACATTTCTACCGACCAACATTTTTACTATTTCTTCCCTTTAAATACTTTTAAGAAATAAATGTAGATAGATACTATGAAGTATATCTATTTATCTTTTCTCATAATCATAAATTTTATTCACGGGCCCTTTTAATCTGGTTTTGTTTCAGTTTGAAATGTAATTAATCAAGTAATCAAATTGCGTGATGATAATCTTAACCAACCGCTGCATCCTTTATACGAATAACCTTCTTAATGCTATGCAAGCCTCAACCTCGTTTATCGGCCTATATACATTCCACACAAAATTTATTTGTATATTAATTTATAAGATGGAAACCCCTTCAAATTAGGCGTGGTGCTTTGATGCCTTGTTTTATAAATAATGTATTGTAGTTATTAGTGTTTACGGTTTGTTTAGATCTGATTGAATTGCTTTTTTTTGTGAATACAGCACTATATTATTATATATTTTTATATTATTGTGGTATTCTGTTATTTTAAATCATTTTTGATATCGAGTGACCTATGATGAACTTGTCACAATTTTTTATTTAATTTTTTAATACAGTGGAGAGGATAAATTTAGACAGACATACCTCCGTACATCATCGGAAGCGAGCACAGAACATTGTACACTGTATTTCTTTAGTTCTGTGATTACCCTGATGTACAGGTAGGTCAATTATATTTCAAATGAGTTAAAAAATATTTATTTAAAATGTAATCTGTTGGAATCAAGGTGTGTTATATTATTGTTCGGTCTGTCTTTGCACATATTTAGATTGTCAAATTAACTTGAATGACGGTTGGGGTATGTATTTAAATTATTGAATCAATTGTAATAATGGCTTCCAGGTTTGTCTCATTTAGAGCAAAACTGTTTTATAGAGCTTATATAAATAATATCAAACTATCAACATTATGTACATTATTATAGGATTTTATACAAACTTTATTACGTAGCTTTACGATTTTAATCATAATAACTGTTTGTTGTCAGTATTTTATATCGTCATTATAAAAACTGTTCTCATATCATTACATTTTTTTATTTCATGTCAAATTACCATGTCTTCATCGGGCGCCGATTTCAATAAATAATTGTTCATTCCGTATTTTATTTTCTGGAGGCCACCTTTGCCTAAGAAGTAAGGTAAGTTTGCGGCGGTGGGTAGGTAGTAGATGCCGGGCCGACTGAAGTTTGTGTTCGGTCCGAGGACATTTGTCGTGGGTATTTCATCGTAGCAGTTGCCTTTTCGCGCGTCTGCCACGGAATGACACCTCACTGCGAGGAATTGTTCTGGATGGGCGAAGGATAGCATCCAGTAGATGGCGGCACGGACGTGACTGCATAGTTGAAAGCACGGGAGGATGAAATTGCTGATTATCGCACTCTGGAATTCACCTGAAAAACAAACGATTACCTTATTTTCACATAAAATAAAAAGAAATGTGATATGTACCGGATATTATTATTAAAATCTCAGCTTTGTGCCTCTGCAACGTACGTACTGGCTCCTCTGGTTTGCAGAAATTCGAGATGGACTCAAAGTTGAACTCATTAGGTAGAAGTTTAGCAGAGTTAAATAAATTCCTGCTCTAGGATTTTCTGTGTCGCAGGTGGCATGGAGAAACAAGACAAACACACAAGACCCGAGAACAAACTTCATGCTAAACACACAAAGTGTGCCCCAGCCGGGATTCGAACCCGGGACCCCTCGCTCCGAAGGCAGGGCTACTACCAACTAAGCCACGGACTCGTCAAACTAAATATTTATCGTATTCCCGGAATATCCTTTCGCAGTCGTACAGCTTCTGAATTTTTTGTTTTGTTGAAATTGGAATCGTTATTAGGGCCGACTTTGTTTCCATCTGGCAAGAACCTAGATTAGATAATACCGGAGGTATAGGTACTTGTGGTGTCTGATACCCAGACATAATTCATTAATTATCTCACTATAAGGATTTGGTAAGACCTGTAGCCATCCCTTTGAGGGCTAATAAGGTCAGCGGTATGTTCTATTCTTTTGGGTTCTCAGTCTTCCCGTTTCCCGTACCTTATTATTATCTGTGTTCGTATTCAAGGATGTGAAAACTTGCCACATCGCATTCGAATTGCGGCCATCAGTAGAAACTCGAAATTTGATAGTCTCAATATTTCACAATTGCGTTCAGATTTTGAAACTCACCTCCGTTCACGTAAAAGTCTACATGTCCCATACTGTGTGGAATACCAAAGCCGTCGATATTGGTATGCACAATATCCACGTTTTCAGCGGCTTCTGGCGTCATTCGTTCTTCTGGAGGCAGATTGCGGAAACACGGCCCAGCTGGATCAAGGGCTACGAATAAAGTAGTTAAAGGTCAAACAATCATATACCTATGTTTTTGACATACGAGAGCGTAAACAAGACAAGAAACAATCACTAAAACAACAACAGATGCAATGGATAACTCAATTAAAATTGTTGGGTCATTTGCGCGACTGGAAAAGGTGAAGGTAAGGATGAGGACGCTTGAGAATAGCCCATATTCACCCATAGTTCAATTTTGATTTTAAGATGCGATTGGTTATTCAATGGTATTGTGCAAGTGGTACATATATGGGAAACTATTTGGCGCTTGAAACTTAAATGCCAAGGATGCAAGGTTTGCGTCCTTACCAGTGAGCCTGGCGGGTTTCTTGCCGGTCAACTGTCTGTACTTGACTGCGCCGTTGTATGCAATGTAGGCTCCTAAGCTTCCTCCGCTGATTGTCAGCATATTGGGAGAAAGACCCTTTTCAGTTAGCGCGGCCATGAATTCGCCTAGCAGATGTCCCAGTGGCCTTGTGATGCGTGCTGCTCTGTGAAAGTAGGGTTAAGATTAGTTTTTACCCGTTTATAAATAGTGAAATTACAGACGCGAGAAACGTTCCCCGTCTCGGATGACGGGAGCAACAGGATACACTTCGTATTTCTCATATGGTCGGGGAGAACCCAAATCCCATACCTGCAATTAATGGGCCATTCTGGCACTTTTGTCACATAGAAAATGTTATTTCCCTTGAATTCATAAAAACGTCAATGTTTTATTTAAAAATATTTTCCTACAACTGTAATTACTTTATTTTCCTACAATACGTTGTCATTATTTTAAAGTTTAAGTACAATGTAAAAACCAAGGCTTTATTCATAAACGTATATGAGTGACATTTTAGTTAGTTTTTGTCTTTTAATAGTTTTAAATTCTATCGAAAAAGACAACACAAATCGGCTTATCTAACATCTAGCGTTTATGAACAAAGCTTTAATCTTTACAGATTTAAACATTTAAGCATTGAGAGGTTGCCCCAGAGGGAGTGTGCACATTTACGTAATATGACCGCACATTATCTGACTACATGGAAAAAGTTTTGCATAGCTTAAGGGTGATTTAAGTTAGAGACGACCTAAACTTGTTAGCCAGACCAGTTTGCCGGAGTTTTGGATTTAAATGCAACTGGACTAATGCCATGCAACTTCCTCTGCCCGCCCTTGAATTTTAACGGCATGTAATTGGGTGTGCGTGTTAGTTTGGGCACTGCGCTCTGCGTGAGTAATTCATGATCTGTGTTATTACTATTTCAACAGCAGCGATTAGCCAAATGGCTTCGTCTTGAGTTATACCTGTATAATGTTATGCCATTACTGCAACTTACACAGGGTATGTTCGCACTAGGACTGGGAAAATCTCAACGATGATCACATTCTGGCCGCGGGCGAGATAAAGGCTTGACATCGAGCGAACGAGTGGCGAGAATGACGCGTCCATGTAACCGCTGATCATCACCTGAGAAATTCAAATATTTAGGTGTTTATCGCGATGATTATCCTACAAAAAAATAAGTGTGGTCTTGTCCATAGATATGGTTAATAGATCACACTCTTCTTGTGTCGTAATGTTGAAACTTGCGCGTACGACTATATACAATAGATAATAATCGAATCTAGTGAGAATACAGCCTAGTAGGTTAATATCTTTATGTAGATACTGAGGTGAGCTTAACCCTTCAAAGAGTTCTCTTCCAGCAAACCTTTGAGGCTAAATAGATGGGAGTGTAAGAGGCAGGTTGTGCACAAATTGGTATTTACAAAAAGAAGTTTAATGTGAATATTTTAGATAGTTAATATACCTAGATACTATACCTATATACTAATATGTATGCAAATACATAAAATAACTTAAAAATATTTACATAATATTAATCTGCCGTATACCTACGATGGCAGATTATAAAGATAAGAAGAGGTATTTACATGCGTTATCCTTTTTTTTAGATTTATGTGCTTGGCTGCACAACTTGCTCCCCCAGCACTGAGCCTACACTTCGCTTCGCCATGTCTGGAATGTGGGTGGAGCACCACCACATACAAGGAACGCAGGGTTCCTGGTGAGAATGTTGTGCTGCGATTCATGCCTGGACCTGCGTAAGTAAGTTTTCTACCATATAATTTTTCTGTCGCTGTCACAGCCAAAGACTACGTACCTGATCTTGTATCTTTGCGCTAAAGAACTACTAATTCATACCTACCTACAGCAAATTTCAGAATATTGTCCTTTCGTGCGAGTTATAGGTTATTATCTTAATATTGCGACCGCAGGATTTCGTTTTACTCAAGCGTTTTCAAGATATTTCAAGGTAATATTCAAGTAAATAAAGCTTTTTTTCTCTTAAATATAATATTGTAATGAAATGTAATATTTCTTACTGAGATGTCTAACATTGAGATCAAGTCAAGGTTGGTACCTGTGTACCCGTCGTGTATCAAGTTGAATGAAACTGTTTTGTGAATGATGTTTTAATGTCAATGAGATGACCATACACATAGAATATACCTGTACTTTTTTTGTAACTGCTGATGGCCCACCCGCCTGATTGTAAGCGGCATCATTTGCCCATATCAATCAATTAATTCCTCCCCTACTATAGGAAGGCGCAAATTGCATCGTGTGTCGCTCGTCACTCAAGGAACAATCTCATCTGTTTAAGATTGACTGCTTTCAAATTTCGTAATGTTTCATACTACTGTACTGACCATGATGAGACAAATTCTCCAACATTTTAGAAGAGATTCCTCTCGTCCACTCTAAAATGTTATACACAAATTTGTGCTGGCTCTAGTCATACTTTCACCATAATCTTGCTTAAATAGTTTCATATTACCTAACGCATTCATTTAAGCTGCGCGGCAACATTTTGTATAATATGAAATATGTATGAAGTAATTCGTTATCATAAATTTAATAATACATATATGGATACAAATTACATCACATTTGTACGCGTATGAAGAGAAGTGAAGTAATTTAAGTTGGGTAATTCTTCCAACAATAAGTTCTTGAGCGTAGTGTTAATGATATTTCAGAGCCTTATAGACCTTCCTTCTTCCTTTGTGCTAACTATATGCCCTGCCCTCTTTGCATTTATACTTTGTTGTGACTTATCATCATCATCAACAACAGTTACAGAAGGTGGAACACCGTTTGTGCAGTTCTATCACTAAGTTTAATAATTTATCAGTATCCACCAATCCTATCACCAAACTTGAAAGAAAGAGTTACATAAAAACTTACATTCGGCCATCAGCCCTGCAGGATTCCCTGTGTCTTCAGCACCCAAACAAAATCCCCATAGTATCAACACTAAGATCCCTCTCATTATCAACCACGAGTTCATATAAAATTTTGTCTGTTTCACATAATACAGACGAGTGACCGACACGCAAGATATCAGTAGACTAACTACCATGATGTATTGAGTTTCCAGACAAGAAGGCCGTGTGTTGAATGCCAGTTAGATAATTATGCCGTGAACCTTACAAGGTCACCCAAAACTTCGTTTGTGATCATGAGGGTTGTCATTTGTAAGTAAACAGTTGTCAGACGGATTTGAAGACAATAGGTAATCGTGACTTAAAGGTCTTAATTCACTCTTAAGGTCTTAGTTCTTGACGAGCTTTATTTAGTGTTTTCTAATGACATTCAGTTGCAGCTGCATGCATGTATAAATCTAATAAATATGGATTTAAATGACCTTCACATATTTCTAAAAATGACCTAGGCACAGTGTTAATGTAGTTCAGCTTGAAAAATGTTAATGGCAAACTACCAAATCTAAATTAATCTTGAAATAAAACGCTACCAATTGGAAACGTTTATAAGTTTAAAATAATATATTTTATGTAGCTAGTATACCTACAGACCCAATTTCAAAATTTGGTCAGTCAATAAATACGAGGTTAATGAATTTACCTGCTAACCAAAACTTTGCGTGACCTTGGACGCTTAAAATACCGATATTATTCGCATTGACATTGTTGCCGCTAATTTAATTGAATGCCAAGCTTTGGGTTATTTATTCTAGTTCCGGATATTATTTTGGAACAAAAGTTTTTTTATTGAAGTATCGCGGTTTTCCCGCTCGCATAAGTCGATTTCGAATGTAGTAAAAGTATTTTCTATTTTAAATCGAATCTCTAATTACATTTACCTACTTATTTTAAGCTACATTTATAGTATGATTATTTCAATAAGTCAATGAATTTTGATGAATCTATTGAATATTTGCATTCCGAGAGGTACAGCGGAGGATTCCCGCATTTCGAAAACGCGCAACACGTGTTCGAAATTTTATGTACCCATACTCTTTTAGGAAAAGAAATGCGGAAAACCACGTATTTCAGCAGTTTATGATCAAGGTTATACGAATCCCGTCTTAATGTTGATGGGTCCAATATATAGACAGGCCTAATTTATGTTATTTTCATTTCATAAATGAGGCCTCTTTATATATTGGATTATAAAATGTTACATCGCTGTGAACATTATTTCATGATAAGGTCTTAAAAAATCAGAACATAGACGTAACAAGCTATGAGCTGGTCGATTGCCGTGATTGTTTTTATTTACCAAGAATATCTACTCGTTAGCTAACAATTGCACCCTGTAAAGAATATATTATTAAATAATAGCCATAAAATGGGACGATACTCTAATTGATTTCCTCCATATATTTCTTTGATCATTTTTCCAGAGAGTCATGTTTCATGATTACCTATTTATAATTGAATTATGTATGTTGGATTCACAAGTCCAACATGCAATTACAAGAAAGTTCAATAATACAATCTCAACTCGTAATTCAACCCACACGTCCGCCGTAAAACAATATCTATACTCTTCTAGAGTAATGCGCTTTCAAGCGATTGTTCCAAGATTTTTTCAAGATCTGCAGTAAGGTAATTACTACCGAAGTATGTGTGAAGTATTCTGTATGTGTTGATCGGAGATCGGCCGCACTCGCACCGGTTTTGCCGGCGTCAGTGCCAAGCCGCGGTTATCCTCGCGCAAACGTCCATCGCAATATAACGCAGACTAAAAAACAAACAATACGAAAAACTAAAAATGCCTGTAATGTTCGCGTTCTTTAACTGGAAAATTATTTAGCTTTTTCAATATTTAATAAAGAATAGTGTTTTATTAAGTGCAAAATGAACGAGTCAGCAGTGAACGATAATTGGCAGTGGTATAAGGAAATTGTGAGATCATGGCTGGAGCACCCAGTGGAAGACCAGGAGATCGAGGGTCTCAACATGACGCAGTTGAAGATGGACCAGGCTTACATGATTGGGACGGCCGACAAAGACGTGGGAGTGTATAGCGTGTCCGACGATTGCTTTCGAGTGAGCATTTAAACAATTCTGTTGGTGATTGTATGTAACTGTTGAGTTATTGTATTCTGAGAATGCAAACCTGTCATATGCATATGTGGATATTGAGGTAATAGTAATATTTTTTATCACTGCGCAAGGAGTTTATGCGATTCTCATAGATACACAATTACAAGTCGTTTCCTGTTTTTAACTTTTATGTGTCCCTGTATATCTGGTTCGCATTCCGGTTATATTGAGAGAAAAATGCAGAGCTAGTTCTCTCAAGGGAATACAGATTCCTGCTTCCACTTATTTTTCTTACTATTGCTAGACACGTTAGTGAGGTCTTTATAGATGCGAAGTAGCAACCCACGAAGGCAAAGGGTACTGGGATCAATCTCCGCGTGTATCAATTTAAATATCAATACCATCTTTTATCATTTCTTTGGTATCACCTATATATTTGAATATACTTTTATATATCTGCAAATTATCTGAGTATGTCAAGGTTTGAACGTGAAACACATATAATAGGTAATAGTTATTATAAATATATACCACCGACAATTTGAAGTACTCGTCAAAAAACAACGAGTCCTTTCCTTACTAAAAAAATGTTTTAGATTATGCGTCAGTCTGACTATATGGTTGTCTATACGGAATTCAAGTTTTAAATATATGGCAGTGGATTTAATTAAAAAAATATTCACGTTATATAACAAACAATATACTTCGCGCTAAGCAGGTAATATTTTATTTTCGCAAAAGTTCGAGCATTTCAATTTCACCAATCCCAAACGATAGTTTGAATCGCGATATTATAAATGACTTTGAATTATCGAGACCGGTGTTCCGGTTATTGGACTACAATGGGTATTCAAAATGGAGAAGGTTCTCAATTTTTTTATATATTTCTCCGCCAATTGCGAGAAGCGATTACAATGATTCATGTTTAATTGATTAGGACGATTAGTTATTTAAATAACAAATAAAAAAAAATAAACATTCTTTTCGTGTGAGTAAGTGGCCAACTCTGGTGCCGAAGTTTTCTACCCATCCGAAGGCCTCTGACATGGTTAATCGACTAGTACAGCTGGGACCGACATCTGAACGTGCCCTCCGAAGCACTGAAGCGCTCAGTTCGAATTCCACTAAACGGTCATCACAACTACTATGTTTCCACATAAGACTGAACAATATGAGATGAACTTATTTTAGTCGAGTTTTAAGTCCATCAATTGTTACAATTATTAATTACTAGCTGCGACCCGCGGTGTTACCCGCGGTTGGACTTCCTACGAGAATCGTACATTTTACCGGGATAAAAAGTAGCCTATGTGCTATTCCAGACTATAGTCTATCTCTTTGCCAAATTAGATCCAGGTTCGTTAAGCCCCCCGTCTGGCGTGATTGAGTAACAAACATCCATCTATACTTTCGCCATCTATCCATCTATCTATACTTCCATCTATCCATCTATCTATACTTTTTTATAATATTAGTAGGATTAATAAATAATCAATAGTATATTAATCAATAGTATGATTATGTGCTTATTTGTTTATACAATTATTCCTTGTTTATAAGTTATTTATGATTGTTTCAATTCAAAATAGATACGTATATTAATTAAATATATACTGAAATCGTGTCAATCCAGTTGTCATTAATATTATCAATGTAATGATTTACCGCAGCAAATACGACGAAGCCGGTTGCCGTGTTTTTTTTTTTTTTCAGTTCTTTTTAGCTCATCCATCACATTCGTGCTATTATCGTACGCTAGTTTTAATTTTTTACATTTTTTATAGCAAATACTTTCAAGCTATTAGAATCACTGCAATTTATAATAAATTTCTACCTGTTACAACCCGAACAGTTTTTATGTATTGTGTCCATAGTCCATATGCTATATTTATCTATACATATAATATAAAAATCTATTACGTTGTATTTGTCAGGATTTCGTAATTGCCAGGACAAGGTTTGTAAATTCGAGAAACTTGAGATAAGTAACTAGAAATGCATTTTTCTATGGGATTATTCACACAGATTCACAGCTGATTGTCAAATTGTAAATCAAGACAGGGAAACGCTGTTGGATCGGCTAGACTATACAGATAAATAAAATTGAAGTGTCTGTTTGTATTATCAAAATAACAACTTTTTTACTAAATGTATTTGAAAATATATCTGTACGTATAACAAAAAATATTTAAAAAAATATTTGTCTGTCTGTTTGTTCCGGCTAATCTCCAAAACGGCTGGGCCGATTTTGACGATACTTTCACTTTCAGATAGCTCACGTTATAATGAGTAACTTAATCTAATTTTATTTTAGAAATATAATTAGGGCTCCGCGCAAAAAATTGTTGATTTCCCCGCGAAGTTATGTAATAAACTTGAAACTGCTCTTGATGAGTAGATACTTACTATTTGTCATCATGGCTGCTGAGTATGTAGGATCTTGTTAAGAATATGTACTGGGTGATGCCTACTCACGCGATACGGCTCTCGCCCCTCACGACCGTTATGTACGTGTATATTTGCTTATTTTCCCACGATCGTAGTAATTTCTTTCCAATTGGTTAATTTTTCAATGAGTTTTATCTCGGTGAAAAATCATTGTACATACGATGTAACAGTTTTTCTATTGATTAAACTGATAAACAAAGCTGATGGCACTGACCTCGCACCGATGTGTCAAGGGGTTTTCCTGAAAAATAACGCACATAGAACAGTCATGCAAGCCTACATAACCGTATAATTAAGTTCTGGTTCTATATAAGGAATAAAATTAACTGAAACAATTCTTTATTATTATTTTTTATTTAATTTTTTTTCATATTATTTGAATACTGACAACTGCTGGCGTGGTATTGTTTTTAGCATCCATATATTAGCCTGTCTAATCTTTCAATTAAAAACATGTGTTGTTATCAATTTTCGCAACATCACAATCTTTCGGTTGTCTGCCTAACTAGAAAATGATCGTATTGCAGTATTTGTTCAAAAATTATTGGGTGTGTGAATATGACTCCGCCCCTTTTTGTCAAAATAAAACACATTTGTTCGCTTACAAAATTAAAAAAAAAAATTATTGAAAGTATGCTCCATCTGCAGCTACAACCTTCGCCCATCGTTCAGGTAGTTTTCGTATTCCTTGCTGGAAGAAGTCCTGGTCTTTTGAGCTTATCCAGTTGTCAATCCAAATTTTGATACTTTCACATGAAGTAAACTTTTCTCCAGTAAGGTCTGTCTGCATCGTCCGGAATAGGTGGTAATCCGAAGGAGCTATGTCTGGTGAATATGGCGGGTGGGGTAACACTTCCCAGTCCTGTCCCTCTAAATATCTTTTTACGACTTCTGCGGTATGCGGTTTGGCATTGTCATGCTGAAGAACTAATTTGTTATGTCTATTCACCCATTCTGGTCGTTTTTCTTCTATGGCTCGCTTCAAACGCATTAGTTGTCGTCGGTAAACTTCTCCATTAATAGTTTCAGAGGGTTTGAGCAACTCATAATATACAATACCTTTCTGATCCCACCAAATACAGAGCATGACCTTGGCACAGTGAATATTTATTTTTGGCTGTGATGGGCCTGGTTCGCCTGGTTTCACCCAAGCTTTTTTGCGTTTAGGATTTTCGTAGTGTATCCATTTTTCGTCTCCTGTGACTATCCGATGCAAAAATCCTTTTCTTTGCTGTCTTTGAAGCAGCATTTCACAAATGGTTTTCCGACGTTCCATGTCTCTTTCTTTTAAATCATGTGGAACCCAGTCACCGGCTTTTTGAATCATTCCCATCATTTGTAAACGCTTTGCAACAGTTGAACGATCAACATTTAATGCTGCAGCTAATTCTGATTGAGTTTGGCAAGAATCTTCCGCCAATAATGCTTCCAATTCAGCATCTTCAAATTTTTTTGGTGGTTTTCCTCAGTACTAAAATCGTTATTTTGAAATCGTCGAAACCATTCCTTGCAAGTTGTATTAGACGGAGCATGCTCACCATAAATCTCCACAAGCAAACGATAAGTTTCCGCTGCAGTTTTCTTCGCAATAAAATAATGTAATAACACTTCCCGCAAATGACGTTTATTTGGAATAAAAACCGACATTTTCGAAAAGGTGAAAACAATTGTTGCTTACACTTCAACCAAATATCATAAAATGCGTTAGATAGCTGACATTCAGTACTATCGAATACAAGTATGGTCATTTATTAGTACACGTAAACAATACTAAAAACGACATCTGTTGAGAAAGGGCGGAGTAATACATACATAGTTAATGCACTTATATCGTGCAGACATTGCGAATCTATGTCAAGTAGTACTGCATACGTTGTATGCAGCTCAGAAGAGAAAATATGCTGCGATGATTTTAGCCGCTAATTAAGACAGTGTTAGTACAAGGTTTTTTTATGAATCTGTCAATTTTAACTATATATTATGTCCGCAGTGTCCATTCGAGCTACAAAAGACGATAGCGGCCGGTTCAGAGGAGTCGTGGGTGATGAGCGCAGCAAGACGCTCCACTTGGCGGGTCTATTTAGATTTATCGGAACCGTACGTCACTGCGGGCAACACCACGTGAGTTTCATCCCCGATAATCTTAACTTGACTTGCCTTCATTACACCTATAGCTGGTGCAATAGGAATGCTCGACTCAGCTCGGCGACAGAAATGGGTGTGGTGGCAGTACTTATTACATTTGTGTCTTATCTAAGAGCATATGAGAGGTTACACGTGGTCTTATTGTGTATTTATTATGGGCGGCGGTAACTACTTTATATCGGAAGAGGCGTCAGTTCTTTGCGTATGCTTTTAGAAATTTAACTTCCTCGGAACGAACTCTGCGCATGCCGTGAGTTCTACTGCTGCTTTTGTCGTATTCTATCTATTTATTACAGTATGAACACTTAACACAATGATATTTTACGTTTTTACGTCTTTATACAGAGGTCTACTGTGTCAGCTGAGGCCAAATGCTGGCCAGTTCGGGGTCTACCGTCTGAACGCTAGTGAAGAGATCTGCGAAATCCGTACAGTAAAGGAGCCTGTTGATATTTATATGCGTAAGTCTTAGACGAGTTTTGTACTATTTAGCGAAAGACATTTTAATAAAGCCCATTTTTACAACGCTGAAACCAATCAACGAAAAGTTTTTTTTTTAAATTATTTATGTGTATTTTTTCTTGTGTCATTTTATTCAAATATTATTTGAAAACACACGTTAGGTTGCCCAACTGCGGGTAACACTGCGGTACGCAGCTAGTATATTATATTTAACATGATATCCGAACGTGTTCTTATTTCGACAGTCGTGATAGTGAGACTAAACAGCTGTTGTCTCGACAAAACGGTTCAAGACTGACAAATATTTAAATAATTATAATATGATGCTTGTACTTGTCTTTATTCACCCTACACTTACATTACACTTAAAATCTAAATAACGTAGCATTGTAATATCGAAATCCTTGACACACAATGAAATCACAATTTTATCCTCGTTCGATGAGATAACACTTGCTTTCCTTGACTTGATAAAATGATACTAATTTCACACCAAATAGACAGTAGTCAAGAAAAAAATATTGAAGCTGTGCATTAACTGTAACTGTGAATAGGTAGTTCAACCGTTAATATATAGAATAACAATAATAATAATTTATTTATTATTATCAGTTATTATTTGTTCTTGTAATACTGAACTAACTACTGTTTTTGATGAGATACTAATCTACAAATCTATGAATATGAATTTATCCATAGACTTTCATAGAGTTTTTCATTAAACGTGAGTTACCTTTGGAAACCCCCATACGGTGGTGACTAATCGTAGTAATTTCCTAGAGGAGTGAAATTCTATACACTTCCCTCAAATTTGCTTGCCTCAGGGTTAGTTATTAGGTGACAATTACGGATGAGATTAAAATAATTACAGCTATACGTTAGACTTACGAAATAAAATAATTTGACTCGGTGAATTAAACGTTAATGTTGTCAGAACAAACTCATTTTACCAGTAACAATAAATTGATAAGATGTATCGGAGTAGTCACGCACCAAAAGGCGGAGAAAATTGTGAAAATCTGGCGTAACTAATACCGCGGTCGCGATGGGCCCAGGGAAAGTTGTATTACCAATGTCATAATCGTGTTTGATTGCTTTTTGCACACCGAGAGGAAAGTCATCGTCGCCTTATATAGAAACCTATACCTTCGCACTACGTGCTTAAACCCACTAATGGACAAGTTGTCACTTGGTTTCCTTTGGTTCTAGATCATTGGAATGAAACACTCCTTTCGTATAGGTATACTGTATACCTATATATATAATATCGGCACCACAAACGTACCTACTCTTGGCGTAAGATTATACCAACCTAAAAGTTGTCAAAACATAAGTACTATTATCTAAAGTTGGAGAAATATTATCAGGCAAAGAAAGAATAGGTAGATACATATCACGCAGTAGGCTGAAGTGGGCGTCGGTTGTTGGCCTGTGGGTACTTTGTTCGATGCCATTAGTCTTGATAAGCACCATCCGCAAGACGACCCAGAAAGGAAGGGCTTCGCACCGGGGACAAGTTTAATGCAGTCATTCAATTCATGTGAGACGTACCTTTAAATTGAATGATTGGGTTCTTTTGTTTATCTAGATAGTTTCCAAACACAAAATATATAGCTATATTTATACTTTAATTTATATTCGTAATTTGGTATTTGAGAATGCTACGTACATTATGGAGTAATTTAAATAGTATCTTTTATATAAGCAGGTACTAAAACATGCATTCCCGAACAATTTTGTTGTATCTCCCGTATGCAATATAAAAGAGATCCCAAAAGGCCATCCTCTCATGGTTAACTCGATCTTCAACTCGAAGGTTTTCGTCAATCACCATGGTTGGCCGGGTAGTTTGGGTCACAACCGGCCATACTAATGGTACTAATTCGTTAGATTCCGGGGTTGGGTTCCTAGAATAAAAAAAACATAAGCCTGTTAGTTTAGTAACCATTCAAGCAAATAGCTACGGTGTGTGTGGTTTTATTTCAACTTACCCGTATTTAATGAAGTTAGTCCACAAGTAAGACATATAGTCTGTGATTAGTTCATCTTCTGCTGCTTTCTGTTCATTGGACATTTCAAACAGATAGCTTAGTTCAGCGAAGTGCCCAGCTCCATCGACTTCCGAGTTACCAACGTAACTAAACAAATACTCGTAAACGGCCCCAGCATTCTCATCTAGTAGCTGGTCGATTATTCTTTGTGTCGGATGATTGAAATCAAAGTCAGACTCGAAATCTTCTAATTGGGAAGCTACGTTCGCAGATATTGGTTCATCGCCAATATAGAAATGTTTTGCAGTATTTGCAGCGACTAGGGCTTCGGCTTCGTCCAAATTGAAATTGTTTTTCACTTTCATATAGAAGGGATCACTTTCGTAGTAATTATCACTGAGCGAGTCGCGCTCTTTGTTAGTGTAGCCGATAAGAACAGGGGTGTTGCGGACTTTTTTCTCATTCGTCAATCCGTATGGATCGTTTTCAACAAAATTGGTTATTCCACTAAAAGATCGCTCTTTGCACGGCTTGAGATTCAAGTTCAAATCCATAGCAGCAACAGCGACTAGATCGTGATCAGTTTTGATGAGATAATCCAGTGCCTCCTCAGTATCAGTCGTGTTAAATCCTAAGCGTTCAGCTATTTTAATAGCAGCATCTATATCACCATTCACAAACATACCTTCAGTCTGCGGTGTACCACTTTCTATGATCGCTTTGTGATATAGTTTATCATTGTCTGAATATAAATGTAACAGGACGGATGTCGCTCCAGCGTCTTGGCCTGCGATAGTAACATTGTATGGATTTCCACCAAACGAAGCAATATTTTGTCGCACCCAGCGCAGCGCGTCGAACTGATCTTTTAAGCCTTGATTTCCAGGTAATGATGGTATGCCCAGGCACAGGAATCCGTAGGGTCCTAAACGGTAATTGATTGTAACAACTATGACTCCGTGGCGTACAATGTTACGGACTCCACCGTAGTCTCCGCCACTCCCTTTGTTGAAATCGCCGCCGTGAATCCAAAATAAGACAGGTAGAGGGCTTTTTGAGCTAGCCCAACTTGGTACGAAAATATTTAGCGCGAGGCAGTCGACAGAAGTATTATCATCGGAAGACAACTGAGGACATTTTACTGAACCATCATTAGCATTGTGTACTATCTCACTGAATGGAGCTGGTTCCTGTGAAGGCTGAAATAACATAATATGATTTAAAACTTAATTTTCAATTAGCAACACAACGATAATTGTTTACTTTCTTAGATAAATTGCGTAAGAGTCATCGACTACGATATAATAGGAATCAATGTACTTTTTATTACTAGTTGCTCAATAACATTGAACTAGGAGTGCAATAATCGTTTTCATATAAAGTGTAATAATATAAGTTACTTACCCCAAACGGGTTATCAGGATCAACTCTAGCGTAGGGAATTCCTAAAAACATTGAGTAATCGCCATCAGTTGCCCTCTGCCCGCTAACCAGCCCTTGTCCACTGATCAGAACAAGCGGATCCACCCTGACTTCTGCAGCGTACACGAAACTCACTAGAAAAGTGAATAATATTGCCTCTCTCATTTTTGATGTATCAACTATCGAACTGTAACCCAAAATGCTAACTGTAACCTTTTACATTTTCAGATAAGTTTTATCTGGACATTTCGACATTGAGATCACAGTAATCTTTGAGTATTCACGTAACAATAGATATTGCATCTTGAATTCCATTGAGATTATAGACTACTTATGTATTGTAGATTGTTGGTATTTGTTTGTAGACCTAAGTTTAATGATGTTAAAATGATTATTGAATTGTTTTGTTGAAATGGAATTAGACATAATCTGTGAAAATTTTACGGATCGATAAATACGCAGCGCATTGTAGGTAGGACACGCTATTAATATATTTTGTGCTAAAATATAGTTCCCAATTAAAATACAAGCCTTTGAGTGAAAACTTGCATAGATGGCAATACAATAACACTAAGATACTTCCCGAAGTTGGTGTGCTTAAGAGAATTATGCTTTTACTCGACAAGACGTAACCTGATGAACTGTGTTCTGCTTCAGCACTGCTTCTTCTACTGGGCCTTCTCCTGTCAATATGGATTATGTATGGGATAATAAAACTGATCATGTCTCGGGTGAGACGAACAGGCAAATTGCGCTATGGAGACAAAGAGTTAGCCATACAACAGCGGCTCCGAGCACTCGACACTTTCAGAGGGTGAGTGCTTTACCCACTGCTTTTCCTCCAACCATAGTGCGGCAAGAAAGAAGAATTATGTTTATCTGTTATAATCATCGCAAGCATGTTAATAAAAGCAGCCACTCAATTCGACCCATGTTAAATTCTCGTCGCATTACCGCTGGGAATAATTATTTTATCACTTTTTATGAGTTTCCACGGGTGACATGATTTCCACCTTACATCTTTTTCCGCCTCAAGAGATTTTTAATTTGTTTTGTTGTAATAAAAAAAAAATTTTTTTTGTTAACTTTTTGTTTTTATTAACATTATAGCGCTGTCATCAAATAAATTTATTCAATAAATTTATTTCTTGGCGACATCTTATCTTCAATTCCTTTTTTACCCATAAATTATCAGTGACTCAGTGACAAAATATCAGCTCTTTAAATCTTTTATTAGGATAGCAATAGTGTTCATGATATTCGTGAACGATGGCGCGGGCGGGTACTGGTGGCTGGAGCACGCGACGTGGAATGGCCTGTTGGCCGGCGACCTGGTGTTCCCCGCATTTCTCTGGATCATGGGCGTTTGCGTGCCTCTGTCTGTCAAGAGCGCATTTGCCAAAGGAGTGCCCAGGTGGAAGATACTGCTTCATATTGTCAGGGTGAGTCTGATTTTATTTTATTTTCATATCAGCTAATATAGAAGCTCGATTTCGGAACTTTCAAAGTCTCATCTATCAATAAAATACCGGCTAAGTGCGACTGTGACTCTCACAACGCCATTTGTATTTAATTTATTAGATATTTCTGGCCGCACCTTATTGACCGTCTGAAATGGGCAAAGTGTTGTAACTTCAAACAATTCTGTAAGGTTTAATAATAAAAAAATCCTGATTTATTATATTAGTAAATCCGCGATTGTTACACATATTATGTGGAAATTTCAGCCTTAATAGCTTATGTTTCAAAAGATACCTTTAAAGGTAGAACATAGATACAGACAGATGTTATAAGCTTAAAAAAGGGATACTTTTGGATAAGGAACCTTAAAAAATATCTTAGTATTTTAGAATTTAGGTAAAGAATACAATTAAATTCTTTATGAAATAAGAAACAAGCCCGACCTACAAAAATATTGACGAACAATACAGAGGACACGTTAAAAATATTATAATAAAAACTATTTTTATTATAGAAAAAAAACAACTGTTAGTGGCTACAGCTCCATATAAAACTGTAGTATGCAATTAAACTCTACTAAAACAAGGCGTATTTTGTGTTAATGTTGATGTGAAAAAACAGACAGACTAGTTATCAACTTTTTTAAAACAATATCATGTCGAATCTTAGTCACAGGACATTACGTTCCGACGAGTATTAATTTTACACGCCGTAAACAATTATTCACAACTTATATTCTAGAGAAAAGTGTTTTTACTCTAGGGAACGTTTTAGGATTTCTGTGTAGTGCACAAAAGTCTAACCCTAATTGTGGTTACTATTGCACACAAAACGGATACAGACCTTTTGTCTGGATTAAACGCTATTTGTCACTCTGCACAAGAAGTGGGCATGTATGTTTTTGTGAATTTCCTCGTTGCCTTTTACATTTATGAAAGTTCAAACTTCAGAAACGAGTTCCTCAACTTTTAATTAGTTTTCTTTTTAACAGAGTATGCCAATTATAGGGCTTCCTGTTTATACTCCAACTGTGTTTTAACATCCTTCCCGGGATATTTAATGATCCAGTTTTGGGGCCCTGTTCGTGAACGATTCCAGTTTTTTGCGAGTCATTGTTGGTCCGAACCCAAAAAATCCAAAAAATTTCCAAACCCGATAAAAATTGTTGTTACAGAATTAAATCTTTATTTACACCAACCATTTTTCAGAGCAGACATTTCTTATCTCGTAACTTGACAAATTATTGTTCATGCATCCAAACGAGACGGTCATTCTCTTTCGCTTTTAGAGAAAGTTTCAACCTGCGAAATGTTTAGTCAATTAATAAATTAATTATTATCATACAACAGACACATAAGTATTCCAAACCGAGTCATTGAAATGCTCGCACTTTACCTTTTATTTTAATGGTAATCACTTGCATTGGATGGGTGATTTTAGTGGCTGAGCGCTTCCGTGCTTCGGTAGACACGGTTCTAGCAGAGCTGAGCATTGCAATAACCGTGTAGTCACTTTATCAAAGCCAACTTGGCAATTTGTATCACAAACCAGTTTTTTTTCTGAACTTTAGATTGGTATTCAAATCCTAAAAGCTATAATAGTTATATAGCTTTCGCTAGAACCAATCAAGGCCACCTTGGATTTCAAAACAATTCGCATAGGTACATAACAATCATTATGCAAGTACCATTACAGAGCCTTATAGGTTCATAATGATGTAAGAAATGAGCAAGAAAACTGGTTCTCAAGCCCGAAGGAGATATCAACACGGGTTGTTAACCTTTATCAAGTTTTTTATTTTTATGTATTTGCAAATCGTGATGTGATATGACCAGGAACATTTTCAAAAACATGGGAATCATATTTTCTTATTTGTAGTAAAACGTCCGTTTATCATATGGAATTTTCAAGTTGAAAATTGACTAAAAAAGCTTAAAGCTGCAATATTCATCAAAATCCCTTAAGAGCTGATCCAAACGGCTCTACCAATTTCCACCAAAACTCAAAATCATGTTCACACCAAATTTATTAACACCCCAAATGTTATTTAGTTTGGTGTGAAGCTCTCTTTTTAGTTAAACTACACCGTTTAAAGCTCTTAAGAACTCTCGTTATGAACCTCATGAGAATTTGGTTAATCTGTTGTCTCCAAATTTAGGTGGTCCTACTGATAAGGCCTCCACTGGTTGGTCCTTCGTGGTGTGACTGAGCACACTAAGTTGGAACTCATGTGTATATGTGTTGAAAATTATGCCTGTATTCAACAAAAAAACATCCATTGTTGATATTCTATTATTTGCGTATTCTGATTGTAAGGTTATATGGCTGTTTACACAATTTTGAACGTGTTTCGTTTTAAAACAAACGACGCATGACTTCATCTGACTTCTGCTATAACTCATTATTTTAGAAGTCTATCTTTAGGTGGCTTTTCTAACTACAATCAACACTGTGAAGGCTACAATGAAATGCATTCATATTAACTATTGATAGTGGCGCGTTTGACTACATGTAATTTTGATATATATGTAGACTACGGTAGCGACACATTACATTAGGACACAAAGTATGGTGATAGATTTTCAACCTGAGAGTGCCATCAAGCCAGTCGATCAAACGCTCTAGCAACCCCTACGAACAACAAAAGAACCAATGCTTAAGCCTATAATTTCGACATGCTTTTCATGTCAATATCAAATCAAATTCTTTCCCACATTAAGCTACCTACACATACACTGACATAACAATTAATTGAAATTACCAATACCGCTCCATGACAATTTCGATTCGTCGCACGGAATACGTTCACTTTTCATTACAGCTTCCGTCTCGATTGGGGATTCAAACTTCGATACGATCTTTTGTAATGGGCTGCTACTTGACTGCCATATTAGTTTTTGCGGCATATTTCCTTGGAAATTCTCAGGCGTGCGTGCCAGTGCAACATTTAGATCTCTCCTCGACGGAAACAATCACTTCGTCTCACCGGCCTAGACAACATACAATTCGAAGCGAGTTGATAACATATATACAAACCTGGTAATTTCCCTATGGAACGAATTTTTGTACCTAATGATGTTGTATGCGTTACTTATAATGCTAAAGTTTAGATGTTGAAGATCTAATCCAAAAATGAAATTAATTTTGTACATAGAATACATACGGAAAAGCATAGGAAACTTGATCTTAAGCGATGTGGGAAAAGAAGGGGAATATAAAGTTTTGTAATAAAACACTTATAATAAAACACACACATTTTTATTTTCTGGCCACTCTTACTGACCCAGTGGTAGTGTTCTGTACAGCCTGGTAATGAGAAACAGCGTTAATGAGGCTGCAATCATTATCCAAAGAAGTTTTCCGAATGGGTGCAATCTTCGTGCAATCTCCGTAAACGGCGACCAACATGTAAATAGATCTAAGAGATCGGCATGTATGTCGATAGTTACCGCTTATAAAAAGACTTTCTTCTGGTATCTTTGTACGCGGTATTACGTCTATAATAATGAAAATATCGAGGTTCCGAATAGCAACAGATAGTCAGTGGTAGCAATAGATAGTCTTTTGCTAATGCACTGTTGTTTATGTTATTGTATGGTTCCGTAGCCAATTAGAACAAATAACTTATAAAAAATCACCTGAACTTTAAAACTAATAAAAGTAATTTAAATATTTTTTTATTAAGACTATTAGATTAAATCTGGCGAATTTGCATGATAATAGGATTCTTTGATAAGATTTAATGAAATGCGTACCTTTAGAATATTGTTTGGCATATAATTTCGGCGAAGGATTTACTATTTTCTTTTCATTTAATTTCATTCATTTTTGTTTTCCAGCGGTCATTCATGATGTTCCTTTTAGGAATGTCCCTGAACACGATCTACGGTTCGAACATGCTGCACGAGCTTCGTATCTTCGGCGTGCTCCAGAGACTAGCAGTGGCGTACTTAGTAGCCGCCGGCTTCTACGCACTTACTGCGCCGAAGTACTACACTCCTCCTAGGGTGAGTATGTTGGGAGAACCCTTTGCTATCCCTACACGTACCCCCTGGGTAGTGCCAAAGGAGCAGCTAACAGTAGCAGTAGAACCAAGTTGCTAAGTTTTTCTGGGGAGGAACTGCCTCCCCACATGGTAATCTGCGCCGTTGTGTGTGCGTAAGTGTGAGTACGGTCAAATCAGTTGCAGAGACGTATCATCCCCGTCGCGGGTGACGGGAGCAACGTGATAAAACTTGGGTCAGGGAGGACCCAAGTCACATTGCTGTTGTTATTGTTTCAGGTGCCACTTAACATCAGGTGGAACTTCAGCTCGTCTCTTCACTTAAGTACCATTACAAAAAGGAAGGGGTTGGAAGACTTACAATCTTCATAGTGAAAATCATCGATCCAAACAATCGATATCTTCCATCATTGCAATTCTGACTGTCCAGGACCAGACCGTCAAATACAAGAGTCAAATATAAAGCAGTGATAAGCTATTAGTTTGACTACATGACAACGTCAAATTCACTCCGAAGCGCTTCCGAAGAGATTATTACGACTTAGAGTGATAAATATTATATTAGATATTTAGCCGTTGTATTTATATATGGATTTAACATAAATCTTTCATTGTCATGTTCCAGGGTGCTTGTGGACAGGCGCTGAAGGATGTACTATCTTGCGCTTGGTGCTGGGGGCTCGCCGCTGTACTAGTGGCCGTTCACACAGTCATCACCTTCGTGGTCCATCATCCCGATTGCCCAGCGTAAGTTACTCACTAATTTATTCGTACAATGTATGTTTATATCAATTTTTATTGTAACATAAATTATATTAGCTCTGAATTGACTTAGCTTGCCTTCGAATTGAAGGATCCCGGTTTATTTTCGGATGAAGCAAACATTTATGTGGTAAATTTATTCTCCGGTCCTGGATGTTTGTGTTTTGTATGTATCTGTTCGTTCATGACACCTGCGATATAGAGAGAATCTTATTGATCTAATGTTCATAATTTTTTTCTGACTTGATTTTTATTTTTTTTCTTGACTTATTTAGTGTGGTTTGTATAGCGTCTCCGTGTATTTATTACTTCAGTGGTTACCTCGGGCCTGGGGGCAAACATGACGACTGGGTGGCGCCCGAATGCAGCGGTGGCGCAGCCGGCTACATTGACAGGCTGCTTCTCGGCGCCTCACATCTGTATCAGCACAGCGACGCGCGCCGCGTCTACGGAGGGCCTGCTACCGACCCCGAGGGACTTTTGGGTATGAAATAATTAAATATAATATAATGGCATCGTCATCTCTAGCAGTCGCTATTTGGAGGTGCCTAGTCACTGGACCAATGGGCTCGATCTTTCATTATCCGCATCAAGTCCATTCATTCGCAAATCATCGCACTGAAAAATCTTAATGCCCATTGAAATCTTAAAATAAATATAACAACACTTTATTTTTAACCTACACACGCTTTCTTATTACTAAGTTTGGCACTTGTTCAAACCGTATCCGGCGCCATGAGGAAGAAATTTAGTATACACGTAGTTTTCAGTCTTCATTTTGATTATTTATCAGACATCGCCATAGATAAGAGTAGGGATAGAGCGGGCGAGCCTCTTCCGTTGCAATTAAACTTTTCGTTAGAATATCGACAGATCATTCTAAATTTAAAATTCTTTCTTCAGGTTGCTTAACATCAGCTGTGCAAGCGTTACTCGGAGTACAAGTCGGTGCCACAGTTCTGCTGCAGAGGTCGCACAAGTCACGTATATCTCGCTGGCTGGTGTGGGCGCTGGTGTATGCACTGGCCGGCGCATTACTTGCCGGTTTCTCACGCGACCACGGCGTGCTGCCCATCAATAAGAACTTATGGTAAGCACCAGATGCGCTGCTGTGTTCCGGTGGAAGGGCGTGGGTGGTAGTGAAATCACATGAGACGTAAGATCCCCGTCTCGGGTGACGGTCTATTCATGCTTCGGTCGGGGAGAACCTAAGCCGTATTGCTGTTGTTATGGGCGGAGGTAATCACTTATCTCTAGGTAGGCCGACAGCTGATTTCGTCACTTCTTCACATAAATAAAAGATAATTTCGCTTGCCTCAGTCCTACTTCAATTAGCATAAGTCGTGCATTTTTGAATGGCTTGGTTAGGCGCCAGTGTTCGCAATGGCCGGTGCGTTATGGACTAGCTACCAGTGCCGGATTACCCACGTAGCAAGAGTAGTAATTACTACGGGCTAAAGCGGAAAAAAGGGGATCCCCCTTTTGCGCGGTGATCGTATTCCAAATAATATCCAAATACACCCAACTCCGCCTGAGCGTAATTTTTTGAGTGATTGTTTGTTTGAGTGATCACTTGATAGTAATCTACGGTAGGTACAATACAACACCAACAAAATTGTAATTGATGGCAAATAAACGTATTGTCTCTAGATAACGGTAGCAAGACCTTACATATGAATGATAACTTGTTTTTGTCATTTGTTTCCAGGTCCGTTTCGTTTGTTTTTGTGACATCAGCATGCTGCCTCGTCCTGCTCAGTTTCTGCTACATACTGACAGATGCTTGGCGGATATGGGCCGGCGGGCCGTTCAGGGCACCAGGACTCAATGCTATAGCTCTCTACGTAGGACATTCTTTATGCGCTCATCTGTTCCCTTTCCATTGGCGAGTACCAAACATGCGCACCCATACACTAAGCTTGATTGAAGCAGTCTGGGGCACTGCGCTTTGGGTTATCATAGCTCATGTTATGGCGAAGAAGAAGGTTTTTATTTCCCTGTAAATCTGTAACATTGTTGTGTAAAAACAATGTATATTACATACTCTGTAGAAGACATACTTTTTGTCCCGCCACACTCGTTGTAGTTAAAGGGCGTATATTCCACTAGGTACCAAAAACCCGTCTTCTGCTTATCTATAATAAGCTAATGAGCTAATTGCAGGCTAAAAGGTATGTTGACGAGTTTAAGCCACACAAAACAGTGCAAGGCAATGTGCTCTGGATCACGGCTCATTTTAGGACGAGTATGCTTTAAATCACTTTGAAAGTTGTAACTAAGTAAGCTAATTTTTAGGTGGTTTAACTTAAGAACAAACATATAAACTGTATTGTACCAATGAATAAGTAGTAAAACCAATTTATATTGTATTAAATTTTATTTTGTTTGATTCAGAAGCCTTGCTTAAATTATTAAGTAGGTACAATTCTTGTTTTTCACTGTTTTGTCTTGTAAACAAGATGATACACATGTCTTGAAATATATTAATAATTACTTGTTGAATAGTGCTACATAGGCTCTAACGATTCGGGTAAAAAGGCTTGAATTCATGGCGTGTACGACAAACTCCAGAGCACATCCACTTAATTATTATATTTAGCTACAGCTGAACTTTTCTTTGATGAAAATGACCGCACGGGTTGTATCTCTAAGTCCTTAACTTGAGTGTCAATAGATTGTAAAATTATAGAAGACTGAGCGATTTAACTGATATTTAAGATAAAGCGCTCGTGTTGACGTGAAATATAGAGATATTTCTATATATTTTTTATGCCATTTTGATTGGAAATCGAATTTTATTGTTTTTGATAAGTAGTTAAAGAAAAGATTTTCATAAAACAGTAAGAAAGAGTCTGATAATCTAGCGTGTTTTGACAAGTTTTAGGTTCTTTAAATATAAAGTTTGTTAAAGTTAAGGTTTTATAAGACTAAGTTGCTAGTGCCTATAATCTAAGGAACATGTGTAATTTTTGTTAACCCATGTTGGAAAAATAAATAAAAACAATCGATATACAATATTTGACGCTTTATTAGCTCAAGGGTGACAGTAAAATCCGAAATGTCATTGGAAAATAATAATAAAACAAACGATTTAACAAAAATCATGACTCAATGTAACAGCTAATAGTTTTAACAAATAAAACTCAATAAAAATACACTTTAAAATTACAAACTGTTGAAAGAAAGAACCTTATCGCACCAATCGACCGAAACATATTTGAATCATATAAATAAAACTGAAAAAAATCTAGGTACCAAAACATTCGTGTACAACACAAGCAAGTTTGTGGTAAAACAGGCGACTATCAACGTCTACCAGACCCATTCGAGAACAGATTTTGAATCTGCAGCTTTCTTGGGTATTATAAATGTGTCAGAATGGATTTAAGAACATTGTCATCTAAATAAATCAGATGCAAAGGACTTTATTAAGTAAGTTTGTTTGGCATTTCATTTTCGCGATTTATGTCTCAGACCTAGCAACATTCATACATTCCATAAGCTAAACATATCAACTACATCATATAATTTATACAGACATTTTCAAAATATAATTACTCTTTTGTAGACGGTAAATGCCATATTAGGAATTGAACGTATTCAAATTAAACATACATCATACTTTATTATGATATACGTTTATTATTTTATAGGTAAGATATTCAATCTTAAATTCTGCCCTGGCCAGTAGTATCAGCTACTGATATGCAGGCCCTAACTACATCCCATGAGTAGGCACAAGTATATGTCGATGATTCATACTCTTGATTCTATAAACAGTAAAACACTTTTCGAGTCAGCGCTCCATTTCAATAAATGGTATTACTTGTAACATTTGAATTTACTAAATATTTTTAAGAAAAAATCTCATAAAATATATCTCAATACTTTTAAAATATCTGAATCGAGACGAGTAGACAATGTCCATAAATAACAATTGATTCAGCACGAGAAGTCTAAGTAAATATAACATCTTTTAATATCTAATTAGGAAGAATATATTACAAATATAGGGCGAGCCAGCATTAGTATATCATCCTGTAATGGGCTTCGTCTTTGACCCCTTTAACCTTCCTATAATACAAGGATTATTGGAATGTAAAATCTCATTATTGAGAATTTAAACCCTACCTTCAAAAGTATGGGTCACGAAAATAGTGTTGTAAATGAAAAAGGTTTATTTATGGTCAAACGGTCATCTTGTGTCAGTTTCGATCGATTTAGGAATTATATTTTGGGTTAAAAAAAGGTTAAGCGACTCTTAATTAACCTCCATGCTTCGGAGGATAATTAAAGAGAATTGAACTTTCGAAAATAGCAATTTTAGGATATACAATATCATAGCGTAACGACAGTTGACAGTGAAATAAACGTACTAATTCTGACTTACCCTTACAGAGAAAATATGTAGTAATTGCACACATAGTAAAATTTATTATGATATAGGTTGCTTAATATGCCGATACATCATGCGATATAACAATATAATTACGATACATGTTTTATATTCATTTTCTACTTACAGTTAGTCATAAATACAATATACGATGATACCGATAATTTACCTAACAGTAATAAATATTTAATTTCTCAAGTTTGCTAAGTTCATTACATTAAACTAGCGAATATATAACAGATTTTATATATAATCTAATTTCATCATGTGTAAAATTGGTCATTTACAGTTTCGAAACTAAAAAATGTTTAAAATAATTTACCATAAGTAGGGTAATTAAATAAGTACACGAGCTCACTTTAAGTCACTCATAATCTAGATATGGTTAGTATGTAGTGGAATGTTTAGTTCAGAAAAAGAATGTTATTAATAGAAAAGCAAGACAAAGAGTTGAGTGGCGTTTGAGCTGATCTAATCTGGCAAGAACAAAATCCGAACGAAGGAGATTCCAATTAAGAATAATTAATTATTAGGTAGTTTTAAAAACAGCTGCTTTAGTTTTAAACTTTATTGCAATAAAATACTGTTTAGAATTACTTCGTTCACGATTATGTGGAGTAGTTACGAAGAGTAAGATCGCTTTCGCTGAAGGCATACCATTTGTACTTGTCGATCTACAGAGCGCACACAGACCTGATATGAACACAGCTTATCTGCTGCATAGAATGCCTCTATGGTGAGGCCTGATCGGTTCTACGAGAGACTAGACATATACTGAAAATACTTGTCATACAATCGCGTAGGGCCCTTTAGATACATAAATCTAACTTTATCTTAAAATCAAGGTAAAATATCTAGGACGATACACATTTCGCTATAAATGCAAATTCATGGAATTCAATATTAACTGGTAAGACGAATTTATGCGAAAATTCTACATACTTTCGCCTTACATTATTATGCTACAAAGATTTCGACACCACAACAACGCACCAGGCATAAAGCAATACTTTTACAATAGTCCTTTATTATAAATATGCATGACATTACCGGAACACGCGGATGTGTTTCTAAAGTTGGTGAACTATGATTGAAAATAGTGACGTGCATATTTAATAATATAGAATCATGTTGATGTTTCAATACTAGGCCGTTAAGCTATTTTTCGTTGATTACTAATCGAAATTACTGCAAGAAAGCGAGCGAGTCGAAGTCCGTCATCTCATAGACACAGCGACATACTAGTATAATGTATGCTTTGGGTAACAATTAAAATTCTTAACCTAATTGCATATTTAGATAAAACACGCATAATATAGTTAAACTTATAATGATTTAATCCGTTTTAACAACGCTATTAAAATATATTACGAGATTTCAAACAACACGCGTATATCTAAAGATACCTAACTAAGAGCCCAGTACTATTCCCTGTCGTCTCGTCTCCGCACTCTGACAAAACTATCATCCATTGTATAAATAAATAACTAGTGTGGCACTTGACAGTTTATATACCTACCGATTAACGTAATGCAGGTATAACGGATCCAGCACCACAGGAGTACCTATTTACTTACAAATAAGTATAGTGAGCAACCATTCCAGCGCTGACGGCTCCTTCCACATTTCCGGCGCGTGATACAAATGTAAATACATCCAAAATATACAATTTTTAAATATACACTCCGAAAAGGGGCAGCGCTATAATTCGACCAAAGATATCGTGGTTACGAGAAACACCTAGTTCTCGCACCCTGGATTGGAGTCCGCCTGCAGTCGATACGTGTAGTGGGACCAGGCAGAGCGGACGAGTTAGATATCTGGTGACGTCGATTGGGGTTACTTGCTTTAACCCTAAATATAAGAGTACCAAAGATGTTGGGCGTGGGCACAGTGTATGGCAGGGTTCAGCAGTTTAGCGAGGTGTGACGTCACTCTGCGCTTGCGCAGCGACATCACTTGCGGCCGCGCGCCACGATGGACTGCAGTGAGGCCACCTGGCTCAGCAGAGTTGCGTTCTTCTGTTCCAGGTTTTCTACCCTCTTTCTGTAGTCGGAGTTCTCTGATATTAGTATCTCAACTTTCCTCTCTAGCTGGTCCATGTATTCTTTCTTTTTGCGTCTGCTTTCTTGTGCTGAAATCTGAAACCAAAGTTATAGTTTCAAATTATGTTTTAGAAAATAACGGATAAAAACTATTCGTAATAATCGGTTCTTAATTAACCTTGTTCTTGATTTTCCTTCTTATTTTCTTAAGCGATTTCTCCTCGGCCTTTGTGAGGGGCAGACGCGTCGGCACTGGATATCCTTCAGCAAGTAGAGTGCGTTTTTCTTCTTCTGTTAGTACCAAAGTGCCTGTTGACCCTTTCTGTAAAAAAATATTGAAATATTAAGCAATACGGTAAACTCGAGGAACTCTTATTTTTATAATAAGAAATATATAAAATATTCTTCAAATTCTTAACAAATGAGCTGGGTAAATTATATATAGTATTCATGAGTGGTTTGATACGTAAACCGCTGAGATGGCGCAGCCCGTGGGATAAGGAGTACTCCTGAAAAAAAAATTACAAAATGTTCATTTACTTACCGGCTGAGAGCTAATGAGTGGCGTATTGATGGGTTGTCTCGAGTGATGTGACACGTAAAGGTGAGCACGGCGCGATGGCGCAGCAGGCGGGGCTGGGGTCGCGGCTTCGTGTGCTGGGGATAGGGCGCCTTCGCTGTCTGAGGACGAGAGTGACGATGGCGGCGTGGGAGGTAAGTTGAACCCTGGGAAGATTGTAATTTGATTATATTTTACCTTTGACTATTATATAACATTATATTTTTCTTAATTAGCTTTCTGAAGCAATGAGCAGTAAGCTGAGACAGCCGCCACCGTGAGACAAGTAAGTGTATTCACCTGAACCACTCGAGCTGGAGGTGACCTTGATGGATAGTTTGTTAGAGTTGAGCGATGTGGCGAGCCTCGGCGCAGTACTGAGCAGCAGCTGAGGCACGCCCGCCGCCCCTACCTTCTGCAGTACGGCTTGTGGCATGTGGATTGTTCCAGTCTACCAAACAAAAGAGAAACATAAGTTTGTGTAAAAGTTATTGAAACAAAGGATAGGAAAAAGGATTGTTATACTATACAATAAACAAAGATTTTGTAAAGCAGTACTACGACCCTGGCTACTTCACCGAATCACCCGAAATTGATAGCAAATAGATTCCGAGAAGCCCAATCGCAACATTTTGCTCGTTTTGACCCTGTCCCAATGTAGTCGGAATCTTATCTCACGAACGATGACAACATAAGTCAAGTATAAATTAGGCAAAGTAATTGATTTTCTTTTAGTCTCAATATTTGCAAGAATTGTTCAGAAATAAGCACTTTATCATAGTGTTTCATGAAGCCTTGATAATCAAAATATTAGCACATTATTATTGCTATTATTGCCATTAGATTTGTTCCGTTATGCCGACTCTGACTACACTGCGAATGATCGATATAAATTATCAGGGCAAACAGGCACTTGTACTGTATATCTATGACAGGAACGCTCATAACTAATTAAATCAATATATAATAAATATATTTTATTGTGGTTACGGGTACAATAGCGATGGCAGAAATCTCGTAGCAGAAGCTTGTAGTATATTAAACATATTTATAATGGACACGTGTTCGTATGGGCAGAATATAACATTGAACATCTTACGTCCTTGCTGCTCTGCCTTGCCATTACTTTTTAAATTTAAAAGTCAAATAATTAACTCCATAAAGTTTTCTACAAAAGTGCGGTAAGACGAGCGTTGATCACCAACAGTAACAAATGCTTACTTACTTACTTAATTACCGTTTATCACTCACGTTTAAGATAACTATGGCCAGCATCCATGAGCTCCGTCTGGTGAAAGTTGCAAAGCGAGGTAGGTGTATAGGTACTTAAACTTTAGTGACCTTTAGTTTTTGTTCAGGTTCGAGGTATTCTATTTGTTAATATTCCGTACCAAAATTGGTAAATCGGAACCTTCGGATATAGCTGGAATATGTATGCTGCCTGTAGCTGCACGCGAAACTGCTTTTAATTGTGATTTGACATTCTAATGTTGAATTTGGGGACGGTTTTAGAAAGTGGTATTCCAACTATGGTCATTAGGTAAATAAACTATTTAATCTTCAAGTGGGTGTTAATTTATAGGTTTAGTGACATCTGAAATCTATGATAGATACTATCCCAAGACAATATTTATTTTAATTTGTTGTTGTTTTGCTTGGTGTCGCTAAGTTTCAAAGTAAATATTAGAAGTATTGCTTATACTCCATAATAAAGTAACGAAAAGAAGTACCTAATATAGAACTATATTTAAAACAAATTCTTAGGAAATTCAAACATAGAGAGTCTGCAGGGACACCACGGGAGCCCAATCCAAACTTGGCACTTGCAATCGAGATTTTTGTTTTAGAACATGTTTAATCACTGTTTCCTTTACTGTATTGAAAAGTTGGTACGGCGCACTTATATTCTTCAAGTAAAAAACTCATTGGTGCACTTTGGGATTTGAATTAGCAACTTTCGGATTTAAAGTCGGCTACAGAATAAACCGACTTTAATACTTTCATCCCTTTTTACCCTTGGGGGTTAAATTTCTTCATGAATGTGGGAAAATTAAAAAAACTCGCAATTGACGGAGTTACTGTTAAACATACATAAAAAATACCTACAGAAGATAGATTTTTTTTGAAGTCCTTTTTAGGTAAAAAATTAAGCCGACATAGAAACAACAAACGAAACATTCTTTATTAAAAATTTATACGCATTTCATGGCGTTGTTGGGAGGTCAATGAATCGTTAAATATACCTTGCTATACTCGTAAATAATGGCAAAGCTCAAAAGTCTATGGTCAATGACTCGTGATACAGCTTTCAACAAATTAAGATAAATAACTTGCAAATTTTAGGCCCCTTGTTCACACGGTTTTTGTCAGTCAACAAACATGAGTGATCGATACAACTGTGTTCTACATACGGCGAATGTAGAACAGGGTAAGCAATACGCAAAAATAATTAACACCTCCCTATTTTTAAGTGATAAAAATAGGGAGGTATTAATAGTGACGGAAAGAGTTAGTGGACCATATGATTTTAAGTGACCTCCTCGTTCTAAAATAATAAATACGACATAGATCCTCTATTTCTTTGGAAGTCAAAGTTGCCTTGTATTTCACCCCTAACAAATGAAGATAGTAAGTATTAGTAGTAGTAGTTAGTATTTCTGTTATCAGCCGCAAATAAAAACATTATTAGATATATGATTAAGCTTACTGTGTGATCGATGACATAGTCGAGGTGCGGAAGCGGCGTGGGCGACGGTGGACAGGACGATGCGGGGGAATCTGGTTCGGATTTGGGCTCTGCCTTCACCTCCCGGAGAAGAGAGTCACTGGATCTTCGTCTGCTGCTCCATGCGCTCGCTGGCATCGCAGGATAGCATTCGTCTTCCATATCTGGAACCAAACATTGCATAGCGTCAACAGATTTTTCTTATAATAAATAATAATAAAATTTACTTTCTCTCACAAGGTTAACAATTACTTAAGATTAAGGTATAGATGTTTCTTTTTTACTTTGTGATTTAATTTAGTCGAATTGTCCTCGGAACTCTTTATTAGGTATAAAATATCCCACTCGCATTTGCAATGCTCCTACTCCTGAGCCATGAAGATGGAAACTCTTACAATTTTAGAAAACTTAACTAAAACTTCAACAGAATAATTTAAGGGCAAGTAGTATTTGGCTACAGAAAGATTAATTGACAATGGCGAATAATTCGAATGCTAGTAATCTAAAAGCATTCCAAGAGAAAGTCCATAGATCGCTAGATATGAATTTTAAACTCTGATACATCACATTGCCTATCCTGAGGTGGTACAACCTTCACTGTTAGTACCATATTGCAGTATACCAAAGCTGTCTTGTCTTGATTGTGGCTAGCTAACTGGCTAGGCCTATGAATCCAGAATATCTACCTGGCTGCCCTATACTATTGTAGTGGTGTCATGTAGATAGATCATGTAACTTAGGAACGTACTACAATTAGCCTACGATGGACGCCCTTCAGTGCCAAAGAGAACAAAACGGAGACGATTGTAAATTTCTAAAATAACTTGTTGAAACTAGGGTAATTCACTTCCTGTTGCGATGGATTAAAATTCACAAGCATCCATGTGGAACGAGTTGGAAGCATAATTGTTGGTTATGCGTCTATTTTTTGTGCTCCTTGTACCTGGCAGAACAGCATTATTTACGGAGAACAAGTATTCAATATAAATCGATTAAGGAGTATACTAAGGCTATACTCCTTAATCGATTTATATTGAATATATCGTTGCACGAATCGATTAGGGGGAGCTAGGCTTCATGGTAGGGCAGTTATGTCTTAGATGCGTGAACGTTGACATTTATAACCGACTGGGTTTATAAACCATGTCTGAAGATCGTCTAGGCAGGTCTTAAAAGATGTTTTATAAGTTCATCGAAAGAACTACAGTAAGATATAAGAAGAATAGATTTACAAGTGAATAATAGGCCGCAGGCGTGGGTTGCTTAGGACATCCTGACTTATACCCTCTGTTTTGTGAGCACCAGCCAGTTCGAATGCATGTCACCACCCGACTATAAAAATATTTACATTACATTTGTCGCGTCCAATTATCGAAATGGTGACTTACATATTAGCCGATTATTCGCTACCGCTATCAAGTCTTAGCGAAGAGTGATAAAAGAAAATATATGCCCCTGATTAACTTTTATTACTCGATTCACCTCTTTTTTTAAAAATAGGGCATTTTTGTATAGTTCCGGTGTAGTACTGTCAATATACCCTATTCTTGCCATACAGTAATCCGGTTTGAAGCGGTGCTGGTGAACTGGCAAGCTCACCAAGTGTTTTTGAAACTTTATTTTCGTATCTTAGATTAGGGAGGCACAACGCGTACATTTATTTCTTCCTATACTTAATTAGAACACCTTCGTCGTATTGATGTTGTCGCTTGGAGAGATAAGGGGTCATGACATGTTTAATTTTATTCGCATAAGACTCGCGTTGTATGCCTGCTTACTATGTCTGGAACGACTTAGCAGTTATACGGTTACATAATTGAATGTTGAACAGGGACGCATGATTAACTCATTAACTTGTATCAGTTAGTTTCTAGCACGTAATAAGTACAGTGCGGGTCTTCGGTTCGCTAGCGATTTGGTTGACGTTATATAGGAGATATTACCTGTTATTATGTGGCAGACTAATGAATGGTATTTTAATTTATTTAAAACTAACTAGCTTTTGGATTTTTGTAGTAAAACCAGTCCATAATGGAAAATAATATGATTATGATTAACGGTTTACTAAATGTTATATTGTTCAAAGTTCATTTCTTGGTAACATATTATTAGAGGCCAAATAATTGAAAGAAAGGTTCATAAACGTCTTTCATAGCTTAGATTCCTCGCTTTATGTTTTTAACTTGTGATGTACATATTGTACATTATATCACAAGAAATAATTGGAAAGAAATATAATTGAAAGGAATATAAAGCCCGTGTTCTTTGAATTTAATTTAAAATTCAATTACGTCCGCTCACGCCGTAGGTCCAATTGTACTAACTTTTATGACATAACCAGGACTCTAAGTAATCGTTTCATTTATCTGTTGGTAAATGCATTTAAGTATCGCGCGCTCGCATCGTATAATTCAGAACAATATTCATTTATCTTGCATGTTTATGACAGTAAAATTAAGGTCTATTGTCATCACCAATTTCTTGAAACTATGTACTATGAGCTACTCTCCTTATTTCTAGGAATCAATCTTGGGAGAGATGTTTGTTATTTGAGTAGTACGAAATGAAACTAAAGTTGAATCACTGTTTTTCTATTATTAGCTTTTGATAATAGCATATCAGCCTGTAATTTTCCTATCGTCCCCACACGATGGCACACGCAAAATTACTGACAAGCGAGAGTCAAGACACCTTTGTCCTCTACCGGAGACCTATTTCGTTTGTTATACCTATAGAGGTCACATGCCCTCGAATTTAGGGTTCATCTGTTTTCACAAGATGTATTTTCACGCCGTTTTGAGATTGTATTGTGTACATTACCTTTTCTCCAAAATAATAATTCATTATTCGAAATTATAACATTGAATGATTTTTCGGATCAGCGGATACCGCGCTACATGGCTTCAATCTTATTTTAACAAAAAAAAAAAGACATATATATATTTTGACAGATAACAATTTTCCTATGGCAATATATCTCTAATCATCTGTTTATAGGGATTATAGGGATTGACTGATGGTTTCAGTAACTGGATATTTTTGTACTAACTGTCAATTTCAGGTAAATCAAATGTTGAAACAAGTTTTTCCTTTAACACTTTGTCATGGGGAAAATGACCCATGACAGGGAAAACTTACGTCTTCGCAATACACGATTCATCTAGTTTAGTCCGTCCGCTCTTCAAACTGCAATGGTTGTGAACAGAATGAGCTAAAAAATTAATAAAAGGAGTAATTACTATTTGCCAAACCAACAACCAACAAGGTAAAATTACTTGCATCATTTGTATTTATAACTTTAAACAGTTAAGTGCGATATATAGATATTTTTACCAACCACAAAAAACGAGAAGTAACCCTCACTTGTCCTCGTCATTTTAAGATAGGGAAACGGCCTGTCACCTTTTAACTATTTATTATTTCTGATCCTTCCTATACATATCTCTTAGTCTTAATGGGGATGACAAGTCCTGTACTCACGTCCCGCATTGTTCCTCAATGGCTAACCCTACCCATTCCAGCCCAGCTCCTTAATGTACCAAAGGCCTTTGCCTGCTGTGGAGACCCATAAACTGTGTGTGTATATATATTTATTAACCATAATACTACGTTGACCATAGGTACGACGTATGCCAGAGTATATAGTAATCACATAAAAAATCTTATTCATATACACATGTCTATTTTAACGAGTATTTCAACCTCGATTTAGTTTACGTTTCAACCCGCCATCATCCTCATTTTGACAGTGTCCTAATTGTATTATTATCCTATAGTACCTGGTCGACCAATATTAAAAAAAGTTGCTGTGTTACAAGATACAGTTAACTTAAACTGCAATACCCTATCTGAACACAAAATTTCATCCAAATACGCGATACGCGAAATAAATATACATTACAATATCTTATATTATTACTTCTATAACTTTCAATTTCTATTGGTCATTTGTTCGGCATTTCTTCGTGAGAAATTATAGCATTTGACATTTATCTAATACGAGCATAGATTGAAAACTGCATCCGCATTGATTCAAACCAGACGCTAAAAGTTTTATAGTCTAGATAATTGCGGTTTCTGGTGAATGTATTCATCTAAAACTTCTACAACTCTTTAAAATTGAATATAAATCACCAGAACACACTTTCACGCTACTTATGTATTTATGTATGTTTAAATGTAAACATACATAAATACGTATTTATGTTTAGATACATAATAAACATACATAAATTTAGCTTTTTTCCGCGGAGGTAGCAGAGCCCGAATGGAATCACTTATCTTTTTGCACCATGTTATAAGCGCAGACGTGATAAGTGTTAAGCTCATTACCGACCTATTTTTACTATCAATAAGCTAACACTTTCCGTCAGTAAAATATATCATTCGGTAATAAGTCAACAGTATATTTTATACACAATTTACGTTGTTTCACATTTTTCATTAATAATGAGTTTTATAAAAGTACCTATATTTAAAAGGTCAAGACACTACGAGGTCACCTCCATTCAAGACAAGTTATCAAAAATCCTTTTCTGATATATATTTAAGCATAACTTATTAACATTGTAGTAAGTAACTTCCTTATCTTAATGTCATATCACACGCAAGTGCATCCCAAAGTCAGAAGTTATCTCATCACTTTCGGATCGTGTCAGGCATGATAGCTTGACCTCAGTGAAGAGATTTTCACATTTTGAGGACAACGGCCAGCTCTCCACCGGTCGACACCGCAGAAACCCAATCAGGAAGGTTGTAAATGTCAGATGCTTGTTTTCAATCAACTTCCAGGGGAGGTTATCAATACGGCTATATTTTTTATATGTTTGGTACCTCAGTTATCCGTCATTTAGCAATCAAAATTATTTTTTATTTGAAGATATGTTTTCCGATTGGTCCCATAATTTTTTTTTAATCGGTTCAATGGTTTTGTATTTAAATCAAAATAACTAGATATATGTCATCTTTGTAAGGGCGAGAAATAAGACATGAAAATAAGTGAGTTTTTAGGGTTAAACGGGACCCTAATACTAAGAATCCGCTGTCCGTCCGTCCATCTGTCACCAGGCTGTATTTCATGAACCGTGATAGTTAGAGAGTTGAAATTTAACACTATAACAACAAATACTAAAAAAAACAGAATAAAATAAATATTTAAATGGGGCTCTCTACAAAATACATGATTTTTTTGCCGTTCTTATTATAGATAATGGTACGGAACCCTTCGTGCGCGAGTCCGACTTGCACTTGACCGGTTTTTTTGTCACAGCCACTGTGTGCATACGCTATCCATCTACGCATTCAAAACGCATAGTATGAATACAAAATTGGTAAATTTCAGCTAGTGTAATGCGCACGGAAAACGCATAGTATGAATACAAAATCGGTAAATTTCAGCTAGCGTAATTAAGGTTCTATGTCTAAAGCAAGTCTATCTCTGCTTTTGAATTCATAGAATAAATATTTAAAAGCAATTAAGGTTGAAGTAGCAAGACCCTCTTGGCTGCATCGCTACCAAGAATATTTATTTTACACTACCTGCGCCCACATTTTCCCGGGAACAAAAGTACCCTGTATGTTAATCCAGGATATAAGCTATCCTGGTACCAAATTTCATCCAAATCCGTTGAGCCGTTTGACCGTGAAGGAGTAACAAATATACACACACACACATACATACAAACTTTCGCCTTTATAGTATAAAATTAGTGTTATTGCCTGGAACTTAATCTAAACACTACGTGCTATTTTAAACAAAATATTTTCCTGTATTGACTTTCTACATTTCAATTGTCACGTCTTCGTCATCAGAATTGCATGATTCACGTACGAGATGCATTTTATTTTCACGGAAGTCCTTAGAAATTCTTATATTATGACATGCGTAAGCTCTATATAGAAAGCAAATTTACGCGTTTTGTTGTGAATTTATTGAAATTTATCAAGTATATAAAACAGCTGCCATTCTAAAGTGATGTAACCAATATTTGACGACGTGACGCCAATTATCTCTGGGGACAAAGTCGGGGCACATGGCGCAGCTGTTAAAACTATTTGAACACATACATTGATGAGAATAATTGTTGATTAAAAGTGAATGCTTAAATGATAAAAATGGTTAGTTGCGGACTGGTGCCCCAATAACCTACATTTACGAATACTTACACTCTCTTAATCTCTGACTTTACCAGCAAAAGTTTCTAATGAAGCTATTATAACTGGCGATATTGCTTGACTTATATTCAATGTAATATTGTATAACGTAAGTGACTGCCATTATATAATATAAAAAAAATATTTGAGAATCACCAATGATTTTAATAAGTAAGAAGATAGGGCAAGTTCTATCAATACGTTGACAAAAATTTAATAAATGAATGAAAAAAAATATTAATATAATCATTTTATTAGAAAATAATTCCAACAAAGCTAGTGGAAGATATGAGACCATCTCGTGTTTTCTTTTCTCACAATATTAAAGCAATTTGATTTTCAGAGATAATTGCTATTTATTTGCGGTTCAAATCAAAATGGCAGCTTTACTAATAAATTTAAATTACTTACTACTTCTATTTTTCAGTTATAGCACCAATTTACTTTTTATTTTCAAGTATTTTCTAAGAAGAATCTAAGAATCTTACCGTCGACTTTGGTATGGTGCGGAGAGTTTGGTTCTGACTCGCCATCTGAGTGTAGACTGTATGAATGCTCTGTCTTGATGGGTGCCGCGCCGAGTGCTGCGTCTGTCATAAGCCTGTCGTGGAGAACTACGCCCATCTTAGAGTCCCTCTCGACCATCCAGTCCTCCATGTCTTCGTCTTCGTCCAAAACATCTTGCATATCCTGGAAAGATACAAATTTTCCGTTGAAGCTAAGATATTCATGATTATCTGATGCGAATTCGAGATCCGGTTCTGTTTGAAGTAGATATGTGTGCCTACGTAGTTATTAGGTCTGTATGTGGACGCAATATAGGTAAACAAACACTATCTGGCTTAGTTTAAAAAATATATATTTTATATACGGGCATATGTGAGTCCGCCTCACAAGATCACGCACAAGCTGTGGGTAAACCTGTAGGCTTTTTCATGTATTTTTATTATGTGATGTTTCTACAAATTTACTGTTTTCTGTTTTTTTCCTTTACTTGTGCTACAAAGCATGGTTCTTGCCAATGATTCTAGTTCAATGGAGAGTAAGCTATTTATTACCAGTTTGGATTTCCTTTATGAGTGTCCAAATATGCGGCATAAACGACGGAACCTTAAAAACGTAAATTAATAGTTGAATCACTTCATCTTATACCTTAACTACATAAATAACTTAGAATTATAATACTTATAAACCTTAGACACGCAGTTTAGAACAACTACCAAGGCGCGTCTGTGCGTCACATTGAAATAACACTGATATCAGAGTTCTTTATCCGTTAGTATATGAATTCTTATTTCAAAAGTTTACTATTAACTAAATCTCTATAAACAAAATCGCATTTGAGTCAAAACTTGCGTATAGAATTTCAGAGTAAACTATCACCTCGTTCAACAATGGCTCACCATGGAATGAACGAGTAGGAAATTTCGAGGAGCTGCAACTCCGTGTGGAAATTCTCTGAACCGAATTGCGAAGTACATAGTTCGTGTATGCTAGTTATGCTTTCAAACCACTTGTTCCAAGCACAGAGTTGCAGACGTCTTAGTAGACTCATGCTGAGAATCAGTTTGTTATTGTATAAACCTATCCTAGCTGTAACAGCCTACGCGGTACATTCACAATGATTTATTTAAGTAGATGTGAATTAATGAACAGTTGCTATGTACTCAGGGGATCTATCAAGACAGCTCTACTTCGATTAGTCTGAACAGTTAACTTATTTAGTCTGCCTCGACTCCCGACTGAAAAAAGACATGTAGGTTAATTATTCAGTATTAGATTGGTATCGTAGTATCTATAAATTTGCAACATTTATTCTGTTCGTAACAAATATGTAGCAGTTTTAGAAAAATAAAGATTTTTGATACTCTTATAGCCAAACCCCATAAAAGTAACAGATGACTTTTTTTATGTAACCTAGGTTACGGGACGAGCTGAAAGCCCACCTGATATTAAGTGGTTATCTCCGCCTATAACAATAGCAATACGATTTAGGTCCTCCCTAGAAATTATGAAAGTCCTAATCAAACCATGTGTTCAAAAAAAGGTTCGTATATATAGGTATATAGGTTAGGTTCTTTAGCGAAACAGTTTTATGATAACATAGATTAGACAAAAATTGTAGATCATGCATCATCAAATATGTAGAAAAATTGCACTTGCACTTTTTTTCTAACAGTCACCATGTCTGATACTGCCGAGGCTAGGTATCATAATTATTGTTATGTTTCCTTTATAAACAGACCACTGGAAAACGCGCCTAGTATACTGCCTCATAGGTGAGGTGGAAACGTGGTATAATATATTTAGGCGCGTTTTCCAGTGGTCTGTTTATAAAGGAAACATAGCTATCATTATGATACCTAGCCTCGGCAGTAACTAAATTATATTCAAACTCGATGCGTCTAACAGTTTTGGATCACAGTTGTTGATATCATCAGAAAGAGACCGAGCTACTTTCAGAACAGATTTTTTGAATTAAACTCGACGCCGCCGAAATTTCTGTGGTCGTCTCTTTTCATGTTATTCATTTAAATAATCGCCGCAAAAGAATCAACAATTTTTAAGACTAAAAGCTGATTCACTTACGCATGCTCCAATACGAGGAGGACTTATTTTAGATGTACTGGCTTGTTCCTTTTGATGTTTTCTTTTCAGTGCAGCAATAGTAGTCTTCCGAGTATAATTTTTACGACACAGCACATGAATTGTCACCGTTTTTTGGTCTTTTAGGTAGTCAGTATATTCATCACCTCTTTCAACACTTGCTTCAATCAACGTCTTCATGCCACGATTAACAGTAACAATTTCACTTGCAGGCAAAGGTTTATCACAAATGAAGCAAAATTGCGACATATTGAACAAACTGAATACAGCATAAGTAAAGTAAAGAATATTAGCAATAACCTGTTACCGTCTTTTCAATATGAGGGAACGTTGAAGACTAACGAGGTTTCGATGGGACCTTAGAAAAAAGAGCAGGTAGACGGACATTGCCACGTAGACAATTGAACAACAGACAGATGTTGCTCAAGGCCACATGGTCACATAAAATGAGGGACTGGGTTTCTTTTCAGTTCATATTCTCAGAATTATCATTTAATATTCATGTATTAGTTACTTAGACAATTAGTTTTGCTTATACTATGCGTCCAATAAGCCGCGTAGTCGTATTATGGAGAATACAACTAGTAAATCGGTTTTTCTTAGAAAAAAATTGGATGAACAATTTTTGTAGATAATTACATGATATACAATTTTTGTCTAAGCTATTTTTATCACAAAACTAATCGTTTCGCTAAAAAATCCATGAAACCTATTTTTGCGTAAAAACCTTGCATACATTTTTTTGCATACATGGATTTGGGATCGATGGGGACTTTTGACAATTTCATTATATATACGGTATGCGTATCGTTCATGTAAATTATCAGCTTCATAAGAATTTCAAGGGTACCCTATTTTCCGGGCTAACTTGACCGGACTATAAGCAAAATTACTATTATACTTTTCAACGACTTCCAAACGAAGAGGTTATCAATTCGGTAGTTTAGTAGTTTATATTTTGGATATATCTTTTTTAACCCTTTTGCCCTGAGGGCAAGAAATAAGGGAAAAAGGTATTGAAGTAATTTTTTTCCAGTTTTGGCCAATCAGTGACTGGCTATTTAAACATGAGTGATAAGCCATTCATTCTGGAAATCTGGAAATATAAAAAATCGATCCCATCTCATTTCCATCAAAATTGGATTGGGGGTTATCTTCTTGACTTCAAAAGAAGGACTTCTCGTCACCTAGCCGCTTGGGAACTAGCGAATTGGAAGCAAAGCCAACGAACGGCCGTGTACCAAACCCGGTCACCGACCCCACTGTACGCCTTCCGACTAGTGATGTGCTTCCGAGGTACTCTCCATGGTCGATGACCACACTCTAATTTGCATTAGAAGCCCGGAGCTATTTGCCTTATCATTTATTTTTTACGTTTGCTCTTCTCTGCCAAAATATTTTGTTTGGGGTATTGAACTCAGCCTTGCATCATTGTCATGGTTAGGAACGTGTTGGAAATCAGTAATTGCAAATATATACTCAACGTAAATGTATATATAAAGTACGCTTAGACGAGTAAAAATGCTCTGTAAGTTATTATAATTGTACCGTTTAACTTTCATCATACTTTAGAATGGAATACCTTTTGAAGCCAAGATTACATAGAATCTTTTAGCATTTTTAACAGTTATACAGGTCTTATGTTATCGATTGTCGCTGTGCCGTTTGATTATAACTTTTTTATAGCGTCCAAAATGTCGCTACCAGAAATCTTAGTGACATTTATGTATTTGCTGTTTGCACTGCCCTCAATAACAGCAACCTGCGATGGATCCAACTTAGGCGTGTCAGGAAGGAATACTCTTGCAAAGTGAGTCGCAAACACTTCAGCTGCTCCAGAGCCCGTAAAGGTTTGGCCTTGATACGTGACATTAGGTTCAAACTCGCCCTTGGACCGCAGGCTCGAAACGTATGATGGATTATTGACCTATTTAAATATGCATAGTTAAAATCTCATCCAAGCAAGGTAGATGTTATTTTATCATAGTACTAAATTGGAAGTAACATAAGTATATCATATAGATTATTTCATATGCATATGAGTTGTGTTTTGTTTACTTATGTACTTATAATAAGACATTATGTATCTGCTAGCAAAGGTTAAGCGGACATAAAACTGTTGTTTATTATTTGCACAAATGACTCATCAACATGTTTCAGACATTGAATTCGTTACTGCAGTCATTAAAATACTAACCACATGGATTATGATTAACCTATAAGCATGTTTATACCCAGACACTCGAACATTGACATTGCAAAGTAGCAATCGAACCCAAGACCTACAGTGCAGAAGGCAGAGCTACTACCAACTGAGGTATGAGGCCATTCGAATTTTGAAATAGACACGTATTGGTGTCATCTAAGTCTTGAGACTTGCTTCGATAGTTACCTAAGGAGAATCCTCTTTTTGAATACTTATAGCTATGGAAAATGTAAAAAGTTAATTTAAAAAAAAGATAAAATCTACCAGAGACCCCAGTTTACTACTGCAAATGTTGATTAAAGGTAGAATACACAAAATCCCTTAAAGTTGTATTCAGAGGTAATAAAACGGCAGTTTCAATTTCCACTATTACACCATTTTTATCCCAATAATATCAGAAAATATAAAGGAATAGGAAGGGTAAAAAAAATACAATTATAGCGGATTTTACAAAAAAAACTTGCGTACCCTACTATTAATCTTCTCCTGACAATTACGTTCGTAATTGAGGCTAGAGAGAGGTGATAAAAGAGGTGGTGAACCAAATAAAAATAGGTAGTTATGCGTGAAAGAAAACATTAGCACTTGTAGAGTATTGCACATTGCACGAACCGGATATGACATTTGGACTACTTTGGCTATTGCAGAAAGACATGTACCCTCTCACGTGGCATAATTAGGTATGCTGGTGAAACTTCGATATGTGAACCGGTCGGTTCTTAAAGTCAACCGTTGCATAATCGAATCGAAATATCTCACACGACACCCGCATGATTTGTTTCACATTAATCAATGCTCCAAATGTCATTCGCATACTGCGACGTAGTTAGACGCGGGGCAGAAAAAGAAAGAAAAAGTTCGCACTCAAGTGAATGTGTTCTTCGCAATAATTTACGATGAAAGTTATAATTACGCATACTGTCGTTACTGCTGTATTGTATGTAGGTGCCGGTTCTGTTATAAGAGCCGTGAGCCGTAACTTAATCAAAACAATCTATCATCATTCCATTCATCGTTGGGATTCGTGAGAGCATCGCGTTGAGAACAATCGTACCATAACGCTATCTCACTCCGACAACAGTTATTTATAATGGCAACAAGTATTTGTGATAATGAAACGGTATAGCTTTAAATTAAGCACATTAATCAATTAGCGACAGAGTGAAATGTTTTATTGCACCTCGGCCAATGGCTGTTATCGGGCTAGAAATTCATTCTAGTAAATACCTTTAAGTGTGCATTTACAATTTATTTTATTGTAACTTGGCATAATAATAATAATTCTACAACATGTGAAAATAGCTGTTCAGTTTATAAAAGTGTAACATTATTGACAAGAATTATCTATTACCAAAGATTTGGTTGATTGGACTTAAAGAAAGTTAATCTAAGGATTATTTAAATAATTGAATACAGAAGCTTAACTTCTATGGAACGGTAAAAAACCGAGATGTCGGCAAAAAAAAAAAAATCCGGCTAATCGTTTTAAAGACGGTTAGGGTAAAGAGTAGACAAAATTATCGTCGTAGGAAACATGAAATAACGTTTTTTTTAATGCCCTTTGTGTGACGAGATGAGCTGATGCTTATACCATAACAACAGCAACAAGAATTAGGTCCGATCTGACCCAAGTATGAGAAGACCCACGTTGTATCCCGTTGCGCCTGTCACACCGGGGTATATGCGGTGTAACATCCCCGTCTCGTTGCTATGTTCCGGTGGAAGGGTCTGGATACTTCACCGGTATCCAGACCCTTCCACCAGAACATAGCAATACGAGTGCATCGCTGCTTGACAACAGATTACCAGGTGTGGAGGCAGTACTTCTCCGGGGGAACTTGGCTCAAGTTCTATTGCTACTTTTAGTTGTTCCTTTGTTACCACCCAGGGATTGATTTTTCATTACAACGTAACGTAACGAACATGACGGTACCATAAGTACCTTCTTTACTGAGTGTTTACACATCCGTTGTAACTAAAATTATTTTGGAAGTAGGACATGAAGAAATTGCTCATAAAATAGTGTGTCGCGTTAAACTGGACGTAACTTCCTAGTAGTAGATTTGTTTCATGGAACCCATTCGTTTAGTACTGAACTTATTTCTGTAGATGTTACCAACTTAGTTTATATTACACTTTAGAAATATTGACTTCAGAAAGGGTAATATTTTCTTTTTAGTTTTAAATATCTTTTATTTATTCTTATGCCGCTTTAAAATTAATTAATTGTCATCTCGTTGTTCTATTTTCATCGCTTGACCGTAAGCAAAGCAACACACAACGTTTATTATATTTTTTTCGTTACGGATTGCAAATAACCTAAACAGGTCTCAAGTGAACGTCTCATGAAATACCACTCTGTGCGGGCGCAGGAATGGGAGCATTTTTTGTAACTACTTTCACCGGCCGATAGTGGATTTGTTTCCGGTTCGCTCGGTACCGTTCTCGTATCGGCATTATCTCTATCGCCTGACAGTTGCAATGCAAGTGCGTTTCGAGCCTCTGTCACAACCCATGTCATCCTAAGGGAATTAAATGGCTCGTCAATTTTCGAGCATTACAAACCGGTCTAGTTTTGCAATGCGGAGGCGCATTGCAAAACTAGACCGGTTTGCAATGCGGAGCTCTTAAAAATGTGGTGTTCATATGGTACTCATAGAAATAATATCTCGTTGAACAGAAGAGTGGTAATTAATCATCGAATAATCGAATATTGCATGAAGGAAAGTCCGTCCGCTCCCAATTTCAATTCTAACCCAGTCCAGAGAAATCCACATTAAACAGCCTCTAGAGTTCTTGACTGTTGATAAATAAATCGAAAATTTATTGTCTTTATTTCTGCTACTTGCCCTACGAACTACGAATTGAAGTCCATTGCGAAATTCCACAGTGTTGGAACAGTTATGGCCAGCTGTGTAATAAATGTAGAGGTCATCGAGGTATCTCAGGAACAGGTTGGGCAGCAATCCCAAACTGCAGAGACAAAGTGGCGCTGGAGCAGCACATTCAGATTTACTTATCTGACTGTAATTGTGAGGTATCAAACTTGATATAATACCCATTTCATTCATATCACCGTGGATATCGATCGATCGCTTTCTTCTAAAACCATAGAGTATGGAGTTTAAAAAAATTAAAGTATTTTTACACTGACGCAAAGTGACGAGATGACGATCCGACAACTCATTATCACTGCTTTGCTTCCTACTACATCATTATCAGCCCGCAATAGTCCACCGCTGGTATATATAAGCTTCTGCCAAAAAGTAATATAACAAGTATATAACACAAATATCTGAAAAGAATTGGTTATCGAATTTTGTTTTGATTGTGAATGTTTTCTCCTTGATGGCTACAAACAAATGGCCTTATTGTGTCTGTGATGAATTGAAGACACTGATCAAAAGCCAGGAATACTAAACGCTTCATGAATAATTTCCGAATTTATTTTTTCCACTCGATCAGACAGCCCGCAGTTTAGGCGCCAAGCTATGGGTGCTACTGGGTGACAGCAAATAAATCCATTATAAAAAAACATATATATACCAATAAAATTACTTTGTTCTGTGTACTGAATCGATTCTAAAAGTGGGTCCATATTTTGATACATTGATAGAGTCCCGCTGATAGATGACAGTTTAGTAGTAAAAGCAATATTATTGAAATTTAATTTAATTGATTTGATATCGATAGGATTGTACGGTAGGCGGAAAGCAATAGATGTAACCCGTCAGGCTTCCTACGCAGAAATCAAATGCCACCGAAGTAGCAATTTCCAGAACGATGTACGATGACGTCAACAGGGCTAACTCATAGAACATTGTCTAGACTAGTCTTCGACGTCACGACGCCTGAGACAATTTTCGCTGCAAAACGCTAATGACCCTGAGGCCTGAGAACGTGGGAAGAATTGGTAGCTGAATGGCGTATGACCTAAACTTATATATATAAGACATTTGTTTTCATGTAGACGTGCTGCAAAGTAATGAATTAATTCCCGAAAACAAAAGGAAATTTAATTATAAATATACTACATTAAATGAGTAAGTAAATCCTCAACTTCATTGTAGTTTAAGCTTTTTTTAATCAGGTAGTTGTTTCTATTTTAATTTTGTTACTGTTATAGTACATTACTTTATAGTATAGTAAAATACAATATTAGTATCTTACTTCTGACATTTTTTATCAAAATTTATCGTGTGGGATGCATGAATGAAAAAATTGCGCAAATGTTATCTGATAGACGATAACAACTACGAGTGATCCATATTGATATATGGATGAATGGAAAGTGTCTGAATTATTTTTATTTGATGGATGGATCATTACTGACAAATTTCGTATAAAGAAGACCCTATAATTAACTACTCGTACAACTGAATTTCTAACTGGTATACTGGACTATTAATTTAAGAAAAGCAACTGTTGTAGGATGTATTGCCTAATTTGTCTTATATAATATAAATAACTCCTATTATTTTTCACATTTTTTATCATGACAATCCTTTTTTATTTGATTATTATTGCTGTTTAATTTATTTATTTCTTTTGGTTAATTTGTTGTGAAAGTTTTTTTAATTTTAATTTTTAGTTTTTTTTGTTAGTTTAAATTACCTGTGTTGTTAGCACCCTCATTTTTGTAAACCTCTTCGCGGGTTATCTTTTCATGCTGATTCATCTTCAAAAACCATATTTAATCCGTGGACTAATACAGTCAGGAATCAGCCTCTCACTAAATAGATTAACTTGTAATGTTACAAAAATAAGATATCATGTATGACCAATTATAATCAATTTTTATTTATGTGAGAATAAATAAAAAATGATTATTAAACCAATGCTTTATGTGTTTGAATAATTCGTTCCTATAATAATTTAAAACGGAATTTAGAAGCCTACTTACCTATTACGCAGTAAACAAGAGAAATGTAATTACGTTATCGAACACTTCTCACTAATGCCACGTTTCGCTGGAGCTCGCTTTTCCCGCCCGCGTCTAATTTTCCACTTCCCTGCCCGCCTCGGATCTCGGAAACTGCGTAATACTTCGCAGACGCAACACCCTCTACCAATAATTTTATCTAGGCCTCTGCTCCTCTTTCTTCCGTCTACCTTTTTTAATAAAATAACATATTTTGATTGTAAATTTCAATTTAGACTGGCGAATCATGGCGGTAACAATAGTTTTCTGGTTGTCGGCCCCTGCATTTGTCAACATCACACGCTTGTTGTTCTTTTAAAAGTCGATAACATTCCATGAGAAGTACGAGTATATATAGGTATAGTATATAATTCTGCAACATGTATGTTTTACTCTGGATTTTCAACTTCAAACATGTGATTGTTTCGCAACTTGTTCAATTAATCATACGTTTTGTTGGTCAATGTATGTTGCACTGCAGGAAACATAGTAAAATGTTTGACATTTTTCATGATTTGTTATTGGTTGCGTTCGTACAGCTAAACACGTATTCTTTTTATTGCATGTTTGTCTATGGATTTGTCTTGTTATCTAATTAGGTCGGAAAGCAAGTGTCTAAAGTGTTTGTATAGAAACAGTTACTACATATTTTTTTCTTGTGCCAAACGACTTGCGCTTCAACTAGTAGTCTGACAGTACAAACGCAAACTTTGACAGAAAACAGAGTACATAAAGAGTTTTTTTTCATTGATGTTTCCTCAGTGTGAACCCACGGGAAAAACATTACAGATCGTGTTGGAAGTCTTATTGTTTTAGATGTCCATTGACGGTTTTCGTAGACGCCGACATGACCGAGGGAGTGCCGCGCCGTGACGTCAAAACGCCCACCCTGAGCTGCCCACGCCACTTCCATATTACCCCCCTTATCTTTAATTTTCCGCACTTCTGCAACTCCTGTTTCGGCCGCCTGCGCCTTCGAGATATAATGTGGGTGCGGGACAAAATTGTATTTGTTAAAGTTATTTATAGCAATATCAAAGCTATTTTTACAACAGCGATAGGCTTTAAGGTAGAAATTCTGTGCAGACGTGTAAGGTAACATGAATGTATTGTTGTTTAGACAAGTAATGAATTTATAAACTGCCGCATGGTATTTTTTATTGCAATTATAGATTAATCTTATCGAATACCAACAAATATCATCTAAGCCCTTTCGAAAAAGTTTAGAGCTGATGATTATTTTCACCAAACAGGGTTAACATTATTTAAATTAATAGAAGAAAAATTTAAAAGAAGAAAAGATATGTTGCTTCAAAGGAATTTACAGACACAGCTGTCAAAATTATAACATACTTTTCTATAGTCAAAGATTAATACAGAAGATTAATTTAGTGTTAATGCGCTCGATTCCTGCTTAATATTTGCTTCTTTTTGTGTATTTTACTGTCTTCAAATGTATGACTTTAATATTTTCACAGGCATACTCCTGTACTGTGATTCCCTGTGCAACAGTGTAAAACGTATTTTAACGTCATGATACAGTTTAGTTATTTTACTGTACATTTTGTAGTGTAATATACTAATAATAAGCTACGGAGCCGTCAAATTAAATTTTATTTTTACTGTTGACCATTGTTACCCTTTTGTATCGAGGCTTTTCCTTGACATTCTCTGATATTTACAATTTTCTTATATAAATAAACAGTCTCACTGAATGAGAAAGATAATAAAATACAAAAATGACCGATACACAAACAAGAAAAAATAACATAGAGCCGAATTGAGAACTTATACGTTTTTGAAGTCTGTTAAAAAGATATATAAGTATCAAAACCGTAAATCCAAGGTAAGGTTGCCCGTCAATATGACACCTAATACGCAGGCATACAATTCAATTACAACTGCTAAAACTTGCCACTTATAACTATGGACAACTAATATTTACATAACACAGTATCACATTACATAAGCATTGTTTTGTTGTTCACCCAATTATTCAAACTAAACAGGATTACTGCTAATGACATTATCAGCTGGCGTTACGTCATCTACAATTACAGTACTTGGTCATGCACAAAGGCATTATTCTAATTCTTGTCTAGACAAATGAGATTTGCGATTGCTTTACCCCGTAGTTAGGTTGGTAGTAACCTTTCGAACAGAGGTGTCCCAGGATCGATTCCCGAAACAGAGTTTTAGTGGCGAACAGTTTGATTTCGTGTCATATGTTGTGCTACGTGTACGGGCTACGTACAGGCTACGCGTACGACCTATGTGAACGTAACACAAGTAGTAAACCATGGCGTTTCTAGAAGGAATTAACGTAAACCTATGTAGCTTGATACAGAAGACCGTACACACAAACATCACAATAAATCAATCTATTAAAATAAGTTTTAATCATGGGCAACGGAACAAGTCTTCTAAACAAACAATTATTACTCTTATATACATATTCCCTTGCACTAAACACAAAACAAACACCCAAGAACAAATAACATACTCGTAAACCAAAGATTGCCCCAGTCGGGAATTGAGTCTATTACCCCTCGCTTCGCAGGCGTGTACTTCATACTTCATACTCTCAAACGTGACTACAGAAAGAAATCTAGGCAAATGGTAGATACATAAAATTCTTTCAACATTCTGGCATTACTTTTATGTACTATTGTGTTATTTCAAGAATTTTTCAAATGGTTTACAATTTATTTTAAGCAATAGTTATTAACAAACGCACTCTTTACAATCACTTTATGTTAATTAAAATTATTTATTTATATCAAGTACCCAAATGATAAGATGTCGCAGGAAGGAAGCTGTTTTATCAGCGGAAACTCATCGCAAATATTAAGCTAAGAATTTACATTTTTATGACATTATAAGCGTTACATAATTATTGGAGTATGTAAATAAAATTATCGAAATGGAAAAATACGTAAATGTCACTTGTTACTCGATAGGTATAAATAAGCATTTCTGTGTTGATTCTGAAGCTCTGCTAGCATGATAGCTATCTCATTCAAATCAATGAGATGGAGAAGTTCATAGTTTTCTCTTGACTCTATTTGTTGCGACCTTGAAAATATGAATATATTTATTAGCCGGAAAATATTAACATTTAGATTTATTTGTGTCCACAAACAATAATATTCATGGATCAAACAGCGCCATCTAGCCCCAAACTATGTACAGCTTGTAATATAGGAACCGGATGGAATACTTATATATAATACTAATTTTATATTCATATTAAAAGCCAGGCACAGAACAAACCATTATGTTCGTCACACAAATGATTGTCCTGGGTGGGAATTGAAACCACGAGCTACGGTGCAGAAGGTACAGCTATTACCAACTGAGCATAACTTGTTCAGACAAACAATACAACGGTACCTAATGGTACCTTGCACTGACATAAATTCTCGTAATATGGGTTTCTCCACCTGTACTTTTCCGATTCTTAGCTTCTGTCACAGCGATAATGGTGCTTTACATTACGCATGATACAAGACTGGGCTCACATTCAAAGTTATTATGTGCTTACACAATGTGTGTGATGCATAGTTTTAAATCACATCACGTATTTTCGCTTCCATGCATCACGCATGAGTTTTGGAACGCGGGAATTCGGCTAGAACGCTTACGGGCCCAGTGTTCGCCGACTACTAATTATACTTAGCTGTTTTATTAGAATGGTCACTCAGAATTTCATTGGTATGATAAAATACGTCTGAGTTTCTTCACAACTTTTGCTACGGTTAGCAAAACGACCGCTTTTCGGCGCGACATAGTGTGCCAAGATTACGGAAGTTACGGAAATATTCCACAAAAAAGGTTGACATACAAAAATTTTAACATGAATGACTTTCTGCGATTTTTGCTGTGGGTAGTCTTACATAAGAGTACAAAACTCGTAAAAGGAACCAAAATTTTAAGTCCCTATAAATTCCCATTATATCCCCTATTAAATATTACCTCTATAGTAATTTCAAGTCTCGATTTCTGGACAATACATGATTTTATGTTACCGGAACTGTCTATTTTAGTACGCATTGGTGTCGATTGTGTTGGCGCGTAAATTACTATCTATAATTCATCCATAATAATAGGTTTCGTCCACTGTGGTGTAGCTAACTTCAGCGAGAGTTATAATGGAGTTTTATAATAGACGGTAGCAGTCGAATCCAAATTCAAATTGGTAGGGAATTTATAGATCCCATAGTTTAAACAAGAGTTAAACTAAGTAATAGGAACGCCTGATGACGTTCATATTTAACATTAAAAAGTTACGATTCCAGTATGTAGTTATATACTTCCACGAAAAATCTTTGAATATAACTTATATGGAAAAAAAATCAGGACACGCAAACATCGTTCATTGAGAATTCCTTGTTCTGTTGTTTTTATGTATATCCGACATCCAAGAACAAAGAACTAACATTATGCTCATCGCACAAAATATCTACCCCGGCCACGGATCAAACTCTCAACCTCTGGTTACAATAATATAAACATGTTTTAGTTATATTATCGTCTACTAAAACAATCTACGTATCCTATATAGCTCATTTGTTTCATATAAATAGAAAAATAAGGCGTATATCTAACAAATTTCGCTCAGTGGTAAAAGTAAAACAATGAGTGATAGTAAGTTCTAATTATAAAAATAATGTTAACACACTCATACTCCTGCACTAGGATTCCCTGTGTCGCAAATGGCACGGACAAACACCCAAAACCCGAGAACAAACTTCATGCTTATAACACAGAGTATGCCCCGGCCGAGAATCCAACTTGGACCTCTCGCTTTGAAGGCAGGGCTACTACAAACTAAGCCGCTGAAACGTCGACAGCCACCATGCACGAAATATCTTAACCTTAGACTCAAAGGCAAGTCCTGGGTCACTACAGTCGCCCATTAAATTAATTCACCAGACTTCTACGGAGCTGCATTCGTACAAATATTACAAGTGGCTTCTAGTCTTATAATAATTCTATGATTTGCACGATATACCGTAATTTCCCACTGATCTTTTAATGTAACAACAACAATGACTAAGTCTCTGGTATTTCCACTATGATATCGAATCTATTGCTCTTGACAATTGACCTGTAAAAATGCTGTTTTGTATACAGCATTTAACATTTAACCTATATAAATTCGTGTTGTTTGCGAATAATGTACCCACGTTGGAAAACAATTTAGGAAATTTCACGAATTTTGTTATATAATAAATTTAATCACACTTAAATTATTAAGGCGAAAGTTTGTATGTATGTGTGTCTGTCTCTGTGTGCGTGTTTGTGACTGGGTGTGTGTGTGTGTGTGTGTGTGTGTGAGTGTGTGTGTGTATATGTTTTTTACTCCTTCAAGCTCAAAAGGCTTAAAGGATTTGAGTTACAATTTTATTTACAGAGATATTAAATTTATTTAAGCAAGGAAGGGTTAATTTTTGAAAAAAGCCCTCAAATCATGTCTTTGCATATGCAAATAAAATAGATTCAGATAAAAATGCATCTATCACTCAATTACAACAAAGAAGAACGCAAAGAACCCAGTCATGGCGCACGGTACTGTCTACTTAGTTTAGTTGAGGAGTTCGGTCACTTTCCAGCTCCATCATCAGACCACCTCCCGGTACGATATTTTAACATTATCACCAAAATTATGCTATAACTTGGTTCAATGGGATGCCAGCAAGTGATTGAAAACTAGACTCCAATTTTTTATTTAGCAAGAACGAAGCTTAAATCATGAAAGCTTGTAATAAAAACGAATTACTATTATAGTTTCTGATCTATTCATTCATTCGCTTTTTTCCGATTCGTTTCTTTATATCTCACAGCCATTGTAAACACAGATTGTGGCAGAGTTTATACGTAGAGTCGTGAGATAAGACAGGGGAAATGTGTGTTGTGTTGCAAGGAATATAATTGCTCAATTATCGCGCCGGCCCGGTTACTCCATATCTAGCGATTGTACACTAGTATAGTAAGTATGCTATGAACTCGTAGATAGTGAGCTGACAATACACCCCAGTGGCCCACATGGACACGAGTTGACATTGCGCCAGATACACTCTCTTCGTATTGTGATATTGATAAGAACAAAGTCGGATTTAACTGTGCATCACTGTAGGACTTGAAGATGGGATCGTTTAGTGTCTGTAATTGTAAATTACGTAGACTTTTTTTATACGCATATGGTTAAAAATGATTGAACAGATGGCCCGCTTTTGTTTCGCATACCTGTGACAAACAGTAATAACCGTATTATTACTGTTTTAATTTATATAGAAAATTGAAAGTGTCTCTCTGAATATTGTAATTATATATAATTGTAGTGTTCGCCCATCACCGTGAGACTGTCGAAGTTTTTCTTAATTTGCTAAACGACAGGTGGGTTACGCCACTTACATATAAATAATATAAACTCCCAATAGATACACACAGTACTGACCAATTATCTTGACCCCACACTACGATTCCCTGGGTTCTGAATATTAAACTCAGCGACAGATTAATTATTCGTGTGTAAGCTTCGTTCAAAGAACCCTATGCGTCACAATTAGTTATTCATTTATCACATAGATTTAGCTCGTAAGTAAATGTTTGTGTACCTGCACGAAGCTCGGGCCGTAAGATCTACTCAAGCTGCTTAGTTATAAGAAACGTCAATCAAATTTTTTACCATCTATGATCGGTCAATAGCTGATATCAATCACTGACTAACGGTATGACCCGGTCATGCCCAAACACCTCTCATCACTAACGGGGTAGCCAAAGCTTCGCAAAAAGTTACTCTTTAACGATGTCCAAGGTTGTTTTTAATCCGATTTGTTACTGACGTTTCTATATGTTATATACACAGGGTTGAAAGCTTTAGTCCCAGGTGATAAGGTCGTAAATAAATTGGCAATTTGCATTCGGATAAACGTTAGTCCTGCTATTGGCGTAATTTCACATTCACTGCATTGCCATGCCAGTAGGTACGTGCTCGTCCCGCCGCGCGCCGGCCAGGGCCGTGAGAAACACGCATGCCTTCATGTCTAATGTCAAATATGCGATAGTGTAATATACAACATAATAAAACGTTATCTAAGCTAATATCAATATAAACACGTAGCTACTTTCTAAAACCAAGCAATTTTTAAAGTACTATCAATGCGATTGATACTGAGGAGTTATCGTTGCGAGCGTTTCGAGTTTACAAATTATGTCTGATAGTTTATGATATGGATTTCATAAGAATAATTGAATGATAATATTTATAACAGCCAGTTTCAGTCCAAATTGGTTGATAAATTTTTTTCCTTTCTTCGCCGATGGTGAAAACAAGTTAAGCGAAACAAGATATGGCCCTGTTAAATTTAGATCGCTTCGGTAATGAGTTCAGTGCTAAAGTAATTACCTATTTGTTATTCCTGTCACATTGTTTTAATCGCTCCTCATTACGAACAATGAAGAGACATTATTGTGATACGTAGCACAATAACTTGTTTGCATTCAATTCGAATTTGTCATTTGAACATCAATTATGTAATATTTTTAGCTTTTCTTTTCTTGGCTTTATAACTTTTCATGTCCGATTCTTCAGGTTTGTATAAAACTCATACAATGTGTGATAAAGTTGACTCTAGGCTCAACAATGCTCTAAGGCTTTTAGCCAATGTTCTGGCAAGATATCAAAACATTTCTTAACTTGTAAAGTCTATGCTTGCCATGCATAAATTCCTCATTCCAGCATTTCCGTAGATAAAAATAAAATGTTAATAAACGCCTTGGTAATAATAAACGGTTAATAATAACGTGATGACGGTGTAGGTACAAGTGGATAAACCAGCCTTCATTATGAGTTTTTTTCGGTCCGGCTTTTTTAAATAACTGTCCACCTTGATTGCAAAATTGTAAAAACTGTATCGACACTCGATGTTGTAACGTGAAACAGTTACGTCAACCGGTATATACGATATTGTTGATAAGACTCGAATTGGAGTCAAAAACTTCATTACATACGAAACTTTAAATGTCGATAATTGGCCGAGGCAAACAAGGAAATATGAAGTTTGATACTTTGTTATATTATAATAATTTCTCCATTTTGAACAAAACAGGTTCTACTACAATATAATACAATTTGCCAACAGAAGACTTTTCGGTGACCTTTTTAGAACAGCTTAAATGTCGCATTGCATGGACATGAACATTCAGTGGAATGAGGCATGAGGGTATTTTCATTCATTCATCAAATTAATTAATAAAATTTAAATGCATAGCAATTTTTGATGTTGACTGTTCGTATCTCTCACAACTTCTTATAATGCAAACTCGGTAATAATCCAATTCCGATTAGTGCAAATTTATTATTTTTCATAATTATAGGTACGTCAAATTAAAACGTTAATTGTAAGCACATTTGTCTACCTAACTGTAAATAAGTAGATGCTAGTATAGTAAAATTTTCATCGGTGTGGCGCAGCTTCCATCAAAATTCCTTGTAAATTATTTATGTGTCTAAAGTGAGGACGAGCTGACAGCCTATCTGATTTTAAGTGGTTACGGCCGCCCCTAAACAAGAGCATGGCTGGTCTCAGAAAGCAGTACTCTGCCTTCTGCATTGTAGGTTGTGGGTTGGATTCCCATCCAGGACAAGCATTTGTGTGACGAACACAGATATTTATTCTGGGTGTTAATATGTATTATAGATATATATTCACAAAAAAGTAGAATATAAGAATGCTATTAGATATCTGGTTTACTACAATATGGAAACTAGATAACCGATAGAACTCATATTTATGTGGTTATGCTAAGTTTGGAGCTAGATGGCGCTATGTATGTATGACCGTTAATATTTATTTACAATACACAAAACTCTAGTAATGTTTACAAAAAGTGTAAAACTTATTGAATTTGTGATACAGCCAGAGCATGAAGGTTAATATTTTTAACAGTTAACTATCGATAGATTCGATAGTATTGTACAATAAGGGAAGTATAAATACAATATGATGACACAATACAGTAACGGTACTGTATGAGCGAATCGAGCGCTGTTTAGGAAGTCCACGCTCATTTCAATACAATAGCTCTATATAGAACACAATTAAGTGATATAACACGGACGGTTGTTGCTGCACCATAAGGAATATCCTCATATCGAGTGCGGACCGTTTTAGGCGTTTTTAGCGGAAGGAAGTGTATTGTAAATGGTTGCGGTGGATTCTAAATTATATGTTTGATCTACTTTAAAAAACTGGAACAACCAAGAAAAAAATTGAGTCATATCGATTATCCGGTTTAGGAACAAGTACGTAAATGGACTGCCTAAATTGGAACTTGGCAAATACACCACACTAAGAGTTGGCGGAGCTTCAGCAACTATTCACACAAATAAGGCAAATAATGATGACCGACTTTCAATTCCAAGGTCTCTGGTTTAAAATAGGCCACCCATATCACGGGTTGAACCCGTGACTTCGCATACAGAGTTGCAACAACGCAGTTAGAACAAACTTACAAATAATCATTATCAATATCACCTAAAGATAATATAAAAATTGGAACTTTAAAAATTACGAGCAGTAGTGAAGTTCTTGATGAATTTATCCCGCGGGTGTATTTTACCAATATAAAAGTAGCCTGCCAGGCCCGTGAACCATCTCTATGTAAGAAAATATGCTGCACAAATGCTACACAAAATATCTACTCTAAAAAATTATTGCGGAAACTTTAAGGATTCTTTTAAAAAAATCCAGTATCAATGTATATCCAAAACGGAGCTTACGAAAACTTTAACTCTATAAAGAGAGAAAATTAGATTAAAAAAAAAACACTTTTTGCTTTAATTCAGTCTCATATTGTCAAATTAAATGTCATTATCTAACACTTTCGTAATCTACTTACCTTATTGTTCCCTAATTGTTTACTACACCGTGACTCATAGTATCCTGGAAATGGCCAAGAATGGTTTCCATTCCGTTACTTTCGAAAACTATTTGGTACGCCCCGCAGACAATGAGTAATGCATTCTTAGCATCGCTGCAGTCTGAGCTTCGGTACGGTACTATTTACAAGTTTAATCCATTCCAGGAGTTGGTGAACCCACATTAGGTGTATTATAACCCAATTTGTATTCTCACTTTCATCAACAGTCCCGTAACATTAAGTGCCTATTCAGAGTTAACTGTAATGAAATATATATGCCGAGAATAAATACAACCGTATTGATATTCATGTCAAGAGATCAAAAAACTCAATAAAATAAAAATATTATTTGAGATAGATATACAATAGATACTAATAAACGCGACGTGAAAAAAGACGAAATAATTGGGGGGTCCAGTTGCTCGCGTTCATGGATCAGAATCCACTAGTATCCCTACACGTACCCCCTAGGAGAACTTGTGCCAAGTTCGTGCGGAGAAGTATACTTGATAATCTGCCGCCAAGCAGTGATGCACTCGTATTTATGTATTCCAGTGGATGGGTGTGGGCTCTGGTGAAATTACAGGTACATGAGACGTACATCCCCGTCTGGGATGACTGGCGCAACAGGATGCTACTTAAGTAGGAGGACCTAAGTCGAATTTCTATTGTTTTGGGCGTACGTAGCAACTTACCATCAGGTGGACCTGTAACATCAGTTGCATAAAAAAAAATGATATGATAATGGAGTGAGTTCTGAAATGAAATAAAAATATAGGAAATAAAAATAATTATTTCCAGAAGACATTTTATGTATATGCCATGACATGGCGAAATAATGCCAATCTCGTCATACAAACTCAATTCCCTGTCTGATTTCATGCACTGGTATGTCAAGAGACCTTTCGTGAGCCTTTCACTGCGATCTAGTTGCGTATCTTTGTAAAGGACAATGGACACTTTCACATGCGCCCGCGCCCCTGCCATTCATATCAGATTAACTATGAATGGAGGAAATAGTATGAGTTTCAAAGGAATGAGATATAAAATTGTAAAAGGATTATATTTTTACAATTTTATATCTTATCAAAGCTTAATTTCCGCAGCTACTTAAAAGTATCGGTAGCCATATCTGTCCATTTCAAGAACACATAAAAGATTGGAAGGTCCGTCCGAAAAAGTGGATGACCGCAAGAACCAGATAACCAGATTATGTCGCAGCGAATCGTGATGTTTTTTTCTATAATTACAAGCTCTTTAACAACACTGTTAACGGTTTAAATGCAACACAAAAATTTTCTCTCGAGTTTTAGAAGTTCATGTATTGTTATTATTGTATATCCATACAACTACAGGAAACTGCTACGCAGGAAATCCGGGTGTGTTTTCCTGGGCTTTATACCTGCAACAATATCTTGTTATTTTCTCCGAGCAAATTCTCCCCTATTGATAGTTTCACTACAATGCTGAATAGGTATTGTCCCATATGTAGACATCGTGCGAATGCAGCAGGTTCATGTTGCTGGCCTTCGATTACCCCGTCAGCATTCCGACAGGCTGCAGACATTTTAAAAAGTATAAAAAGGTAGGGCATGGCTTTACTATGGTATCCGTAGAATGGATATGTTGTTGATTATTATGGCGATCATAAAAGTATGTTCCCATTATTGAATACTCAATTTATGGACGAATTTTATAAAATGGACGTATCTGTTTTGTAGTCAATTTCTGATGGTCCGCTTTTGCTAGCGATTTAAATTAGGTCATTATTTTGCTAATCTGGGTTAAGAAATAGTTTCATTTCAGATGTGTTGTCAATTTAAATAAAAGTTGCGTGTTTCGCATATATTTCCCAGTGCATGTTTTTATAACCCACTTCGGATTTTTGCAATAATACAAATTATTCATTACGAGAGCAGTACATTGAACCATTGTAATATTTCGAAAGAGCCAATTAAGCCTTACCTTCCCTTGCCTTTTAGAAGTACTCTAGGTACTCATCTTTACAATTGTATATGTATTTTTTTCTTAATAATTTGTGGCTGAGCAGATGATTATGCGATATTAGATATGACAAGAGTCCTCTTGTACTTAAGTATCGGTAGACCCAAGACCCATCGTATTATGGCCATCACTATGAGTCTCGTGCTTATAATGTCACCAGCATACACACACACCCCTCAAACAGAAACATATCAATGCAAGTGCAATACTGCTTCGCGAATATAATGGGTATGGTATAGTGGCAGAACTTTCCCGAATAAACTTCGAAAGCCCAATCTTTGTTCTCAACGAGCATTACCAGCACTACCAAACGATTTTCGTACATTTTCTTCTAGCTTACTAAATCTTTAACGTAGAAAACTGTCCGTAAATATTATGGCCGAATAACTTGCTTGCAGCTGTTCGAAAATTTTGCAATAAATTGTGAATGAAGAGTGAACAAACTTGAAATTGGAAGTCCCAAAAGAAATCAACTTTCACAAGTGAACGTTGATTTAGTATTTCAGTCACGCCACTGCACGTTCAGTTGCACTGATCTGATTTTTGGTTATACTATTGAGTTTAAAAAACGTCCTACTACTGTTGAGCTTACTTTTTCCTTCCTAAATTTTAACAATAATCCTCTTGAGTATTACTGTTACTGCAGCTCGGACTGTCCCATTAGGGCAAAGGTTTCCCCCCATGTACGCCAGTCGTCACGCTTTAGAGCTATTGTAGGCCAGTTTTCAGAAAAGGTGTCTAGACCTTCCCGCCATGGTCTGCGCGGCCTGTCGCTTCGCTTTCTTGATGTGTCAGGGCTCCAATTAAATCCAATTAAGTGTATGTATCGGCTTTTTAAATTACAATAATGAAGTGTGAATTTTTGGCACCAATTTTAGTCAGTCAGCTAGTAAAGTCAACCTCAGAAAAGAGCAACAAAAAAAAAAAGAAATGGGATTGGTTGAATGCAAAAAATGACAGACGCAATACAATTGATGAACTTTAATTTTTATGTAGCAGTGTTCAGGAAATTAATAGATTAACTAATTTCCTAAGGCAAACAGTGGGATGGTAAATGAATCACACTGTTAACAAAGCTTGACAAGCAGAATATCAATATTTTACGCCTAAAATATGACTTAAAGTTAAAAACTTTATCCATTAGAAGGAAGCAGTGGCTGCATGTGATATAGGTACTCGTAACTCTTAATGGAATACATGATTACGTTTACATACTCATACTCCAGCACTAGGATTCCCTGTGTTGCAGGAGGTACGGACAAACACAGAAACAGAAGACAAATACCTAAGACCCGTGAACAAACTTTACGCTCATCACACAAAATCTGCCCTGGCCGAGAATCCAGGACCCCTTGCTTCAAAGGCAAGGCAAGGCAGCCGTCAAAAATAATTATAAATAAGTACCTATCACCACCAAAATATACGCTAGGTAATTCACGCTAATTCTTACGCTTAATTCACAATGCTCGAATAATATAAATTAGTTTTCGAGACTATCAGATTATCCCAGTAGTTTTATAACTTTTAAGCATTTAAAAACTCCCACGCACAAAGAATTCACAAACATGAAATTCAAATTAGCAAACCGGTTTCAATCTCACCAATATTTTATCCGACGTAAAATATCTTATTTTGACTCTCGCAAAAGCGATACCGTAGTGTAGTATAAGTAATAGATGGTATGGTGTCGATGCTCTATCGATATTCAAGGACAATGATGTGTTTAATTATTGATTCGGCAAAGATCGCCATTACGAGGCCCCTTTGAAGGATTTTCTGGTTTTCTTTCCATTTGATGAAGCTGGTATAAAATTAATCGGTATTAGAATTAGTTATTTTCAAATAGATATAATCACGTCTAAATTGGGAAGTTATTTGTAAGAATTCGTGAATTGATTAGTGTTCTTCGGTCACTTAACACCTGTGAAATGTTTATTGAATTCAATGAAAAATAATAATCACTGGATGTATTTTCGACGTTTTGACCAGCTTTTTATACCAATAAAATTTAAAACTACCTTACTAAATATCGACACGCTGTGACTAAATGTAAACAACATTTAGACAGCTCCGTGACTTAGTTCCGAATTCGATTCCCGGTCGGGACACACTGTGTGGTGCATTCAGTTGTTAGTTTGTTCTCGGGTCTTGGTTGTTTGTGTTGTTTCTGTGTTTGTTCATGTCATTTGCGATGCAGGGAATGCTTTTGTAGGGGTAGGAGTGTAGAAGTTTATCACTTCCTCCGTATAACTGACCGGACCTATATACCTGAAGATTCTCCCAACGGGGCCTGGCCTGACCCTTAACTTAGAAAGTTACCGCGTGTCGAAGCGTAATCGTAACAACAAGAACAAAACAATAACCGACATGATCAATCGATATATCGGGTTCCATTAGAGCAACCATTTCGTCACGTTGAAATCGTGTGAGGTAACATGAGCTCCAGGGAAATATGTTATGTGTGGAACAATCGCAATTCGTAAAACGTTTTGGTGACCGTCCAACTATGCAACCGTGATTCGTATTCATTACGATAAGAACAATTATGGCCATATTATGCACTTACAGTCCGAACAGTAGTCTTGTGCAGGTTTGGTAAACTCCGAAATTAAATGACATCTTTGGGCAGGTATAAGCTGTACTTGTGTCTTAATCACTTTTGAGAACCAGAATATTACAGTATCATTGGGTTTTGGGCATATTGTTGCAGCTGTATTTTTTACAATTCACTATAATAATTATTACAATCGATATAACCATATCTGTCTACTTGAGATGTTCCCCTTAAACACAGCTATATGAAAATAAAAAAATCTGTTTTATCCCCTTATGTACCTTACGATACAAAATATCCCTTAGTTCAGTATTCGTCCTCCAATAAATAAATCAAAATACAATCGATCAATAAACAAGGCTATTGATGTGATTATGGTAATAACGATGCCTTTAATTAACTTTGCAATATAATCAGAACTCAATTATATCATTGTTGTGTTAAGTGTCAATGTTCTTATTGATGGTATTTTAATGTCGCTATCTGGTAAATAAAAAATATGTGACGTAGTAGCTAAGTAAGTTCCTGTTAAAAATCTTCTCCAGATTGATCCTGACTCACGGATCCACTCTCTCTCGCTTCAGTTTTGAACAAGTTATGTATACTTTCAGAAAACATAGTCATTGTATAGTAAACCCAGTCAAACATAGTTACAAGTTTCTTCACTTGGCTCATGTTTTTTATGGTGATGGAAAGCTCGATTCAATGTTGTAAACAATTTGACACATGCATTTACCAATATGTCTGCCTATAGTAAATAGAAATATAATGTATGATAAATTAAATAAACATGGGCGCCGCCAAGAATCATTTCAGGGAGGTACATCTGCTTCTGCACACTATACTATTAAAAATATTAAGTATAGCTGATTATATTATACATGCACGTCGAAAATATACTCTCTGTGGTCGATGGCTTGGGGAATCCCTGCTGCCAGAAATTTAATCTTTTGTATTTACTTTCACGACAGGGGGGTGTTAGAATGTTAAAAATCAATGAGTCTAAAACTTACAAGAACGAATTCGTTACATTAAAAAAAATTGATGAAACTATTGAAAATTAATCGTGAGGAAAATTCAAACAATTCTTATATCACCGTTGTGTTTGATTTTATCATAGTCCTTCAAAGTTCGTCATTGAAACAAAAAATAACATAGAACCTGTATGTTTTAAGCGGAACATTATTACTGTTCTATTAGACAGTTAAGCACTAACTTCTGAAATAAACTTTGATATATAATCAAAATATAACCAGAAAAACCAAAAATCACGTTGAAATAAAAATTTATAAATATAATTCGAGTTTCTCCGTATACCTATATACATTATTTCAAAAAATATAATACTCGTACCGTTAGTGCATTATTAGAGAACATCATAATTATTTGAATGTATGGTCCGCGTGCGATGTGACGCGGATGTTGTGATTTTCGGTCGAGTGAACAGATCGTATCGGTATTGTCTCTGATAAGATACCGATCAGCTTGCGTGGGAACTCAACCTGTAATTTAACTATGAACGAGAATATCAGGAAGAATTTAGGTTTCCAATACTGAAGTTAAAAAACACGTCAGCATGTCTGTAAGCTGCGGAAAGTAGAAACAAAACAATACAAAAATACTCCTTCCTCGAAAATTTTGTCAAATTCTTGGAATAGTTCTTGGGTGTGCGCATAAGAAAATATATGCCAATTTTAATATTAGTGCAAGAAAAAATATAAAATACACGGTAAAATCAATCAGTAATCCCGGCTGTTCAAAAATAAGTTGGCAGTAGTTCTAATCAGCTTCTTCCTTTTTGGTAAAGAGCAATTCAAAAGACAAGAATAATTCCTATTAGATAAACAGTGAAATCAAGCTAATTCCAAAATTTTCTTAAAATATATATATTGTAATGAAATGCAATATTTTCTTCATAAAAGTAATAATTTCCATTGATAAAGTTAGCATGGAAACCGGCGTAAATGTATATCAAATCCTTATCAGGTATTTTCGTTGCATGCTTGCATGAGTTTGCGATAGTGGGCATGAAATCTTTTGAAGGACACGGCGGTTTTACTACATTCTAATCTAATTACATGGAGGAAAGCAAAAACTTACAAGTATTGTACTTTGTTATCGTAAGTATAAATGATGCACTAGATGTATATTATATCATCTAGGCCGATAATGAAGACTGAAGCCCGCCGCTTTATGATGGGATTGGGATGGACGACTACGAGAGAAAAATGAAAAGAAATCAGGGCACGCAACTTATTAGCATTCTATCGGTGTTACTGATGTCTATAGGCTACGGTGACCATTTGACATCAGGCGGGCTGCATGCATGACTGCGTAAATTAAAATTAAAATAATGTCGCGATATGCGATCAAATAAAACTAATGCAAAGGAAAAAAAAAACAACACTCCTGGCAAACACACAAAAGACACAAGACCGAAGAACAAACTTCGTACTCATTACATAAAATTTGTCCCAATCGGAGATCAAACCAGAGACCTCTTGCTTCGATGGCAAGGTTACCAATCAACTTGGTAGTCGAGCCGCCATCACAAACATTCCAAAAATTTAACGTTTGTCAAGATTTGATTACTAAACCTCGTGAAATTTCAATCAATACCAAAACATAGTAAAAGTGGGAAAGGTACGTATCGTAAATGAAGTATTTATAAATGTGAAGTGAAAGGTTATAATCATGGCTCTTTAGAAACAGACATGCATTGAAAGAGATGGCGTGAACTTTACATTTTGCACGGTAAGAATTTCATTTACGTCTCTAAAGGTATTGCGCACATACATAGTCGTATTTAATAAGTTACATCAAATAAAATATAATACATACGTATATGTTTATATACATTGCAAGATATTGCGACATAATTTTGAATTTAACATAAACCGTATCCAACTATTGTTAAAAAATTAGAATTTGTATAGCTAAAATTATACGCACCAGGGAATTGGGAGATAAACATAAAAATTATAGTAATAAACAATGACTAAACATTAGCGACGCAAAATTTGATAAACTTTCATCACAGATTAAATCATGTTGTTTCGCCTTTCATTAACAGATAAAGGCTGCACTTTCTCCAATAGTCGCACCATTCATTGGATATTATTGCTTTTTATCACCAAATCCTCATTGATTCTAAAGAAAATGTTAGCACAAAGATGTCATTCGTGCGCCAGCCAGCTGGAGTGGAGCGTCTCAGGGCAGAAAGCGTGTCGAAACGCTTGTATACGATTGCCGGTGTTGAACTAGAATACATATAGGTCAATGGTCGAAATCAAATTTCCGTTTTCCACGCTATGGCAACCTAATCAAATATTTGGCGCAATATCGTCACACAACATCGGCCTATTCTTGAAAAGTGGGAGTAGGCTCCACAAGATCTTCAAGCCTAATTCGGATTAGAAGATGACACGTATCTCCGAATTTTTGGTTGTTTGGTTGGGCGTTTGAAAAATGATAACAGAAATTTTATTAAAAGTTACGACCGCTGTAGTGCGAAATGGGGCCCGAAATTGTATCCAGAACTTTTTGCGAACCCGGACTATGGTTTGGTTTAGGCACTCCAGTTCTGAGAATTAGACAGGTATCTACATGTACGATACACCAATCAAAAGGGTTTGAGTCCTTGGAGTTTAAAAAAATGTTTGAATGAGTCAATCAACTTTCATAGTTATAAAACGCATTCACAAAAGTGTATCCCTAATTTTCGTAAAAGTCTCTAACTCTTCAGAACGTTGAATTTGGTCGATGTCGTAGATAGATTTGGTGGTACTGGCGTATGTCGATTGAATACACATTAAGCTAAGATCAAAGTAAGTTTTGAGATACAAAATTTATACATGTTATTTTTTTAAACTTTATTGATATTGTAAATATTGACAAACAGTAGTCATTAGAGAGATAATGAGGCCTATTACAAAGTACTTACATGACAGTAGTAGATAGTGTCAAAATTATACAATCTATGCGTTTAACTATTTGAATGACGGCAATAATGTTATGTTTGCCTGTTCAGTACTGCTGATTACGGCAGGTATTTGTTATGGGTTTTTCAAGGACTTTGTGATAAACGCATTCGTGAACATTACTTTAGGTAGGAACATTAAAGTTACTAACATTAAAATAAATCAATATTTCTGCTCTATGCTTTTAAACATAAGCATTCATAGATATCTGTAGAACTTGACTGTCATAGAAATATCAGTCTGCTCTTCGCGACCGATCGAACTATTCGTAAAATCTAAAGAAAATCGTATACTGCTCTGGACTGTAGAACTACGCATTTCGACTAGATAGTGTCATACTGAACGATATTGGATACTTATTTCTTTGCTTTTGTTTGATTAGTTTGATTAATCGTTGGCAAAGCTTTGATACGAAAGTAAAATGTTCTTCCACACTAAACAATAAGCCTTATATACGCTGTGGGTATAAAAATAAAAGTGTACTTAATAGTCTATTCGGGCAATAACGCTATCTAACATTACTAAACAGGTTGGCAAAAGGGGTTGTTCACCTCGCCACAGAACATATTATTGTCTGTACCAAACATTGCGAGTCTATTGAACCGGTGAATTCTTTTTCAAGGTTTCTTCGCAAGTTACGGACTGTATGTATAGCGCTACGAGAAATATTATTTTCAAACACTTTTTAATCAGGAACGTTACTTATATCCTCGGTTCATGTAATCATTTTAATTTCCTTTTCACAGAAACTTATAAAGATAGGGTTGTGAACGCAGCATAGGACATTAAGAAAAAAATAATAAGTAGACACAAAATATTTCCAAATTTTTATTCCCAAACCTTACCCGTTCGACTGAAATTATAAAAATGATTTGAGTCGTCGACATCGGTTTTATATCCTTTTGATAGAGAAGCGTTGTTGTAAACAGAAATTTGTGAATTAATTTACAAGTCACGCGAACATTGACTTTATTGCATCCGACCCTCCCAAGCGTATTAGCAATATGGGAAGAAAATTAACCCTTGTTCAAAGTCAAAATTCTTTATTTCAATTGAATTTTAAAAAAATACTTTGAACCGTCACTTTTTTTAATAAATATAATACCTACGATTTGAAGCTAACATTGAATACATCCATAGAAAACCACCTTCTTTGAGGGGACAGATTGAAAGTCGGCGTCTGTGCCTCTGAGCCACCACGCTCTCACATGTTTAGGTTACGAAATGGTTTATTTATCTGAATTTCATGTAAAAAGCCAGCCCGCATCGAAGCGTCACTGGCCCGTATTTTTTGCGTTTCACTAACGCAACAATAGTTCATTCGATAAACCGTTTGTTTTGCAACGTTTGGAATAACCAGCGAATATTTGGCATACATTTTCCTTGAACGCTGATGTTTATAGTTAGAGGTGGGTTTGAATTTTTTGCTGCATTTTCATTTACTGGTTTGGATTTTGTTTTCATAAGTATAAAAATATGCGTTACTAAGGAGAAAGGTACACAATTTATCATAATACTGCTATTAGTGTATTAGTGATACAACTTTTATGTCAGCTTGTTAAGTAATCTGTTTTTCTATTTTTGAACAATACCTACGGCTTCTTCCCAACCGCCCTCAATTAAAACGTTTGCATAAATAAATAAAAAATCGCATCGACAACTATTACATTTGTATGTGTATCTGTGTGAGTATTTGTTACTCCTTCAAGCTCAAATGGCTCAAGGAATTTGGAGGAACTTGGATAGCTCATTATCCTGGTTATAATAACACATACTACTTTTGATCCCGGAAAACCGCACGTTTCACCGCGGGGCGCACATAGTTATTAAAACAATTTCCAAAGATCCGTAATCTGCGTAGCACACTACACAACTACTAGGAATTTCATACAAATAATGGCGGTGTATGTGCGTCACCGCACAAGATCCTGCCATGATTTCACATGTCTTGGATCCATGTTCCCAGATCACTGACGTTCCCGAAATGACATCATATTTACCAGGGTCATACTTTATTCAAGTGGGTGGGGCAGTAATGCGACCTACCGAACTTAGACGTGACAGGTGTGAGTATTTCGCATGCCCTTTCATTAAGCCCAGTTATTATTTATCCAGTAATTACAATTCGTAAACGTATTCATTCATGTCATCATTAGCCACAGAAGATAATAAAATAATATGTTTTATGGAGTTTACATTGATCTTTTTTTTATGATAAGATCATTAAAATTCGAGAACTAATTCTTTATGCATACGTCACTTGTAAAAGTTATCTGAACATAACATAGCTATCAAGTTATCTAATCATTTTCGGAAATATCCTTCAAAAGATCCGTAATCTCTTTAAAATCTACTACGATAGCAAACAATTATAGGAATACAATTAATTTGTAGATAACAATAATGAAAGGATAGCGATGACTTGTTTAACAAAGACACTTCTAGACTTGCTGATATCAATGCAGATAATTTTAATGGATTTTAGCCATGTTTTGACCGCAATAAGTCAGACCAAGGTGATAGTTGTAACCAAAGGTAATAATAAAAAATGGTGGGTTTGGAAATTATTCATCAAAATTTTATACCAGTTTCCCGATCGATCTAGCTGGAAAGTTTGCTCGCAAGAGTGTTATTTTTGTATGCATAATTAACTTGTTTGCGTTTAACGTTTTTCATATTAGATTTTAAAATAAATAGGTTCTTTGTATTTGCAGATAAAATATTTTTATATTTAGTGTCATTTACGGCTTCACTACTTATAGGTATTATAAAACCGATGTCTCCTTTAACTCGCTAGTTTGCAATCCAGAAGTGTAGCGCCACTATTGACTACACAGTCCCTTAACTGGTGACGCATTAAAACGTAGTCTGAAATAAAAATTTTAATTCGGGAAGAAACTGATGATTTCTTGGAATCCTAAAAATTGCCTGTAATAATGATGTGTTTTCGATAGGAATTTCGGGGGTTAACGACCGTATGAACTCGCTTAGCTCATGCGTGACTAGCCAACTATCGATAGTTATTTATTTACAATACTATTAGCACGTGTTTTCGTTATAATGTGCGAAGATTATGACCTCACTGCCTGACCTTGTTAGGAATATTTAAAATTACTTATCTTGATTATAATGTTTAAGTATAATTTGTTTCATGTAAAAATTTATGACTACATACAAAAGAAAGTATATTTTTTCTGTCTTTCAGTTAAATTGTGCAACTATAAGATAATTTTTAATTTTGTATTTTTGATTTACCTAATGCGGCAGTTACAAGAAGCTCGTAAAACAGAAATACGACGTGGGTCCTTCCATACTAAAGTACTTACGGAAGTCCCAGACAGGTAACATCGCATTCGCATCGTCACTCAGAGACATAATGATATGTCTTGTATACCTGTCAGTCATTTCACCTACACCCACACAGTTTTACACCATATCCTTGACACCGGAACCAAGCAATGCGAGTACAATCGATTATAGACTCAATGAGTGTAGTTGCACAACTTCTAACGCTTACCGCAATTTATATTTCGTTTCACGAACTTTGTTTTGATAATAATTAATTAAAAAATACAATATATTATATCTACTTACCAGCTTTTTTCCGTGCTGATTGGGAGCAAAGTCGTCAGTTTCTTTTCAATTGAAAAAACTCGTACCAAAACTTACCTGAAAAGAAAGACATACATGAAGACGTTCATAGAAAGTTGAATATCACATAATGCATAAAATTTGTTATCGCCCGATAACGATTAATGTTTCCGATAGTCGTAAACTGAAAATGGACGGAGTTTAGTGGAAAAACAAGCATTTTGAATTTATCGTCATATAAACTAGCATTTATTCGATGCATCACGGTAACTAAAAAAAAACTATGAAACAATATAAAAACTTAGCCCTATGAGTATGAGTATGTCCATGTGCGCTAAAAAATCAAAGTGAAAATTACCGGCCATCTTTGTTACAGACATAAATGTTATCAAAATCTTTGGATAGTAATTCGAATCGAGGGTACTTGCAATCAACCCAAATCTTAATTTGATTACCCTTACCTGATTCAAGATGCACAGAAGTAATACACGATATATACCTACAGCTTTTTTGTAGTTTGACCTGACATAGAAACGTCCTAGACCGCTAAAGTTTGCATGTGGCCTCGGTTGTAACTGAATAGCGCGCTAGATACAGTTTAATTCCTGATGCCCATATAAAGATCATTATGCAGTCCGACAAAGCACGTCCTTTCGTAGCAGTACCAATTATAATGAGAAGCATAATTTTCGGATATCGCGTGGCTCATTTGTGCGTCACACGTTAGATTCATTAAATGGTTGCGGTTTGTTAGCGCGTATGAGAGGAACCATTCACGACCATTTTTTTACCATAACATTCATTCATCTGAGCATCCGGATTCATAATTAAGTACTAACTGAATTTTCAGTAGCAGTAGAACTTGTGACAAGTTCGTCCATAGAGGTATTGCAATCACATGCGCATGAGACGTATCATCCCCGTCTCGGGTGATAGACGCAGCAGGATGAATGCAACTTAGTGTTAGATCCAAATCACAACCTGAGTCGCATTACTGTTGTCATGGGCGTTCTGGTCACAATTTGACATAAAAAACAACAAAACAACGTTTACACACTCATACCCCTGCACTAGGATTCCCTGTGTCGCAGATGGCATGGACGAACACAGAAACACAAGACAAACACCCAAGACCCGAGAACAAACTTCATGCTCACCACACAAAGTGTGCCCCGGCCGGGAATCGAACCTGGGACCCCTCGCTTCGAAGGCAGGGCTACTACCAACTAAGCCACGGAGCCGACATAAAAAAATACTTACAGAAAGAACACAAAATATAATACTATACACAAATATATAGAGGATTATCTTATCTAATATTTGATTAATACCCGGCGTGCCTAATGCATTGTTTTAGTGGTCTAAAACCGTCTTCGCATTATTGCCTTTCTAATGAAATCGGTTTAGGGCACATCGGTTGGATGTTTTCAAAGTCTTTAACGGACATAGGGAGAAACTATTTTTGTGTTTTATATATTAAAATCGTTTCATGTACGAGTATAATATATCAAATAAACTCTGTCACGGGCTACGAAAACGAAAACGGGATTTACTTTTGATAGCAACAGGATGCTGAGAACTGAAGGACACTTTTTTGAGCGGTGCCTAAACAACGGTACCGCTCAAAAAAGTTTCCTTCAATCTACCCACCATCCACGATGACGAAAACAGTGACAAAACCCTTTGTTTGTTCGCAGCAGGTTCATCGGCCGTAGATGTCGTAACGTAATAATTTGGCGTTGCAGCAAATTGTAAGCCGCTGCTTTTTGCAGAACCACGTAATTTGATATTACACTTTGCTTACCGGACCAGTCTAAGGTGATCCCTCCAAGCAGAAAATTATGATTGGCCTGTGAGAGATCAACCCCTCTGGCTAAGAAACTTTTATTAAATATTCTGTGGCTTTGCTGTGCATTTCCATATTATGGTGCAAAATAGAAGATAATTAGGTACTTAACTTTTATATTCCTTCGTTGGTATAAAACTTTTTCAAGGCGAGTTAAGATTATATTTTGAACAAGCTATTCTCCGCGACTTCCTCGTGGAATTAAAATGTCATGTTGCATGGAACCCTAGTTATTTTTTCGTTGTCTAAAATAAAAGCCTACTTTACTCATTACGTCGGCTATCTGACAGTGAAAGTCCCGTCAAAATCGGTCCAGCCGTTTCAGGAGATTATCCGGAAAAAACAGACAATTTCAAAAACTGTATTATTGTTATTATGCACCGTATATACTTTCAAACGTATTTAGTAAAAAGGTGTTATTTTGACATTATAACCAAACACTTCAATTTTATTTATTTGTTTAGTTGACTTTTGACTATTTATCAGTTTGAAACCTTGAATTTTGAAAACTTTGACACCATATTTGGCCTCTAACCCGCACGAAAAAGAGAGAAGAAACAGAATATTGTTATTTTCTCATGAAACTAACAGGAGATTATTTTAAAATTGAAAAATAGAAAGATTAATAATAATTAAGAAATAGTTGGCCAAAACGAATTAAAACAAATCGGCAGGCTTCTTCAACTTTATATGGTTAGCTTTTTAATTAAGTACTAGATTCTCAGCGGCACTTTACAGCTTTTTTATATCACTTTTGAAAATGTTCATAAACATTTTATGTTTATTGTATACTTGTGGCTTCGCTCGCACGTTATTCGTTCTCAAAAGGAAATTATTGTCTCAGTCTCAAATCATACTCATTCCCGTTTCCGTTTGCGTTAATATTTGTATTCCAGTTACATTTTCAATTTATATTTTTGATATTTTTCTCATTATTTTGACGTTCATCTGAACATTTGGTGGGCGCACCTATAAATTAGTCTAGAAGCGCCACCCGATTTTTAAATAAATAAATGTATTCATTCATTTAAAATAGTTATAGCCTAGCCAGCACTGAAGCACTGTAGCTTTCTATTGAAATGAATTATTTTTTGGAATAGGGTCAGTAATTTCGGAGATTAACCCTTTACATCTAAAACCACAAATTTAGTATTTATATTAATAGTACAATATATGTACCGACTCCGTGGCTTAGTTGGTAGTAACCCTGCCTTCGAAGCGAGGCTTTGTGTGGTGAGTATGAAGTTTGTTCTCGGGTCTTGGGTGTTTGTCTTGTGTTTCTGTATTTACCATCTGCAACACAGGAAATCCTAGTGCAGAGGTATGAGTGTGTAAAAGTTATTTATTTATTTAAATGACAATTATATCACGGGCAGGTTTATTCGTGTGTAAAAATCTAATGTTTGTAACTGATGTGTAAAATAAATTTAACTATCGTGTTTAATGAACGGGTAAAATTAGAACAGCATCACCGACTTATTACAGACGGGTGATTGAACTCATATACTTTACGACTATTTGGCTAACAGCTTGTAGCTCTAGGTACAGGCAAACCTGAACCGGAACACCTGAACCCCATCTCGCAAAACCCATGATTATAATACAGGCTATTGTAGAAGGTAATAAAAATGCCTGTGTTTTATTTAATTACACATATGAAATGAAACTAGCTGTTCCCATCGACTTCGCGAGGACCTTAAGAATTTTTTTCATGAAACACTAACTATTTTTTTTTTTCTAAAATTAAAGTATCTTACTCCTTTTAATATAAAAAATGAAAAAGTATAATACTTAGACATTACAAACGTCTGTTTATCTTAAATTTTATTTATTTTTACAGACAAAATGGAAAAAAAATTAAGCTAAAATGCGAACTTTTAACCAATTTTTATTTATCTTTGGGTTTTATGGCACAAATATGTTAATTAGTGGAAGTGGTTTAGCCGTTCTAATAACAAAACAAAGCATAATAAGAAGTAGATAGACTTCTTTGCAAACTTTGAGTGAAGAGCGCAAAAGCCACGACAAAAAGCGGTGCCTCATATCATAGAGCACAAAATAAATAAAAGTATGCATGCCGATGGACCGGCTCTAACGGGACCGAGGAATGCAGCCGCAGGTGCCGACCGACTCCGACGAATGATGAACACCCTACTTTATGATTAGCTTACTTTTTAGGGTTCCGTACCTCAAAAGTAAACAGCGGAACCCGTATTATACCATGATGACTTGATACCTCACAGACGGACAGTCCGTCTATCAATGGACGGCTCCGTGGCTTAGTTGGTAGTAGCCCTGCCTTCGAAGCGAGGGGTCCCAGGTTCGATTCCCAGCTGGGGGGCTATGTGTGGTGAGCATGAATTTTGTTCTCGGGTCTTGGGTGTTTGTCTTGTGTTTCTGTGTTTGTCCATGCCATCTCCGACACAAGAAATCCTAGTGCAGAGGTATGAGTGTGTTAACATTGTTGTTGTTGTTTGTTATCAAGTCCCTTTTTGAGGAACGCGTAGAGATATCTAGTTGAAATTAATAACAACTACAGCAACTTGCCATTATCACGGAAAAGGTTAAATTTGGCATACACCTACTCCAATGTAGACCATACGCTGGAAATGTAAAGTTCTTGTTGCAGATCACTGTTTGTGTGTCAGTCATAATATTATGGTCGAAGTCTTCAAGACGTTCGAAGGTCTTCCATAATGGCATGAATGGCTTTATGGTGTGTTCCATAATAAGCGTACAGATGAATTCATCCACGTGTTAGGTAAAATAGTTGTCCAAAGGTTGCTCGCCATTAATTATCGCGTAGCGAATCGCGCTTAACCCAAATAGTGCACACGTTCTTTGCAATAATATGATTATTAAAAACAAAACCATGGACATGGACAGAAACCAGACGCATCGTTAAGTTATTTATTAAAACCAAAATACTATACAATTTGTACGTGTCAGAATTTTCTTACTTGCTAGCTAAATATCAGTTTCACTACAGTTTACTAAAACTACTAATTGTCGTTGGTGTATTTTACGGGATAAAAGTAACCTGTCGCAACACCTATACCAAAAGCATTCCTGTATAGTCTTGGGTGTTTGTCTTGTGTTTCTGTGTTTGTCCATGCCATCTGCATCACAGAAAATCCTAGTTCAGGCGTATGGGGAGTATGTAAACGTTTATTTTATTTTATGGAAAAGAGCTAATACCTACAAGCTCACTTTAAAATGTACAATCTCAGTAGAGATAAATGTAATGTTGATGGTATGGTAACAGTGTTTAAATTAGCTACAAATTGGTTATGTTTTAAATAATTATTTTATTTATCAAAATTTCACACCGCGCCACCTAGCTCTAAACTAAGCATAGCTTGTATAAGCACATACTATGGGATCTATATTACTAACTAGCTGCGCCCCGCGGTTTCACCCGCATAGTTCCCGTTCCCGTGGAGAATACGGGGATAAATTGATTTTATTTTTTTCGTTAATTTTCCAATGTTTTAATAGTTATTCTGCTATTCGGGACGGAAATAAATCCAACAAATCAAAAACCATGGCAATCGGTCCAGCCGTTCTCGAGTTATAAGTGTTGTATTGTAACAAACACGACTTTCTTTTATATATAGGTATAGATTTTATAGAAACCTCAAAAATTGTAGCCTATATGTTATTCTGATGTATAAGCTATATTTTGGTAAAGTTTCATTCAAATCCATTCAGTAGTTTTTACGTGAAAGAGTAACAAACATCCATACATCCATACATCCATACTTACAAACTTTCGCCTTTATAATAGTAGTAGGATACAATGTTTATATACCATTTGTGTTTGTAAATACACACATATAAGGCATATTAACACCCAGACAGAAAAAATACATACGGACGTTCGTCACACAAATGCTTGTCCTGTGGCAATCGAACCCAAGACTTTTGAAAATTCATACACTTCATATTTAATCTTTAAAGCGAATAATACTACAAAAAGGGGAAAAACATCCGTTGCAAAAACCCACACAGTAAATGATTATCTGTTACGTGCGAAGTTATCTTGTGTGTTTGGAGCGCTCAACTTAACGAATAAACGATAACCTGTGATATAATAAGCCAGTCACTTGTATATAAATTTACAATAATATAAACATTTGGATAAGTTGCTAATAAGTTGCTTCTTGGCTGGAAAAAGGGAAGACTTTAAAACTATTCCATTCTTTTATAGAGTTGGCCAATTAAACGAAATGATTATGGGAACGTTCAAACGATTTTACTAATATCATCTTAACTTATAATATTTTATATTATAATGCGAATATAAGTCTGTTTGCTTCGCTACTATGCCGTATTCGCTCAGCAATAATATATATTTATCATATTATAATTATATATTATATATAGATTTAATTGTGTTGTATAAATCTAAAACGGCAGTTATTATTTACGTCAGTTTTCAATGCTATAATAGTGATACATATAATGTAATAATTATCTGGAAAAAATACCAAAAAAAACCTATAGTTGATATAAACTGAGTTCTTTCTTAAGTGGGATGCTTATATCTACAAAAAACTATCTATATTTTATGATGATATTTACTAACGGCTACTTGTAAAAAAACGTATGGTAGTTAAAATATCAGTAAATTCCATTTATTTAAATATTATTGAAATAATTTTGATGGCTCTACCTGCGTGATAATAACTTTACAAGTAATAAAAGTCATTATAAATTTGAAATTAACAAGAAACGAATCAATCGTTTAATTGTTTGATTACTCTTTAGTAAACTCTTGCAAAATCAAGTAAACAAGTTAAATATATTAGTTAGAAAATCTGAATTGGCATTTAAGTAGGCTAGCAAGCTAGGCTAGAGAAAATACACTTTTTATATTAAGTGACATACATTCCACAATGAGGCCTTTCATTTTCGATTTAAAAAGAAAAAAATAGTTTCAACGGGCTCAAAAATGTTTGAGTGTTGCAAAAATCGTATGTATTCTACGAAAAACACTGGCTTCGTTTTTGTTTCGTCGTGTGCGGCAATTTCGCTGTGATTTTGGTTGATTCAAAAATGTTTGAATCGACGATTGACATTAACATTTAATTAGTTTTTGGCATGCTACGAGCTCTATCTGATGTTCATGTTGGAAACATGGCTGCGAAAAGCTCTCATTGTTTTTTCTCATGTTTCAGGGATGATGATTTCACGCTACATTGTACGTAGACCGCTAGCTTTCAGTTTTGCACAAAAGCAAGAATTCGTCATTGACTAAACAGATCATTGTCGTAACGTAGGTATTGTCTGCACAACCAAGCGATGACTCTTTCCTCTGAGGAAATCACTGACGTCGTGCCAGCAATAAAATATGCTCTATTCGGCAAGCCGTAAAATACAATTTGTATGAATGACTTCTGCCAACAATAAGATCAAAACGTGCGGCTCTCACAAAATGCTATTTTATTTACTTAGATGTCGATGAACTCACATATTATAGAGTGATCAGCGAATAGACGATATTTTTTGGCCAATGTTCCGTTACACTACAGTTGTTTTCGAGCGGCATTTTATAGCTACCTATAATAATAATGCAGAGATTTGTGTTCATTTAATACAAGGCCTAAAATATTTAAATGTCATATAGACAGTTATTTATCAATAATGAACATAAAAATTATGATGTAGGCACCCCCGCGGTTTTACTCGGGTGGATAGAATCTAGCCAAAGGCGGGATATTTGGTTGGGCATAAAGCCATAAATAAGCGTTATATAAAACTAGTTCCATAGCGATACCAAATCATTATGTATCGCTTGGAGTCACGTAACAACGCTCCGCAAAATCAACCATTGTGCAGTTTTCTCCGATTAAAGACGCTCTACTGCAACATAATTGGGTAATATGGAATTTCTAATCATATATATATACAGTTGTATCTTGTATCTTCCGATCCGATGTATCTTGGTGACATTACATTTAAGTTTTATTTATTTTACTATTTCTAAGTCTATCATGATTCCAAAGTTAAAATCTTACGAGATTCTATACCTATTCTAGGGACACCGAACGACGATGGAAGCCAAATAGGCCTCTTATGATTAGAATACAATTGGAGGGTGTCACATTACAATACAACAGTATCACGCGATAAGCCGTATGGCGATACCATATCAAATACCAAAATAATTAGGTTTAAGAAAATTTATACATTTTATCTATAGAGACGTAACAGGCGCCTCCTAATTACAGTTTTGTCTACGCAGACCAAGCGAGAAGCAAGCTTTGTACCTACATATTTTCTTCAGTTAACCTATCAATATGGTAACGCAAAACACTGAAACCAAATAGTTGTGCAATCTGAGGCCCACAAAACACATATAAAACACAAAAAAGGAGGTTATCAATTCGACTGTATGCCTATTTTGGCATATTTGGATGATTATTTTTAACTAAATAGGATTTACCTCCAAGTTGTTCACATAGAAATTTCACGAGGGTTCCTCCCACAAAGTGCATAAAATAAGAAATTAAAGCATTGAAATCAGTTTATTCGATTATTAAATCAGCCAATAATGTCATGAACTTTCAAATCATCATTCAAGCCACAGACAGTCGCAACATAAACGCGAACACACCATTAGTTCGTTTTAGCTAACGAGTACTGAGATCTTCAGTACCGGTTCTCGGTCAAAAAGCGTGGCGACCAGAGGCTAGAACAAAGCCAAACGTGAGAGAGAATTTTACGCCTCGTCTCGACTCTCCCACGACGGCCTCTAGATGAAAGGTCTGATTACGAAGGCTAGGTCATTGTATTCATGGAAATTGAGGAGAACGCGAAAACTTTGCTTGTAATTAACAGTATTGTTGGCGAGACTATGATCAACAAGCCCTCGTGAATTTTAGGTCTGGTTAATTAATAACATTGTCCGTAGCGCCAATGGTATGTTTTAGGCTGTCTTTTCAACAGAAATGTGCGTGGTAGCTTAGTGGTAGGCAAGGTAAGGTAAGCTACGAAACAAGGTGTCTATTTTCACCAACGCTGGGAGGTGTAGCAGAGCGGGCAATATTATGTGCTATGAAGATGCACTTTTCTGCGTCGCTACTTCGTCTACGCGCTTCGTACTTCAGATAGCTACACCATTCGCGTATCCCTAGCTCGCATCCTTAGCTCACCTTTCACTTCAACGAGTATGTAAAAAAACTTAACTTACTTGAACCCTTTTCCACTAAAGCGAAGGTATGCTATGACTATCAAACGATCCTATTAGTTAATATCGAAACCATCCATCGCTACGTAACTAGTGCACAATCTGGTGCGAAGGTACGCTAAGGATGTTTTATTACTGGTACTACTATTAATTGTAATACCTTAATCGCGCTAATACCGGTAGGTAAGTCATCTGGTCTTACTTAGTCATTATATTCATTTGTTCATGTTACAAAATTGCCGGCGCAAAACTCGCAAGTACGTAGTTAGCGAGACTTTCCACCTTTTTGCTAATACCTTAATAACCACATGATTAGGTTCGTTTTCATGACTTGCGCACGAGTAGTTTTGGCACCTGATTTCCGATTTGAAAACACCGGAAACCGGCGATTAGCCTGCTTCCTCTGGCTGTTGAAACATTTCAGCATTGTTCCCATCAAGTAAAGTGTGATTCTCTTGATGCACTAAACTCATCAAGATAATCACATATTATAAAGGCGAAAGTTTGTATTGTATGTATGTGTGTGTGTGTTTGTGTGTGTATGTTTGTTACTCCTTCACGCTTAACCGACTCACCGGATTTGGATGAAATTTGGTACCAAGATAGCTCATATTCTGCACTAACACACAGGCACATTTGAGCTAGTATTATTATACGTAAGTAAGTACATTTACAACTTTATGGACTTTAAACAGAAGGTCTGTCCCGGCCGGGAAGGCAGGACTACTACCTACTAGGCTACAGCGTCAATAGTAGCTATGTTAGCTTACCATTGCTATTTTTAAAATAAATTTTACGTAAAAAGCTGACAGCAAAGTCACAGTACCTTCGTAGCCTAGTGGTGATATACCAAATCAGTAACCGCAGGTTTCTTGAAAATGTATTTGCATTGCAATGTATCGAACCAACTTTTTGGACCCAGCCAGTTTGAGGTACGTCCGATATTGGTTCAAAACTAGATTAAACAACTATGTAGTATATTGATTATAAATTCAACATTCAGTGCAGCATTGTAATGCCACAATTTAAATAGTTAGTAATGCGGTCAAGTGTCTCTTTCTATACAACACGTGGCATGGCGACATATCAATATTTAAACGCCATACGGTACGGATCATATATGAAACAATTGTGCAGTACTAGAAAGTAGAGACAAGTTTATGTACATTGTTCGCCCGGAGAAGTACTGCCGCCGTAGCCATTTCTGGCTCCAGACAGTAGTGCACTGTAGTTCCACTCCTCAGGGTGGCAGGCACAATGCTATGGGAATTGGGATAGTTAACCCATGCTTAAGTAAATAGTACCTCCATCGTATTGTTGTTTTGTACAAGAAACAATGCATACAAGTAAAAAGGCAATTGTCTGATTCATTCATCCTCGTCTACTCCGATTAGTGTATATCAAATAGGGTTAAAACCTTGTATCTTATTAATAAGACTATATGATTCTGGGTTTCCGTGTATCCTATTCCTTGGGACTCGTCAAAAATATAGACACAAACTATAATTGTACTGAGTTCTTATACGGAGCCTTCCGTACCCAGAGGGAAACGAGATTATTGCCGTGCCTACTACGTTTGTTTGTTAGTCCGATCATAAGCCGTGGCGGACTGATACTTTCAGAGAATATGTATTACTATGGTTGATATCCCAATGAATAATAAAATGTGTTGTTAAGCAAGGTGTACGAGTCCGAATCGCAGTTAGCCAGGTATTTAATAAATCAAAGTATTTTGTGTTAATGGGAAAATACATACAAATACACGGAAACTCATTTTTACTTTAAGTGTAGCATAATAAAACATAAAGCTCCAACGAACGCGGTCAAATACCGTTCGCCACATGACACAATTTTACTTAATCGCACTAAACTGTAACGCAGAACCAATCTTTGCGCTGTAGGGGTCCAATGATCTGACAACAAGACTATGGTTTAGTAACGGCTACTGTTGCTACAGAATGTAAATTATATGTTTAATAATAATACAATATAAAGAACTTCTGACTTACGGCCATATCGGCGTTTATGCGACTGCAGTGATGCTGTCTCGTTTTGGTGTTTATTGCTTCGAATGCTTTTGGCTACGAGATAGCGTGTTTATTTGTTTTATTAGATATTACGGAAAAAAACGAAATGATGTGTATTTGATAATCCAATAACGGATTTCAATTATACAGATTTTACTTGTAAAGAGAGGAGAAAGTAAGTAACATTATAATAAAAGATCAGTCTCTGTATCGAGCTTTCGAAAAATGTCTTTCCCTGATCGTCCTATATTCGTTTTTAAAGCTGAATTCAGCGAATTAGTCGCTGAATAATCGACTCAGCTAAGCATCGCTCTGTTCAATTGTGGGGCAAAAATGACAAAGTGTAGACGTGTTTTGATCAGTAAAGATAAGAGAGATAAGATCGCTATCAACTACCTCGGGTGACCCATGTTGCGAGACAACTCTCGCTTAGTGAATACAAGGCTTAAGGTGTACATGTAATCAGTATTCTTTGGCTCGAAACCGATCTAGGGCACTCAAGTCCTACGTAATGAACTGGAATGCACTTACATTGCATCGTTCATCGAACGCGTTGGAACAATATGAGGAATTCATAAGACGTTATTGGACTAAAGATTACACATTCTTATCCAGAATTTTAGTTGCTTGAACAGAAAGGTTATTGATTTTTACAAAGATTAATATGATAATGTGATATTTTTTTTATATGGACCGCGGTTTTCCAGTATCTTTTTACTATGTTGCTTTATTTTCGTACGTACGTAAACTTACGACTTGTATTTTTCTTTCATTTTGTAATACATACTGCCTACATTTTTAAACTATCCAATGAACTCTTGAACTCCCAAGAGAATAAAACCCTGAAAAGAGTGAGGGAATTCGAGAGTTTTCTGCTATCTAGGGCAATCCTTTGTAAGCTTCTATTGTAAACCATTTTGATTGACGATTGCAAATACTTGCAAGGACAAGATACTTATTGGGTAGGACTACGGATCAAACAGCCAGTTGCAGCTTTGCCATTGTATTAGGGTTTCAGCAGCTCTCAATGAATTTTTAAATGGATCTTTTTTGTTTCATAATTTCATAACGAGTTTCTGTTTTAGGGAAGGCGAATGACATGAAACTTCGATGGCTTCAGCAACAATATTTCATAATATTTTTCTTTATTTATGTGTATAACAGCCAGATCCAGATCTACTAACAGATTACCGGAAATAGATTACCATGGCAACAATGTTATCTGTCAAATACTTTCATACATTTTTTGACAGATGATAATGCTGCTACTACTGATGTTAGTTGATAACACAGTTTTGTAAGATGATATATACTGAATTGAATTGGCCGCATTGAATAAGTCAGGTTAAATGAAACCCATTTAATGTGTGCGCTGAGGCAACTGATTTTATATCCAATTTTTTTTTGTTACCTGTTTTTATATTTAATTATAACTATTAGTAATATATATACGTACTTATATAAGTACGTATATGTACAGTGCAACCTCGATATAACAAATCGGAGGGGAACAAGAAAATATTCGTAATATCAAGTAATTCGTTGAACTGAGATATGTTATGGTGAGGTTAGATTGGTCTAAAATTCGTTATAAAATATATTCGTTGAAAACTTATCTTTAAATTTTAAAATTGTAGCCAATGTACTTGCGGGAATCCCGAACTTATTATAATAGCTATGTCTAATTTTTTCGTCATGGGATTTTGGTCAACATAATTAATGATGTTTCGCTTTTCTGCGACCGATAAGGAACACCTTTTACGTTTCTGAGCCATTTTAACTTAAATCTTTAACAATAGTGACGAGCAGAGGTGTTTACATTACTTTCCATCAAAACAACAATGATTACTGTACAAACAAAAGCGTGTCGAAACATGTCGAGACATGAAACACATTATAAGATTAAGAGTTATATTATTAGTGGAAACTTTATATAAAGGTTTTGGGTTGGCAAAATTCGTTAATTCTTGATAGTTGAAAATTCGTTATAAAGAGGTTGTACGCAAAGAATGTTCGCAATGTAAAGGTATATTTTATATTGAATCTTATGGACAATTCAAGGGGATTACGAAAAATTTGTTAAATCGAGGAAGTCGTTATATTGAGGTACGTTATATTAAGGTTGCACTGTATTACTAATAGTTAGACCTCCGTCGGGTATATATATATATATATATCAAACAGCTGAGACCTATATATATATATATATATAGGTCTCAGCTGTTTGATTTCACTGAAAACCAGCGCTGAATACTTATACACTACTTATACTACTTATATACTATTCAGCATAATGCTGAGCTGAAATCAAATTTGCTATGAAGCTATTCTGGGTATTTTTGCTTAGGTAGGAGATAATGATAACTGCAAATAATATAATAAACTTTCTTCTACGTAATACATTACGGATGTATCACCAACTTTACCCGTTCTCTCATAAAAGCTAAGTATCCGTGACAAAATCGTTATATGCCCCGTCAATAACAATCGGTGAAATCTTTTCAAGTATTTTAATTATAGAATCTCGCATGCGCACGAGCAACGGTTCTGTAGATTTGTTTTCAACGGCGGCATTCCTAACCGATGCACGCGTCGCAAATCATGCACAGACATAGACAGGACTTGGGCCTTATTTACAAACGTACATACGAGTATGTTGGCGATAGAAAAGTTAATTTATGTTTTGCGTGTATTTTTTTATGCGACTGCTTTGACGGGCCGAGCTGGCGGCTCACCTGATGTTAAGTGGTAACTACACATAAACTTACAACAAAAATACGGTCTTCCCTTACTAAAGTATGAGAAGACCCAACTCACGAAAAAGCAATGCGAGAATGCGCGTACACCACTGCTTGGTGACGGATCAGCAGGTGTGGATGCATTAGGTACTTTTTCGGATGAACTTGGCAGAAGTTCTACTGCTACCTTAGTAGAGACTCTTGAAGGTCTACAGACACAGACAGACGCGAGTAAGATGGTCCCCCAACGACGTTGTTTCTGATTTCGATCGAAAAAGACAAAACAAATCAAGTAGATGAGTAAGACTACGTACTTATGCGCCTGGCATAAGTAATCTCACCCGGTTTTGTTGGATAAGTAATCTCACCCGGTTTTGTTGGATAAGTAACCTCACCCGGTTTTGTTAGAAATATTCGTTGGTATAGTTACATTCCAGTCTGGCTGTCAGAAATTAGTCAACGATTTATTTTATTTGAGGTTAGTGTTATTCGTAGGAAATTAATGACGGTGATTACCGCTTGGCATGTGTATGTTCCTACGATAGTGTAACCACAAGGTGAAAAGCAGCCCACTGCAGCTTCACCTAACCCTACGGGGAAAAACAGGTCAGTATGTATATATAAGAAAACTAGTCTCAATAATACTTTACCTAAAATATACGTTTGAGTTCAACCCCTACAAAAAGTCATACTAAGAACTTAAATATTAACCAGCCTTAGATTAAAATGTTTAAACATACCTGCCTTTTTTTTTGGTAAAAGTTGGTACAAGACATACATAGGTAAATCTAAAGAGACACTTATAGATTTACCTATGTAAGTACTTTGTATATCATTAGTTGCGCCCCGCGGTCTTACCCGTTGACCATCCTACGGGAATTACCAACATACTTCACTTTTTATTATAAAAAGTTCACCATCATTCCGTTAAGTGTAGTGACAAGTGCAGTGAGAGTGATAGTTGTACAATTTACAAACTAACAAAGAACACATGAACAAAGTGTAACCTCTCCTTAACTAGAGACCGTGAGAAAAGTGCCAATGGACACATTCTCGGAATTATTCTATATAGCAAATTAATTTAGATTTAAATTACTCATTAGCTATAAAATCATTAGGCTAGATCGTAATATTAACAAATTACAGTAAAGTAATTTGCCAAAAAAAAAAAAATAATAATAATTCCGTTAAGCCGTTGAGGCGTGTAAGAGTAACGATCATTGCACATACCGTTAAAATTTCGCATTTAAAATGATGATTTTGTTAAATTTATTAACATTAGTTTAATTGGTAGCTAGATAAATAATAAGTTTCTTTACTATCTAGGTATTCGGTGCAGGATTTGTGCGCCCACAGCTTCTGAAGTTTTATTTAACTCCGCATGGTTTTTTTGAAGAAAGGGTGGCAATTATAAACGCCCGAAAATTGTCGTACCAGTAATATTCCTACGCCTGTTACTGTAGAGCGTAGGGTTGCTTAGCTACACCCACGCATTTTGAAAAATAATATCACTTCAGACCACGTTACATACCAATTGTTTTATTTTTTAAATTTGGATAATTTTAACAACAAATATTTAATTATCTTGAATGTGTTTCAAATAGTCGTTCGCAACTATGATATAAATAATAACTAATAACCTATTCTTTTTGACGGCCACAATGAAAATGGCAAAGAGAGATGACGTTTGACCTTAACCGTTTTACCTAGTCACATAAACTTCATTCGAATGTTAAATAAAAGCGACGACGCATTAACATAATGAGAACGTACAGTCTGGACGTATTAGGTTTACTTGACTGCGCGTCCTATTTACGTCGTCCCACAATGCAGTGGGGGCCAGCTGTCCTACCCCGAGCAGCCCCCACAATACACCCACGGGATAATCACAATGGAAAAGTATTGTTTCACAAAGGTCGCGACTGTACCAACTAGAGTGAAGGCACGCGAGGAACGGTAGGTACTATAAATGTACACTGCATAGCTACACTACGTGTACCTGCATTAGTTAAATTATGTAGGTTGAAACAAGTGGAAATCAGACCGTCTGGGTCGAATCAGGCAGAGCTTAATGATATGCACTCCAAGTTTTATTTTCGCATAAAAATAAGTACAAAAGAGATTCATTCACGAATACAGAACAACCTTTCTTAGAGCGTGGGAGTTTCGTTTTAATGTTTACCGACATTTATTTCATGTCTTTGTTTCGTTTATTTTATTTTAAAGTTAGCTAGGTTAGGTATGACAAACATTGACTCAGTAGTGTAAAGTTGTCCTAACAAGTTGTATCAAAGTACTTATTTAATATTAAACCATCTTAGCGATATTATATTATGATTCCGTAGGATTACCTGTTTGGTTATCGTAGAACATTGAAGATCTCAAAACTCGTTGTACCTATAATTTTGTGTCTAATCTTATCTGTTTATCAAACAAACTAGTTGGCTTTATGTACCGTATAATTTAGGATCTGAAAATTCTAAGGTAAGATTATCTTAATTGCAGTTTCTACTGGAATCTCCAGCGAGGCATTAGGTATGTAAATGTAGTCAAAAGATTCAAGACAATCAAACAATCGAATAGGCGATACATATTTCTCGGAGATACCTAAATCCTTTAGTTCTCTATTGAATAATTATTTGTGAATGGAACGGTTTACATGCACAAAGTAAAAACGTGTATCTAGTTGTAAAATTGATTATTTTGAGTCATGGTTTTAGCGGCTGATGAGAATCTTTTATATTACAAAGTCTCACTTTTGATTACTCATAGTGTGTGAAGTAGGACATAACTTATGTATGCAGGAATGTATTCTCATGTCATTAGAAGGTAAGATAACATCTTTATCCATTGCATCAATAGTGAGTGAGTACTGATAGTGGCGGAAACTCAGTCCCACCTCGTTCTCACCGGTGCAGTCTAGTACCTACTACGCGTTGTCTACTTCCTAGGTCGTGAATGCCAACTGCGTAATGTTATTATTTAGTCTGTGGGACTACTCGTTAAAACGCTTGACTTGTAGGTATTCTTAAGATTAAAGCGGAGAGGGAAATTGCTGGCCTTACAGCACAGTTGGTATTAGCTCTGCGTTCTGCACTGTAATAGTAAGTTCGATTCCAACCCAGGACAAGTATTTGTTTGACAAACTGTTCCTGTTTTTGTATTTTTTGTTGATGTTGTTCTGTTTTTTAATTTTAATATACATATATTCTATTTTTGTATTTACAAATACATATAAATAAGTATACATATAAATAGTAAATATTGGTATTAAAAAACAAGTAAAGTAGTCTGTTCTTCGTGATGTTATTTAAATTGAAAGATTTTTAAACTGAATGTTTCATAATATAAACTCGATGTATATATATATATATATATATATAATATATATATTATATGTATATATAATATATTTGACTAACTATTTCTATATGTATATTTGACTTCTATTCCATATTGGTGAGTATTTCATAGACATGAAGAAATTATTGAATAATATTACGGTGTTTGGCCGAAATATCTTCATTGTCACATTATTTAAACTTTTTAAATTTTTAGGCACATTAAAAAATGTTCAGTTCTTTTTTGGCTTCTAATGTCATGCCTTCAACCACACAAACTCTGCATATGTCTGAGTAATATACTTTCACAAGTTTTTCTGCGTTTGGTTTAAAACGGAATAATGGGTAGTTTATTTCGACGAAGATACAAGAATATTCGCAATCAGAATGAACTTTACAATTTTAAATCTAACTGTATCTCCTGTGAGTTATGGTAAAGTATAGACCATGTTGACATTTAAAGATAGTTAATTTATTTTATTTCACTAAACTGACAGCACAATTTTGACTCAGGCACATTCAAATATTTTATACATTTGCATGCACTTGTTGGTGTAGGTAATAAATATTTTATTTAGTAGGTATACCTATTGAAACATTGTTAATTTATTTATATCTTAAATTGTTTTGTGAGTTTACAAGGTTTAATTATCGACAGAATTGGTTTCGGCAGAAAACCAGCATCTGCTGATAACACTCCTGACAGTAGATATTATGCTGAGTCGAGCCCTTAGCTGCTATCACGTAACTATTTCTGGTGTACTGTTGTATACTGGTGTAGGTTTAAGTGTTTTTAATTTGTGTAAGATTTAATGTTTATGAGCCTTATTCGATTTTATGAGCCACATCTAAAAAATCGTGATCATCTTGGTACGCAAGTGACGCCGTATCGGCCACACCGGATATATGCAATGAGCGACAATGGACACGACATCGTATTGTGGGGGATCTGTAATGCGTGTCTTTGTACCGTCGTTAATAAGTAAACCCGTAAAATAATAGGTTTGTCGCGAATTAATTATTCCTCGGTTTCTTTAGAATGCTTGTGAACAAATGATTCCTAAGTTAATGACGTAGGTATAGGTAATAAAGGCGTAGTGTATGAGATTTCTCGCTGTCATTCTGTACAAGATGCCTATCAATATTGAGAATAGAATAGCTAGAATATTCTATTATAGAATATCTTTTGAGATTTTCACATCTAGCTCTGAATCTTTACAAAACTAGCAACTCAGTGCCATCTTTACATATTATATTATAAAATGAAGTCGGTGCCGCTGTCTGTTCGCTTAAATATTTTAAACTACTCAACGGATTTTAATGCAGTTTTCAGCAATAGATAGAGTGATTCAAGAGGAAGGTTTTTATGCAACTCACCCTGGCTTCGCACGAGTAGTTTTTTGATGCGTATGTGATTTCACCGGCACCCATACTTTGGCCCTAAATTTTAGCAGTACGACCTAAATGTAGTCGAAGTTTTTCAGTTATGGGCCAACATCGAAATAGTAGGTATTACTGAAAATGCTATTTTTTTAACAAGTTAAAGTTTTTATTTTTTTTAATTTTCATGTGTAAATAAAATATTTAGCTATAGATTACACTTTGCCCAAAGTTAATGCTATTTTTTTAACAAAATGCTATTTCAATTTATTTCATTAATCCAGAAAGAACATAAATCAAAATTATAAAGAAATACCTATATGATTAGCCTTGCCCTTATCTCGGAAATATCTATAAATCTCAGAAACAGCTAGGTACATATAGCGCGAAAATTTATGTTTATTCCGCATTGTGATGCCGGTGAACAACACGGTACATGGATGCAAATACAACTATATTAGCCAGCAACTAGGTACGCTAGTAGCTATTGTGATAAATGTGATGTTTTTTGTTATGGAATGGTCTTTCCTATGGAATTGCAACTACGTCAATATCGTCTCAGCCTAATGTCTCTGGTTGTGAAATTGTGCATCAAGACAGAGCAACGTCTGTAGGGTCAGCTAGTAAACGAATAAAAATGGTTGGTACCTACCTTTCAATACTGATCATTAATTACCGTTAGCATGTTCAAAGCAATAAAGCAATTACATTCCGAGGTTCCAATTCATATGGCATCATCGCCAACGAATAAGTTCCGATATGCAGTATAAATTTACGATTGTTTTCTTAATATATAACCTTTCCACTTCGCTCAAGATTTCGATAACAACGATATATTATATTTGAGAAGTCGCAGACAGTTGCTAATAAGTTGGTTATAGTAAAATGCGAAAGCTTAAAGGTCCATTGGCAATCGAGCGAAAGGCCAAGGTCATCCTTACGTCCTTTACACTTGTTATAGGTTTGAACTCTTCAATTACGTTTCAAGTTCATGTCGTATCATCTAACTATATCGTATTGTTAATATGACTTTAGGTATACATTCATGAATGTCTTCCTTAGATTAAGAGCTAGTTACCTACACGGAGAGATTTTCGTTTCGAAGATACGATGTATAAAAGAATATACAAGACTCTTTATGTAAACATTCGCGATGGTCGCCATACCACGTGGGCGACTGAATTTTGAACTTAATCACTGAAGTCGATTAGCAAATTTCGAAACTGTTTAAAAAGATGTAACGTATGAACTTACACAAAATGTCAAATTAGTCATACAACTTCGCGTGTTCGAGAAGTCGAGAACTCGTAAGCAAGAATGTCCTTACTATAAATTTAAACAGTCTCAGAAGGCGACACGCTTGCGAATTTCGTATAACATAATCGTAAGCGATATTTTATTTCTTATCAGTATATAAGCATTGTGATACAATGATTTTACAATTATTCGCCACGAAACGTGCGATATACTTTCCCCATCTAAATGGCCCTTTACTCTGTTTTCGCTGCGAGGTTCTATATCGTTTTAGTTTGCGATTGCGATGTATGACGGATCGATTTGTGTTTTATTTTCTTATGCTCACTACGCTATAAACATACTTAACTATAACATCACTGGACCAGCAAATTACTGGGTATTTCTAATTTTCATACACAATTTATCGATTTAATTAAGACACAGCACTTAAAGAGCATGGTGGCCTAGTTGTACACACGGACCTTCAATTCGAAGATCAGTTGCTGAAATATAGAAATGCCACAAATTTAATGTGCTCCGTACAACGCTTCTCAACGGATTCGAAGATGTGTGGCGACATCTACTGATTCGAATTGCGCTCTCATGGTAGATCTTGCTTGTTGAGAGTAGTATTGCACATTAGAACCAGAATACCTTGAAAAAAAGCAGCACATTATTGATGAGCCTGATAAAGTATCAACATTATTTTATTAAACTTTTAGGGTACTCGATAACCTGATAAAGTTTGAGAAAAAACACGGTATAGTAGGTGAAAGACAGCGTTTTAAAATGTTTAATATTAAGACTGGAGCTGAAGTATTAGAGTGTATCATAAAATACGAAAATATAGGTATTCAAAAACAGGTAATATTTCGATAAGGTCACTTGGTCGTCTGTCTCGAACTCTCAGTAAATTAGGTATTACGTCAGTGTGTCCTCAACATTTAATCAATCTGTGGCAGAGTTGTAACAGAAAGTCCACCTTATGAAACCAGTCAACTGGCCAATAAGAACTAACAACTATTATTCCACTTCATCGTTTTTGAGGAAAGCACGTCGATATAACGCGATACATAACTGTTTTTATTTGTGTTATCGAGCGATAAATTTTATTCGCTCTCGGTTTAATAATCGACTTAAGTCCTTGTGATAAGAACGAAGGTAGATAGTACATATAGAGAAATAATTGTAACAACCCACTACGTAACAAAACATAGGTAATAAAGATAAATCCTAGCCAACTGATTGTTGTAAATTCGTCCAGTAGAGACCTTCAGGGATTTTACAGACAGAAAGCGACCACGCGTTCGCGTTATTTGTATTGTTTTGTACTAGTATGACGCAACAGAAGAAAAAAAGTAAACGTGCGCCTTAACATACGCTACAACAACATCTAAATGGGTCTTAATATTTTTTGTTTCACTACGAAAGCAAAAGATAACAAACGGTGAATAGATATTTAAAAATATTCATTGGACATAAATCCGTCGCACCTCGGCGTTTGCTAAAGAAGCATGGCTACTCAGCACTGGTTTTCAGAGGTGCCAACGTGTGTGATAGTAACTGCCTTCCGGGCACTATTCTGCTATATGATCAATTACTTTGAAATAAAAAATAAATTTAACTGCTTTACCACAAAAATCCGTAAATAACTGCTTGTTTACAGGAAAACGCATCAATAACAGGAAAATATATTATAAAATATAAAGTCAAGCATACATGTGAGATATAAGATTATATAATGTACTTAATTTACTAAAAACCGTTTCAAATAAAAATTACAAATTAAAAATCATTTGTTTATGCGATTACACTGATATCACTTATGGATAAATCGCAATTTGTTATTGTGAATCAATACCTTGTTTAAAGTCTTGTTTGTATAGTTAGATACTTTGTTTGGCGCAATCAGATTCTAATTTCAACACAATACCATAGAGCTATGGAAACTATGAGTGGTAGGTATAGTAATGGACTGGTGATGGTTCAACTGGAAGGTAGTTTGTCCGCTAGCATGTAGTAGCGATGATTCGATTCATGACTATCGATCGAAGCATGACCATGCCAAGTTATGAATAGATTGTGAGAGTAGTGATTTAAGACAGCATTTTATAGAATTCGCTTGATTTGGAAATTTTAATTAATACGACTCTCGGAGGGACAGACAATATAATATAAACTTTGGACTTTTGGGCGTATTTCCTGGCATCCTACCGCGCTTACTCGTATGTCCATTTTTTTGAGAAGCTATATTATAAAATTTTATCCATGGCTAGACTTTTTTTATTTTCTTTTTTATATTAAGACAAATTAAAAAACTATCTCGATTGTACGTTCCTAGTCTTACCAAAGACGTCGACGATAGATATTGCAATTACAGGGAATAATTGCTTAGTTCGTCGGGGGACACATATTTCTGCCGCTAAGTAAAGCATTTTTAATCCTATTATGCTCCATTTAGAACGGAAGGTATGCGAACACATAGGGCAAAAGTTTTAGTACCTAGTTGGTTTAGGTACTATAGTATTTAGTCACCAATTCAATTAGGCTGAGCAAAAGGAAAAAATTGAAATTAGGACATAATAAAGGCGAAGTAGTATTGTACAGGAACTGGAAAGCAATAAGATTAAGATAATCGTTAAAACAATGTTAATTTAATTGATCACTTGGCATATCAATAGGTAAACAAAACGTCATCATAAACGTAGATTAGTTACCACGCGAAAATACTTGCAAACCGCTTATGATAGGGGTTTGAACTTTCCATTCTCCAGTAGGTATTGGACTCAGAATGTAATTGAGTTTTGCAACAACCTGCGGCTACGTTTCATTACCTGGTCCAATCTTTCCCTTTAAGTCTCAACACCTGTGTAATAATGATCTTACTAATTAGTATTTAAACCAAAACGTTTTAATAGCGCCGTAAATAATGTTAAAATACTTTAAAGCTATACATTTTAACATCTCAAGCTACATCTTTAAAATGATGACCAATTGGCACTCGCAGATGCATTGGGGCCAATTTAAGAATCACAATATTCAAATTATCTTATAAAAGAAAGTGTGATTGTGTATCTCACAATTATTAATAACGTGAAAATCGTTCAAAGTAATATTAGATGTAAGAGAATGGGATGTGTAAGTGGTAGGTGTTAACCGAAAAGTGTAGATAAATATGCCATTGAAAGAAAGGAAAGGATCAAATTCCATTAGCATATTATCGTTCCAGCTAACTAAAAAATATTCTCGAGACGATGCGATGTGTCAATAACCGTGACTGGGTAGTGTTGTAGAACGTGCTAACGAAGAATGGCGACACTGTTGTTTCGCTGGAAATGTCCACTATCTAAACAAAATGCAAGTTACATCCGTATCTAAGTTGGTTGAAAATTAAACCATTAAAAATCATTATTTTAAAAGAGGCATTTATTAACTTACGCATAGTCTAGATGTAGCAATAAATGAGCTTGCCATCTAATAAATATAATATAGTTTTACAACGGATAATACAATAAGAGTTAGTTGTAAAAGTATTTCGGATATATTGTTGAGTGGTAAAAAGGTTGAAGGCTTGACCACACTGTTTTTCAGCCTCCCCTTATAAATAATGTCTGCTGCAGTCACAGATAGGCTATTACTTAAGTATAACGTGAATCCTATAGCATCTTTCACCAAAAATCTGTGATAAGCAAGTAAATTTGTAAAATAAGAAGCATCGATTATGGTACTTTTTATAATGCAGATTACTTTTAAAGTGCGTAGGTATATGAAGTCTCCGAGTCCCCTGGAAATCCTTACATTTATGTCTCAATTTATTCTCTGTGGCAGTCTGCATGATTCGACTTCTAGTGTCACGAAGCCATGATACTACACAGTAAGCTGTGTCGCCGGTGAGAGGAATGCAAACCAGGCGAGGCTCAGACTCGCCTTTCACACGCCACCGTTACTCGTGCATCTTTATATGCATCATTGATTGATCTATTTTAAGTATTCGTTAACCAACTGTAAGTATTTGACATATTCAGAATCTGCCAATATGCCACTATGCCAATAAAAGTAGTTTTGGCCACTTCAAAACTCTTAGCTGCAGTTGTCAGACTTCTGTGGGTATTTGAAACATTTGTCTTTTAATGAAGCTGAAGGGTTTTTGATCTTCTTTAATGCTAGACCATTATCCTTCCTTTCTCTTACAAGACTGTTTCGAACATTAACATAGTACCTCCAAGTTTCTCCAAAATCAAACCGTTTATTTTTTCTAATGAAATTATTTATCTTTACTATAGAACTCTAACGAGTTGTTTCTATATGGCCGCACAGCTCAATTGGTTGTAGCTCTGCCTTCTGCGCTTCAGGATGTGGGTTCGATTCCCACCCAGGACAAGCATTTGTGAGACGAACATGGATATTTGTTCCGTGTCTGGGTGTTAATATTTATTACATTAAAGTATTTAAAAAAAAAGTACAATATAAGTACCTATTCTAACAGTTATTCTGTTCCCATAGTACAGGCTATAACTTAGGGACTAAATGGCGCTGTGTAAAATGTTCATGAATATTATATCAATATTTTGATATTTTGAACTTGAACTATTTTCTTCTAAGCCAACCTATATGTCACAAAGCTAGCACTTGAGTAAATATAATGTTCTCGAAATGATACGATTGGATGAGACGCGGCCGCGTGACGCAACCGTCTTGGCTTATATTTACGCAATGTGCCCATTGTTTCGCACACAAAATGTGTTTAATCACACCACCTATTATCCGGCGAGGACTTAAAACCTTGCAAATCAACTACAAATGCCATTAATTTAAACAAGTAGGAAGATTGGCAACATTCTAACATTACGTTTACACAAACTCTTAGCAATACACAATAACTTATAACCACACACATAATATTTTATAACCAATAAATAGATATAGGTACAAATAGTGTAGCGCGAAAGAACTATAATATTTACCTTGTTATTCACAAACTCCAGTTCCATTGTGACTGAAGGAAAATTGTGTGCATGCACCTACTTTAAACATCACGTATCATCATAACATTGAAATATTGAATTATCAAAAGGAAAGTGTTTTCTGCTTTCTTGCGAGCACATCAGTCGTCTAATAAGATGCAGTATGTTATCCTCTACCCAGTGTTGTATTTTATGGGCAATCAGAGCCCGTGCCCAAATGCAATACAAATATATGCAAATAATGCAAATACAAATATATATTTTGTATTCGTATTTCACTTATTTTCCTTTCCAAAGAGGCCCCAAGTTCCTGGCTCAAGGCCCAGGCATACCCTAAGATGGCCTTGCCTCTACCCAAAACAACGTTAGGATTAACATTAATACGGCTGTTAATTCGCCATCCATCCATAACCCTGAGACATACGATGAAAAATATATAAGAGACCTAAATTACATTAGTTACGGCTGTATCAAAATTGTTTCGAAACCAGTTACAAAAACAATCAAATAATATAAGATATACATAATACTATTGGGAATAAGTTGAAGTTGGTCGCGTCCGTAGGAGTTTTTAGTTGCCAAGGAGCAACTAAAAGTAGCAGCAGAACTTATGCAAAGTTCGTTCGGAGAGTGCTGTTTCCTACATTTACCGCCAACCAGTGATGCAATTATATTGTTGTGTTCCGGTGGAAGGGTTATGTGCCGGGGAAAAACAGGTGCAAGAAACGTAACATCTCAGTCTCGGATGATGGACGCAATAGGATGCGACTTAGACCTTCTCATACTTCGGTCGGGAAAGACCTAATTCGTATTGCTGTTGTTATAGGTTAATTTAACATTAGGTAGATCTTCAGATCGTCCCGTAGCTGTATACATATACGTATATTTTTGAATTCATAACACAGGACATAACTACTTCACAGGACCGTTGAAAAATAAGGAAAATCCGGCTAGGATTTACTAAGGTTATATTTAGTATGTAACTCGTTGATACATCTGCCTATTGCCAAGCAAATAATTGCAATCTATACAAAATTTTGTTTACGCCACACATTATTGCTACTATAGTTGTTCAAATTATAAGGGTGGAACTATAGGTCTATAACCAACTAGATAATGATATCAAGGCTGCAAAGGAAATTGCATAGAATGTAGTAACACACATGTTCGCCTACAATAATTATTATTTCGTCCTAGAATCCAGGTCGCGTAACATGTTGATTATACATAGTATCTACATACTATCTAGTCTAGAATTAGATCATACATTCAGTTATCTTACCAGTCAACCTAAAGTACCATTGGTATGTTATGTATTGTAAACCCCGTTGTTATGTGTGGAATGAGACCCAAAATCCCAATACCTGTCTGTTTCTATTAATAAATCAGCCAATAATGATTCAGATAACATAATTAATTTAAAACAATGTATAAACCTTTTGCCTTAGACTATATGACGTTACCAAGAGTTTTTTAAGTTCGTATGGTAATTAAAGATACCTAAAACTATAGTTTATGTTAAATTCCCTGCTCACCTCATGACAGGCACTTTCTTTTAGGGTTATCACAAACAGAATGCACATGATATTATATTTGAAAACCACATCACGTGTCGCGTGTGTTTATGTCGTTATCATTCGAAAACCGGACATCCAGTGAGCTCTCGAATCTAGGCCGAGTCCAGTTATAGGCTTCTGCAGCAGACTAATATTTATTATAGGGCTGTCAGTAACCTTCAATTCTTTTATGAATTCACTGCATTTTGATCTAACACGTTGAGATGCAATCTATCGGTGTTTTAAGTACCTATATCAGGTCTCCATTATCACCTTTGTCTTTTGATTAGCGCTTCCTTTGCTTTTCAACAGATTGTATTTTTCAATCAATTTAGACATATGGGTCTAAATTGATCGGGTTCGTATTCACATACGAAAACGATATGGTAAATTATTTATTGTTTCTTTTCACCTACTTTTAGGTTACGTTTTCAGAACTTATTGTAGGTTATTGAGACACTATCTCCAGCTATAAGCGATATTATCACTTAGTATATTAGTAGTGGTAAATTTATTATAGGCAATATACATATATAATGCAATAGAGGATGATATGGTTTTAACAGAGGTATGGATGTATCTACTTATATGCTACGGCCTATTCACGTCGGGAAATTCAATTAGCTAATGTGGCAGTAGCTACAGCCGTACTCGATGTTATGATATGTTTAGGTACACTTTCCATGACCCATACTATATCTCTTCTTTTTGTAATTATCTTAAAGCCTTTATAGCGTTCATTGCGCTGATTAATGTGGATATATTGTTGTCTCTATCTGTCTTATTTAACGGTGTTTTACCAAATTTGTGGTGTTTAAGTAGTTTAGACCTTTCTTTTTATTTGGCGTTCTGCTAAATTCTTTGGATCTAGGTATAAATTCAAGAGCCTCGTGGTCCCGTAGATGTTATTTTCAATCTACATCAGGAAAAGGTTAGTAATTCAATCAAAATAACTGGGAAAATGAACGAAATTGCGTATTTTGCTTTCCTATTACTTTCTTCTTCGCCCGTTGTATATCGATTTGGATGTTTCTTTTTTAAATGGTACCTCCTAAGAGCGAGAAATAAGGGATGAAAGTATAGAAGTCGGTTTTGTTTCGATTTTTAAATCACTCACTTGTGTTTCATTAATTAAGATATTCGTGTGTTACGTATGCGCTTTCGGAATTCTACACCATACCTGCTGCTGTCAGAAATCTTCCTCCTGGATCCCTGTCTTGAGGAAAAAGGTTTATTACAATACATCACGTCACATTACTCTACATTGTATTTGTCTATCAACGACGAATATTTACTTTACCTTTTCCCTATTCCTTACAAGTATAATGTTCTTTACATAAGCAATAGATTCTAAGAACTGATTGTCTCGTTTTCGCTTGATAGAACCAACCAGCGCACCGTAAAACATTGACTTTATAATTTTCATAAATTGCTTGTAAATAAGTTAGTATCTACGCCACACGACTACAGACAGGCAATAATGAATGGTGGTGTTTCCCATTGGATAACCTATTTTATGAAAAATATTCGTAATAAATATATGTAGTTTAAGAAGTAAGTATACTATTGGGTGTGTGAATATGACTCCGCCCTTTCTCAACAGATGTCGTTTTTAGTATTGTTTACGTGTACTAATAAATGACCATACTTGTATTCGATAGTACTGAATGTCAGCTATCTAACGCATTTTATGATATTTGGTTGAAGTGTAAGCAACAATTGTTTTCACCTTTTCGAAAATGTCGGTTTTTATTCCAAATAAACGTCATTTGCGGGAAGTGTTATTACATTATTTTATTGCGAAGAAAACTGCAGCGGAAACTTATCGTTTGCTTGTGGAGATTTATGGTGAGCATGCTCCGTCTAATACAACTTGCAAGGAATGGTTTCGACGATTTCAAAATAACGATTTTAGTACTGAGGATAAAGAACATGGAAAACCACCAAAAAAATTTGAAGATGCTGAATTGGAAGCATTATTGGCGGAAGATTCTTGCCAAACTCAATCAGAATTAGCTGCAGCATTAAATGTTGATCGTTCAACTGTTGCAAAGCGTTTACAAATGATGGGAATGATTCAAAAAGCCGGTTACTTGGTTCCACATGATTTAAAAGAAAGAGACATGGAACGTCGGAAAACCATTTGTGAAATGCTGCTTCAAAGACAGCAAAGAAAAGGATTTTTGCATCGGATAGTCACAGGAGACGAAAAATGGATACACTACGAAAATCCTAAACGCAAAAAAGCTTGGGTGAAACCAGGCGAACCAGGCCCATCACAGCCAAAAATAAATATTCACTGTGCCAAGGTCATGCTCTGTATTTGGTGGGATCAGAAAGGTATTGTATATTATGAGTTGCTCAAACCCTCTGAAACTATTAATGGAGAAGTTTACCGACGACAACTAATGCGTTTGAAGCGAGCCATAGAAGAAAAACGACCAGAATGGGTGAATAGACATAACAAATTAGTTCTTCAGCATGACAATGCCAAACCGCATACCGCAGAAGTCGTAAAAAGATATTTAGAGGGACAGGACTGGGAAGTGTTACCCCACCCGCCATATTCACCAGACATAGCTCCTTCGGATTACCACCTATTCCGGACGATGCAGACAGACCTTACTGGAGAAAAGTTTACTTCATGTGAAAGTATCAAAATTTGGATTGACAACTGGATAAGCTCAAAAGACCAGGACTTCTTCCAGCAAGGAATACGAAAACTACCTGAACGATGGGCGAAGGTTGTAGCTGCAGATGGAGCGTAAATATGATCACCCAATATTAGTATCACCATCTAATGCTCTTATAATAATAACTGAATCATTCGCAGTTAATATTTATTTACTTCTAGGAAAAAACGATTATACAGCAGGTAAATTGCAATTTTTGGAAACAACGATGGCGAAAAGGCTACATTAAAAACGCCAAAGTAGGTACCTATAATTAGCTGCCCGCCCTGTGCAATAGCCGGTCGGATAACTACCGGAATAATGAAACTGGCCAGGCTTGACACCGGACGAACGTTACGATTTTGGAAAAGGAAACACATTCTTCACCTAACCGGTCTGAATACTAACGGTCCATGTATGAAACAAGAAGTTACATAGGTACCTAGCGAATAATAGAATCTTAACATAATGCGACATAAATGCAATAAGAATCAAGTAGGTTAAAGCTATAATAACTTAATCTAGTAGTAATTACCATTAAATTTAAAAGTTAGCAAGTGGGACTGGAAGTATTGTGACAAAATATTTAATTGCGAATAGGATAAGTAGCTTAGCTTTAGCTGCTAAGAGCTAAGTTTTCATTGGTTATTACCAAATTTTTAGCACTTCAAAAGAGTCCTTCGAGACTATATAGAAAAATAAAAAAAATTGTAAAAGGACATCGAGATCCGCCTCAACGAGCTATCAATTTGTAAGAATATGTTAATAAGCATCAAAAAAAAAACTGGGCATGGCGACGGGCCTCAGTTCAACGAACAGGTCGTCGCTCCACGTTGTACCGTACGCCAACCATAAGAAGTGTACGACCAGCCAACGTGACCAAACGTAGAAGCACTCACGCACGCCACAAATCACTTCATGCAAATCGTCTCCGTGAACGAGCCGGGTTCTCAACCACACGGAACCTGACGTCATTATGGCGGAGAAAACAAGTAACAGGTGCGAACAGAACGCAACCGACCTCTCTTGAATTAGATATTTCGCCATATGGGAATAGGTTTACGGTTATAAATGAAAATCAAATGCAGAAATAGCATTAGCACGTTAATAAGCAATTTATTCCCACTAGTTCTAAAGTTCGAATTATTGGTACCTATACTTTTTCTCACTAAGCATTTTTTTCCGCATCGGGACAGATTCTGAACTAAACAGATTCGCAACTGGACAGAGGTCACAAATATGTTTATTAGCGTTTATTTCATGCGTATATAACATACGTATATATTAAAAAGAGTGATTTTATAACTGCAATTTTCTATGGTTGCAATAATCCGTAAACAATTTTCTTAAGCCTAATTACTGCTATATATCATCTTACTGATTTTCCAATCCAAATAGAACTAATCAAAAAGTCCTATAATATTGGTAGAATTCTTGGTTACAAATGCACATTGTAATCGTCTGTATAGCCGTTGCATTATTCTCTTTGCAATTTGTATATGCAGTCATAAAAAATAGCTCTGCAGTCAAACAAGGTGTATTTTTGGCATGTAGGTAGATGTAATGGCGTTGTTTTTGCTGCTCGAGCCAAGTGCTTCTTGAAGGGTACTTTACTTACTTACTTTAAGAACTTACTATAGCTAAGCCATATTTACAGGTATACCATTAAAATTGAGACTAGAATTTTCTCGTCATTATGCTATATTCCTAGCAATTAATGAATATCAAATTAAAATAAATTATAGCAGATGGACCCGGAAACGAGTGTAAATGTCACTGTGACAGATAAAATGAAAAAAATATATATTATTGAGTGGGATATGTGGATTTAAGACATATCATATAATCGTAAATCTTCTAAATGGTTGCTTGAACCATAAAAACTACAAATATCTAAAAAAAAATATTTACTTAAGGCGCCGCCGCCGTTAACTAATTTAAAATAATAAGTAAATTGATATTACTCATAAAGTTATAAGCGAACACGAGCTCTTATGCCTCTGGATTTGTGATGTGGCTTCTGCGTAAATATGATCACGCAGACTTTTTTTTATTTGAAAACTATGCCTTTTAGCATAGTTTTAGCATACCTAGTTACAAAACTTATTTTAAAGCACAAGTAATTTTTTTTAATAATAATAAGTTACGGACAGGCTGAAGCTGACCACTTGATATTAAGTGGTTACCTCCGCCAATAACAGCAATACAGCTTCGCGAATAGCAACTTCGACCGAGGTATGAAAATACCCAAGTTGCACCCGTCACCCGAGACTGGGATGTTATGTCTCACGCGCGTGTGGTTCTGCAGACTTTATGAGAAAATTCGAAAAAAAAATCTATGATTTTATGACAAATTTATGTTCAGACACTTGCGCTGTGCCGGCGTAGGCGCAAGCGAAACGTGATTGGAAGGATGACAGCGCCTTAAGCAGCTAATCACGTTGATATGAAACTCGATAAATTTATTTACTGCAACTAATACATTAATTCCTTACTTAATCCGATGGACCAAGACAGTGACCGAATGGTGGCCAAGAGATATTCGTCGAACTCAAGGCAGACCACCAGCCCGTTGGTCGGACGACATTATAAAGGCAGTAGGAACTGGATTCGCTTTGCACAAGACCGGCAACAGTGGTGTGCTAGAGAGGAGGCCTATACTCAGCAGTGTTACCGGGTGATTAGATAGATAGATACATTATTTGCTGGTAGGCCTACTCTAAAAACAGGAATTTCCATTAGGTAGCCCTAGTGCATGGTTATCATCTTTATAATAACCAGATTTTGATTTCCCAATAAGTTTTCTATACAAGCATGAATATCTAATAAGTGATATTTTCAGTTAGCTTATAAATCCCTAGTTAAGTAGTTAGTGTTACTTGGCACCTACTTTCGAAATAATCAGGTAATGAGTCGGCTTTGTTGATTTAATTATCTTTCACCGGTGTGCGATGTCGCGTGAGTCATGAAGATGATCATGACGCTTGCAGTTTGTTATTCCCAACAATACAACAGCAGGTAGACTCCAAAACAACTCCATTGGGCATCCGCTATCACCGTTATCGAGCAGAACTCTATCTATAATACTAATTACATGCAACACACACGTAGCAGCTCAACTGATAAATTGAATAAAAGGAAATAACTAACTCTTAATAGAAATCGGCCAATGGAATTTCACGATTAGACTATAGCGGAGCGCAGCCGGCGGGCGGCCAGAGAGCCCGTACTATTGTTTCCAACGATGTCAGCAATTTCTCGCGATATCAGATATGCAGCAAGGTCAACTCACCGGGTCGATGTCCGCCTCCCAGACGTCCTTCAGGTCATTGGAGATGTCGAAGTAGGCCTCCATGCTGGGGCCGGAGCGGTTCCGCTGCTCCGATCACCACACTCCCGAAGAAAACTCGCACTGAACACGGCAAACTGTCACTCCTGATGTCTTTTTCCGAGTGAAACTCAGAAATAAAAACTTCACTAGTCGGGTTCTACGGGTAGAAACAAATTTCACAGAGCTCCGTGCACCACCACAATCCAAGATTCACTATCGATGCCCATTTGTTTCAGTAGTAAAATATGTTTAGGAAGTTTCACTGCACGCGAGCACCGTCGGGTGGGCGGCGATAGACGCGGGAAACAACGCTTCCGCGGCGAGTGTCAGCCGACGAATGCGAGAGCGTCAGGTCGGGCGGAGCGGAGCCGGCCCCCCTCCCTGCGGGGTTTCTCCGGCACCTCTCATTCATATCGCGATCGGGGGTAAAAACATCACGACGTTGCCCTCCTACGTCTTGTCACTAGGATCGGGGGCTGATCGCAGCACAATAACGCGCTAATTATGTGGGTACTTGTCTCAATGGAATGATACTCACTCAATCAATGCACACGAAGACGTGGGAATGGACTTGGGTAAAAACAAAAATAGCGTGTGAATACATACGTGTTTATTCGGTACGGTTAAACACTTACAAACTAATTTAAAGACCGTTTAGTTTTGGCTTTCATTAATCACCACGAGAGATTCACAATTCTAACAATTCCAATTACGTTATTCTCAGCGTGGCCAAAATTCCTGTTTACATTACATTCATTATGTTACGTTCTCCAGCCAATCTAAAGTTCTAGTTACTTTAAGATATTTCAAAACCTCTGAATTGGTCCTTGTGTTCATTATTCAAGGACTAATTCAGGTGAAAAATGTACCACACTTTGGTTTGATTTATCCAATTCTTCTTTCGTGTGAGTGAATTGGTCAATTCCAGTGTCAAAGTTTTCAAGCCAGCCGAAGGCTCGCGAAATGGCTTATTGACCGGAACAGACATCTTAAAGTGCCCTCCGAAGTAAGGAAACTCTCGATTTTAATCCTACTATCCGATCATCCATTCAACTTCTGTTCGCCAACCCTGTCCTAGCCCTGGGTCATATAAAAACAATTTAAGAAAAACTATACTGCTGATGATGTTCTAAGAGACAAACCGGTTAAACCAGCCCTCTATACAAGTCAGATTTCAATAAAACTTATGAAACTCGTGACTGACGATCATGCTGATTAGCTAGGAAAATCCCGATTAAAGCAGTTCTTTAAAATTATCGCCTAGGTATGAAGCCACGAACAGACACGCAGATAGGCGCCTTATGTTATAATATCTTTTTTTTTTTGCCAATAAAAAGTCCTTGGTTAATCATACAAGTTCAAGAATAATATCTATGGAATGACACGACCGACCTATAAAGCTTTAGAAACATTTTCTCACGTAACATAAAAATAATTTATTTCTTGCATAGTAATAAATCTTATAGGTTCTGGTTTGGATGACTGAAGCATAACAATTAGCCTAATGACCTCGTTAACTGCCTTAACCAAAACAATGAAAGCTACGTCATCATTTCACTAAACAAATTAGCGCTATTAGAAATTTTAGAATTTGTTCGGGGTCGATTCGACGAAACTTTAATTTATATCCGAGTAAATAATTTAATCCGCAAAGAATATATTTCAACATCTTAATCTCCTGGGTTCGATCACCGGCCTGGGCAAATTTCACGTTTCATGTTATTTGTTACTTCATTTTTAGTGGTATTTTTTGCAGTAACTTGGTTTTTTTATTAAGTCATAAATACAAAATATTCTGAGCGTAATAGAATAATAACATATAATAGAACATAAATAAATATCTTTTTTTCTCCAACAAGGGTATTCTTGATGTTTCACATATACACATATAAAAAAAATAACTAAATAGTCTCACTAAAACTCGAAAATGACTGGTCCGATTTTGGCTGATTTTTATTTCGTTGTGTTCATAATTTACACGGCAAGTTTCGTATAAAATATTTTTCGGGAATCCATTGAAATTGATAATTTCGGACAAACCGAAAATACATGCATTTTCTATGTGTTTTCGCCACTAACTCGTTTGACATCTGGGCCCAATTCTATTCTCGGCCCGATTGTGAGATACAAATAAAATTTAAGCCAACTCAAAAAGTTTAATGCAACAGTAATGATGTGAAAATATGCAAAGCATCCTGTAGAAAATTCACTAGTTTCCTTATTTCACGACATTAGTATTAATTAGAATTAATTATTGTAACATGCGAGATCGGCTGAGAATAGGTCTAATTGGCAAGGTGTGAATAGACAGGTAAAACGTCTGTCGGGTAAGGATATATTCTGCGTTCTAATTAAATGTAGTAGGTACTATAAAAAAGGTAGTATAAAAAATATTCCCCAATAGGCTTTAATTCTTAGAACAACGCAAATTTGATTTTGCTCTGGCAACTGGCGATTTCTGAAACTAAAATGTACTCTCGAATCGAGAATGAATTTGCTCGAATCGAGCCTAACTCTCATACACGACCTTCGGCCCTAAGTTATGCTAAAAATATAATTTAAAATTATAATACATGCTCTCAACAAGACAATTAAGAAAAATAATCAAAATACATATAACAGGATTTTAACAATGTTTGACATTAAAACTACAGTGACTAATTTGACGATAATTGTAATCATACGATAGTTTGTAAAAAACATTCCGAAATATATAAAAGGATTATCGATAACGGTTAAGGATAACGGTTTTTTGGGCCGACTCTACTAACCAGTTAGGGTAGAATGATTTCTAAATGTCACCCATGCGTATCATTGATCTTCCTACTTGTTATAATCATTGTATTCACCCTGACGTGTACAGTTCTTTACTACAGAGCGCCAAGAACATTTCAGCTAAATTAAATATAAATACAATGCGATAAGTCGCAATAACCATTATAAGATGTATAAGTTTGTTCAAGCAAGGCTTCTCCAAGTCTGAAGACTGTTTACTTATGTCCATTTCTAGGCGGAGGGACTGTGAACAAGGAAGGTAGATGGGTATTCAGAACCGTTATGCCTCCGTGTAGGATGCAAACCCGCGGCACATTGCATTTCACCAAGTAGTCACTGAACTGCAATGAAAAACAAAAGTTTAAAACAAAAATTTGTATTAAGACTAAACAAAACTAGTATACATACTACTTTTGTTTTTATTTGGTTAAGGCTTTTCAAAGATTTGTTAGGTTGGTGATACCACTATCATTAGTCAACATACCGAATCATCTACATGCATAATTAAATTGGAACACACACTTTCAAAA